>OU452228.1:20388449-20988449 GCA_911728455.2 Marthasterias glacialis
TAGCGACAATAGTAAAAAGAATGTAACTTTATCAAAAGTAAAATGACATTTTATATCAAACTCGTGTTTTGATAACTTTGTATTTATATTAACATTGAGGGCTAAGTTCGCTCTGGACATCTTTGCAAATCATTATTTTGCTCAAAGTTCTCCTCGGGAAAAGACAAATTGCATCAATGTTATAGTTAATACATTAAAAACAAAACTTTGGATCTACCCGGGGACAGTAAAAAAAAAAAATAACTATAACTGTCTGAAGATGGTTTATGTGTGAAATTAATCTAACTTCTTCATCTTGAAAACCAAGATAGAAACCTAGAGTCTACCATTTACCGTGGTTTTATGTCTATTGGAACTTGTTAAAATCTGCAAATAGTAAAATTCATTACCAACAAAATGTATGAGCAAAGAGTGAAAAAATGTTTCCTTGAAATCCGGATATTACAAAAAAATAAAACCCACTATGAAAATTTCATGGTATCTGGAACGCGTGTAGTTAACAACAAATACAACCCAAGAAAATCGCAATTATAGATCAGTCTGAAATCTGACCCCAAATCGTTAAAAAGACCGGGAAAAGGCGGACATATCAATTTGATCGAATTAGACAACGCCATAGACCTGCAGATTTCATCTTCATCCATTTTTTATAAATCATACTCGAGCGTTTCTAGCATCTAGTGACGTCAAAGAGAGAGACATTTTTAGCCTACGGATTCTTTGCATTTAAAATAAACCCATGTCCGTAAATGTATGTCTGCTATTTACAGTAGTAGTAAACCAAGCCTACTATGATCTTAGTATCGATTGGCGAGGTATGTTAAATAAAATTTAAAACAGGAGCGATGGAATCGTCAAACAGAACAGTCTAGAGACTCTCTTGTGCGATGGTTTTCTTACATTCGATCGTGTTAGCACACTTCATTTAGTCTTGCCCTAAACCCGGAACATACCGACCCAGCCTATGGTAAAAGGCACTTTGTTTGCCATTAGCTCATTGAACAGTTTTCATTCAAGGGAGAAAATGCCAGGGGATGGAGATTTTCAATATTGCTGTCAGCCTTTGCAGGAGTTTCAACGCTCTATCTATGGTTTATCATCCAACGGTTGCACGCGTGACGGGGGCGGGTTAACTGCACTGAGAGTGAAGTTGTTCACGAGCGCTCTTAAAAACGCGGGAAAACTGAACGTGTCTTTTCTCATCATGCGGCAGGCACGTGTACACAACGTGAATGCATTCGCATATGAATCTCAACTTAGTTTCTAACTCAGGCCGTATGTGTATACCGAGTGTAGATTGATTCTTCTACACTTATTGCTTGCTATATACCGCCGAAGCAACAACATGCCTTTGCATAATTTGTTGATTATATGTCACAATGTCACCATGGAAACTGGGTTTTTGGTCGAGATAAATTTCAGGCATTTCATTACAAGTGAACCCGTTAAATCGCCTACATGACCGCTCTAGAATCTGCTCGTTTGCTCAAACCCATTATCAATATACAACAGCCACGCTCTATTCCCGTATTTGCAATCTCCTTTCCAGACTACTGGAATATAATGTATTTGGCAATACGCAGTGTTATGCATTCCTTTAGTTTATCATCGGTCCATACGGATAAATGAAAACGGTTTCCTTTTGGAACCAGTTCCTGTGAACCTAGATCCTTTAGAACGAGTCTGATGTTAGTATGTTCCTCACGTTGGTTGTCAATAGTTCCAAGAGATTCCTAATAGATGTTTGACTATAGCGTTGTAACGCAGTGGCATACAGCAGCTATTGTGTTGGTTTGAAAAAAATATCCCCCAGCTTATGACGTCTGTCAACTAAAATGTTCATGGTTAGATGTTATACGCCCCTTCCCTCCCTGAGAACGGGACTCCTCCCCCTACTGAGACCTATCACCCAGTACTGTTTGACAATTTATTATAGTTCAGTTCGACTGACACAGATACTAAAAAATAACAGCGATGCTTTTGTAAGCCCTCAGCCCTTATACATTGTATATAGGTGACAAAAGATATCCACAAACCACATGTTCCTATACCTGAGCACTGTGACCGGGACATTTGACCTTATCACCCCCAAAACAGTCCCAACTTTTCTTTCCCCAACGGCAACCACCCAACCGAGTGACAAATGTCCAAATGTCACTTCTAACTGGAGTTACGGTCCAGAAACCATTTACCTATCACCCACAAAACAATCCCAAGTTTTCTTTCTCCAAGGGCCAGCCCGTATATCCAAGCTACAAGTCCAAATGTCACTTCTAACTGAAGTTACGGTCCGGAAACGAAAGTCCGGACGTCCGGACGGACGGACGCCGTATAGGCAAGGGCAAGACCCCTTCAGCCTATGGGGCTGAGGGGTAAAAAAAAAAAGTAATGAATGGTAACAACTAAATACAGTGGATAGGTTGGCAAGCAGGGTACAAAATTCAAACAAACAAAACAAATAAAACCAAAACGTACAAACCTGTTAGCCTTGAAATAGACTTAACCGTCTTCACTGAATACAAATAATTATGTTTTGTATTATTCCTAAATCTATCGTGGGATATCGTTAGCAGCTATGATAATTAATACATAACAGTGTGGGACAGGCTGAACTACCTTACACGACACATACACCTGAAAACCCAGGTGTCACAATTACACCACGGGGTGTCAAGTCATCTAACCACGGTGTTTATAATGTTGACATAGATGACCGATAATGTAGACTCTTCTAAAGGCACGGACTGTTATTATCCTCCTCCTCAATCAATCGCACGACCCTGACGAGGATAGACTAAGGAAACGATAATGAACACATAAGAGTATTACCTCGCTCCCAAAGCCATGGGGGGGGGGGATGGGATAACAAAAAGCAGCGACTTTAGAATTCAATTAAACACCAGGATGGGCAGAAAATGATTTTTTTTTCTCTCAGTCACTTCTCTTCGATCGAAAATGTTCTTCAGATGTTGCATCAAGGCCACTGCAGACGTGACCGGATGAGGAAGTAATGTGTATTGGGTTTGGGATTCCTAATCTTTCAAGTCATCGTAGATCTAGATTGCTAAGACGTCTTAAATCAGACCTTTCGTTGAAACGTGAAGGTGCACGGAGCGAGTGGAACACTTCAAGAGAGAAAAAGTTCAACTCACTGGGGCGTTTGAACTCGGTCTCTGTGTGACTGCAGATAAGGAGGCATAAACGCATAAAACGGGATTGTTCGAGCATGGTTCGAGTCAGTGAAATAGTATATCATGCTTCACATTGCATTGAGCAACAGGCGACGCGATGTGTGATCGTATAAAGAAAGAACTTCAAGGTCAAAGTATGGAAGGCAAGGGCTGATTCTTTCACGGGGAGTTGGACCAGAGTAAGCATTGATAGCTTATTGCTTATGGACACTCGGGCTTGTAGAAAGTATAGACCCCCTTGTACGTGATGCACATGACGTCACGAGCTCAAACAGCGCCCTCGGTGAGGTCAAGTGAAGACCAAGCATTGGCCGATGGACTAAAGACGGAAGGGTGCTTACCTCAATATGCATGTGTAACGTATATGCTACAATTAAAACGACAGTGGCTTTTCTGGATAAATCAGGGTTTTTTCTGAAACCTTTTCAGGTTATTTCAATATCTCCAAACTCGTATCTACACGCAATTCCTAAAACTTAATCACTTTAGCAATAAAAGTCAGAATTAAATTAGGCCCTACTCCACATCTAGCCTTGGGTTTTAATCAAGGTAGAATCTCTATATCTACCCAAGACAGTCCTAATATATCTGCCTTTTCAATCCAGACCAAAATGAGATATCCCCCAACAGACGACGCAATAAATGTGTCTAGTCATCGAAATTATTAATTAGAATTTGTAATACTGATGTTTGTATCTCCTGTACAACCGCCGCGGCAAAGAAACCCAAACCCAAAACCATTAAATTGTACTCTGATATCAATTCTGATATGCAAGCCTAAAGTACAATGCAATTAGTTTGCTCTTCGGCAAGGTTATACTAATTAGGTATGTTTTTAATAATTAAAACCACTTAAGTGGTATGTGTATGGGCTATGCCACATTCTTGGTTTATTTTTTGATAGGATCGACCAAATTCGAATATTCTAATGAAAAAGTTTAACTTGAGTACGAAAGACACTTTCAGTTTTATCAGTTCATTGGGTTGAATTTATGATAGCATACGGCCGGTAGGTGGTGGGATTGTGTCTTTGATGAGGCTAGCCTGGAATTTGGCACACAGTCGGAGTTTGTCATGAGGAAGATATTTGCCCTTTGGGACATAGCAGATTTGTCCTTTGACAAAATATAGGTGCAATAACAAGTAATGGCAGCCATTTTGAAAACTTTGGGAAAATTGCTTGTTATTCTACCTAAATTTTTTCGAAGGAAAAAAACCTCTGCGATGACTTTAGCCAAATATCTGACATACTCTGTGTGCCAAATTCCACGCTTGTATCATCAAAGGCAAAGTTCTCCTAAATGTTTCTCCTAT
Organism: Marthasterias glacialis; assembly: GCA_911728455.2. Taxonomy (NCBI): domain Eukaryota; kingdom Metazoa; phylum Echinodermata; class Asteroidea; order Forcipulatida; family Asteriidae; genus Marthasterias; species Marthasterias glacialis. Next base: position 20,392,955 of record OU452228.1, read on the forward strand.
CTGCCCCCACTACATTCAAAAAAATAGAAAAAACGAGTTAGAATTGACCCGGATTCCGTATCCCAGGAAGCCTGAACCATATCTGGGTCAGGCTGACCCGGAAAGTGGCTAAACATTGGGAGTTTGACTCGGATTCGGCGTCAGTTTGACCCATTTCTGGGTCAGTTTGACACAGATTTCGGGTCACACTGTCCCATAAATGGGTCAGGTCCCTGTGACCCGCAATCTGGGTCAATTCTAACCAATTATTGACTGATTGTTTGTTTGTTTGTTTGTTTGTTTTTTTGTGTTTTTTTTTAGAATGAAGTGGGGCAGATATGTACATTTTAATTTTGTTTTTTAAAAGAGCGTTTCGGCTGGAAGTCTGTTCAGTTAAGCACGATTTAAAAATGATAATGATGAAGTCATTTTTAAAGATCCACCTTTAATCGACGAAAACTAAATATCGCTAGCATTTGTCTATTTACTTCTTTAACTTGTCTAGTTCTAAATATTGTCAACGATATTCGAGATGCATTTACAAATAAAGGCAACATTTCAAACCCACTGGAATATGAGAATTAATGTATGAATCTAAATTAACGTATAATTTGCTTGAAGATTACTCTTACTCTTACTCTTACCCCGGCGGATAATACAAACCTGAAAGATTAGACGTAATTCTTTAGAACTTTTATAACATTCAAGGAAAAAGGGGCATGATAATAAAGGGTTGTAAACTCTTCCCGTCGTGATCCATGCTATAGAATGCCCACAATGCAGGCAATGCAGCTATCGTCCATTCTAATTAAAAACAGCAATATTTTTAAGGCGAAAGTAAAATATCGAAAAACTGTAACATGATTAGATCCTGTATTGGCTCAACGAGGCTGCTACATCAATACTAAACACCTGTGTGGAAGGCCAATGTTCCTGACGTTTCAACCACTAGGAAACAAATGTGGGCCTACCTGTGTCAGAAGTTTGCGTTGACTTTTCAGCGCAATTCTAACAGACAAGGGTAATCGATGTTCGGGCATCTTAATTGGCTTAGAATTAAGTTCAACGTATCTAAACCATGGGCGACAGGGCAAGAGTTTGGTACCTTTTTTTTTGGAACATTGATAGTTATCATACTTGCCTGAAGAAAACTGACAAAAATGTCAAAATCAGATTTAGTTTGTCCTAAAGGGCTTAGGGTAATGTCAAACCATCGCAGCCAAATCAGCACCTGCTACAGCAACGATGTGCTTCAAGAACATAGTTGCGTCAATCATAGCCCTATTGAAAGTTCATTGATTGTTATTCATAAAAACAACAAAAACAACAACAGCAACAACAACAAAAACAACCAGAAGCAATTGGGAACTGAAATGTAAAAAAAAAAATAAGCAAAACAGCTAAACATTGATATGTTTCTTTGATTGTTAGGTTTAGAATACCGGAAACTAATGGACAGTTACGGAGAGGAATTTTTCTGTCTTTGTTTCGAGCGTTACGGGGCTGTCGTTGGAGCTTTAGGCGGAACTTTGGCTGATTTCTACGGCAACATTGACGGGTTTTATGAGCATATTTTAGAACAAGGAGTTATTAATGAAGACCAGTTACAGGTATGTCATCTAGTCTATCATAATACTTTTTCTAGTTTTTTTTTAAGTTTTTTTATTTGAAACTTTTCGTTCGCATTGAATCATGGGGTCATGTGCTGCAAATAAAAGAAGTCATCTTTTATGAGTGAACTATGCAACGGATGATATTGATGATGCCGGTTCAGTGAGTTCGTCCCAGAAGTACATGACCCAATGACATTCAGAGCAGTTGTCATCCATTCAGAACGATGGAACACAAAACGAAATCCGTCAACTAGGATAAATGAAGAGACAAGATGGTTAAGTCATCTTAAATCTGGACAGTAAGAGTCTGACAGGATCATGCAAGACTGGCGTCCTCTTAAATTGTATTTTTTATTCAATTTGTATTTAATAAGAGAACTATAGAAAACACACAGAAGACAATTATGGCCAGGGTCTCTAAATGTAAATGTTAGTTTTGGTTCACAAATATTTGTTTTAACAAATAAAACCTTAGAAAGTTGCACTTTTAAGCTTTTTTCCAAAGTAGGGCTTTTACGATGTGCCTATTTTGTTGTGCTTTTTATGCGTTTTCTTATTTGTCTTAAAGGTGCACACTCCTTCCTATCGATGTTCAATTGAAGCGGATGGTAAACTGTTATTACACTACTACACCAGCAGCCATAGTCTAGAGCTAAGCATGCTGGGACAGATCCGCATGACCTCCATCTTGCTCTTCAATACATTCGTTGAAGTTGAACTCGTAAAACAAAGGGGTCACGGCTGCGACCACTGCGTCTACGCCATCCAACCTCTTCTGGAAGACCAGAAGAACGGAACCAAAAACCTCCAAAACGGGACAATGGATAGGTTGCTTTCTTCGGCGCATAGAGACTCCAAGATTTCAGTGTCTGTCTTCTGCGCTGCTTTCCCGTTCCATGTTATGTTTAATCGACAGTTAGTCATTCTCCAACTCGGAGATACCGTCATGAGAATGATGTCATCACGTGCCTCGAACAATGGGCTCAACTTTAACTCCTATTTTACGGTACTTTCACCACTTGTTGAGCCAGTGACTTTTGATGGGATGTTGGGTCACATCAATAAATCCTTCATATTGCAACCAACGGGGATTGGCATGACTGCAAAATCATCTAAAGATGGAAAAGCACTGGTAAGTTTAGTATTAATTGACATTCCCCGCCTACTCGACATTTTCAAAATCCAGACTGTAGCCTATCAAATGGAAAGTTCTGCTTATAGATCATAGATGTAAGAAAGAAAACAAATTGCCAGACACGATGTCTGTCTCAAGCAAAATGAGAAATGTACAGAGGAATGTAAAATTATTGATGTCCGTCAACTGCGTTTAATTCAAAAGTTTTTGCAAAGTTCTTGCAAATACTTCGCAAGAACTACCGGTAATTCTTGAACTCCTTTCTTGACCTCCGTTGTATTTCTTGGAGCTGGCAGCAGTTTTAGATTAAGTCAAGAAATTAATATACAAATCCTAATTAACCGATACAGGCTTCATAACGAAAGTTCGTATTATTCTTGATTGGTTACCCACAAATGCATGTTCAGCAAAGAAACTTGTTGGGCAAAACATTTTTCCTAACCGCTCAGCGGTACTTGAACGGGTTCATGACATTATTGGTCTTGCATTACGAAAGTTGGAATCTAGGATAACGTTCTTTCGTATTGCAGAATCTAATCCACCATCACTCAGTGCCACATAATTGCAAAGTTTTCTTGGGAATGATCTTTAAGAAGCTCTTGATGACAGATCGGCAAAGGAGATAAGTCTTGAAGATACACAGACTAAACATTGTACGTGACCCCGTTGCAGTCAAACAAATAACTCCTCGCTCTTTGGATGGGAATTATCGGTGATTATCTAACATGCAAGGTTTAGCTTTAAAGGCACTACACGGGATTGGTGAGGCTGATAGTGCAGTGTTATCACTTTGTCTGATTCAATCATATACAAGAAAAAAGTGAAAATTGGGGCTGAATCCGTCGTCTGAGTCAGGAGAAAATAGTGGGGGAAAAAAACACTTTTCAGCATGTCCATAATTTCGATTGTTACAACCAAAATCAGCTGTTGTGTTGGATTTAGGTTTTCAGATACAGTTTTCTCGAATATGACAGCATTTCAGAGGGAAATAATTCACAGCAAAATTGGTTCTAGTACTAACTTCATAGTTTTCAGACTGAAACTAAACAATAATCTTGTAGAGTGCCTTTAATGAGAGGGTTGCAGTCTGGTTTGAAAACTTAATTTGGTTTTTCCGAATTAAGTTTCATTGAATCAAAAAACAAGAATGTGTGTGTGTTCTTAGTTGTCCTGTTGTGGTAAGTGATGACGTTTTGGAGCCGGAAGTTCAGTGAAACGAATGCTCATGTACAGGTATGTACATCATTCGTTTACATTGCACTTCCGGCTCCAAAACGTCATCACTAACCATGTTCATATAATCTATGAATGTGAATTTTTTTTTTTTTTCGAGTTTCCTCGAATATGACAGCATTTCAGAGAAAACATTTCAGAGAAAAAGTGTTTCTAAATATTAACTTCTTTAAACAGTAAGCTTTCAGACTGAAACTAAATAATACTGTTTTTACACTTACCAATCCTGGACAGGCCTAGTGTCTTTAAGTTCGTCTATATAACATTGGTTGAGATGTGAGGTAGTTTTTTTTTTATTTAATTTTGTTAATTTTTGTATGGGGTGTCGCCAATCGCAAGGCTCTAAAACAGGCCACTCATGTTGGGAGCTACAAAGGGTCTAAAAAAAAAGGAAATCAAAGAATACAAAGATGACTTATGGTATATTTATATTACGTCATTATGAGGTCACTCTGTGTAAAATATACATCCAAATGATTGACGATTTTATTATAACGTTCTCAGATCTTGCATATCGTATGTCTTCAAGATTTTAGACCAATTTGATAGATTATCTGTCTCCGTCTCTCTCCCCCCCCCGAGTACTCGGGTGGGTATTCGACCTACCTCGAGTACGTCTTCAGTATAAACCGGTCGAAAGTAGCAAAACTTGGGAAGAATAATTGGTTTTCCTCTTCTTTTTATGCAATTTTTCTGAAGATTTCAAACTTATTTCCCAGAGGAGGTTTGGAATGATTGTCAAAAAGTCAATAGACAGGTGTGTCTCATCGAATTGCGAAACAGTGAAAATGCTATAAAAAAAAGATTGAGGGGGGCGGGGGCTAGACCGTGTTAGCACACGGTGTACCTGTCCAGTTTGTAAGTCAAGGCTAAACTACTGTGGTAAAGTGAAGCGTAAATGAACTGTTTCCGCGGTTGTAATGCGATCGCAAGGTTTTTTTTTTTAATACTGTTGGATCATACACGTAATGCGAGTGCACAACAGTGGAAGATCTTGCCACCGCTGATGGGTTTTTTTTCTCCGTAAAAAATCAACTCAGTATGACTTTTATGACTTTTATAAACGACGGTGCTGAGCAATAATAGTTGGTCAATGTTTTGAGAAAACGTTGGTGCAGGTCGAATAATAATAATAATAATTTGACATTTATAATGCGTCTTTTACATAAAAATGATCAAAAGCGTAGAACACAATATATAAGATACACAGAATGGAGGAGAGAGGTGAAGACAAAAACGAATGACCATCAGGCCACTGCCCAAACCGCAGTATGGGCTTACGTCTTTCCCACCAACGGGGAACTAATAGTAAAGAATAGTCCACTCGAAAAAACTCCCGGGTCCGACTTGACCCGGATTTCGGGTCGCGGGTCAGTGTGACCCCAAAAACTGTGTCAAACTGACGCAGAATCCGAGTCAAAAATCCCATTTTTAACCAGTTTCCAGGTCAGCCTGACCCCAAATTGTGTAAGTCCCCTGGGACCTGGAAGACGGGTCAATTTTGACCTGGGTGTTTTTACCTTACGACTTACGAAGAAACTCAAGTTTTTTACAGAATGGTTTGATCAAAAGCTCTGTTTTTCAAATGCATTATTTATGATATTTATGCCTGGTTAAACATTCCTCCAAAAATAGTTCATGTTTACCTGCGTGCGCATTTTATTTGAGGGATGTCAACATGAAATGTAATCCAATCAGTTTCAATGTTGACATCCCAAAAGGATGAGATGGACCCGTGTTGAAAACAAAAACTTATTTTAAGTCTCGCTTGTTTGGATTTCTTAAAACGCCCGAGGCGACATTATAAAATGACTCAAAACAATACATCTTATTATGGCAGGTACATTAAAGTCAATAGAATGCTTGATATCCACCCGTATTGACTTAAATTCATCTTATTAAATCAAGTAATACTCTCTTTAGATACGCGTCCATTGAACTTTGCGTTATTGATGGCGGTAAAAATACACTAAGATGACACATTGTGCCCGGTGTTGAATACAAGCTACCCTTGATTTGGAGAGCGTTCGAGACTGCGCCTACAAACAATTCTATTTTTATTGAAGTGAGGTGGGGGGAAAAAAAGTAAAAGAGCTGTAATACTAGCCGTAATGGATGTTGAGTTGGGTTGGAAACTGAGCATGGTGGAGATACAACCTAAGGCTTGCGGTAAAACATGGTAATATATGGTTTATATACGAGTTGTGGTGGTTCTGGAAAGAACCAGTGGTGTAACTACCCGACGTTTCGATAAGCATGCTCTGGCCGTCTTCGGGAGAGCTCCTGAAGACGATCAGAGCATCGAAATGTCGAGTAATTATACACAGCCAGTTCTTTTCAGAACCAAAACTCATAGAGATTTTTCATGCACTTGGTGTTACCGCAAACCCGCACAAACGTTTATTTATTTATTTTTATTATTATTTTTTTTTTTTATATATATACGGGACGCTATATATCTAGTCCATGACGTGAGAAACCATCTGAACTTTCCAGTATCTACACACTCCGCCGTTCATTTCCCCACACCAACGAAACACATCGAATTACGAGATAGAAACACGCAGACACGTCTTAACAATCCGTCCATCTAGAAATTCTTCCTCCGTGTTTAGAGGTTCAAGGTCTAGACTGTACTAGTCGGTCCACTATCATCTTTCCTGTGCACATCTATATAGGTATAAGCATGCCGAGCTAAATTTACGTCAGTGAATTTTCATTTAATGTGGCAGAGCTAGGAGTCTCAGTGTGAAATTAGACGGGAAACGCCAGGTGCAATGGTCGTGAGAGCGATACTGGTTAAAATTGAGCGGGAAAAGGTAAATTACATTTCACTGCACGTGGTTAGCTCCATGCTCAAACTGACGGGTCCTTAGACCGCGAGAGCCTTCAATGTTGAACTCATGGGGATATTCGTTTCTCTCAACAACAAAAAGGGCAATATCTAAAAGTTTGACCTTGACGAAGCCCAGGGGGAAGTTTACCATGGGTTTCGGTAGCAAGCCTCGCCAGCCTATTGTAAAAATTAATCTTGCAAATCGAACTATCGCCTTGGATGCTTTTTTCTATCTTTTTTTCTGTAGAGATGTGTTCCTTCGGTTTATGGAAGGAAGCCGACAAAATTTTAGCATAACTATACCGGTTAGAGTAAGAGATACAGCTCATTTGTTTGAGGAATTAGCATTTTCAGATAGATTGGTAATACTTTTATGTCCATGTAAAAGAAAACGTAAGCTATTACCATACTTCTTTCTAGAATGGGAAATGTCTTTGGTTCGAATCCCACCCAAGTATGTTTTTATTCTTTTTTCTTTTTAATGCAATGCGCCGTTCACAAGGCCCAAAGGCCACTCGATGTGTGGGTCACTTTTTTGAAGGGATAGACACCTGCCCCAATGCGCAGAAACAAGGCATGGCGAGATATAAATGCAAGTCTCTTCACAGCACAGCTAAGAACAGGGAGGGGTAAATGAATCCGTTGCGAGACAGACATAACTGCCTCTTCCCCTATCTAATACGTCATACCGGTATGCCTCTGGATTTTCTTCACATCGGTGAATTCGGTTAAAACACAAATGATAATTATCATCTAAATTGTTTGTCTATCGAACAAGCTCAAGGCAAATATGTAGTACACTTGTTGTCATCATCGGTAAGATAATAACAGGTTAAATTACAGTAGTTGGATTAATTAAAGAAAACTCATACAAGGAGATTCAGTACATGAGTTAGACTGGAAACAAACACATTCTTTGTAAATGTCATATATGTTTTACATTGAAAACAAACTCCCCCCCCCCCCCCGCAAAAAAAAAAAAAAAAAAAAAAAAAAAACTAATACCGAACTATCCTCTCTGCTCAAGGCTAATTTATCGTACTGACAGAGATTGATGCTCTTACTCAAGCTACCGATATATCGTGAGCTGCCTCAAGTGTTCAAACGCTTATGTGCTGTATCATTGCACTGATCACCCTCAGGCACGGTATCACCATTCATTATCAAGGCCAAATAATAACTCATCTCACTTCAGGCATGACTGACTTAAATAGCGGACATTCTTGTAACTCCATGTTGGTTAAATATGTTTTGTGTTACTAGTGTGCACATTTTATGGAGACCCTAGATAGATGGGAATTGTCGGGTTTTTTAGGTTGATGAATGGAAGGACGTGGCTCGATACTTCGTTTGAAATAATTGTTTTCGGTATTTCGTTGTTTGAAAACAGTTGGATATGTACAGCGTAGTATTTAACAGTGTTGACGTATAGAAACCAGACCAAAACAGATATGACATCGAAACAAACAAAAAACACCTCGATTTATATGCTGAAATTTTAAGCGCTTTTTTGGGTGCTAACACAAAGCGTCTTAGTTGATTATATACCTTTATTTAAAAAAAATAGTTCGTTGCAGATGGAATGGGTTGGCGATGAAGGTGATTTGGGGCTTGACGTTGTTCAACATTTTTACATCAGTTACTTCCATCAACTCAATACAAAGTGCCTTCAGTTCCCCGTTTACTGCGCAGTTATGTACACGATCTCTGCCTGCATTTTTAAGTAGACGCATCTGATGGCTTAAATATCAAAATCTCGTATAATCGCAGAGTGAACGTTATTTGAGACGCTCGATTCCGGGGGAAATATAACGTGTATCTATTGCAAACAATGTTTTTACTTCCTTCTCACTTTACATCTTGAAATTTACCCCTCTCTGGTTTCCTTTTAAGATTATACTGAGTTTATAATACTTTCTTAAAGATACAATTGTTGACAATTCATTGGGATGAACTGTCTGCCTTGTCAACAATGCACTAGACGGATGGGTCTAGACTGGGTGTAAAATTTCACTCAAACATGTGATCTCGTTTGGGCCACAAAAAAAAACATTTATTTTTTTAGATATTTCATTGTATGCGAATGTTTATAAAAACTAGGTTGCCTGAGAGAAAACATGGTGAATGTGGTAGATTTCATGTCTCTGTGACATAGAGGTCTACAAAGGAAAACAATGTTCACAGGGTAGGTGTGTTTTTGTACAATGAGTCTGTTCGATTCTTAATGATAACAACAGTAAGTAGTTCATATACACAGCGTATTTTACAACAACGAGCTTAATAATAATAATGTTCTTAAAACATTTGTGCATTTGGCCAATAACATTCCTGTAATCCGCCCTGGGATGCAGTGGCGCTACAAAGGCTTTTCCCAAACACACAATATCAACCTCTACCCTCGCAGGTACCCATTTATACCCCCGGGTGAAGAGGAGCAATTACAAGTAAAGCATCTTGCCCAAGGACACAAGCGTCATGACTGGGATTCGAACCCACACCCCGATGACTTAACCACCCATAACTTGAGTCCGGTGTGCACTAGACAGCTACGCCACGACAAGCTAGTTCCTACTTCTTATTAATGATATAAGATCCCCTTTAAATTATCTGAGTAGCCCAATAGATCGTGTGTAATCATCATAACAATCATAATTGATAACCTTTGATATTGAAAGTAATTACTTAATGCATGTACCATGAAGCTCAATAGAAATCCCAGCTTGACTATGATAAACGAATCGTAATCACTTGAGCGCTCCCCTGGAGTATTGCTATAATTAAATGCGAGATTAATCAAAGTCAAAACAAGATGAGGGCAAGAGTTAAAAAAATTCATCAATTGTGTTAAATGGCAACTGATATCTGAACTAGAGAAATGGACATCTAGTGGCGATTGGTTGTCCGAGCCGAGATATACTCCCCGGGCAGCCTGAAGGCAGTACATCCCGGGAGGACGGGGGTCAAGGCTGTATAAAAAAGCATCGGAATTGAATAACAAACCAATTTTGAGATTACAGAAACCAGTATTTTGGATTGAGCAGTAAGCTTTGATTTCAATTTTGGTTTAATTTGTTATTGTATTGAGACGATAGGTCCGTTACAGGGTCTATCCCGTTGGTAAGTGCTACGTAATTCCACTGTAAGTCACGCCCACCTCACACCAACTGGCTCCATCGATTGCCAGAAGACCCAAGGAAATGAAGTGAGCTTTTTGTCGTTGATGATTTACGTAAACATAATTTCTGGACTTGCCTTTAACGTATGTTTTTCAAAGACTCAAGGTCTTAACAGAAATATCGGTTTTTCTCACAAGAAATGTCTTTGAAGAAAGGAATGAGTGTCAGATGACTTTTTAAGTTAAGCTTCAACTAACATATCTGTACAAGAGTGAGTTTGAGAATGTCTGGGACTACCTCGATAATTTGATTGGACTAAAATTGTCACATTTGGATTAAACTTTAGCCAGTAAACGTTGCGTCCAAACAGCGTTTTATTCCACACTATTTACAGTTTCCCTCTGTATTTTTTTTTATTGCAATAAATTTAATCTAGTTTGATTTGGTATTCCTTGATTTATTCTTAACCAACCTACAGATGTGACGGTAAAGCGCATTGAGACGTTATTGTGAAATGCGTTATATAATAACTAGTTATCATTATTAAAATGGTTTACCAGTGTATAGTCACATCCTCACACATAATTTCTGAACTAATTTTAACAAGTCTAAAAAACACTATCAGACAATGGTTCTGTCAAACTAGGGAATAATTACAAACAGAATTTCAGTCTTGAGAAATTGATAAATATCAAGCATGTGAACAAACGGGCGTTTCCTAAAACCATTCTGACATGCCGTTCCAAATGCTGAAGAAACTAGGGCAAGTACATTGTTTTTAACTCCAAGGAATGAAGGCAGAAGAGGGGAAACAAGATGGTGTTATAAATCAGAGGAATTCAATGCTATGTGAAGAGCGAATTCTGCATGAGTACTTTGGCCGTCCTGTTGAATGAATTCCTGAAAGAATTGAAAGAATTTCCAGTTTGATCGAGGTACGTTGTCAGCACGTGCCCCATACTGTCAAGGATTGGCAACCCTGGTATAGAGTAAAACGGGTCGAAGCATCCGGTTATGACGCTACTACATGCTCGCTTCAACTTTGACTTTCAAAACATCCACAGTCCTCGTCACAACATTTCCCTCAATTTATTTATTTGTAAGCGATGTTTGAAGCTTTGCATGGTGTGGATAATATGAAGTAACTTTTACTATATACTTGCGCGTACACGCATTGTGTAAATCTCTTCTGGGAGCGGTGTTGGCTCTGAAAGTCTTTCTCCTGAAGACGAGCAGAACATACTGGTCGAAACGTCGAGACCACTATGGCTGCCTTCAGAGCCCCAACACTCCTCCCCCAAACAGACTTATACATGATTGTACCCGCAAGTTTACTATAGTTACTTCCAATTATTTGTTTGTATTTCCCACTTGCAAAGGTGAAAGGAGATTTCAATTAAATCAGGAAAGTGGAAGTTACTGAAGTATATTAGGTTAGGAAACTATTATAACAACATTGGTAAGTGACGCTCCATGGGTACCATTAAAACGCTACTCACGTCTTGAAAGTATCGGTATTCTTTTGCTTGTCTTGTCATCACAAACCTCGACATCTTTCGCAGGTTGGAAAGACTAAACATCATTTATCAGATCAAGATGGTACATTTCTCTTTAAGGAACATGATCTGATTATCCCGAAGCGTAAGAGCTTGCCAAATAGACTCGGCTCTTATACTAATGTCTTAGTTCTCTATCGTGAAGAAGCCACCGGATAATCTGTTGATAGATAAGTTTAAACATTGAGTTGCGTGGGGGCTGCCTTCTAGAAGTCTCGTGGCTACAGACAACGCGTTTTATTATTAACTCCATATATCATCCGTCTTAAGAAGATTGGAGATATTCTTAAGAAGCTTGCAGATTTAATTAACTAGGGTTTATTTAAAGCAACTCAAGGTATAATCTTCATGATGGATAATAAAATATCGCACTAAAATGCTTTACAAAAACACCTTCTAATGTATTTCAAAGTATAGTTCACTTCAAGAAAAGTATTGATTGTTTGAGTTGTTACATTCCAATAAATCCAAAGATGTTCTGAGGGGTAAGGAAATCTGGATCAGTTCACAAAAGCTGCAGGTCAGAAATAGTAACGGTGTTATTTGTTGTTTTATTTACCTCTTCAGGCGAACACGGTAAGGGGGCAGATGATTCATATACCCGAGAGCGATACAATCTTATTCCTCGGATCACCCAAAGTAGGCAACCTAGAAGAGCTTACTGGAAGGGGATTGTATCTATCTGACATCCCCATTCACGATGCGACTCGAGACCTCATCCTGGTGGGAGAACAGAACAAAGCTCAAGACGGCCTCAAGAAACGCATGGACAAACTCAATGCCAAGATCTTGCAAGCCAGCAACCAGGTTGCCGTGGAGAAGAAGAAGAACGTGGACCTCCTGAATCTCATCTTCCCCGCGGACGTGGCTGAAAAACTGTGGGCAGGAGAGGTGCTGGCACCAAGCACAATGGACCATGTCACTATGCTGTTTTCTGACATTGTAGGCTTCACAGCCATCTGCTCGAACTGCACACCGTTTACCGTGATCAACATGCTCAACAGTCTCTATACACAATTCGATGATTTCTGTGGGATCTTAGACATTTACAAGGTATACATGACAAAACTTCAGATGGATAACTTTGTCTTTAAGTAGTCATTTATCATATAATCAAAATGGGAGTTTACCAGAACCTTTTCCACGTGAAGAGAGTCAATGATCAGATGCATTATTGTGTTATACAATACGATTTGCTCACCCTTATATACCATGTGACCTGTGACATCACAATGGGCAGGGGCGGCTCTTATGTAACGTCCAGAGTCTGGACTTCCTGCAGGCACAATTTGTACACAGCCCAATGGAAGAAAACTTAACACCTTACATTTCATGGAGATAGCACTGTATGATTTTTATCAACGTTTGATATGAGGATTATAGCGGCACATCTCAAAACTTGCACCACGGTTATTTTTATAACTCTTGAAATGTAAAATTTCCTACATGGTACTATCTCGCCTGCCAGAAAGGCCGTGCAATGTACAAGGTCGCTCATTTTGTATACACAGTTTACATGTGGTCTGTAATGGTTGGATTATAACAATGAGTTGTGTTTCCATTTTGGTTTTGAAGTACCTTGATAACCTTAGGCCTTATCGTGGCATCTTCACGAGAAGTGAACGAAACGGTGTCACCTGTGTGACATCTTACACGGGGATTAAATATTAACATATCGGACATCTGTTATATAAAGTGGATTAGACGAAGAGAACCTGCTGCGCGTCACAGAATAGCTGTCCGTTTTAAAAACAACTGAAACTGTTTTCCCAAAACGTCAACCCATCTTTCATTATATCCATTTCAATTCGGAGGTTTTTTTATGCTTAGAATAAACATGTCTTTGGCATTTTGTGATTTACTGGTAAGCTATCAGTATTTACTCAACACTTATACCAACATTCCCTAGGAGGAAGAGTTCATATAAATCTAGGTATCATGCCATACAGAGCGTAACGATGCCGTCTTCAATCACGCATCCAAGGTACCAAAGGCCTCGTTTGAACCCTTGTCCCCTTTTGTTTTGAACTTTGAAAATCATGATTGCCAAGGATGCCGATCACATCGATTTACTTCTTTTTGTATTTGGTCTATTTAACCGAATTAGTAACCTTATAAAGTTTAGCTCCTTGCGGCATCGCTTTGATTAAAATTTCATCCGAAGTAAACCGGAGCAGCCGTGGAATTAAGGCAAATTAAAAACGCGGGAAAACAACGTGGACGCAGACGATCCCCTGCCAAGCGAAAACAAATCATTTAACTGTTAATATTATCCCAGCCAAAGGGGGCTGTTGTAGGTCGATAGGACTGACTTGGGATGCCACATAAGAGAAAGGGAAAAAATAAAGCTAACGGCAAAGCGGGGTTGGTATTATATGTCGATGGACACCTGTATCTATTAAGATCCAATGCGTTGCGAGGTACAGCGGGGACTTTGCGCGGGGCTGTAGGCAGTGCCCATTGATTTTCGTTGCACGCTGGATGGTAACTCGGCACCGCGTCATGTTACAACAGCTGTCACGCCTGCAGCCGTTAGGGGGGAAAAAGACAGTGAAAAATTCCCAATACCCTATCTCAGATTGACTATATGTCTCAATATCACAAGCGCGGACAGAGAACAAGTTTTTTTTTCTGGAAGTCGAACGCCTTTCGCGCATCTTTATAAATGACATGACTCTGGCTGTCTTATTGCATTGCGAGATGTAACGTTGGTTCTGCCGTAACTGTTTACTGTGACCAATGTTTGTTTTTATCTGACAATCTCCACGGGTATCTTTTTACAAAGAACAATAAATAGACCAATATCACTACGTAGAACTATTATTTTATCGTAAGATTGTTTATATTGAGCGTAGAGATGTCTACTGGAAATTACGGACAAGGTGACAAGGCAATGATTATAAAGGATAACAATATCAATATGAAGACTGAAGGGTCAATATTTATAATTCCACGAGATTTATCTCGTGTACCTGAGACTAATGGAACGTAAATATTTGAGTGTGACCTGTTCGTTGGCGGTACCAAATATTTAAAAGTAATTTCTTTAAGTGCTTGAATAGGCGTAATCAATCACAGAATTAACAATCGAAAGCTTTTTTAGTGCGTAAAAATGGTGGAAATTAATTTTACGGATGTTTTAATATAAAAGTTCTCGAGTTTCACCAAACAGACTTTGACGAATTGTTTGAATACCATTTTCCTAAACTCTCCACGTGAGATAAGGAGGTAACCGCAATTATTAAAACAGTATGACGTGCGGGAAGGTGGTTGCAGATAATATATGATGTTGAAGTTTAAAGAACAAAGCTCAATCCATTTTGGTTTTACTTCTCGAGTTTTTAATCCAACTTTCTAGGTGGAAACAATTGGTGACGCCTATTGTGTTGCTGGTGGACTCAATCAGGAATCATCTACTCATGCGCAACGGGTTTCCAAAATGGCGCTGAAAATGATGGAGGCAGCTAGAACCGTGATGTCACATGACGGAAGTCCACTCAAGGTAGTCAATATTTTCATCTTGACCTCTTTTTTTTTCTTTTCACGAAGTAGTTTTCTTCACTCGAGTGGATTCTTTATTACAAAAAAAAGTATTGACAAACCCTTATTTACAGACTCAGGATTTCATCTCAAGAGGTTTGACTTTTTCAAAATGCTTCCTCTGTTTTCCGTTGGCGAGTATGGTTACTTCTTTCAACACACCGCCATAAATGTTAACAACTAAATGACCACATAACTCGGAGCTATTTACTAACGAGGGGGGTATCATTACATCCCTACTGATAGACAATAAGATATCTAACTCGTTTCATTTTCTTTGTTGTATCCGTAATCAGTAAAAGTCAAGTCCAAACGAAATCCAGTATTTCGTCAAGTACAATCATGGTATGAGCATGGCTGTGCGTCTCGATCCATTACCAAATGAAAATTGAATAGGACCGCCGCGATAACGACACTCAGTTTGTGCATTTAAGGACTTGATGCCGCCAAGTAGCGTGTAAGTGGCGGAAACTGCACAATCCCTACCGGCGACTTCGCTATTTAATTAGCGTATCATCCACGAGATACTGCCCCTGAATGCTTCCACTTAGCCGTCACACTTGATATCCTAAATTAACCTGTTGGAAATCCTTATCCCGTGTCAAGTTGTTGTGGACAACTTGAAAAATAAAATCCAAACCGTCAGTCAAGTACCTCGTCAAACAATTACCGCGGATGCGTTTACAAGTGTTGGCAAAGTTGATTACATTTGGGGGTCCTGCTAGAGTCCGTAAATGTCTTGAGAGTGTTTCTTAATGATGGCTAAATTACCTCAGGCTTTGTTCCCGACCTGGAAGGACAAGAGTAAACGAGGTTCTGATTTGTGATCTTTGGGAATAGATGATTAGGACGGCTTGTACATGAAATTGATTATTCACACTGATCGATAAAACGCCATCAGCTTGATGCTTAGGCTGAAGTCGGTACTGCACCACGTCTCGAATCTCCCCCATCAGTAAAGATGGTGTGGTTTTGACATTCTTGTCATCCGGGCGTCAGTCTAGACGCAGTAATCAGACCCAACAAAAATGTTGAACGATTCAGAAGTATATAATTTACTAGAAATGTACTGTTACTAGACATTGACAGTGTCTCTTAATAACGTTGTTTTCCGTAAACCTAACATTGGTTGTTCTAAACAGTCCTTCAACTTTGCCGGTGCAAAACTTTGGTCAATCTTCCTGCTTTAATTCAGAATATTCCCTCTCTTTACAATGTTAAATGTTTATATAAAACTGTATTTTAAGTCATTGTCATCTTTATTTATTTTTTCAATATTGTACTGTTTTGCTTGACTTGAAATGTTTTTTGTTGTTGCCCTTTCTAGGTTTATTTTAATAGTTGTATTTGTTGGCCCATAGGGCATTGATGAAAAACAGCTTTTGCTGATCATTTTATTTGTTTTATTTGCAGATGAGGATAGGTCTGCACACTGGGGCAATCGTAGCCGGTATTGTAGGCAAGCAGATGCCGCGGTATTGTCTCTTCGGTAACAATGTGACACTTGCCAACAAATTCGAGTCCCACAGTGAGCCGCTTCGAATCAACGTCAGTCCTACAACACACGAGTACGTATACAATCCAGTTTTATGTAAATTACAGAACCTCGCTTGACATAAACGGTCTCATGCAATGTAGTAATTTATATTGGAATAGTCTTCGTACAAAATCTTAGCAACCTGTTTACAATTGGTACTTTCTTAAAACTGAAAAATTACCTCTTAAGTACATTATTTGCAATACTATAATTTCATATTTACCCTCTCGTTTGTTTGGTCTCAGCCTTTGAGTTTCAGTGTGTGTGCGTGCGTGTATATTGTCCCCGTCTTTTTGTCTGTCTAATAGGGAAACGAATAAAAGCAATCTCGTTTCCCTTCACTTCTTTTCCAACATACTGACTCCATGCACATGAATGTTCAGATAATAAATGATAACAATGCACTTTAATGATTAATTACTTGTCCGGCTACGATGTATCGTGATGATTTGTTGAGTCGGTATGAAGTAAATGTCTCTATCAATCATTAAATTTGTTTTTCATTACGATAATATGCTATAAGCATTGGTAATTCAAGTGCATGTTTAGAAAGTTAAACTTGATTACTCATATATATATATATATATATATGGTATCGTTATTTTAGATATTTTTATATTCTGCATTAGCCGTTTGAAAATATTCCAATATCGAATGAACAGACACTATATCCGCAAAAATAAGTGTTAGAGTGTATTTCTTTTCTCATTGTGCTGTGCTGTGCTGTTGTTGTTATTATTAATATTATTTTTTTATTAATTTCGGTAATGAAATCAAGGGTGCCTCAAAAGGAAACTTAATCACTGTAGCTCAGAAGCCTGAGGAAACCTGTAGATAAGGATGCTTGCTATCTGAACCAGAAGCACCGGGGTAAAACCCCTACTCTTTCACGTTAAGTTTTCTGGGTTCTTTAACGTGCACTACCCATCCTAGTACACGGGACCTACGGCTTTACCAGTACGTCCCATCCCATGGACAAACTTGAGCAAATACGGTGGTGTATCCCGCTAAAGGACTCAAGCACCGTGACTAGCCAGGCCGGGATTCGAACCCCACACTCTGTGAACGACATAACTTGAACACGGTGCACTTAAAGACGGCTCACCCACAACGCTCCACAACAGATAGTGGGATTGATTACTGAAGCAAATGATTGTTTCACAAGTCGTTTGAGTCGGCTGTACATGATTTCTGCAATGCCGTAATCGGTTTGACGTCTTGATACATATTGCTAATAATGACGTAATCGTTTTTCATTTGTCTTCCTGTTCGGGATGTGTTGGTGTATTGTGACTGTGTTTTTTTTCTTTCTTTTGAAAATACAAGAGCAAATCAAAATTCTATCCACAACAAGTTATGCATTCAATAAAAACTGCCTGTTTGGAATAAAGATGTTTGGCAATACGTCTACTTAAAAAAAGAGGAACACAAGGTGAGCAGATTGTACTGCGAACGTGAAATAATGCATATTCTAAAATAAGTTTTATTGCCGTTTTACAGGAAATAAATGGAAAAAAAAAAGACTTCAGGCTGCTTACACATCAACTGTAAATCAGATACTTTGATATACATTTTATATGACATTTCAGATGATATAATATTGCCAAACTGACAAATTCATACATTTTTATATTGGAAGAACGCAAACCTAATCTCAATGCATGAGAGATTATTCCTAAATTTGTGGAAATTTGATATTCATTCACATAATTTACAAGCGCAATAAGAGGGTCACATATCACAATCCAAATGTGAAAACAACATGTAGTGCCATCAAATTAAATTGCCCCTCGAGGTTGTAAAATCTCATGCATTTTTATCGTCTGCATAACGTATTAACATATGGAACTACCTGGCATAGCAATGGGTTCTTTGTGTATTATTCCTAGGGCATATTTGACACACTCTACTTCGTCTGTGTGTCAGTAATCACTGATGGCTATGGGGCGATATGAAAAAAAAAATACTCATGTGGATTGAAACCCCCATTGCCGAATTGGTCGTGGTTTTCTTCAAATGCAATAGTTCCTGACTGGGAAAAGTGTACTAAGTGGACTGAACAAATTGACCAGCCGAAGGCTTATATTGTAAAAGGATTACGAAATACAATCTAAGGGCACTGTATACTGATGATTCTAAATCAAGCAATCCTTCAGGTATAACTGGTGGTCCGCAGGGAAAAAAAAATTCCGGGAATTTGGTCAAATTGTAGTATTTTCTCGAATGGATACCCGTGATGCTTTTATACATTTTATTCACCCTTTGCAGTCATGGTTGTTGTTTTTTTAATGTCTGCTTCGTCATTTATTCAAAACGTATGATGTAGAATAATTTGTTTAACATCTATAATATAGCCTTTCTCCTAAAGACGAGCAGAGTATACTGTTGGAAACGTCGAGACCACACCGGCTCTTTTCAGAGCCACCACTCCTCCCAAAAGAGATTTTGACATGGTTGTACCCACAAATGTTACTGGTTTACTAGTTATAGTTTCCTATCCTTCACACCATGCAAAGCTCCAAACATCACTTTAATATAGAGTAATTTACAATGAACAAAATTCAAATGTTTTATATATATATATATATATATACATATATGTATATTTTTTTTTGCAGACTCCTTGAGAAATCTGGAAGATTTTCTTTCACTCCGAGGTCTCGAGAGACACTTCCTGCGGGTTTCCCGGAGACTATTCCCGGAACATGTCACTTCCTTGACGGCTACTCACCCGATCCAGACAATGAGAATGACCAAAAACTTTGGTAATCTCACAATTGCTTCAAAAACAAAATATGAAGAAAATAAAAATCTATATATATAAATAATCAAGTAATTAATTAAATGGAATCTTGGAGATAAGGTACAACATCACAATTCATTTCAATGAAATTACTCTGTTTGGTAGTTCAAGCTCCTTATAAAACAGTTTGTTATGAAAGCGATGAACAATAAAAGTGTTGAACAATCCCTCTTTAATTAAAGAAAATGTTGCTCTCCTTGATTTTACAACCCGCTGATACAAAATTTATTTCCGTACAAAGGACACATTGAATGATGTTTTACGTGGTAAATGGTTAAGTATAGGATAAACGTTCAGAGCTATCTTGCAATCAAAACCAGTGTTGTACTTTATCTTCAAACATTTCCTCGGTACATCACCCACTTTGTTAAAGTACATTTCTACTGACTGACGAGATGAAAATAAATTACGCTTTTATGGCCTCAATTCAAGGATCGACGAAAAGGGGACAATAAGTTCCAGTTGCTTATTATTGTCGTGGTAATATGCAGAAGTTGAGTTCAAACTAAATGTAATTGTGACGAAAAAAGGCGAGCTTAGGTTAAGTAATGACTGCGTCCTCAATGAAAGATTGAATTCACTGATGTATATGTGATATTTCTGTAAATAGCTTTCATCAAATATCAATAAAAAAATATATATAAAAAAAAACAGGGATATCCAAAATAGAATGACGGACAGAACTAACTGAACCTGATCTTATGACGCCAACTCGACCCGACAATAGACAGGCAGACTTACTATCCTTACTGACCATCCAAACCAAAAGCTATTATAAATAACACGAATGTCATTCATGTCACCTGACAATAGACCTTCGGTGTGATTCATGATCACGTGCTAGCTTCAGCCACATGCAAGAGCAACAGTACAAAGGACATGCCTCATAAATTTAACATAAAGCGTATACGTGGAATAATATATCACTATCTCTGGAACATTCTGTTTAATGCAAAACAGATTAATTGTTTATTTGGATAAAAGGGAGATTATGCTCCATTAGGCTCCCCATAACAAACGGATACCTACTAATAGATAGGTCAATATATATAATAATAGTCTTGACATGAAGAGACTAAAATATTCGGCTTCCCATAACAAATGGATACCTAATAATAGATAAGTTGATATGTATGAGATGGTCTTGACATGAAGAAACTGAAATATTCCCCAAAACACATTAATAAGAATCAATCAATGTAATTGTTTCGACTATCATAGATTATTTTTTATTTGGATAAAAGGGAGATTATACTCCATTAGGCTTCCCATAACAAATGGATACCTAATAATAGGATATATATATATATAAGATGGTCTTGACCTGAGGAAACTGAAATATTCCCCAAAATACATTTAAAAGAATCCTTCAATGTAATTGTTTCGACTGTTAAGAATATCATAGATTAATTTTTATTTGGATAAAAGAGAGATTATACTCCATTAGGCTTCCCATAACAAACGGATACCTAAATAATAGATAGATTAAAATACAATATGGTCTTGACACGGAGAGACTAAAATATCCCCAAAATACATCAATAAGGATCCTTCGATATAATTGTTTGGACCGTTATGTGCGTCATATTGAGGAGGGAGCCGAATTCACCGTAGACCTTAGACACCAGGTTGTCAACTTGAGAACGCAATTCCCCATAAAACCGATATTTTTAATTTGTTGACGACTCCGAAATGTAGGCCCTATAGGAAAAAAAAAAAAACCCGAATACATTCCTCTTTTACACATGACACAAGAAAACAGGTGCTTTGTACATAAATGACTCGTAAATGAATACAAAATATTCAATGAAGATTTAAAAAAAAAAAGGGCATGAGCAGCTAATGCAGCCTCACCACACGCAGTTTCACCACATAGTTCTCATTGGAAGCCAAAGAAGACAAAAATAAAGTCGAATTTGGTGTCCATAAGCGAGACACATTCAAGTGGGATGAATTTAACTTGGAAACCTTCACAGTAATCTAATCAGAGGAAGATTATTTTCCCACGAATGCTCCGGCACACAATTCGATTTTCAATTTCAGGAACACTCAATTGACATAATTACATAAGGACAAGTTAACGGTTGTGCGCAAAGCATCTTAAAGTGATGGTGCAGCATTGCTGACCAGGCTAATCTTAAAACAATCAAATAAGTTTTTTTTTTTTTTTTTTTTTATTTATTAATTTATTCGTTTATTTTGCCTGGGTGAGCTAAATCAGCTAATCAAAATAAAATACAAACAGTAAGTTCAGAGTTTGTACAAGAATCGGTAATGAGATACGTTTGCATCTTCAAGATCCTTTGTAAGAAATGTGTAAAATATATGGGAAGCTCTTTAATGTCGGCACGTATTTCAATTTGAAAAAAAAAAAATTTGATGACGCATCTAAAAATATTTAGTTGAATAATCCTCTTTAAAAACAAACCGATGCTGGGCATTCCCTTTAAACCCTTTACAAGTTTAAAAGAAGATGACGGCTTCTCTTTAAGCCTTTCTGACATCAATTATTCAATAAAGAAACTCCAATTTCCACAATGCCCTGGAGTTCTTGCAAGGTGACTGAGGTTAATTCCCGCCATTTTGTGTTGTCTTCTGTTTTGCTGGCGCGAACAACTTGGATAAAATGGACCACGAACGAGGCCAAAGACCATTATCACACAATAATTGCACACGTCTCCTAAAAACGCATTTCCCATTATCATATTTGATTTCAATTTACCTTTTTGTATGGTCTGATTCACAAGGTTTTTGCTTTTTTTTAATTGATGACGTCATCATTTCACAGTGAGGTGCGTAGTTAATCATAACTCATAATCATCAATAGTGATTTATTTAGTTTCATATTGATAAACATCAAACACTCGTGACCCGTCAGGAGGTAAAACACAAAGAACATGAAATTAGTTTGTATTTTTTGTGTTACTTGTTTATTTTATTTTATCGTTTTGTTTTTGTTTGTTTGTTTTTTGCTTTACATATCTTAAAGAAATAACTATCATTAAAACCTCGATATTGAGACCATTGTTATCATAAAAAGAACAGATAACGACATGCAACAGCGACAGACAAAATACAGACAGACAGATGACAAGAATACACGATGCGACAGTAAAAAAAAATACAACGAACGTTGCATTGAGTTTGTACTGACAAGACGCACGGCCAGACAGACAGACAGACAGACAGACGGAACGACAGAGAATCCTTTGTGGGAGTGGTGGTTGGGCTGGCGTTTTACCACAAGGTGGTTATGAACATTTGACTCCTATTCAGTCAAGGGGGGGGGGTCGTGTTTCAAAAGAAAACATTAGCGACTGGAATTTGAATAACAAACAACAGCTCGTTCATGAAACACACAATGCAATGTGCAGCCTCCATCGAACCCATTCCTCATCGGGTATTGAGACGACCTTGACAACATTAATACAAACATGGACGGAGACAAGTCCCTGACGATTTCTGAGTAGTTGAACCTTTTAGTAGGGAAACATTAAAACAACATTTCTACAACAACAACTTAACAAAGAGTTAGCATTGAAGTTATGACGTCAAGCAAAGCATTCAACAATCCTCTGAATTCCTTTAAACATGAACGACATGATCGAAAGACTCCGAGGCAAGTGTTGGGGGACAATTTTGAATTTGATGAGAAAGAGGAACGTGCTTAATTGGGTTTTATATACGCGAAAAAAACTGCCTGATCCTTCACGTCTCAACTTCCTTCAAACCTGTGGATTTATAAAAATGGTGAATGGTTGGAAGAATAAGGACATCTATGTCAAACACGCAGGGTGAACTGCAAAATGCTGATTGCATTATCACCTGTACTGTTAAAATGCGATTCCATATTGTGTTTTTTTTTTCTTGTTGCGAAATGAAGATCGCGTGCAGAAAGTAGAAGCGAATAGCGAAGTATTTATACTTATTTGAAGACTAGATGGTTATGCCGTGGAGTGGTCTATTTACAATGGTGTTGGTATCATTATTACAGTAAACTTAACATCTGTATCATGTAGATGATTGTAGAAAGAGGTTTTTTTTTAATGTGCAAATTTGTTCTGATCAAAGAGTGTTATTTCCGTGAGAAGCGCTGAATGATTAGTGCGAGGGACCAAAAGTGTACAAGACTGACGATTTCGGGACTTTAATGACAACATACCCCCCCCCCCCACAGAATTGAACACAAGAGCACATGCGTATAGAAACAGTTCTACCTCCTTGTTTGTTTGTTCCTAGATTAGCAAATAAAGGTGTGGCGAAGGGATTTCTATTGGGTATATTGGTAGTAAGAGCCTGGTCTTTGGTGGGTATTCCCTTAATGTGCCATGACTGCTGTTAACAGACATTGTCTTAATTTGAAGGCTTCAGTGGTGGGTATGGCCGGATCGCTGGCAAGACCTTTTCCTCAAGGTCGTGGCTGCAGCCATCGGCGATGGCCGTAGCCAAATTCGATTGACTCGGCTTTGACGTACCGTCCGGTATATAAAGAGCAACAGAATAAATGAAGCGAAAAGAAACATTAATAAATCATTTGTGATCGATCATCAGCCAGTATGAACAGATTCAATGGTGTGAAGTTTGTGCTGACAACTCTTCATAGGGATTAAGGATTCAAATTAATCTTGATACTAATTTTTGGCGTCGATCAAATGATAATTTTCATGTACTTAATGTTACGCAGTCTACACACAAAACTACAAATGGTCACATAATGGAAATAATACAAATAACTCTTCAAAGCATGCCCCGACAATAAGGTACGAACCACTGACTCTTTCTAGGTCCGTTCTGACACGGTTTTTCTCAAAGAATGTTTAAGAAGTCAGCCTATAATGTAAATATATAGCTTCTATATTTGTAAATGAATACCAGGATATATGGTGATATGTATGAAAATATAACGTTACTCCTCTCAAGTTAATGTAGTTAGGCAGATAGCTTGTGTAATTATATTGTACAGGTTGACAATGTCCCACAGTGTTTAAATAACGGGCATTGATGGACGACTGATGTTCTTTGTAAATTTGATCTTCGCCTATGCAAGACTGTAACAATGTTTGATGTGGTATACTTACTATGGAGTGAAATCATTTATCAAAAGTGTTATCCAAAACACCAAAGCTCACCGATGTTTCGCTTTCGAAGACAGTTTTATTAAGTGTTCCTTTTTTCAGTATATTATTCGATATTGACAATTTGGCGTTCCATATCATGAAACAAATTGGTGTTCATACTTGGCCACCATTGACAAAAAACCCAATGAGTTCGTCAGTCGCAGAATTTACATCTGTGTCCAAATTGCAAACATTTGCAAAAAACACTTTGATGGATTTCAAGTTGTTTCTAATGGTTCATTCACATCAAACATTTGGGGATATGTTCTGGTCACTGATTCTACTTGAAATTGCTATCATGTCAATCTTTTGTTTTAATGAAAATCTTGATACATTGAACGTTTTACCCGTGACCTACTTCTGGCTTTAAAGTGTGCGAAGGGCACACAAGTGGCTGTAGACTTTAACAAATCTCCCGGGTCAGAATTGACCCGGACTCCAGGTCCCGTGGGCCTGACCTATTTCTGGGTCAGTATGACCCGAAATCCGTGTCAGCACGATCCACCAATGGGGGTCAAACTAGCGCAGAATCCAAGTAAAAATCCCACATCTTAAACAGTTTCCGGGTCAGCCTGACCCAGACATGGGTCAGGGCCCCTGGGACCCGCGGAATCCGGGTCAATTTTGACCCGGGAGCTTTTAGAGTGTAGGGCAGGTCAAAGGTCAGATTATATCAAATTGTTTAGGGAAAGTGCAACGTGGTAGCACCTTTAACGAAGTGAACATCACACTTTGGATTTTCGGTGACATTGAAACATTTGATATCTTCATATTATTTCCGAGGATTGTAGAATTCAATTGAGATAAGATTGGACTGACCCACACTAGACCGAACGGACAAAGGACGTTAGGATATCTTTTTAACTTTATACCAAAATGTATAACTTTGTCTTCCCCTTTTACTCTTTGGTAGCTCTTAGTTAAATAATTTAGAGTGTATTAGACGACAACATGTAGCGGTTTTTATCAATACTTTATTGTCAAAAAGGTTGTAGTGGCTTTTCACCCTAGTGTAAAGTTTGATTTTTTTTTTTATTTTTTTTTTTTACTTTACACACTCAATCTCAAGTTGATTTGAAGGAATTCATTCGTGAGATTTTGTTTGTATTCAAAGGGTTTCAGAAGCCCTTTAAATGTTTAATATAGAACCTACATTTTCAAAGTTATTGACAAGGCTTTTCATTCTTGTTTTGCATGCTGTTGAATTACATTCCTTAACCTAGAGTTCTTGTGTCGGCCATTTTGGGTGAATTTTGGACTACATTATAACGGCCGGGCAACATTTACAAGTTACAGTTGGTTTGATCGAAAGCTTTGCTAAGTGCTGTTCTATTCATAAATGAAATATCCTTTTCATAACATGTCTAAAGTAAACGTCTACCGCATTGTGATGTAATTAAATTGATCAAATAATACCCATCAGTCAGTTAAATAGAACAAAAGATGATGGACGAGAAGGATAAGAGGGCGTGACAACCTTATGCATATTCATCAACTGATGACTACCTATCACACAACGATTTCAACCAAGGACGTATAGTATTGAAAAAAATTACTCTGCGTCGAGATGGTTGTAAAAAAAAAACACTAAAAAACTCTGTTAAGTTTTGTCTGAAGGACGTAATGAATTAGTGTACGAATAAGATCTCTTGTAATTGTACGACCACAATTCAAAGCCCCAGATCTCCTTACTGATGAAAGCAATCAGTGATCGTCTCAGATTCCATTCTCTTATTCAACATTTCACTTAAATAAAAAAAAAATGCAGTGTTTTTTGACGTACTTCTGTTCTATATTCAGAGATGTGTTACTGAATGCAATTGAGTTTTTGATATCCTAAGCCTCTCTTTAACGCTGTAATACCCTGGTCATTCTGCGCTAGGGTTGGATCGTAAAAATATGAAAGGATGTCTACTTCATTTAGCGTGTACTTACAAACTGTACATCTCAACTGTTACATTAACCCACATCAAGATTTGATGCTCTTTATAAAATTCTTATGTCACAACTGTAAACAAGTATGCGTTGAAGCCAACAGGCTGAAGACAGTACTTTGAGATATAGCTGGTGTAAGCGGGTGGAACCATGAATTATTTCACTATCGTTATACTTAGATTATTATACCTCTTACCCCTTTAATATGACTTCATTTATTATAATGGAAAGTCAAATTGTAATAAAAATTGAACGAATGCAAAAAAAAAAAAAAAAAAAAAAACACCAAGCGTTTTCGTCACAAGTTGTTGTGTGTGTTAATGATACCTTTGCCTTATGGCGCAGTTAGCGCGTGTACAGTGATAGTTGTTTACACGCTTCGCTTATGGCACGGTAAATGAGTGCATTAATATTTGTGTGGTTGGCAGTCGTAAGAGAACACGCAGAGGTCGCTAATTTAATCATGGGTCGCCTGCCAGTGAGATAGAGAGGAATAGAAGAAGATGATCTACGGACGTAAACGGAATTGAAAAGAAAGCAGTGCCACACTTGGCAGGGTGATTCAAGGTCACGGAGAAGAAGAAAATTGACACTCTTCGTAAAGAGTCACATTAGGGCATTCAAATGCAGCAGTCGGAATTTTTAAGACAAGCTTACTTTCCGCACTAACTACTGTATGTCACTGCTGCGAGAGGCTGCGATCATAGTCAGGAATAACAGTTCTGAAAAGGTGTTATGTTTTCCGATTTTCGGTTGTTTGGGTTTGTATAAATTCAGATGAATAACGATCATAAGTCATTAGTGTTGCTACTCAAATCGAACGTTACTAGAAAATTATGGCAGTACAAACAGGAATGATCATCTTTCTTTTTTTGGGCGGGGGGAGGGCGGCTGGGGCGGCAAGCCGCGCATAAAACCTTTAGACATACCACAGTTGAACGTGTGTATAAAATGCCTCTATATACTGGTTTGTGAATGTCAAGTAAAACAACAAATGCATTTACTATATGACTAAATGCTGAAAGGTCGAAAGCACATCATTATTTTTAACTGGCATTTGTGAACACGGCAGGCAAGACAATAAGACTTCAACAAACAAAAATATCCGAGTCAAGTACAAGGCCATCTTTAAGTAACACCGTAAGCATGATGAAGATTCTCAAACCATTATCTATCTCCGATTGAGTATGTTTTAATCATATATCATAGTATCTTTACATATCGGAGAGGTCATATTTGCGCAATCTCGGTTTGAAGGAAGATAAATATCATAAAAGGTTCTATTTTAGTCTTACATGTCTGACAAGATTTTTTGAAATTATTGTTGTTGGATTTTTTTTCTGATGTTGCTCAGAGCGCTCCGGATCAAAACACGATTTTAGTTCAAAAGACCACAAGATACAATGTTTGATGGAACGTTGTAAACAACAGACGATGGGGAGATTACAAAGGCAGCACATTAAATGAATAATTTGAAATGTGATAACATTTTTACCGCAAGGGATCGGCTAATTTACAACTCATTTCATTTCAAGAAGAATGGCCAGTCCGATGCGATTCATATGTCAATTGTCCGATTGGTTGGAATTAAATAACATATAGCGTTACAACAGATATTCACAGCTTGCAAATGGAATCAGTATGGAATCCAGTTTGAGGCACTCCATCCGATTACACATCTAATGTTGTCATTCCATCAGCATTTTTATTTTATTTTTATCTGGCATCGTGATTTAATTTGATTCAGATGACGTCAGAAGATAATTGTTGCCCTGTGTCCTGTCGTCACAGACCAATCGAGTTATGACTAAGGGAAGACTTATCTCAATCAACACGTTAGTCTGAAACACTAAATTTACCGGACTCTAAATCATCGCTCTGTTTATTTGCAACTCTTATTGTGACAGAGGGCAAATTGGAAAAATCGCAAATATTATCCGTATTTTATTGAACCAGTTGCTAAAGATGACAAGCCATCCAAGCAAATGTTTTGGAAACTATGTCACAAGCCCGTGGGAACAAGCCCCAGTCAGTCATCCAATGGCTTAAGCTAGTAATGACAGACGGGGTAAAGAAATACAAGAGTCGCCTTGTATTTCTTTGGATTACTGCTTATATCTGAAAGTGCAGTTGTCCCATACATGGATTTACCAATGTTCTTTCTGGCTTACAAACCTCACAAAGTACCGCACAATATGAATATTCAAAATCAGCGACAAATAGATATATATTTTGCCTCTTCCGATGTTGTATATGATGACTTATGGTCAGTCTGAAAATCATCTTGTTTAAAAAGTAAACGCCGAAGACTACAATGTACTCTATCGCTAAGGAGAAATATTTTACCGAACAAAATGTATCCGATCAGTTGAAAAACGAGACATGTTAACTATCCTGGAAAGTACTCCTATCTAGGTTGCTGTCTTCATTGATATGCACAGGATGACAACAGAGTAGCCAAGACACAATTCAAGACAGTACACTTGACAATCAACCGTCTTGAAACGTCTCCCAGGACACTCAGGAGTGGTTCATAATGGTAACCCTAATAGGAGCGCCAAAATGCTCTGCCCAAGTCTCTTAAGACAAGCTGGAGACACAGACAATCTTCTTGTTGAAATTCTTCATTAATGTTACATTTTGAATCGTTCGGGATTAAGGTTGGGATCATACCGTGGGTATGCATCCGCCATGTTGGCTCTCTTGGTGATGACGTCATAGAAAGACCCCATTGATTGAGTGGCGTGGTCGTGAAATTAAATCGTTACGCACCACTGGTTTTATTATTCTCCTAGGAACAGGTGGCAAAGAATTAGGTTTTCCCGTGTGGTAAGAATGAGCAGCTCATGTAAATATCAGAAAAATCCACAGAACAAACTTCTTAACTTCACTTATACTTATGCGTTGCAGTCTTTGGTGATAAAAAGAAAGCCCAGAAGCTTCCCACAATTTAAATCTAACTTTAAGCGGCAAATATTGCTTCACAATTTTCTGCTAAGCAAAACTAAGCAGGATACCAGTCACAGATAGTGCATGTGGAATGGTATTTTGGCTGGTAACCTTATTCTGGTCAGCATAATTTTATTTGTGGTTAGCTAATTTTTATACTTTAGCAGCTTTATGAAATTGGGCTCTGATCTAGAATTAACTTAAAAAAGACATACACTTTAAATCAAACATCCAGTAAAAGTTAAAACTAAAACTGGGCACTGAATAGCCACATGAGTAAAAGACGAAAATGAATACTCTTCAATGTTCCTGAAGTTAGATTAGCAAGTTCATTTCAAGTTTGATATCAATACATCAAGATCCACGATGAATTTGTCCTGTTTGATAACATCAGTCCGCATATCTGAGATCTCTGTCGGAGCCTAAAAAACCTGAACAAAAAAAAATGAAATGTTTTGATGCACACTTTGCAGCACTCACGTTTATTTGAGGGAATTGTTTAAAATGTCAATCTGACAGTGTTATGTTGGAACAATAATAAAGCAAAGAGCGTCTTGTGAAGGTAGAATTTTCTTAATATCAAGCGAAAAAATAGACAAACTGACGACTAAGATTTAAAGCAATGCCAGTTGTGATTTTAACACCGGCTTCTTTAACATCAAACACTTCATACCTTAGACCCCCGTACACTTGTTCCTGCCAGTCGTTGACCTATACTAGACTCATGTTAAAACAAAAAAGACAGGGACACAAAGAAAAACACTAAACAAACCAGCTCAACTGCCACTTGTACAGACTCGTACATTCTGATGTACGCCTTTAGTATGATACTTGATAAGGGCAGGCACACAAGCCAAGCGTTTCATTATTTCCACTGAAGTTTGGGATCACTAATTTTCATATCAATGTTCAAGGAAATATCAATTTCGTTGCTCGTTCAGCACGGATGCTCAAAACAACGAACCGAATCACAGACAATCTCGCATTTTAAGTTTGCAATGCAACTTCAAATCTTACAAGATTGATGCAAATTTGCTGAGGTTTCATCTGAGAACGATCCTCTTAAAACAAAGAAATATCAATCTTCCATTCGCTACGATTGAGTGAACACACATTGAATAAACAACACATGTCAAGAACCTAAACTCGTATTAGTAACAATACGTAAGCTGCCTCGATTGTTAAATGTAAGTTCTTCAATAATTAACAGTCACTGAGTCCATGAATATTCATGGCGAATAACAAGTTACTTTGTATTAACGTATGAAGTAACACGGACCTGAAAAACGACCCACAAAAAAAAACCACCGCACCAACAGCATCAGCAGAGAACATTTTACAACCATCTTCTTTATGATCACGCCAGAGTTTATCAGAAGTGGAAACTACAACGTGTCGTCGATACATTCCATTTGTGAAATGATCAATTTATTGTTTTCTTTACAGATGTTTGAACACACGCACCCCAAAAATAACAAGATGCACATAGGAAATATATTCAGATTTTGTGTATTCAACCTTGTCTCCACACGTCAAAAATCTGTAGCTTGATCGTTGATTCAAGTGGAATTCCCTCACTTCGGTTCACCTTTCATTTTTGGCGCCGATCAAACGTATCCCCCTTGATTCATGGTTAGCGATGCAGTCAGGCTGAAACAAAAACCCATGTCTCCTTCATCTGAATTTATTTCTTGTGTCAAACGTTTTGTGACGAATCATCTTTACCCTTAAAGACACTGTCAGAACCACTCGAATGCCCGGAGGCAACGCACGACATCGTCAACTGACCTGAGGAATGTAACATGTAAATATGTGTACCCATTTATACACGTGTATGAAGTATGAATGTCAAAACAGAGCTATTTGAATTTCAATTCCACGGTTTAAGGCAGACGCGTAAGGGACGGGATGGAGGGTTGGAGCTGTGTTGACTTTGTAGCGTTCAAGTGGTGGAGAGCATTAGACTTCATTTTAGTTTCCTGTTGACAACATCCCTAGAGAAAGAAGCGATTGACCTTTTCCCTCTTGTGAATTATCAGGTCAAAACTATTTAAAAAAAAAAATAACGGCAGCACAGTCATTTTTGTTTTTGTTTCATACGGTCGTATGAAACAAAAAGCACGCGGATAACACTGGTACATATTGTCAATGACCAGTGTCCACGCTTTATTTGCCCTGACATACCCATCTACATCTACATCTATGACAATTCTCATCAAGGCCTGTTCAGAATCTAAATGAGGGGACCAGTGGTAGCCAACCATACCAGAAACACCGGGGCGAACCCCTTCTCTTAGAGATAAGTGTTCTGGGTTCTTTTACGTGCATTTAGATCTCAATACAACACACGGGACCTACGGCTTTACGTCCCATCCGAAGGACGTAGCAATAATAAGTGTCTTGCTTAAAGGACACAAGTGTCATGGCTGGGATTCGAACCCACACTCTGCTGATCAGAAACACCAGAGCCCTTAACCGCTCGGCCACGACACGCCACGTAACAATCATCGGAGTTACGGGAAAATAGTGAGGAAACAGACTGGGTTTGGGACTCGCAAGTAAAACTAATTGATTTACTCACCTCTCAAAACTTATAGCATCTCAGGCAAAACAATATGTCAATTGAAGTTTTCAACCACGACCATCTTTATATCATGTACGTTATGTGTAAATCTTATCAAATGTTGTGCGCCTGGTTATCAGAAGTGACGCACTTCCGGTTACTTTACAGTCAAATCCACTCGTTTTTACCGCATTGTGCGGGCGGCAAAAGTACGTCACCATTGCGAAAATGCGGCGCCTGGATTTTGAGCCCATTTAGCCCGATCACTTTCAGTTTCTTGTCTTCACCATTGATAATCCCTAGCGGAGAGTAGCACTTTAAGAATTTTAATGATGCCATTGGCCGCTGCTACTTCTGATCTGCAAGACGTTTTTGATACATCATTTCGGATACACTATTGAAGACAATAATGAAATTTGGGATGTAATTGCCAATATCCGATGATGGGACACTCTGAATATTTTAATAAACCCATAAAATGAATAACTCCTCCCGTTTGACATCTATATCCCCCGTACGCACGGGGAACTTAGAACCGGGAACTGGGTCATCCTGACAAACAAAAATGTTGTTTTCAATCAGTCGTACAATCTTCAAGACCTTGCGCATATAAAGTGACTATTTCAGATAACCACACGAGGACAAATTGACGCCCAGGAATCTTAGAGTTCAAAGTCGTTTACACTGAAGCGCCTTCTGATGGAACATCTTTCAAACGAGGACAAATTACTTACCCACACAAAAAATGAAAACGGAAAGTTCAAAGCTTCTCGAGGGCATGTGCTTTTTTTCCTGGAAATCATTCTGTATGGTTGGACACGAACGTAGCGAATCTTGACACGGCGTCACGATAGTTGGCAAACACCACACAGTGGATGTTTATCCCGTTTGAATATCAATGGCATAGTCACTTTATAACTTTTTTTTATAGCTCTGCTTTTACCGAACGAAAAGCACCTGCTTTGAAATCACCAATTTTGTCGGCATGCTTCAATTTGTCAGCAAGCAAATCGTCCACCATCAGACGCATCTATATTTATACCTGGGCATATATACAGCCAAAAGGTCCACCACACTGCCATCAAACCCCCTCCAGTCGTAGAGTGACTTCGGAGATGTTTTTTCTCTTACCTTGAGGAATTTTTGCGATGGAAGATAAAATTATTTTGACTTGATGTACATTTCGTCAGGCGCAAGAATCTGGCGATGATGAGAGAGTGACTGTACTGTGGGGGGCTATTTGAATTGACCGGGGGAGAGTGACGGGGGAAATAACCGGGCCCCTGTCAAGGAATTAACCGATGTTCCGTTTTATGTGATCACAACTTTTATCAAATTTGGCGCGACTGAGCGCTTGTGCAAACATGGAACAGAGTAGAGACAAAAAACGCATGCCCAGATGACTTGTCATTAATGATTGACTGTGTAGTGTTGTTCAAAACAGCGAGAGACATTCATGAGTTCATGGTAATGACTTGCAATGGAAGCATAATATATAAACCCATCATTGACTTACAGGCAATCAGCCTGAAAAATATAAAATGAGATTCGATTTCATTTGGCGAAACACACAAAAAAAAAACACAAACCGTAATGTTTTGACATTACTGCTCCAATGCCCCTAGTCCTACTTTCGGAGTTGTTTTAAAATTCCCATCCAACCATTTCTAATAAATTGCTATCAGGAGAATAGAGTCCAAATCGAAGACGACATTTTCATAGTTGACGGAGCTGTGATAACGTCCCTCTCGTAGCGAAGCTTAGGCCAAGGTTGGTAGGTAAACTCCGTACGGCGATGGAATTGACCACCGATGCACGTAGTAACAGCATGAAGTCATTACGTAGTGTGCAATCAAACAGATCAAGGTAATATTAATATTGGTATCACATAGTGACACGTAATCCAATCCATACTCTCTTGCAATTTCTAGATTTTATAGGAGGGGGGTGTGGCACGTGCATCAAAACTTGTTTTCGAATTTGTGTAAAATTGCATAATTAGTATGCTCAGCTTGTTTTAAGAGAAAAAACAATAGATTTATGTATCATGATATGGCCTCAATGCCAACTCTTCGTCAAACATGTTTTTACAGTTATGAAGAACATTAATTTACTTATGAATAGAAAGGATCTTTCCTGAGTCCCCACAGATCTATCACGAACCCTTTTTGTGACAATGACAATGACAATGACAATGACAATCAATTTTATTTCCCTGTAGGGCCTCTACTGAGGCAGCAGACAACTTAAAAGTACATTACAGGATATCACTATGTACCACGGTACTATCACAAAATGGAAACATGACTGGTGCGAACAGTGTAAACATTTTGGTTCGAAAGAGGTTCGCTAAGAAAACAAGATTAGTCATTTCCAACACTGTTACATTCCTTTCACGGGTTTAATGGTCCGCCTTACTGCACCGGCACGTGACAACGTGTGCTCTGCTGAATGACATCACAGACTTATTCACTGTTCCATTTTAAGATCATTATGCTCTCGTTTACGCGTATCGAACTTCTCCCTTCAACTTTCCTTTGAAGTGTAGAAGTTCCGCCCTGGCTTTAAGTTCAGTGTGAAATTTACAGGAAGGGGTGGAAGAACCGTGAACTGATGACAGTTTTACAGATATAGGTGCGAAGTCCGAAGGGAAGCGAATTTTTTAGTCTGATGCTTGACAGTCTGACCTGACGTGAGCGTATTGCCTGATGAGCCGCACGGTCTGGTTTCAGCCGCGTCATCAGCCTTTCATGCTCCACATAGCGTGGGTATTAAGATGGGAGAAGATGTGCATATAATGAACGCGTCACGCACCGATGGACGGGTGGACGGATGGACGGATGGCTGGTCTGATGTACGGACAAGGTGTACTTGCTATTATGTGATTACCAGTCATGGTTTACTGGAACCCTAGAATGTGCGAAATTGACGAGTGTTCTATGATGCTTTTCAAATTAAGTCGATGCTGCTTTTGGGAGGGCTGCATATAAAACTGCTCAGCTTAGAATTCGTGCTCACAATCAACAGAATATGAGCTCTGAGTGACACAGACAGACATTGCTGATTATGGTTCCTTATTAATCTCTACTCAATCTTTAACGTTTGTAAAGATAAACAATATTTAGGAATTAATCCCCATAGTGTGATGGCTGAACGGTTAGCGTAACGTCTTGTAAATCTGATGGCAAAGTGGCTTCTACTACATAATCTTTGGGTTGGTATTTCTTTTATTGATGAAATGTCGTATTAAAAGCATGTGGACAACATTTTGACCAATGTTGAGCTAAAACTACGTTTTGACAATTAACAATTTGTCACACACCAATTTTTTTTTCAGTCGGTCACCGGAGTCACGAGAAAATAGTGAACAAAATACATGTTCTGACTGTTTTTAAACATAAAACTAATTGTTTTACTCATTTTTCAGAAACAAATTATACAATTTAAAGCAAAAGTATTTCAAGTTCTCCCATCATCACCATCTTCACACCATGCGCAAATCTGTGAACATTTTATACTTTCAATATTACAATGCTGTGCACACCCTTTTAAGGCACAATAACTCTATATTTCATTCTTATTAATAAAAAAAAAACAAAAAAAGGGCATCCTATTTTCATATTTTGAAGTACAGTCCATCAGTCGCAATTACAGTAACACCTCACTTTACCCGTAAAGGTTCCTCGTCAGTCCACATTGCAGAGTTGAGTGACTGAACGGAAACGACGCTCGGCAACATGGCACCTCGCTCGGGCACATCTGAATCAAGCGTCTTTCATCTTTGTGTCCCTGTTTGAACGTAAACGTTTGACACCGACTGATCTAGAAACGTGCTTACTCAGGCTTCCAAGCCACCCCAGTTATCAAGCTACAATCCCGGTCATATCTCGTTGGTCCTCCCCCTACCCAGCCCCCCGATCAATGTTGGCTCTCATTGCGCGGTCTGCACTCCAGTTGGGATTAACAACATTGAATGGGGGAGCGAGGGACGAGGGAGAGTCTTATGATTTTCCGTCACAGTGGCAGAAGCATTTTGGCCCGAATTGTAGCTTTAAGACTCCCTTGATTTCATAACACGTAAAAAATGTTCATCTTAGATCAGAACATAGCAGTTCACTAATTCGTTCAGACTTAGTCATCTACTATTTCTTGTTTTGCAAGTCCGCATTCTGCTTATTTTCCCCCCACAAAACCAATTTCAAACCCTTTCTTATGCGGCTGAATCAAGACTAAACACAAAATCTCGCGCGAAGTTTCATGCACGCCTCTCGCCTGTTTGTCCGTAGACCTTTTGTTCAACCGGACGGTGTCTGTAAATTAGGGCAATGCAACAATGAACCGCTTCGGAAATCCAAACTTTCTATCAAATATAGCCAGTGGCCATCAAAACATAACAATGTGGAAGTGCAAGCTTTACAAAACATGGTAAAAAAAATATAAAGAAAAAGTACGATTGATGGGAAACTGATGTTTACATCAATTTTAACTGACACAAGGTAAACGCGTCTACACCTTAAACTAATTTTTTAGCAAACTACTGGCAAGAAAGAAACTATTCAGGTAGAAACTTATTCAGTTTTAGGTTCTAGACAGCTGTAGGATAACATCAACAAAAACGTTTGTGATACAAACATAAAACTTGAACGCAACAGCGCCTGACTGACAGGCTGAGTTCCATTGTTGCCATGGTTATCAGCAATTCTTGCCCGGACACCAAACAAACATCTCTTCGAATCGATAGAATGACACAGTTAATCACTGGGGATTCATGTCTCAAAATACCGGTGAACGAACACCTCTCAACTCGTCTTTGTAAATTGCACCTGATCGCCGCTAACGGTGGGGGGGAATATTGACTGTTGCCAGGTTCTTTTCTGCCGAAAAAGTTCCTTTGGTTTATTTTAGCAAGCACTGCCAAGAGGTAAGAACACACCTCGGGGTTGAATAATAAAAATAGTAAGTTTGTAAAAAAAAAAAAAAAAAAATGTACGAACGGCTACTCACCTCTTCAACTGGCATAAATGTTCCCCTGGATCATTAGTAAACATGTCAATTATTATATTGGCTGTAATTATTCAGAGCAGGTCATAGGATGATAACTCAAGTACATCGTTTCTTCCTACAACCATGGGTTGCTTTTTTTCTCCATTAAAAAAAAAAAAATCAGACAAGAAACTCTATTTCAGAGGACACGGCTATTAAAATAGTTACCTTTGTGTAATGTTATGATGAATAAAAAAAAAACAGCCAGCAGTATTTGGTGCATGGTTACTCCACAATGTCTCCAGACAAAAATGGCGATGTCTGTGTAGCAAGTGAGGTGTAGGTGCACCTTCTACAAATGCGTTTTCAGAAAATATTTAGAAAGACCGTTTGCTCTTGTTGTACACGAGAGATCATTAGATTTTTGCACAACTACATTTGAGATTATGAATCATTTGAGATTATGAATCATTTGGATGATTACTTGGAGCTAGACATATACAGTTTAAATACACTTTAAAAAAAAAAAACTTCTTTAAAAAAACCTCCCGGGTGAGAATTGACCCGGATTCCCGTTCCCGTGGAGCCTGACCCATTTCTGGGTCAGTCTGACCCGGAATCTGTGTCAACATGAC
The DNA here is from genome assembly GCA_911728455.2 of Marthasterias glacialis. Classification (NCBI taxonomy): domain Eukaryota; kingdom Metazoa; phylum Echinodermata; class Asteroidea; order Forcipulatida; family Asteriidae; genus Marthasterias; species Marthasterias glacialis. Next base: position 20,430,485 of record OU452228.1, read on the forward strand.
CCAGAAATGAAGCAGAATCTGAGTGAAAATTCTATTTTTTTCTTTACCAGTTTCCGGGTCAGCCAGGTTGACCCGGAATTCGGGTCATCTCTGACCCGGGAGTTTTCAAGAGTGTAGCCAATTTGGTGCATGTGAAAAACAGATTGGGTAGGATTTACCGAAGGCATAGACATCTTCTTTAAGATTGTAAAGTAGCCTTCAGAAATAGAGCAGTTAGTTCATCTTACGCTGAATCATTCATTGAAATTAAAAACCCCACCGCATTATGCCCCAATGTGTCGGATTTACTGATTAAAGGGGGGGTATGCGTTACAGTGAAACGCCCATGGAGGAATCATTAATTTGACCCGACACCAAGATCCGTTTTCATCGTGTAGGCTTGTGGCCTCTTCCCTCGTGGCGGAAAATCTGGTTGGACTTTGAAGTCAGAGCAATTTGTTACAATAATTCAGACAGAAATGTGCTGAGTGTATTTTGCCTTTATCGTCATGTTGTAGGCCTATCATGTATCCGAGAAACTACACAAGCATGGTTCAACAATATTTGTTGTATTCTGCAAATGCACAGCTACACTGCAGACTTTTTTGATGTGTTGTACGCACACTACAAAGACCACGTTATTTTCAATTCAAACAAATTGAGTCCCCTCGAGAAAGAAACAAGGCTGGTACCCTTTTACTCTTCAAAGAATCAGCGATTTAGTCGGAAGTATGCACTGGGAATAATGTTGGTCTATTGGGTACCATCAGTCTCATAACAAGACCTGGTTCTAAAACTGTTAAAACTCATCAAACCAAATTAAATGCAGCCCAGTTGATTATGAAAACATGATCAATGTAAGCTGAAAAAAGGGAAAAGAAAACACGGTTAACAAAGCAGTAGTTCAAGTTGTTCTTCATCTAAATGTCAACCACTCAATGAGGTTGACTTGAGTAGGCGTCTTGCATGACACTCGCTAATTAAATTCAACAAATTGAAAACCTCCAATCACCTGTGACCCAGTGATCTCTTTCTGCCATCCATATCCAACATCCAGCATGCCATCGCATTAATACAACATCCGCGTCTCCACTAATACGCACAAGACATTATTTGAACTTGAGAAGTGACATATTTTCCCCTTTCTAATTTATTTGTCCCCAGTAGCAGAGCTCGACGTGAGTCAGAGCACCATGCCCTTGCCGTAGTAACCCTGACGTCCTATCAGTAAGCTTAGTCTCAGGTATATGACATACCTAGAACCTCAACAACACTACTATATAGATTACCATTGACAAACAGCAACAAGATCAGAATCTTTAAAAAACGATATCTCCTGCATCGAATTCAAATCTATTTCGGGGAATTCAACCGTAAGACAACTCGGTCGCTTGTTCTACAAGACAAAGTTTTGTTTAAATGCACAAAGTAACGAAATAGCTGCCGTGTTAAAGCTGCCGTGTTAAATCTTTAGCACCAATCGAATGACCAGCTGAAATTCCACCGAAAAAAAATAGTTGGGATTCATTGGAACAGCTCAACTTATAGAATGCGTTCTTCTACTCGAGGTGATGGGAATACAATTCTGTCCACACACAAACTTGTCTTTCGTAATCACTTCCCACAATTCATTGGATATAGCATTCTGCGCAGCAAGGATTGTGATTGGTCAATAGTTGTAATCCCATCTCGCGTCAATGCTGCGCTACCAATTTAGAAAATGGATCCACAATTCTCTGGTGATCTTCACCCTTCACTATGCTAGGAGATGACACTAACATTACCCCAGTGCGTTACCTGTTATAACTCCATGAATATAGAAGGTATACATTCCCCCACGCATTCTGACACATTAATAACCATGGTTGTATATTTATCCTTGCATACTCACTGCCAGTTAACCGACGTCATTTCCCATTGGTGTCCAGTGAAGCTTTCCACTATGTACGCAAAAAAAAAAGATTATAACCCACTTGTCATCATATCCAAATTTGAGTAGAGGAGTAGGTTTTAATATAACCAGCAAATTACAACTTCGATCCTCCCACTTCAACAACTAGGACTCGTCGTGATGCTACAATTTCAAATTACAGTTTGTCCTCGAGGGGCTTCTGCTACGCCTAAATCAATGTTTCTTGTCTTTTTAACCACTTAAATCTAATGTAATAGTTAAAATGCTGATATGGAAATGAGCTCGTGACATTTGGAAAGCTGTTCTACGACGCAACCTTAAGTGCTCCGCAAACTAACAAGAGATCAGAATCCTAATAAATAAAAAATAGAGTTCCACAATTAACCTACCCATTGAACTGTTATTTAAGTTTCAACACAAGCTTTGTTCGCCAACGGCTTCGTCAACATCTTCAAAATCTCTTCGAATTGTTGTCCCGACAAAAACCACACGTGTGGGCACAGCCATTTATCAAATACATTTCTTCTCAAAGGGAGGCGATATACGGGAAGAGAAAAGAAGAAGAGTTCTGGTGAAAATGGCACACACAGAACAAGGATGTTTGACTGATACCGTGTGGGACGCAAGACAGCGCAGCAGCAAGACTATCGACTACTAAAACTACGAAGATATGCAGAAATGATACGCTGGCATCGTGTAGGATTATCTAGACCTCCCATGGCATGCTAACTCCCCCTGGTCCAGCCGGGAATGGAAATACCTCTTGGCTCCATCGATGAGATGAAGAGAAGGAGAAAAAAAACCATGGCGCCCACGAATATCCATCTCAATGCTGCATCAAATCGATTCCAGTTCTATCCCTAGATTATTGTTCAGAGAATCCTTATTTCCCTTTTTTCATATAACATGCTTTCCGACGACGAACTCCTCAATACTCTGACGATTGTTGTCCCTGGATTCGTCAGATTTTTATTTAAAAATAAAAAAGGAAAATCTTCCCTTCTTCAAAAACGTCAACCGATCTGTTCATTTATGTTCACAACAAAATGCAAGTTACTAACCTTCAATGATAAAGTGTCACGGCGGGGATTTTAAACAGCCCCCAAGAGTTACTGAGAGTTTCTCGACCATAATATAAAATGTAGGGAGACAGAGGGACCTTCTTGAGTAAGTATACGACTTACATAACGCGTCTTAAGCGTGTTGTCCCATTTTATCAACGCCTGAATTGAAGTTTCCCATCCACAAACCTTTCCATTTACATGGGAAACATCAACCATAGAAAATAACTCAATACTATCATCAAATACATAATAACATATGCACCATGTCAATCAAGATTCATAATAAATCAGAAGCAATTCGTTGTTTATACTAATGTTACAACCCATTGGACCGCGATTTACGTTTTTACCGTCTCACTTCATACACAAACTTTGGGGTGTACAACTGCAAAATATTCTACTTTAAAAAGAACTGGCAGAATAAATTAATCTTCAAAAACCTGCGTGCCTGGTTTAACTCAGAGTACAGACGACTGACTTATTTATGCCAAGCCCGGGGGGGGGGGGGGGGGGACGCTGCTAAACATCCTACGGAGTTTATGAACTAAAACTGTACCTACAACAGCTTTAAAACAGGTCAAAATAACTTACTTTATAGCGATATTTGTTTGTCACAAATTTGAAGTTCACTTAAGTTTAATTGAAAGAAGTCATTCTGCGAACCTCATTGATATAATCAAATCATTTTCAAGTAGCATCAAAAAGACTCGGCTTCAGATTGAGTTTGTCTCTTTTGCTTATAATATTATGAGCCACAAATTCCAGAAATATTTAGGTTTTTGACAAATATATACACATGTTCACACGCACGTGACCTGTCCATCTGTTATTGCAATCTACACATTCAGGCAAACGTCTTGTCATTGACCGTGTCTCCAGATCATCTGAGATGACATTGGTTTATTATTGTATACGGCGGACTACGACTGCAACCCACGGACAGCAAATAATAACATCCCAGACTATACGGGATTGTATACAAAAGGACGTCTTAAAATAACAGCATTTATTGGAATTCCTTTGATTTCAAACTGACCTTCACTCGCACCAAGGTGTCCAATTCAAACCTTTAACCATGCTCTATTTTCATTTTTCAGTCAGCAAACTTTAAATCCAAATTCGAATCGTTCACAGTGCTCCATTTTGAGAGATTTTTTTACTTTACTTTTTCTTTCCTTTTCCTTTTTTTTAATTTTTTATTTTTTTTTTTTTTTTCATTTATTAATTTTTTTTTCAGGTGGGGGGAGGGGCCGAGGCTTGGTCGAATTCCAACTTCTTGTGGGCAGCCAGTATGGTGTCTCTGAGATCACTTCACTCATCAATCTCATAACAGGCGTGTATCTCGTCCCCATACCATCCCCTGTGATATGGTGTTCCATAGAGCCAGGATTCTTGCCGGTAATTCCATCTTTTTATGGACGCCGGCAACTGCCTTGCGTGTAATGCCCAGGAACATTGCAGGGAATATCTCATCCAATCCGAACCCAGAGCTATTTTTAGCCAGCGACATCAAACGAAAGACAAGCACAGCCGTGTGCACTTTTCCCATCCACGGCTTGATACGAAAGTAAAAGGAGAGTCTAAACAGCGTGAATGACAGTCACGAGAGGGAGCCCTTGCCCATTTGTATCATCACCCAACAACACAACGGTTAGTGTGAGTGAAGGCAGCGAATTACTACCTGGCTCATTCCCGTGTTTAATACAGGAACAGCTTCCCGCCGAAATAAGTTTCGGTAAGAAAACAGGATTTGGCTTCGGTTTTGGGGGATATCGCGTGCGCAGTAAATCCTTCGCGTAAGCTCGCTTGGTTGAAGGCACCGTCTTCTTGCCCATGAGTGCGTTTCAGTCCGTTCGAAAAACCGTGTAAAAAAAGGTGTTCCTCCGGAGAAATTGTCTGCGATTATTGTCCGACAAAGCTACAGAAAAGGAGTGATAGGACTGTGACGACGTAACAACTGAAGACAGAGTCATGGTAAGTTATTCTTTGGTTTCATTTGTCGTTATCTGTCTCAAGTGTTAGCCTTTGTCAAAAATACATATTACATTATATGTTCATACACAATCACCTCATATATGACAATCGCACTGTCAGTATACATAGCAACTTGGTTATTTTAGTACAAAACAAAGCAGCGTACGTGGCTACCGATACACCTCATAGTGCCCTTAATAATAATGATTAAAAAACAGGGATTAAGTCGAATATAATACATGGAAATGGGACAGAAAATTGCTTTCAAGTTTATCTGTGTGTAGACCGTAACATATAAGGCTGGGTGTAAAGCACGCACTACCGTCATCAATACGGTGCTTTGGGTTGATCTCAAGAGCGGACTTAATGCAGGGACGGTGCAGTGTGTCAGTCAGACGGCATCTAAATAGCTTTCAGCCTGCCGAATCACTAAGGGTACATCAACTCTTATCAGCCAAACTCCCAGTATGTTCCCAGCGAATAACTAACTAAAGAACATTCTCCATTTTGTTTCACCTGGGAGATAAAAAAAAAAAAACAATCCAAGCGAAGGAGAGTTGATATTACGGTAATTGTATTCGCGGAGAACTGTTGAACGGCGCAATCCGATAGCTGCTTGAGAAAGGCAGTGCATCTCGAAGAGTCAAATCATTTTTGCACGCTGTTTAGCTTGGAGTTTCGCAGGTATTTCCGATTGTCCTTGCGATCAGAGAGAGCCACTGCTTGATTTCATTTAGAGTCACCCAAACTAAAAATAGACCACTTTGTGTGAATGAAGAAAGGGCCGCTGGGATAGCACCATGGTGGTCTGGATGTAAATTGTCAGAAGTACGCTTTGTGTCTCATTATGCATAATTATTAAACCTTTTTACAAGAAACACTTTTACACTAGGGCCATCCAATCGTTTATAGTCTGATTCATTCACTAACAATTTTAGGTTTACATAAAAATTAATCTTTTCCGAAATGTTGAGTTTTGAAAAATCAATTTCAGACCTACTAAAGTGTTCCTTTTAACAACTTTGTACGGTTTAGTGAGAAAACTAATCAGTCAATAACGAAACTAGTATACATTCCACTTCTCAAAAGTTGTCAAACAGTTCAGATGTTGATCTCTATTCTGTTTTGTTATTCCCTCTCATTCCTCTTTGCTGCACAGTATGGTTTCGTCAACCATGCCTTGGAGCTACTGGTGCTTCGCAAGTTCGGTCAGGACCAGTGGGAGGCCATTAAGTAAGTCTTGGTTCCATTCCTATCATATTATATTCCATTTTTAATACCAGCGCCCCATGGTGTAGTACACTGACATTTCCCGCCCTTTCTAAGCCTGGCAGATCGGTCCGCATCAAACTATAAGTTTATGCTAATTTGTGAAGTACGCATGATGCGGATTAGCATAATTTTACGCATGGGTGTTGCTCTTCAGCTACTCGATGACAGTTAAAATGGCGGCTCGTAAAGTACGTGAGGCGTGTGACCATTGAGTCGTGTACGAAAAGAAGTACAGCGACCTTCGAGTAGCGTTGATAAAAGCAAACTTTGAAATAAGGATACGGTTTGATCGATTATCTATCTTCAAGCATTAAACCAAGACAAGAAGTTAACATGCCATTCCCTTTCCACCGCATCCTATTTTGGCTTTTTTTTTGTATGTGAATAAATCAAATTAAGTTCAACAGAAATTGTCATATGTTAGTATTGACACGCTTCAGTGGTTTAGACCTTTCTTGATCGCGATAAATAATTGCTAATCGCATGCATCCAGCAAAGACAAATTGTAGCTTCTAACATTTTGAATCATTGGACAGTGTATAATCATGATGCCGCTGCTGCTGTTGTTGTTGCTGCCACTGCTGTCGTGCAGCTCCTGCTCCTATTGCTGTTGCTGTTGCTGTTGCTGCGTTGTTATTGCTCCTATTGCTGTTGATGTTGCTGTTGTTGCGTTGTTATTGCTTCTACTGCTGTTGCTGCTGCTGCTATTGCTTTCATATTGCTGCTGATGTTGCTATTGCTGCCGCGATGCGTTTGCTCCTGTTTGCTGTAGTTGATATTGCTCCTACCACGCTGCTTTTGCTCCTGTCGCTGTTGTTGCTGCTGCTGCGCTTCCATTGCTACACTGCTATACATGTTACACTGCTGTCGCAATGATGTTGCGGCTTCTGCTGTGCCGATCCTGCTTCTTTTGCTGTTGCTGCTGCTGTCGCGCTGATATTGGCTCCTGTTGCTGTTGTTGCTGCTGCCATAATGCTGATTGGTGCTGCTGCAATGCTACTACCGCCATGCTGCTATTGCTTCTGTTGCTGATGCTGCTGTTTATGTTGCTGCTGCTGTCGCGCTCCTATAATTGCTTCTGTTGCTGTTGCTGTTGCTGTTGCAGTTGCTGCCGACACTGCTGCCCTAGTTTTTCTGGCATTTTTATTTCTAACTAATTTAATGCATGCTCCAAATGCTACGTTTGAAAACAGACATGGTAAAGTTCGAACGAATAAAACATCTTCTTGCAATATCACTCTCGAGGTTTTGTATTGGGCTATAAAACGGCATTTCTCAAACGCATGATTGAACTCGTTTCAATACAATTAAAAAAAGGACACAAACCCATAAACTATTTTAGTACTTTCTTAATTGATCATACTGAAGATGGATTCTAATATGACATTCTTTATTGACCTCCTCGAGATATCAATCATGTCCAGCATTAATCCCGTCAAATTACATAAATTGGATGTTGCGCTTTACATGACGTCATTTACATGTTTGAATCGAAAAGAGTACTGAGCCATGACATTGGGTTTTAGATTCATCTTGTGGCATCCAATAGGATGGCAAAGACAGAGGGAGAAACGACTGAAGACACCAAGCCAGATTTCCGCTTGTTAGCGTCATGTAAGCGACCAAATCATACACGGTCTAATAGAGATCAGCGTACATGTGCAAGTTCACCACAGCCTCTTCAGTCTGTAATTGCAATGGGCATGTTGCCTGAGGCCCGGGCCGAGACTCTCTCTCTGCGCACTGTCTCTCCCCCAGGCACAAACTGCCATGAATTGAATGATTAATTTAGAGAAAAATGGAGGGAAAATGTTATTGGTGTACAGAGGTGAAAAACGGTGTCTGGTTTCTGCGGGATGTTTTTAAACCACTGACAGGGGGTAGCCGTGGTATTTATGCGTGGAATTCCATGTAAATGTTTGTCACTGAAATTCGAGGAATTGAAATTTCCTCAAGTTTGGAAGGGCGTGTAAGGACCGTGTTGCATTCCTTTGAGACGTTCAAACCCATTTATAAGACAGCATTATTGTGGGGGATCAATTCCTACACTGCAAAAACTGGGTTGTGGAATTGATTCTCTTGGTATCTATACTGTGACAACACCGACATGGTGTTAGTTATCCCCATTGCTTTATCGTCGGTAAAATTAGCACCATGTCGGTGTTGTCACGTATGGACACCAAGATAATCAATTTAACCCCCCAGTTTTTGCAGTGTACGAGTACTAAACGCGTCCGATCAATCGATGTAAAAAAAAAACACATATAACGTCCAAGCCGTATGATTGTAATGCTTGCAGAAATAAGAAAATCTAATCATAAATAATTGTGCATCTCGTTGTAGCGGGAGATGTTGCCTCTTAGCGCTGTTTTAACGTCACCTCTTGGGCGCATCGATTGAACATGCACATCCATATCCCGGTATGCATTACACAACAACAGAGATACTCTGAGCTGTCTACCTTCAATGTATACCTTAAAAAAAGCTGACTCACATCCAGCCAGTTTGAAGTATTTTTCCAACAGGACGCTCAGAACTGGACATGTTTTCCTAACATTCAACGCGAGGTCAATGGTATGGGATTTTGTGTAATAATTACTTAACCGTAGTCGACCCCCTACCCCGCTGGGGGCAGTGTTCGTGTAGCGCTATGACACCTCCAGCTTTGATCAAACATACTAATAAATTTATTCCATTACCACTCAAAGACCCAGTTCTATAGTCACATCTAACAATTTCTTTTTCTCATTTTTTTTCCTGAGGTAATTCGCTATACACTGACCCGGTTCTGTTTGCGTCAATGGCCCTTTGTAGCAATATGTAAATCTCCACAATTATATTTGTTTATGCACAGTCTTAAGTCAGTTTACTCTTTGTTGTACCCTTGCTTGTATCTCAATATTATTCATTCTGCCAAACAGGCGCTGCAAAAAAAACTCCTTGATCAACGTCATATGGTGATATAATTTTTTTCTATGTATTGTAATATTCGATTGAATAATAACACGCTATATGGATATAATATAATACACTTATTCAATTAAAAATGTATACGCTTTAGAAATGGAACAAAAGATCTTTAAGTTCACATCTGGGAATTTTACCTCCGTGGTAAAGTATGCCAGCGTCCCAGAAGCTCGTGCAGCGAGTACAGACTTTCCTTCACACAGTCTTGTTCTACAATATTGCACCTGGCAAACAGTTTCTAATGTTTCAATGGCGGCCGGGTGGCGCTACAAGACGAGATATATAGCTCGCTGGAGGGAACAGTTGCCCATGCCGGGGCATTTACTCTTCGAAATTAAACATACACTCAAGTTGGCCGACGGGCTGTTAAGAGTTGTAAATTGTGCCAGCAAGCGAGCAACGGAATCGCGTACAAATCACCGGTGAAAAACAGCATCTCTGTCGGCTGGACAAGACTCTGATTGCCTTCTTGCAATTTACGGGGCAGGTTAAGACAGGCTGAAAGCGTAAATGCAGACCGAGGAAGCAATCGATCGACTCGGTGAGGATCGAGTTCATATCTTAAGCGCATTGGCGGCAAACCTGTATGTTGTGAACATGGAATATAGTTAAGTGAAAAGAGACATAGGGTCGCATGGAGAAAAAAAAGAAGAAAGGATGCAGTTAAAATCAGTCAAGGATGAACAAGAAATGTTTCCGTGTTAAACTTGAATTTGACTAATTCTAGCTTGAAAACGTGAACAATAAAAAGGGGAAGAGGCAGTTGTGTTTGTCTCGCACTGGATTCATTTACCCCTCCCTGTTCTTTGCAGTGTTGCAAAGAGACTTGCGTTTGTATCTCGCCATGTCTTGTTTCTGCGCATTGTGGATAGTATGTCCCTTCAAAAAAGTAGCTCACATCTTGAGTGGCCTTTGGGCCTTGTGATGGGCGAATTGCATTAAAAAATACTGCTAATAATAATATATATTAGATGTGCTTAATGCAAACAGACCATCAAGGTAACAGTGAATAACTAATTATTTAATCTTGAGTCTGTAAATTAAGTACGGTAAATAAACGAGGAAAATGTCATCAGACGTTACGAAGAATGCATGTGTGTGTATCTTTGCAAGATTGCCTGGAGTGTGTACTTAGTTTAAGTTAGTTAAGTCCAACTGCTATGTTATAGCTATACGGGCAGATTCACATAACCAAGCATTTACACCTTTAAGCGATGGATGGAATGATACGGTATCATAATGATGATGAAACTGCTACTTAGTCTCATTGAATCAATACAACCATGACACAATCTAACCCCGTTCACTCACAAAAGCACGGCAGCATTAAGTCTACAATAATGCTTCGGTTATTCAACCTTCCCTCGGTATAGAAGAATTCGATGTTACAAATTCAGCTCAAGATTTAAGGCTTATTTATTGGGGGGAAGAGACGACACATTTGAGACTGGACGAGTCTTCCTTTATGTCAGCGCAACATTTAAAGGCCCAGCGCAACATTTAAAGGCCCAGCTCAACATTGGTAAGAAAGAAAAAACAAACATACATGTTCACAGATTTACACATACCTTACATGGTATAAAGATAATGATGGTAGAAAACTTTCCTTAAATCATCTCTGCCTGAAGTGTTATCGTTTTTAAATAATAAATGAAATAAGATCCAAAATTGGTTTTCGTCTCAGTGAGACGAAAGCTCTGCCTATAGGAATACGTACAAAAATGCTGAATGCATTTTTACCGTTTTCTCGCAAATGAAACAACGAAATGAGCTGACATTTTCAGAGGTTGGTTTTATTACAATTATCTTGATTTGTGCAAAGAATGAAAGCATCTGCTGTCAGTATATATGGTGGAGGAGACAAAACATTTGAGTGGACAATTCTTTCGTTATATCAGCTCAAGATTTAAGGCTTATTGGGGAAGAGACAAAACATTTGGGAGTGGACAATAATTTGTACCTCAAATAAAAATAACAATAAATAAAACAAATTAAATTTGAATTCATTTCGTATCATGTTAAATAAACCAGACACAGTGACATTACATACAGCTTATGCCTAGCTATCTTCATATATTATAATAATGCACAGCACGCACCACATCCTCAGTTAAATTACCGTAATTTGCTTCACCGTACCTTTGAATATACAGTCGCCAAAAACAAATAAATACTATACACATTACATTTTCAATTGAATTCAAATATCAACTGAAATGACTACAATGCTTGCCCATTCGCGAATGGTTCGTGTTCAGTAGTCTGTATTGTAGAACCGTTAAATTATTCATTGTACTTTAACAGTTGTTTTCATTAAAGTTGCATGGCCCGATTTTCGACGAAAATTTTATTTTTTGCCTCGCGACTTACCCTCACTCGATCTATAGGTAAACAAATTCTTTTCTTTTTATTAAGTGAGTTCCCCTAGCATTTAGTTTTATTTGATTTACTTCAAGCGGTGGTTCATTTTTCACGTTTTTCTTTTATCTAAACGAAATTTTGACAGACGATGCTGTTTCAAAAGCAGAAAAGAAAGGAAAACCTCTCGCACAAGCCATGGAAAATGCACAAAGCACATGTAAAATTTAAAATGGATTGTACATGGCTGAAGGACGCAAGATACTGTCGGGATCCCGAGAGCAATTCATTTTTAGTTTTCAGTTACGGTAACTACTATTTATCATTGGCGGATTCTTTCGTGCAATACCTTAAATGAAAACGTATTATTTTCTCGAATCTATAAATATCGGACCCACATCTTTAATTGTAACTCATTTTATGTTGCGATTTAGTTGTATGTAATTCCTCCACAAGGAAAAGTTCGTCTGGAATCTCACACGTGAACCGCCAATGTCCACGTATTCCTTCTCCAGCAGATATGAAATCGTAAACCATAAATCTAAGTCAACATGTATTATTGCCCGCGGATTTTGTAGGATTTGGCAAGATATTAAGTCCATATTCCTTAGTGATCCCATGTAAATAGTCGACGGCAAGAACTGCCTGTAGCTTCATAGGCAGACACGCGGTCGTAGGAACAAAGAGTCAAAAATGTACGCGGCAATTCAAGAGACACTTCAGAAAATTCCCGAGCGTTCCACTTCAGCGGACACTCTCTTAGCGTCTGTCGAATTTTGAAACGTGATGTTGGCACAGAGTGATGGGAAAAGTTGCAACGCCCTCAAGGTGCACTCTTACGAAAAGTTTGAGCTTTTGTTAGCCGACACGTGGTTATTAACAGAGGGTCAACGGAAGAGAAAGGACTCTTTCCGGGTCATATTTTCACTCTAATATGTGATTTGATGTCGACTGTTTGTAAATGCAATACTTTGTTAGAAACTAAAGTTATTCAGAGGGAAACAAAACATTTTAAAGGTATTTACTAATTTTATTGTATAAATGTTTGTTTTGGGGGTTGTTGTTATAACTTACCACATCCTTTATTTTCTAGACAAAGATGTTCAGTCATTTTTCACTTATTCAGTTTTAGTTGAAATCAATTTATGTACATAACATAACATAAATAAGAAGACAAAATCGGGACAGTAAATGATGGGGAAAGATTTTTAATATATGTAGGCCGAAATTACATACAGGAGGCGGTCCGATTAAAGCCCCCAGCTTAACATTTGTAAACTGACTGTAAATGCTTCCATTCTTTGCACAAATCAATATATTTGTAATAAAACCAAACTGTGAAAATGCCAGCTCATTTCGTTGTTTCATTTGGGAGAAAACGGTAAAAATACTTTTAGCATTTTTGTACGCATTCCTATAAGCAGAGAGACGAAAACTTATTTTGGATCTCATTTCATTTATTATTTCAAAACGAGAACATATTAGGCAGAAATATTTCACGGAAAGTTTTCTACCATCATTATCTTTATACCATGTAAGGTATATGTAAATCTGTGAACATTTGTAAATCTGTGAACATGTTTTTCTTTCTTACCAATGTTGAGCTGGGGCTTCAAGCCGAGGTATACGAAGTTGTAGAAGACGTTCTACATGGACAAACTACAAACGTGGAGACAAGATGGTAGCACAAAACAAAAACAAAACAGACTGACTGAGTGATTTGTTTTGTTACGAACTCTTTTTTTTATTTTTTATTTTTATAAATGTTTGTTTTTGTAACTGTTAGTTTTTCATTATCTATCGGAATGTCTATCTGCATTTTATAATTTCTCATAACAAAAAATTTGTTTCAGACAAACACAAAACATTTACAGCAGCAGACATTAAGCCGACGCATAGACCTAGAAAACAATCCTTTTTTTTATAATTTTCTTCGCCTAGGCCTATCTGACATAAATTCCTTTTGACCACTTGCACCACGTTACAAATGGCAAGAAATTAAGGCAATAAAAACCAGCAAACTTCACGACCAGATTCTGCTCGAGTTGATAATGCGACAGGCGTGGTGGTAAGCTGTTATGATATTCAGGCCAGTGTTGATCAGTGCACGTCCTTCCCAGAGAGTTAATTTTGAAACCACGGGAGGATAAGATCACCTCGCTCATTATTTACCAAGATGAGTACAGCTAGCTCCAAAAGCATCGCTGAAGAGAGTTTTGATATCATACCCAGTGACCTCCATGGTGTCTAAATATAGGCTGGTTATACACAGAGATTATTGCCATATGGTACAGTAATGTTCAGATGTTTTTTTCTCAGCTGTAGATTTTTTCATTAAAAAAGAATCGCAGGCAGAAAGAAGAAGAAAAAAATCCTGCCTGTGGAAGGTGAATGAAGATCATCTCTAATAACTAACACAAATGCCGGAAAACAATCTGTCTTATAATACAACACAAAATGTCAATAGGTTATTTAAGTCAACAGCCGAGGTAATTTTCATGATTAAGAAATCAAGGTGGCTCCAAGCGCTCGCTCTACAAAAGCAAGATCTTGTTGATTCGTGTTCAGGAGAATCCGACGATTGTCACACCAAAAATTACATATAACATTTTGCGTACAGTAGTAATGTTATTGCCTTCACACTAATTCAATTAGTTTTGACATTTTAATCAGCACAAGGGTATAAGTTACCTCGATATGCTGAAAACCTAACCATTGCTTTTTAAACTATAAGTAATAAATAGTCCATCCTTTTCATCATTCCACTGAACCGAATATGAATATCGGTAACATTTTCATATATTATGCTCTAAATCGCATGACCCCATTGTACATTAATTATAACAGAGAGAAACAATTCTCCTCCATCTGCCAGAGGCAACCAAACATGCGATTTCTGATTTGATAGTGGTGATGATAAACTCACAGCGATACATTTTCAGTGTTCCATACCGTGGATATCAAGAGTTGATATCCCTTTCCTGGCAGTATAGAATCTGAATAGCATTAATATATAGGGGCCTACTCCCAAGCCTCAATGGTTGTATTTAATTGCTTCAGTGTTCGGTATACGGTCTCGACTGTTGTATTCAACCAACAGTCCTGCCTTTGCCCAACCATCCACTTAAACCCATCCTTGTGTAGCATTTTAACAGTCTGCTCATGTGGTAAACATCAATACTAAAGTAGAACTCTTAACAATCTAAACAGAGGTTCCCTCCGCCACCCTTAATTGATTTCATGTATGCGTTTTCCTATATGTGAAAAGGCGGTACGACTTGCTGATTGAGTCAACAAGTTAATTACAACGATCAATTCATGTAGGCTGATTCATTGGTTTATTCATTGGAAATGTTTATAAGAAGCCGAAAACGTTTACAGTTTAGGTTTACTTCCTGTTTTTATTTGATGTTATTTTTCGTAGAACAAATTATTTTTTAGTTGTAAAAGACTCAGATCACAATTTACTATAGGTTTTCCCCGGCCAATTTGCAACATAAATTCAGTCAATTTAACACCCAGCTCTTGCAATTTCGTTTGAAAAAATGTTTGCTCCGTTGCATCAGCATTCAACAGTCAAAAAGGGGCAAACCAATTTCAAAAGTTTAGCATTCACTGCGGTCTGGTCAAATAAGATCATTCAAATTCATTAGGTGGCAAATACCATTCAATTTCGTACAAGCCAGCAGCAAGAGAATGATCAACCATTCAACTTCATCAATTGTATTACTAGAAATTCTTCTTCGGTGAAAATATAGACTTGAATGTCTCTACAATGACTATGAACGAACGTGAATGGGAAGAGTGAAATCGTGTGCACAAAAACCGAAATTAAACGCAATAAGTAGCTAAAAAGAAACCATAGTTTGAATGAAGTGAAACGTGCGTGAACTTGAATGCGTGGTCATAAAACTGAATTTATTTTTGATGAAATTGACCGGAACAAAATTGTATTAGTTTTGCGAATACCTGGAACATTCCTAATGAATACCTAATGAATTCTGAAAAT
The DNA here is from genome assembly GCA_911728455.2 of Marthasterias glacialis. Classification (NCBI taxonomy): domain Eukaryota; kingdom Metazoa; phylum Echinodermata; class Asteroidea; order Forcipulatida; family Asteriidae; genus Marthasterias; species Marthasterias glacialis. The sequence continues at coordinate 20,446,020 of OU452228.1, forward strand.
GGTTATTTCTACAGTTTAATACGTTTTTTATTTTTAGAACGAACAGATTTATATAGCGACGTCGAAAGGTTTCCGTGTACTTTTTGTTGTGCTGACAATTTGTTTTTCCTTCATGTATTTCAATGCTCAGAGCTCATCGCTTAAAGACAAAACAGTCGGATCACACGTTGGCATCATAACAAACAGTACTTACTGTAGTCAGGGAATGAGACAAGATGGCTGCAGATTTAATCACAGTGAGACTATTTACCCTCGTCCATAAGCTTTCTATGTTTTTTGCGACTACAGACAAAAATAAATGCCGTTAGTGATAAGCAGTCATTTAGGAGTGTTTATTTCCAATGGATGACTTATTTATGGCGATGGTATTTCAGACGTAAATACTTAACAGTCACACCAGATTCATTTCAAGACTGAGATTCTTCTTCGATGAATACCAGACGTGATCAATAATTTAGTCTGTCAAGTAAGCTGAATGTATCCAAACTGTCTGAACACATACCAATACGGTGTTACATCTCAAACTACCCAAAACCTTGGATTGGTTTGTTTGATTAAACTCTGTTAATTAGATTAGAAACAACAGACAATAGAGCGAAAGACCTAAAAAAAAAAGACTCTATACGGAGTTTAAGTATAGTACTATAAAAATCATACTTGTTAATCTGTAGTCTATTGTAGCCATTTACCCGAGTCTGAAACTAATACTTGGTGTGAAACAGATTGTAACTGTCATTAGCGTTGACACAGACGTTATTGTCGCTGTCAATAGGGCCGACACATACGCTAAAGTCACTTTCATTAGCGTTGACAAAGACATTACTTTCAGTGGCGTCAGCGCTGAAACATAATTGCCATTAACGTTTTGTTGACAGACGCTATTGTCACTGTTATTAGCATTGGTCTAAGAAACTGAAACTTGAGTCTGAAACTTAAACCTGGTGTGAAACACACGTTATTATCAGTCAATAGCGTTGACACAAATATTATTGTCACTGTCATTAGGGTTGACAAAGACCTTATTGTCACTGGCATTAGCGTTGATGCAGACGTTTTTACTGTCATAAGCGTTGACACATACGTAATTGTCAACGTCAGTAGCGTTGACGCAGACGTAATTGTCAACGTCAGTAGCGTTGACACAGACCTTAATGTTACTACTGTCATTTGGGGATGTCTGGTTTTGTTTTGAGGTGTTTTGTTTGATGTCTACATTTGAGTTTACCCGCAGAAAGTGTGATAATTGTCTCGTGACCGATATTAAACATTGATTGAATTGAAACACTCCTCTATAGGCAGCTAAAAACACTATTAATACGGCGGGAATGGAAGATATCAATAATTCCAAAGTTGAATCATATATGCGTATTATGGCGTCTTATTGTAACTGAAGTAAAAACAGTACTTACAAACCGAAAGACTAGTGCAAAATGCAGAATTTGATTCAAGGGCCTCACGTTTGATCATAGCAGAGAAATGGCAACACAACACAAACTTACAGAACATTTTGTGCAACAAAAGCAATCAGGTGGAAAAGACGTTTTGAAAGAAAGGGAGCAATGCATGCAGTCGGAATGCATTGTGAATAACGTTTACACAAACCAGTTTGCTCAGACGATAAAGGAAGTACATGGATTTATTTTTGTGTGTAAAAAAAATACGATTTTCTGTCTCCGTTATTTCTCTTTGTAACTTCCAATCACTGTCTCCTGAAATTTTAATCATGTCTGGTGCAAGGTCACCACGCGCCATATTCCAGCCTAAATAAATAAACGAATTTTAACCATGTTGACCTCGTATTCATTTCCTCCTCTTGGTACAATCGATCTCTTTCGGACGGACATGGTCCCACGTCCAAGAACATCCCTTAATCAAGCCCAGTCCAATCCTGGACACAGCCAGCCACATGCCAGACTCATCAATGGAAATTGATGACACTGGGATTTCAATCTGTCATCATGCGATAGTTTAAGGTCAGAAGTAAAGAAACGAATTCCAGAGTTCTTTTGGTTGTTTGTATTCAAACTGGACCGTTCCATGTGCGTCAAAGCCGGGCAAATCGCAGTGTGGAATGAGCCGCTCTTTCGTTCTATTACCAGCAATGGAGTGGGGGGAGTACACCTAGTTTTGGATATTGACGTTACATCCAGGTCGTGATGGAGTTGAGGGTTGGAAAAGAAATTGAAGAGGAATGAAGGTGCATGATTGCGCTGTTTGGCATTCTGTTCTATTTCCACACGGCGGCAAGGAATGAGCTTACATTCACTGGTTCTTCTTCGTCGTGATTGGCAAACGATCTTCCTCACATGACATCGATGGAAGCATTTTTATATCTAAAATAGGGGTAGACTGGAGGCACGCGTATCTTCTATACTTCCGTCAATACTCCATCTTATTTGACAGCCAGGAAAATGAGGTCTCATGATTTAAGAGACTGCGGTGTATTTTCATCTGACATGGCGGTATCTCAGCGTATACCAGTGACATATACTGAAAATAGGTCTGAATATATTTGAAAGCTGAAAGAGACACATTCATAATAAATCATAATCATTGGAACATCTCTGAATAATTTTTGTTTGCGGCGTGTCGTCTCTTGAAGACGGATCTTCAATATAATGCAGGTATCTTTGTCCTTTTGTTAAGGTCTTCCTTGGCTCATTCAGATGTTAGAGTTTATTAGAGGATATTGCGGAAGTGGGGGGGGTTAATTGTTGATATTTATTGATCAATAGATCGGTTGTGCGACCAATGTTTACATGACATCACGTGACTTCTAGTGAGTATTACGTTTGCAACACATTTTGCGTCAACACTTCACAAGATGTTTGGTATCTTCATGTCACGCCATTCAAGTTGTCTTATAAATGTGAGTGTCGACCTTTAACACAAAGGTAGCAATCCAACCTTGGCGTAACCAGACGGGGCAGGGCTGGAGCCCAGCCCACCCCCGCTCAAAACCCTTCCCCCTGTTGCCCTCCTCCCCCCCCCAAAAAAAAAAAAATAGATACACTCAATTAAATAGCCCCTAAATGATGTCTTGCCCCTCCCTCCAACTGAAAATGTCTGGTTCTGGCACTGCAATCCAATGTATACATTGTCACTGTTACGTTCAATGATGCGTCACGAGCAATCAGCATCTTTAGTAGGGTCATTCCTCATCCAAGATTGGCATTTGGTTCCCTCTAGTCTTTAACACTGGTTCACTGAGTATATATATATATACGGAGATCAAAAAGATGTATATGGTGCCAAGAAACATTAATAAACACAGAAACAGGCCAGACGTCACAGTTCCTAATTCAGTCGCATAACGACCTGGGTGCTGCTGAAAGAGCAACTTGTCAAACTAAAAAAAAAAAAAAAGGAACACGTGACTAACGCTTCTTTTGAAACATCCAGGTTGTGTTGTAAAAATGTCTGAGCCGTGACCTTTATAACATAAAGGTAGCAATCCAATGTACACATTGCCACTGTTGCGTTCAGTGATGCGTCAAGAGCAATCAGCATCTTCAGGAGGGTCATTTCTCATGCAGTCACAATATCCGAGATTGGCTTTCATTTTCCTGTACTGATTAACAATGGTTCACTGAGTGTACATAGATAAAAGAGATTCATGGCACCGAGAAGCCTTATATTAATATATACACAGAAAGAGGCCAGACGTCATAGTGCCTGAATCAGTCACATGGTGACGTTGGTGTTGCTGACAGAGCAAAAAGTCAAACTTACTAGAAAAAAAAACGGAACACGTGAATAACTCTTTTGAAACATTGAAGAAAATAATACACACTGACTCGATGAACTTACATCCTTCTCTACACACAAGAGGCGAAGGGCAGACCGTAATGGTGTTATTATTGCACTCAAGCAATCACAGGTGAAACATCCATAAGACGTTTAATGGAACTTTAACTTCTGACCTACGCTGTACACGCCACAGCGCTCATTAAACCATCCTTGCTCTGTGATTAAACACAACGGTCTTGTTATTTAATGTCAACATTTCTGCGGTGAGAACTTGACATAAAGCAATACAAAAAAATGCTAATAAAACGAGGTCTTCCATACCCTATATCGATTTGATAAATAGTTGCACGTGTTAAGGCATTTCAGTTATGGCATAAGCACAAAAAAGATAACATAGTCTCTTCAGCTGTCACGTGACCTTGATGACGCGTCAACCTTCACCCGATGAAAAGGTCAGCACACTCTCAACAGGAGACGACCAGCTGTGACGTATCAGCATGACATGCATCAACTTCTTGAGATGCCATAACACGTCTTAAGACTCTGCACGCGTAGTATGAACATGACAACATACCTGGGCGTTTGCCAAATAACATCACACTGCTAATAACAGACGCTGGATTTAAAGGGGAAATTTTCTTAGAGTTGACAACAATCATATCCAACTCTGTCTACCCATAGAGCAAGGTTCCTTGCTCTATGGTCTACCCTCTTCCAGCCAGGTTGATTAACCAGCAAAGCAGCCCACAAGTCTGCCCTGACGTGGCGTTTCGTCCAAGAAGAAATGGTAATACTGGTACCCGTACACAAATAAAGATCGATACCAACTGAAGATTTGCACTTTGTAATTTTTAATAATATGAACAGGATAATCGATTGTGGCATGTCACATTTTAATGGTATAGGGTGAGGCAAGACAATGGGATATCATGTCATTGATAACAAGAAAGTTTTTAATTTATTGTGCAAGATTTGTTCTTGCAAATTTAAATGGCCTCACGTTTCGACCCTAGCAGAGTCTTTCTCGAAGGCTAAATGATAACACACAACACACATAGCACACAAGTATACTGGAGTAACAGAAGCAGTCAAGTAGAAAGAAGTGGAAAGAGAGAGGCAGAAAGCAGTCAGAAGAAGCTAGGGATGATGAGTGAATAAGGAGCCAATATTTTGTATTTTATCACCCAGGTCAACCCGCTGACAGCTGCTATTATTGTTTTATATAGTTTTGAATATTAAGTCTCAGTCCCTTGGTGTTTTCTCTGACATTACGTGACAAACGACTTCTCCTCAGTCAACTTCCCATCTCCACAAATATAAATATAAAAAAAAAACACTTAGAGAATTCTCAGGTTGCATAAAAACACTTTAATTTATTTGAGTAGGTGCACTTGTGTAGAGACATTTTTTAGCCTGACTCTTTGACCAGTGTCCCCAGCGCTGAATCTAGCCGTAAAAGGTAAATCCCCCGCTGTTTACGAATGTGTAAGCAAAGTAAATCGGAGGAAAGGGCCGCCAGGTTCCTGCGTGATGAACAGTGGCATACCGGCGGTACAGGATGCGTGTACTTCGGTGAATGCTACGCCCCTCGGGGCTCCTCCACATCATCGAGGGACTCTACACAGCAGGGTGCGGACCGCTCCTCGTATCCTACGGGGTCGGCACAAGCCCATTTGAGATTGATACTTGTATATATATGGTCATCCGGAGGGAACCTGGATCTGTATATTTATACATCTTTCAACTGGAAGTTATTTTTGCTTTACTTTTTGGTGTCTCAGGGGCTGAGTGGGGGGAAATGCACACACTATTAACATTGTCATGTTTGGAAGAAAAGATTCCGTGTTTTGAATGAAGCAAAGGAATCAATTTGCTCCGTGCGATTTTCATTTTGAGGTGTTGAGACAAATTCATTTAACTAGTGTTCGTACACCAAAAGGATTAGCCTGGAACTATCGCTTTCATCTACGTAATATTACATCGAATATAGAGTTTCATGAATGTTTTGGGCTGACAGGCATATCTGTCTGTACCCTCTCCTTCCTCCTGCATACACCAACACGGTATTTTTTGTTTTGTTTTGTTAGTTTTTTTTGCTAGCGCAGAACATTTTGCTTAAGTTTGTCTCTTCTCTTTGTTTGTATAGACAAATGACCATCCATTCATCACGATTAGTCAAATAAACCATTCCATAGTACAAATGAAAAATAAGGACTACACCCATTAACCAATGCACTCAATTTCCAGGCAAATATAGGGTTACAAAACAATCCACAATAAATAAATAATACCAGAGCAAAAAAAAAAATGATGGCTCGTCGCATTGCTATATATTTACCTCAGGTCAGCTCAGGGAAAGTAAACCCAAATGATCATCCCGGTCATGATTTGTTTCTGCTCGATTCTCAGAGACACCAAACATATAAATTAATTTCCTTAATGCCGTCGCCTGTCTTAATGCTGTGCCTTCGGGGTTTTTGGCGAACTGGTTTGTCGAGTAACAATCCCGTCGAGAATTCCCTCGCTACTCGACTAGCTAGAGAGAGATACAGGGAGAGAGAGAGAGAGAGAGAGAGAGTGGGGGAGAGCATGAGCTACGCGGAGTAAGATTCAGTTTTGACCCGGTAATTATTACGAACCCCCGGCAAGTCTTAGCTACAAATACCTTGCCCCCCCCCCCGCAGTCTCTTTTAAAGCATCTTGAGTAACAAATCTATACGTCTTGACGATAGGAGTACATGGTATAGACTTAAGTGAAACAGCAGACGGCAGCGGGTTGTATACGAACCATTTTTAAAATGGTCTTGCAAGAATTTTGATTCGCAGTTATATCATAATATTTTGACGTTGTGTTCTCTATAATGCTCATACAAAAGGACCAAATGGGATTTTGTCAGAAATGTTACATTGTGTAAACGCGATTTGATTGAATGACACACTGGGTGACCGGCGAAGTACCGAATTGCCACTTCCAAAGCGGTATATGTTTCAAGTGGTCAAATGTGTATGTAAATTGTATCAAGGACTTCGAAGTTTATTCCTGGTATCGTTTGCCTGGAGTACTGGACGGATGAATTTTGGACAGGTCTTGAAGTAAACTGCTTCATAACTTAATTAATCTGTCTCGTATAGGCACCTTTTAATGGGTTGTACCAAAAATCAACCATCAAAACACTATCGTTGAAAAAAAACTCTTCCAAGAATCATGCATATTCATTAGCATATTTGTGGCGTCATATACCAATTATTATTAGATTGCACCCTTTAGTTTACATTGTCTGTGAACACTGTAGATATAGCAGCAATTAGAAGCTGAGGGTGCCGTATCGGATGCACCCTGGAGGGAATATGCTAATTCCAGACAATTTGTAAAACTATCTCCAGCCAACTGGAAGAACGGTTGTCCGTTCGGAAGCAGTCATCCGCCGTGTTCTGAGGTTTAAAAAAAAAAATACAAGTCCATCACCTACCACACTAGTGATGCCCAGATCAGCAAAACTTCACACAAAATGACCCAACATGAAGCAGATTGTGGGTGCTAACAAAGGTATACTTACTGGAATCACTAAAAAAAACAGTCCCCCTGTACGATATCATCATCCCATGATACCGTGGCTGGTAACCTGCTTCTTGTCAACCAATGAACTTTTGTTTGACTAGAGATTTGTGTGCTAAGCGCCTGCCCTGTGGCTACACCTGAACCAGGGCACGTATATTAATACGGCCCGTCGGACTGACTATAACACGGCGGCGTTTTCCCAGCTCCATAGTGAGTCTTTATCGATGAGCACACCTATCCATCATACACACCTGAAGATGTGCACAGGAAGAAGAAGTCCCCTTTCTCGAAGACTCCCGGGGTTTTCAATCAATGCCAAGATATTACCCAAGGAGCGTCATCATAGATGCGGAGTAATCAAGTCTACCTCGATCATTAGACGCCGTGGTAGACTTGCATTCATAACAGCTCAACTAAGCTGCAGTATATACTGGAATAATGTGTAAACAGAGCGACAGACTGCTGCAATTATAATTAGAGGTCTTGGGGGCTGGTTGTTCGTAGAGTACAAAACAAAGTTCATCTACATTACAATCACACCAAAGGAAGATATTGGACTGACCTTTTATTAGGAAAGAGGGTCAGGTGATTAAACCGGGGGGTTATTGCGGCCCTCACTCGTTTGAACTCCAATTTGCCTTTAGCTATTACTGGGTTACATGGGGTCAGAATCACAATTAAGCCCTGATCTGTTCACCTTTAAGATATCTCCTTAACTTTGACAAGACTTCAACAGAAGGCTAAATGTTTTGTTTTTGTTTATCAATTCGAATAATCAATCACACTCCGGGAATAAAAGGTTCTCTGTTACTAAGTAAAATCCTTGATGTTCTGACTCTGAGATGATCTGACTCTGAGATGACCTGACTCTGAGATGATCTGATTCTGAGATGATCTGATTCTGAGATCTGACTCTGAGATGATCTGACTCTGAGATGATCTGATTCTGAAATGATGTGATTCTGAGATGATCTGACTATGAGATGATCTGACTCTGAGATGATCTGACTTTGAGATAATCTGACTCTGAGATGATCTGACTCTGAGATGTTCTGACTCTGAGATGATCTGACTCTGAGATGATCTGACTCTGAGAGGATTGGACTCTGAGATGATCCGATTCTGAGATAATCTGATTCTGAGATGATCTGACTCTGAAATGATCTGATTCTGAGATGATTTGACTCTCCATCTTATCTCCATGTATCCTCTTTATCGTATCATCCACATCTCAGCAAGGTCAGCAAGATCTGATACAACTATTAATAAATTTATTGTGTTCCTTTAGTTCACTTCACAGGTCGACCATGCACACATAAAAAAACTTCATGGCAGTCAGTTTTAAGTTACAACATTTTGTGACAATTGTCACTCACGGTGAAAACATTCGAGTGCGTGAGATTAGAAACTCCGCGGTAATTTAATGCCCTTGACATTTCACTTTGTTTTGGTGCTTAACAAACAGCCTGAGAGTCTAAATTTACGACGATGCGTTTATGCCATGATCTTACGGTATTTTTAGGAGATCGCTGTTTGCACGACTGGCCACTATTTTAAGGGCATTGAGGACAGCGGAAAAGCATATTGGACAGAATTCAATGGGCCCGTAATTGTGCACTTCATAAATATAGAACTACTAAGTCAACAGTATTAAGAAAATACAAGCATGATTCACTAATAGAAAACTGCCAGTCAAAAAAGTTCAACCTCCTCTGATATGTTGCTCATTTTCACAAGACGCATCCGCAAAGCAATGGTAATGTTTGACCCCTGAACATCTTTATTGTAAAAAAAAAATACAGTGATGTTTTTAAATCATCAGATTCATCGCTGTGTATCTATCAACCAACAAGTTTGATCAGAATATTGTATTGGTAGTTTACAAACACCGTTTGCAATAGTGTTGAAGGTTCATTTACGGACTTGTGCCTGTTACTGTTTTGACCAAATTCATGTGATGATTAAATCTTGCTAGCGCAAGATTTTGGAAGTCAGATTCCTCGTGTGTTATTTGTGTTGTGCACTCTTTTTTAGGCTACGCGCACACGCAGTTTAGATGTGCACCATATTTTGACTCAAAAAATGGCAGCCAAGGGCAGAGAGCAGACGCTTATGACGTCAGTGCTAGGGGTCAAAAGAGGAACTCGTTTTCGAACACGAGATTGGAGCGTAATCTGGTCTGGTCCTCTCAACAGTGACACAACAGTGCATTAACTTCAGTTGTATAATTTTGAATCTGTGTAGGTGTGTCTCAAGTCTTTTTTCTGACTATTTCGTATCTACAGGAAAGAGGCAGCTGTGGAGGTAGATGGACATTTCTTAACTCGTATGGTATACGATGACATGAAGACATATGACCTGGTGACCGCTGCTGTTAATGTTCTAGGTAATGTATAGAGGGCGTTTTTTATTCAAACTGTCGGCCATTTCGTATTGGCATGCGATTGACACGAATCATGTTATAAGCAGCTAATGCACCGCAGTAACCAACGCTCGATCCTTGGTTCGAATGTAGGTTATTTTCTTAACAGATGACTTAAATATAAATTTGAAAAGGTATTAGCTGTCCCTGGAATGCACACAAAAGAGATTCAAATGACTGGCGCAGTTTGCTTCCTTGGCATTTGAAAGATACGACAAACACAGATCGTTTGAATCAACAACGATCATCGCTACATTCCCGTTGGGAATCACAGTAATGTCAACCCTTTTGCATCACACAAATAATTAGAATACGACTGAAAACATGAGGTTTTCGTTCGTATGGTCTTGGCCTAGTTTGCCGCTTCACTGGTCACTTGTGTTTTTTTATGCAAGTTTGCAACCTTTTGCGTTCTTGTCTTGGCTTTGAAAGTGGATACTGTGAGTGTGGCGTTTTTAACAGGGTAAATATTGGAGGCGTATAAATCACTATCTATAATAAACACAATTTTTATCTTGGCTTGCCGACTTGCTTGCATGCCTACTTGCTAACTACGCTTGCTGTGTTGATGGGGTGGCTGAGTAAGACTAAATTAAAACAGAACAATAAGTTGAAAAGCGAATCAATCAATAAACACTTATGATCATTAAGAAGCATACTGCATTGTTTCTTTTAGCTACTTATTGCATCCAGCGATGAGAGTTTTTCTTTGTGATTGGTTTTTACACGCCTCGATGGGGGTTCCTTCACACTTAGGGATTTACAGTGGACATTACGTTCCTGATCCTAATTGTTATTGGGACACAAAAGAGAATAAGATTTTTTTCCCCCCCACAATAGACTTGAAGCAGTAGTGGTTTAAAACCGTTTATTCCCTTTATTAGATGTTGAGCACTCATTCCCAAAGATCGTAAGTATACAATCACTCCAACTAATTTCAAAATTATCAATGCTTGGGAAAAGGCTAAGTCCGCAAGTCTAGTACAATATGATCAAACAAAGTCATTTACAAAAGGTGGCTAAGGCAGTTATGTTTGTCTCGCAATGGATTCATTTACTTGCGTTTATTTCTTGCCATGTCTTGTTTCTGCGCGTTGGGGCAGGTTTCTATCTCTTCAAACAAAAGTAGCCCACACCTCGACTGGCCTTTAGGCCTTGTGATGGGCGAATTGCATAAAAAAATTGCATATACAAATGTTGACTCTTGGATGTGTTTTAAATAAAGCCTTAAGTCTTTAAAAAGTCAGATTTCCCCAGAAAAGATTGACATGTACAAACTTTAGATTCTAGAACACACTAACCCGACAAATCCATTAAATATGCTTAAATAATACCATCTTCATAAGCCAATTGCAGGCAAAATTGGATCAAAAATTGTTCTTCCAAACCTCTGGGCCGCAGTGATCCGGATAAAATGGATTGAATACTTCGCCCAAGGATAGGAAAATACCCATTGTGACCATCTTGAATTGCAGGAATTCGGTTAAATATGACCCGGGGATGGAGGTTATTCACACGAACAATTAAAACAAAAAAACTGGGAAACAGAATTGCACTTTTGGTCAGAGTGCAAAACTTCATTCGAACAGTTTAAAAATAGAAAGTTGTATAGGATATAAATAAACCTGACTATTTATAACTTCTTCTTTTTTACGAATCGGTAAATTGAGCCACGCAGTCTGTGTGATTTAATCACGACATCGAGGCGATATCATGCTCAATGAACATTATCAAGATATTTCATTGTGGTTTTGTTCATTTCACTGAACATGTAATGCAAGAAACGGCTTGGGAAAAAAAATAGGTTTATTAGTCGAGTTTTTAAAGAGTGACTATAGAGTCAGTTAAAGGTAAATTAAAGGATTGGTAAAGCTGTTAGAGCATTGTTGTTACTTTGTGTGATTCATTAAACTCATGAAAGAAAAAAAAGCTGTGAAAATGTGGGGTCAATCCGTCGTCCGAATAAGGAGAAAATAGTCATAAAAACGTGCACACTTTTCAGCCTGTAAACACATTGTCCTTAATTTCGATTGTTACAACCGAAATTAAAATCAGGGTCTTCAAATTCTATTTTCTTGACTTTGACAGTTTTTTAGACAGAAATATTTGTATGGAAGATTGGCACTGGTATGTACTGGTATGAACTTCATAACCAGTAAGCTTTCAGACATACAAAAACAAATTGGATAAATACCACTCGTGTGTTGCACCTTCAATAGCTCACCGTATTAAAACCAAGACCTCCTAAATCAAGGGCGTAGTCCCCTGACTCTCGAAGAATTTTTGAAGTGCTAAAGACTCAAAATGAGTTCGGTTTGTTCCTCATTCCAATGAGCAAGTCACTGCTACTACAGGCACCACAAGTACCCTTTCACGTTGAGCTGGAAGTATTTCTGAGAATTCTCCACAAAGAGTTTATAAAACCAGTATTTACTTATTCAATTATTCCGACAGTTTACAGTTACCTCTTTTTTATTCAGTTAAGACTCTTTCTTAATAGTTTCTTTAATTTGTACGTGAAGGCTCCGTCATTAGTGTGTAAAGCAAGGTGTTATTACGTCAGTATTTTCAGTCAGTGTTTTATTATTCAGTTAGAAGAATATTGAATCAATGTTTCTTTAATTTGTATGTGAAACCATTGTCATTAATGTGCATAGCACAGAGTTCCAACGGAACTAAGCAATTCAACAAGTCTAGGTACCAGACTGCGGACCTTCATCGACAATCATGAATTCAATGTGTATGTACGGAGTTCCAAAGGAACCGAGTAATTGAACAAGTCTATAGGTACCACACTGCACACCTTCATCGAATATTCTGTATGCATTGATATTTATAGCACGGAGTTCCAAAGGAACCGAGTAATTCAACAAGTCCAGGTACCACTGTCCACCTTCGTCGAATATTATGTATGCATTAATATTTATAGTACGGAGTTTCAAAGGAACCGAGTAATTCAATACGTCTGGGTACCACATCTGCCCACCTTCGTCAAAAGTCATGAATTCAATGTGTATGTACGGAGTTCCAAATGCACCAAATAATTGAACAAGTCTAGGTACCACACTGCCTCCATTCACCAAACATAATGTATGCATTATAGAGCACGGAGTTCCAAAGGAACTAAGCAGTTCAACAAGTCTAGGTCCCACACATTGCCAACATACATCGAACATCATGTATGCACTATTGTGTATAGCACGGAGTTTCAAAGGAACCAAGTAATTCAATAAGTCAAGGTACCACACTGCCCGCCATCAACAAACATGTATACAGTTAAAGCCGGGTTCTATTTTCTTCAGACAAATTAGCTTAAAGTGCTCAAAAGGGGGGTATGAGCTGCCTCAGCCTCGTGATTCAGTGTCAAAAAACAAAACGTCCACAGAGTTCAGGAATCTATGAAGAAAACAGATCCAGATTTAAAACAAAGTAGTTACCAAACGTAAATTAAAAACACGAACCGCGTCTAATTCGAATCAGCAACACAGCGTTCCCTCCAGTAGATGTCCAGGTAACGTGGAGATGCAATTTTCCTGTTCACATGACACAACGGGAAATTATTCCGAAATCTACGGTCTTTTTGATGATGCTGCTGCTTCAACCTGCCAAATGAACTCAAACAGAAACAAAGAAGTACCTGTGCCTTTTACCGAGACACCGTTTTTTATGATGATCAACTTATATGCGCAGGCCCTCAATGACTGCCACTTTCATCACCTAAATTTAATTTACAATCCAATCAGACAAGTCTTGCGTTTGTCGCGTCTAGCTTTCCTGATCAATCAACCCACTGTTGGTCATCTCATGCCTATCAAGGACGAGACTGATTCAGCGACTGTTTCATCCAATGAGCTGACTGATGTATCAAATCAAATAAAGGCTTGGGGAGACGTAGACAATACCGTCAGAATAAATAAACATATTCAGGACAAGAAACTGTTTCGTAGCTGCACTATCAACTCTGTGAGTTCCTATTTTAGATCACTGGTGATAGGTACCCCCCCCCCCTCCCCCATGCGCTGGGATTCCTTCCATTCAGTCAAAAAGTCACTGCTGAATTATCAAACAGCTCTGCAGCACCCAATTCGTGATAAATTCCACATGCCCCTCCCGAAGACACGCAACAAAAATTCCACATGCCCCTCCCAAAGAAGTGCAACAAAAATTCCACATGCCACTCCTGAAGAAGTGCAACAAAATGACTTGAGATATTCATAATACCTTGAAGAAAAGCTTCAAGGAACAGAATCTTTTTTTGCGTGATCCTACCTCCTGAACTGTCTTTTTATAGAGACACATAAATCAATACAATAGAAAGCAACGTGGTAATTCAGATCGCCACTAAATCCGTCATGAAGACAGAGTGCGTGAAACGTCGACTCTGATATTGGAGCCAATATGGCTGCACTCATGATCCAACAGTTTTCAAACAAATCTAAATGATTTCGTGCAAGTTTTCATTTATCAAAACAAATGCCCCATGCACCTTACAACCTGCCAGCAACGAAACCAATAGATAAACTGCAGTCATATAGGCCTACGTATGACAAATTGGTGGCATATTGAATTGATAAATGTCGGGGTTTTGTGTAGATGTCATGTTAAGTACAAAGGATACCACGAACGAGACGGACCTTTCCTTGTCGATATACGCAAAGAACGACGTCGTATTAAATGGGCACTTATTCATCAATGTCATCGTGAGCAATATTAAATCATTACGTACAACGCAATGGCACACCTGCACGTCATTTGTCACTTAAAGCATTCCTTACATTTCGATTTGGTAACTCGAATGTGACTTTGATCTTTAATAACACAGACCTGATACTTCGTTTTTAGTAAGGATGGGGCAATTTTTCCTCGGGTAAGGGCAGCTTTTACGTGGAAAATTTTTTAACTTCTACTTGAGCATTTCAAGGGGGCACCATGACAATGACCAGGGGGCATGGAGGCCACTGAAGCATGTTGCCTGATAATGGGAGAAAGGGTAAACCAAATTTGTTAACTGAACGCGAAGTATTACATCGGATTTATTTTATGTCACTCCGATCTAACGGATGTTGCCAAAACAAAACCTAAACACGTGTGTATTAATAACTTTCCCATCTTTTCATAAACAATTTTCAACCTGAAGAATATCAAATGTCGGATGCAAAAGTTTGACGTTTTGTCCTGTCACAGATTTTCTTTTAAAAAGTGTCCCCCCCCCCTCCCACCCCCGGTTGTTTTATCTGTTTGACACCCAACGCATCATCTTTCAATGGCCGTCTGCTGAAGTAGCTGTGATAATAAATTATGCACATTATTACCCCCAATAGAACAGTTCATTCGTATCACTCCAATTAAGGAGAATATACCATCTCCTTCCCTCGTGCTGCAACGATTTAGGGCATCTTCTGACAGTTCCTCATCTCGTTCTTTCCGTCTTCTTCAAGACGTGTGCTAAGGAGGTATTTGGAGGACGGAGGTAAATATAGCAGGCATTGATTGAGAGCGGCGTGGGGGTCGATTTGGGGGTCTACCCAGGCGTGATGCCAACTCTCTTGTGCCTGTCACTTTTTTTTCCCTTTCTGCTCGGTATGTCCCCCACGGGGATGCGTCCTGCTCTTACGGGCTTCAAACGTTCGCTAAAGTGCTTGGTGTAGAGAGCACCATTGAAATAAAAAAGAATATATATATTTTTTTTCTCCTGTGAGCTAAGGCCTTGGGTTGTTTTATCAGTGTTTTTCCCGAGATAATTTACAGTATGAATTCTAAGCTGTGTGGGTGCGGGGAGATTTAAAGATGACTTTCTCACTTCGCAGACAATATTTAATCGATCCTAAAAATATACCGAGTTGTTTAAGTATTGTGTCCAACTAATCGATTATCCATGGCAATTAACGTTAAGTGTTTTGGCGATTGACACCAAATTGTTGACAAGTGTGGAATAATTCCTGGCCCCATTTCAAAACTCTTGTGTACTTGACAATGCCTCTGCGTTAATATTTACTTCGTAAACAGCCTGTCATTTCCAATATCATTGGTATTGTTTGGCATTTTTACCAGGGAATCCTAACGTTACAGAAACTAAGAACAGTCTCATTTATACTAAACCTTTCCATGTTTTTAGATCCAGATTACAAAAGATCAATTGAACTGTCGTTGATTTATTTCCACATTTTTGCCATAATGAGTAAATATTAATGGGTTTTGTTTTTTTTCGTCTATAATCTCGGTTTCATGTTTGACTTTAAATTCATTGTGGGTCTACTGTAACTGTATTTTACTTCTTTTATTGTTTGCCCTGTTTTTATTGACAAATATGAATAGCCTTTTCTAGTTGCCTGTTTTATGGTTGATGAATCTAGTTTGTCTTTTTATTTTGTCACCAACAGCTATTCTCGTTTATTTGGTTGATTTGGGATATTGTTCTTCAGTTGTGTATATTTTTGGTTTGACTGTTGTTTATTTACCAATTTAAAGCTTCTCGTAGTTTTTTTGTTTATCTGGATAGTTGGAGGTTTTACTGGGTCGGACACATCTATGATGACTTTTGTCTTGACCCAAACAATTTGAAATGTGAACATTTATTTTGTTGTCCGAAGACATAAAATAAAATATCCTGATCACATGAGAACATAAAGCCGGTTGATTTGTCGATACAGGAATCATGCGCCTCGGCACCTAATGCGTTTTCCCGCTGGTATGAACTATCAATTTTTAACATGGATACGATTGCTTGCCGAGCTCAGTATACAGTACCATTACCGCTGCTGATAATTACTACAACAACAGCAATATCTATCTGTAGTCAAACTAAAGCAGAAGCAAATAATACGGACAATTTAGTGCAACAAGAATTTCCCAAACTAGTAACCCGACTCTGCGGCTCCATTAATGACCCTTAAATCTATATGCTTAATTAATTATTACAACTTGTCAACTGACTACTCTAGGAAGATGAGCAGCTGATGACGTAGATATATCGGTTAGGGGTTTCCGTGAACAAACATGGCGACTGTTTCTGCCGCTATTTTTAAGTGTTCTTTCCTCTCCAGGGGTAAAAAAGGTGATCGGTGTATACCAGCGAGGCTTTGCGGTTTTCTGCCCGTGTATAAGCAGCTGCGTGCCTCGTAGCAACTGAACAATTAATGGCAGGAGTATAAAATATGCAATGTTGTCATAAATATCGTTTTCAGTTTGAAGATGATGTCCTTGCAGATGATTTTCTTGAAGGTGGTGTAAAGCACACCCGGTCTAGCTCTTGCGTGGTCTTTGCAAAGGGCCTTCTTAACATGTAAGATATGCAGTGTTTGTATACTCGTCTTAAAGGAGTCTGTATAGTCAACAAAATTCCAATATCATGTTTCATGAAAAAGGTCTGTACCACAAAAATGTAAATACCTTAGTAAAGTTCTCGGGTTGAAATATTGTTTCTATAATTATTAAACAAAGCAAGTCAGAGGGGAACTGTTTATTTATTTCAACGTTCTTCCTTTCTAAAAGGTTATTGGTGATGTAAACATTTACTGTAAGTGTTTGAACTTAGGACCAAGCGAGTTAGTGAATCAATCGTAGTCATGGCAAGGTTACACCTTAACTATAATGGACCGATCCGTTAAGCCCCGCCCCTAAACAGCATTGGCTAAATCACCACTGTACACGTGGGCAACACAACGTGCGTCTCTTCAATCCCACACTGCGCGACACAAACGCGCGAGTTATAAGTATGCACACGCATGTTTACATTTTCCAATAGGTTTTTTATCGTGTCGGACTTTTGTCGGACTTTCGGCGGCGTACCCAAGGCTGTGATTGGTCAACACGTATGGGGGCGGGGCTTAATGGATCAGTCTATATCAGAATTAACGTTAAGTTAGCTTCTTCGCATTAAACACAATCCAATAGATGGACATTTCCTGAGTATACAACTGGAAAAAAAACTTCCTTAGATTCGAAACTGACGTCGATATCAATCAATCCACGACGGACACAAGACGAAAAACAGACAGCTCAAAGGAGAACGCACGACCAGGGGGCAAAGAATGTTAGCAAATACTGGTCCGAAAGTGTCACACACCAAAGACCTTGTCATACTGTGGTAGTAAAATAGGCCGTGCCCGACAAAAACATCCACACGAAACATAATGCCAGCAAATATTGATCAGGGCTCGAAGATGATGTGCTATTTGGCCAAGAGGTGTTTTATCGATGACAGAAAAATCAAACACGGGTGATCGACACAGATGAACCGTATGCACAGAGGTGTTCTATTTCAGAGCATGGGGTATATGAAGAAGACTGTGGGGGTTCTTTCGAGTTAATTTACTTGGTCCGTCCTTAAAGCTAATCAGAAGCTACTTCTTAGAAACCCGCACAAGTGTAGCTGTCCGGTCATTTTACATAATCGATTACAGTGTCTAGCGTGACAAGATGACCGTGTTGCCCCCTTTGTCTATACGGGAGATCGTTTTACACAATTCAAAGCATACACGTACAATTTAGATTGCAGAGTTTCAGCTAGAAACAGGTCAACCGTACGAACGTCTTGATCCCATATCGATCCCGAGTTCCAGCGGTCACTTTGCTATATAGGAAAAACATCCAAACGTGTCTTTTATCGAGGTCACAGCACAGCCTGCTATAATTTCGGTCTCAAAAACCCTTGATCAAATCCACAGGTCACAAACAAATATTGTGGAATGATATTGACTTATTTTTTGGTTGCAAGGTACAAAATTAAACCGATTAAATTCAATATAAATAGGTACTCAACGTATAATATGAGACTTAAGCCAAGGCAGAGCAGAAGAATACACATGTTCAATATATCTTCCTGAGACTCTGCGCTTTGAGACGCCCATCGGGCGTGATAAAGCGCCACACAAGAATTGCGTATTACGGTTATTATGTGTAAATGACAACAGTGTTGTTGTTGTTCAGTTCTCGATCAGCAAGTCACAATCGAGTTGACGGTACCGTATCTAATAGGATGTAAATTGACTTAGCTAACCCGGTACTTACACCTGCCAAACACTATGGAACAATAATGCCAGACAAAAAAAAGATATATATAGCTCTCTATCGGGCTTAATTGGACACTCCTATCTGTGGCTGCTTCCTTCCTTGGGAAATATCTTGTTCCTAGAAAGTGATAACTCATTCTTCAACAGCTATGCTATCCACCCCTCCTGGGCAGGTGGTGCCTCCATTTGGACTAATTCTACTCAGTGAACACACAAGTAACTCGCTTCCGTTACCGAGTTTATACAACACGTCTCCATTTTATGAATTCAGCTGCAGTAGTCGTAGTTCTTTGGGCGTTTTCTATTCCCACGCGGCTTCGAGTAGCTGAATACAGTGAACCAAAAAAAAAAACCAAGAAACCATCATATCTAGTTAGGGTCATTGACGCAACACCAAGGTACATCGCTTACAGATTTGACAGGGCAAGGATAGACTCTTTAGTTATACTTGCAAAAGTACCAATGTTAGACCCAAAGGTAATTTTGCTTAAAATGGTGCTTATTAAAATGAGGTAAGTATGAGGTAACTGGCAAAACCTGACAGCGTTTGGCGCCTGGACTTCACCAAGGTGAAGAATTGCATCACAAACAATCACGCAGCTAAAATCGGTCACCATACTATTCCCATTGTTTGCTTGTTCAAAGCCTAATAACTTAGTCTATTCTGTTCATTATTATAGCTTGTACATGTATATTATATCACTCTGTTTATGACAGCGTGGAAATGAATGTAATCCGAACTGAATAATGCAGGACTTTCACCGACGACAGAAAAAAAAATGTTTAGTAGATCGAGGCAAGTGGTAATGTCATACACTAGTGTGTACTAATGTGTACTAATGTCATACACTATTATTAATCAAATCAATTAAATGTACTGCCATGTTTGAGTTGTTTAGCATTCTTTTCCTATAAAAGAGGCCAGCGAAGTTGTTTTCAGATGTTACTGAGATGCTGAGTGCCTCATGATCGCATTTATATGAAACGTCAAGACCGGTTTACTCTCCAGAGGGTCTCGAGGAACCACATTGATGAAATTGAAAACCGAAACTCCGTTTTAAGATGAATTCCTCCTTTCTTATTTGACCACGGGAACAGAATAGGAAGTAGCAAACTCTAGGGTGGAGTGGAACACTTTTCACTCCATATTGACAGATCCTTCCCATCTTCAACACAACACGAGTTGGTAAATAAGAATGTTTCAATCTTGACATCTTTCTTTGTGACTGAAGGAAGTCTTTGGACTATGTCGAGGTTAAATTTTCCAATGGTACCGCGATATCTTTTGTGTGCACCTGTAAATTGACTCAAATACACAGTCCCGCGATGGGCCGTTCTTTATGTTTGCCAAGCGAAGACTCCCTTCGACTTGATCAGTCAACAAACATCGGATAGTGCAAAAATCAAAATCCCAAGTTGTATCTTTCTTGGGGAGCGTACATTAACCTAATTTAGATTTCAAACTACGTGACTTTCGGTTGATTTGGAGCGTCATTCGACCGACATGGAGTAAAGGGAAAAACTGGAATAAAAGAGTCAAAAGCGTGTGTAAATGGAGTTTTATAAAGTTGCCATTACCTGATCGTGACGAGTTCAAACCACTAGAACCGACGTGAACTGGAAATTGTTTCTACTTGATCGTAACAAAACTCCTCTGAGAGCGCCGCACAATGGCGAAGAGGAATCACAGCGAGAGAAAGAAAAAGGGAAACAAATCGAAAAATAAAAAAAGTGTGAAAGGAACTCTGTTTCAATGAAACAAAATGAAATAATGGACCTACCATGCTATAAAAGATGGACAGGGTATCCCGAAATCTAGGTCAAACACATTCAAGTTGCATGGCCCGATTTTTGCCACAAGATTCTTATTGAATAATTTTTTTCTCTGAACGAATTTTGACGCTGTTAAAAAAAAACACAGGCAATACTTTTGCATGTGCCACGGACTGCACATAGCACACTCAACAGGCAATTTGTACATGGCCAATGAACGTGAGATGTCAGGAGCCCTATAACAATTCACTGTTAGTTTTTAATTAACTACAACTTATCATTGGTGTGCAATACCTTAAATGAATGCTTATAACTGTCTCGAATCTATAAAAAAAAAAAATACGGTAGCTATTTAAAAAATAAAATTTAAATTTGGGGTCAAATCGGCCAAAAATCAGACGTAGCAACTTTAACTTGAAATGACTGTTGACCAAATTCACCTGACGTCATCATCACGAAGTCAATGTCTCTGTGTGTTATACAGTGATGTGCGCATTTCTGGCGACGCAGCGTTAATACGCAATATATAATCTATTGACTTTCAAATGGTGAGCGTGGCACAGTCGCCGCGTGTGACGTGCGTGTCAGAGGTCAATATGGGTCAAATGAAAAAGTAGTTAGATGTAATAACTCGCAAGTCTCCGGTGAGTAAACCTCTCAGAGTGGAGCATTGAGTCTACACAACGGCATGTTATCAAGATCTGCGAACATTTCAGTATTTTTTAAAGGGACACATTGCCTTCAAATCTCTTAAAATTTGGCGGTTTGGAATTGCTTCTTGATCTTTTTTAAAGAGTTGTTCATTCTACACCTACAGTGTGTTGTAATAAGTGAGTGGTAACTTAAAAAAAAAAACATATATCTGCCTCTCGGAAATACAGCCAGCGGAAGAAGCACAATCTACACTATAGAAACATACGGTCCGCCATTTTGTGGAGTCAGAAATTTCGTTCTACGAAATGGCGGACCGTGCTTTGTCACGAAAATAAACAAAAACACAATTTCAAGGGGGTATTTATGTGAACAAAATCATAATTTTACTTTTGAAATATAATATCCAACTATATTCATGACAAAAGCCTTTTATAGCCCAAAAGCGCCCAATCCGAAGGCGTTGTGCCCGTTCAAGCATGAGTTATCAATGAGTAAACATTAAGTAACCCCTCACTGAGGTTAGTCAGGCGACTCAGGAGTTGCAGGTGACTCACACCTCAGACGCAATCTCCGGCGCGTTAACACTTATCACCACTCACAAACAATAATATGTAATGTCTAAAATATCTTATCTTTCGAGTCTGACTTAAGGACTTTTTAAACTTCCGATTAGCAGCAAAATGGTTGGCTCACTACTTGGAAAAAAAACTAATCACGAAGCAACCTTGCTAGTCTGAATAAATAAAAACCTACGTGGATTTACCGCGAGAGGAGTGATTAACCTAAATGTTGTGGGTATTTATACAAAATGTTGAGATGGTTACCGGTGGATTCTGAGCGTTGGTGGTATAAAAAACGTGAACACTTCATCACCGTCTTCTCTCCCTCTAGTTTGCTTCAGAGCCGAGAGCCTTCAGTCACTGCTGAAGATTCTTGGTTTGACTTCCCGAAAGATTATGAAAAGTAGCAAAGTAAACTAATTTTATAGCATATTGGAATACCTGGAACTTAACATTAAGTTGTTGGATTTAACTTGAACCATCCTTTTGTCATTCTTTCGGCCATTTTATGTGTGTTTTTCTACAGGAGTCAGTGCAACCGATCTCTTGGAGGCATTCGGGCGGATGTTCTTCGACTTCTGCCAAGAATCAGGCTACGATACCATCTTGACGGTCCTTGGTTCCAACACAAGGGACTTCCTTCAGAATCTAGACGCTCTCCATGATCACTTGGCATCCATCTACCCGGGGATGAGGGCTCCTTCCTTTAGGTGCAGTAAGAGAGAGAGTGACGGTGCCCTCGTGCTTCATTACTACTCAGAGAGACCGGGGCTGGAGAGGATCGTCGTGGGTCTGGTCAAGTCCGTCTCGGAGAAGCTCCACAAGGGTGAGGTAGACGTGGAGATTATTAAGACCAAAGGAGATGACTGCGACCACGTGCAATTTGCCATCATTGAAAAGAGTGAAGCTGAAGACAAGTCGGCTGTCCGTCAGGACTGTGGCACTATGGGACTACTGTCCAAAGAACCTCGCATCAGCCCGGCAACCTTCTGTCGTATCTTTCCCTTCCATATCATGTTTGATGAGAATATGGTGATCCATCAGTGTGGAAACTCTGTTGTCCGTTTGATACCCACGTTAGGGTCGGATCGCTGCGTCATCACGAACGCCTTTAACCTCGTACGCCCTCACATGGACTTTGCATTTAAGTCGATCCTCAGCCATCTCAACACCATCTTTGTTCTTCAGAGTAAGCAAGGGCTAGAGGACGTGAGCGAGGCGGTAGCACACCACAGACTCAAGCTTAAAGGGCAGATGCTTTACGTCTCAGCCTCCAACGAAATCCTCTTCCTCTGCTCGCCGCACGTTGTTAATCTGGACGATCTGCGCAGGCGTGAGATGTACCTGAGTGACGTGCCACTCCATGACGCAACACGAGATCTCGTACTGGAGTCCGAGAAGTTTGAGGCTGAGTACAAGTTGACCCAGAAGCTGGAGATCCTAACAGATAAGCTGCAAATGACATACAGAGAGTTGGAGTTGGAGAAGAGCAAGACTGACAGGTAGGAAATGATACCTAAAACAAGTTCTAAGAACTTGCACCATGGTGAATCCATGTTTATCATATGACCCTGCGCTCCTTTATAATGGCGGTGTGCCTCAGGTCTGTCTCTCTGTGTGGTTATTAACAATATATTGTTCTAAATTGAAGACTGGCAAGATGACGCAAATACGGTCTTTACCGCGAAAGTACTTCAACATGCAGACATCCATCAATATTGATACACATAAATAACAATATCCTGAAAAATTAACCCGTTGTTCATGGTTACAAATTAAACAGCACAAGAAGGGACCTAGAGTTGTCAAAAGCTCGGAGACTTTATCAGTTACAGACGCAGGAATTTGTCGATACTTTTTTTTCCCCATGGAAGAGATTTTTTTTTCAACCCAAATGTTTCCCTCTACGTAAGCACTAATCTAAAAAGCCGCTTAATTTGTTTGCAGATTACTCTATTCAGTTCTCCCGCCATCCGTCGCCCAGGAATTGCGCCACCGACGGCCAGTCCCAGCCAAGAAGCATGAGAAAGTGACCATCATGTTCAGTGGCATCGCGGGATTTGCTGATTTCTGTCATCGTAAGTCTGGAGATGCTATGACGATTGTCAACCTGCTGAATATGGTATACACCAAGTATGACACCCTGACTGATAAAAACCCAAATGTCTACAAGGTAAAAAAAAAAAAAAAGCTCCTTTCTCAGGTCAATGGTGAGGCTTCTGGCCGTTGCATCTTGAGTAAAGCCAAATAATCCAAATTAGCGGCTGCGGTTGTGGCTGCGGCTGAGGAAACATCGCGCCTTTTTGTGTTGGGCTAATGGTGGCGTGATGCACACGCATTTGTCCGTCTGCCTAGTGCTCAGCTCTATGGTGTGTGCCCACCGTACGCATGTGTGAATGTAATTAGCATATTTCATGGGAAAGGCTAATTCAAGTCTAAACCTAATAGTTCTAGAATAGAAGTTTCCTTTTGCTGCCAAACACGAGAACCAATATTCCCAACAGGCTGATCAAAATAGGATTAATTGGCAACCCAATTACCAAAGTTATCACATTTTGTATTTAAACTGTATTCTTCATGTACGAGAGTGCCAACATGGCGGCAGACAGTGGCTTCAAATAAAACTGTAATAAAGCTGTATACTCAGGTCAGTATCCCATGGTCTCGGTTCCAAATATTAACATTTCGGGCTTAAAGAGCCAGTCTATGTAAACTTGAATAACTGAAGAACATTCATCAAAACACTTGATTCTAAAAAAAAAAAAAAAATGCATAGATAAGGTGTACAGTGTACTTCACTCACACAAAAATATTGCCATAAACAGTTTCTTCCAGCAAAACAGGATATTGACCTTCATTATCACAAAATTTGATTTATTATTTTCAACAAACACGGGAAACGGTTGAGTTCAAAAATCTTTTAAAAACTCTCCGTGCTCGTTTTGTATCCATCCTGATGTACGTTAAGTGTTCGTTTGACTGTATAGCTTTCAATAAAGTCAATAGATTTATGCCACCATACAATCAACCAGTATAGAAACGCAAGTCATTGACACTGTAATACAGCACGCTACAGAAAGGCTCGGACAAATATCGGGGATTGTTCCTCAAGCTGCGACGAAGAAATATCCAAAACAAAAAAAAGGAGTAAGTCCTTTGATTGAAATCAGTGTTATGCTGATAGTGGAAAACACCAAGGTGCATTGACAACCCGTAGCATGCCCAGAGCGATGCTACTATGCAGTGAGGAGACGCAAGATACAATCCTTTTTAGATATTATTATGTGTGTGTGTGTGTGTGTGTGTGTGCGTGTGGCACCGCTCGGGGTCATCGTCCGCGGAAGTTAGTTGAGGATTGATAACAAACTGAGATATTGCTTTAATCATTGGTTCATTGCCCTGAATCCCCCGTGGTTTAATGCCAAAGATATGGCAGGGTACGGGTATCTACCAGCACATTCCCAAGGCACTATGGGGAAAAAACCCACCGGTTCACCCCCCCCCCCCCCCCCCCCCCACTATCGGACCCGTGCTGACATTGCGGCGATCGGGCTTATTTCCTTCACCCAAGCGAGGAGTATTTAAGTCCCTACGTCCAACCGAGAAAACACGACTTCTCATCAAATATCGGCACATGAAATTACTCTAGTCCGATAGGATGTATTACTCAAGGATATTTTTATGCTGTCTTATCTTAATGCGCTAATAATTGGACATTCGGACTTCGCTATTAACAGAGCGCTGACAAGTTTACACACTTGGCATGGTATAGGGAAAGTAGAACATTGCCTACAGCAGCTCGCCAATTAACTACAAGTCTGCTCGACATTTAAAACAAAGGAGATATAATGAGCATCGTATCTGAGGACGACGTCTTGTCGTCGGTCATACTTCTTCTTCTAATCGATATTAATTACATGAGGTATGGATTGAATTCTGAGAAGAAGAAAAAACCTACTATAAGAAATATAATAACATTTGGCAGAAAACTAAAGAAGGGAAAACTTAGAGAGACATGTGTCACAGTCACTAGATACGTTTATTTTGTTCCCCAAGAGTCCGAAAGAAAGTTCATCTGAAGTTCCCTATGTAATCTTAACTGCCACCCAATCCCATGCTTGCTATAAAAAAGAAATACCTCATTATATCTTCACGGATCTTCTAACTTCATCGGCCAGCATAAAAATGCTGTGGATTAGAAAATGACTTCTCGTGCGTTTTCATTAATTTTTTTTCTCGAAAATGATTGCTCAGTGAACAAATACGAAACGCACTGAACACAAAATGTGACAGGAGTTTAATCGCCGCTCGAACAAACACCGGACGTTTCCATTGATTGTTTCATTTCAGTGTAAGAGTTGAAATGGTCTGATTTGTCACCTTCAAAGCAGTCATTAACAAAAAATGTTTATGCGACCCTCGTATTGAGATTTACCTCCATGGTCTGGTGGGCTTAGTGAAACAATCATGAGAACTCATGTGTCAACCCAAGTAGAATAGATTTTTCTTAAAAACCAACGAACCCAAATGACACTGAATTGAAGCACTGAGGGATCATCTCCAATGGCGTAACTAAGGGGGCACAGAGGTATGTAATCCCCCCCCCACACACACACACACACACACCCATTGATGTCCGTGTCCAAGGGTGCACCCCTACTTGAAATCTGGTCTTTTTAGTTTATACAAATTACCAAAATAAAATGTTAAATTTGTATAATATTTTATGTCTTATTTTCAATGTTGTTAAAGCTATTTTTTTCTATTTACGCGCAGACAAACTATTCGGTTTATGTTTGTTTTTTCCTTCTTCTCCACGTCATGGTTATCTTATAAACGGCATAAAATATAACCTTAGTTTCTCACGTATACAACTCTACTCGCATAGTAGATTACTAACATCACAATGCTGGGGTTTGGTCCACGATCAGGAGTATAACCAGAAGATTAGAGGGTTATACTTCCATCAACTGCATCCAATCCAGCAACGAAACACTGAACGTGTTTGCAGAATTCATTTGCATGTACTGCCCCCGGCTGCTATTAGTCTAAGCATACCCAACGGCCGATTGTATAACTTTCTTTCTCTCCCTTCCAGCTGAGAGCGAGAGGAAAAACACCAAATCTAGGTCAAAATGATTACAGGTCCTTGGAATTTCCTCTCTGTGGAATTAATTTCATTGCAGATCTCAAGCATTCTCTTTTCTTTATCCCATTTTCCGTGCGCACGGCGCTCTTAACTGGGGGACGTGAATGGTTTCGACCGGCGATGGTTTATTGTTTATTTTATCACCGTATTGTGGAAGCCATCCCAGCCAAAATCCTTTTCAATTTGAACGGAAGGTTATTTTATTGTGAGTGATAGATCTGTCGGTTTTATTCTTCCCGGAAAGAATCTCATATTTTGTCCAGCTCTGAATTGAAAGCATGATAAATAAACGATTGAAAAACAAATAAATGCTTCTTTTAAAAACGATTCTTCCAATTTGCAAAGGACAATATTGAGCATAATTATGGATAATAAACTTTTTACTAACTATAAATAAGGGTCTTAAAATAAATACTTGTTTTGTTTCATTTTATCTGCACAATTTTTCAGAATATAGACTGTTTAAAATAACTTTACATTATAATATTATGTTTTATGGGTGCACTTAATGATTATTAATGGTTTCTTTCGTGATGAACGGCCAACCATAAAACCGCACTTAGGATCATTTATCATGGAACCTTGGAATTCTCGATGGCCCTTACTGCTACAACATAATGGAGTCTGGTCACCAGACATGACAATGACAATGACATTGAATTTGACAACATAGATTGCGCTCAAATTGCGCTCTTTTGTTGCACCGCCGGTTTTGCAAATCGCGTGTCATAAGATACACCAATGATGGCAGTTCTCATGGATGACGTCACGTTATTTACATATTTTTTTTATTTACAGGTAGAAACCGTAGGAGACAAATACATGGCTGTGAGTGGCTTACCCGATGCATGTGACACGCATGCGGGTTGCATCGCAAGGATGGCCTTGCAGATGATGAAATTAGCTGCCGAGATCGAAGTAGACGGTCAGAACATAGTGGTGAGTGGAACCAATCGATATATCTGTTAAATGGCAATCTGATCGGTCAATCTAACCAATACATATTCAGTGAGCAACTCCATCGATCCTAATGTAATCAATCCACTGGTAGAAGTTACTAATACTAGATACCTTATTTGTGACCAATCGGTATCGGTTAAATGGCAATCTGATCGGTCAATCTACAGTCAGCAACTCCATCGATCATAATGTAATCAATCCACTGGCAGAAATTACTAATACTAGACACCTTATTTGTGAAGATTGATTGATTGTGAATAGATATTAGTACAAAACGCCACTCACTTACTTCCATTTGAAGTGAAACTTAGGAAGGCTCCTTACAAAAGATACTTCTTTGCCTAATGCAAAATAAAAACCCAAATCTAGATGTTTTTGAACCAATTGAATAAGTTAATGAAATCTCATCGCTGCCCTTTAACTTAATGAAAAATAATAATATTTAAACTGAACACATACACTTTAAAACAGGTTGTCCCCGATGAGACTATTTTTTAATAGAGTTATAAATATCAAATTCCCTCGTTTCTTACCTGGAATATGATAATTTTGCCAAATCGGTTGGACTAGCAGTGCAAATATTGGTCGGCTTGAACTCTAAATCCATGGGGATTAAGTTTCAGTTATTATATCACTGCCTGATACTCTACACATGGGCACAATCAATAACGGTTCGGACCAAGATGTCGGCTGGTGTGTTTTCATTCAACACAGCCATTGCGTGGCAATATTTTCATTTCCAAACGGCAGGCTAGGAGCTTGGAAGACGTTATTATTGTCTTCTTCTTCTTCTTCTTTTTTTTGAGGGAAAGCTTCACCGAAATGGATCAATATTTTTGATGGAAATGTGTCCCAAAAGGGTCGCAGACCTCTTAGAAGATTTGTAGAAGAAGTAGGGTTCGGAACGATTACAAGTTTGTAAGATTGCAATGTCGGTAGCCATCTTGGTCTTAGGTAAACGTGACGTCAGTAGCCCTTTATGCATTGACGTCATCGCGCTGTCGTAGAGTTATGATGAAACTCGGCGCGGCGCACATAATGGGCCAATGAACAACCTTTTTTTTAACCTCTAGCCGAGGGCGCCCTACTTAAATGATGTCATGTGCATAAGGTCAATGTCCAGGGGTCGATGTCGTAAGAAAATGTAAGTTCGCTAAGCTCGTAAATAATCGCTAAGAGAAAACAGGATACCAACCATAATATCACGTGATATCTTTCTCGTGGCAGGCTCCCCTACTTCATTGCACCTAACTAGTTGTAGAACACACAGGCCGAGCTACCGTTAACTTTATGAACGGCTATTAAGAATGATTATTCTAAAGACGTCTTCTTATCTAGGAGTTTACAAGCTAGACGTATACTTCTTGGAGCACAAAAACAGTTCATCACGAGTATTTTTCTTTCAGTTACCTTTTTGAACATAATAATAGTGTGAAATGACATGTTTAATAAATCATTCACTCGGTAAAAACATAACTTGTGTAATTTGTACTCGTTTTCAGACTAGTTGGTGATCCTATTTTCCTGGTTCCCTCTCTCAACAGATCACTATTGGTATCCATAGCGGCGAGGTAGTGACAGGTGTCATTGGTACCCGAATGCCACGGTATTGCCTGTTCGGAAACACGGTTAACTTAACCAGCAGGACGGAGACCACAGGAAAAACCGGACAAATCAATGTGTCTGAGTTTGCGTACAGGTTAGAGCACTTGGACGTTACTTTTACTTCCACTTAAAAAAATAATAATCCAATAGTCAGGGAACAGTTTCTACTTCTTCAAGATGCTAAAGAAGCTTTCAGTATTAACGGGAGACTATGATCACGCGTGCAAAATCTCATTCAATCTTGACATTATTTTGTAAAATCTCCCTGCACCCTGAAGACACGATTACTTAGGACGTTTCCTTCTGCGTCTTAGTCGCTGATTTACTCAAGGCCAAGAAGTAACGGTAGCTAGTTATAGTTACCTTTTATTCTCCACACCATGCAAAGCTTCAAACATCACTTACTCAAGGTGTCCGAATTAGCGCTAGCCATCGGTAATTCAAATTAACCATATATACATTCACACGATTTTCTCTGGCAAAAGTTGTTTTTTTTTCAACTGATACACTCTTGTACGAGTGACTATGTATCGTATGAAATCAACCCATGTTACCAAAACGCATAATCAATTGGTTCCATCAACGTATAAGGCTCAATGTTTGTTGTATACAAGGGGTGTGGTTAGCTACATGTATACATGAAGGTTTGTTTGTGAGAAAAATAAGACGAAGTGTTCAGGCTCAAAATAAATCAATTTTTATAACTGAATTTAACGTTTTTAACACTCTACATTGTATACATGTTTTGCAGCCAGTCTTCCTCACATCATAACCTTTAGTATTATACATGGAACAGCAGGCGACTAACGCTGGCCTAAAAAAAAAAAAGAGAAAATATTCACAAAAATGGATCAAATTTCGCTACAGGGATCGATTTAGCATTAAATTTCATCTTTGAGCGAGAGCAAAAACAAAAACAGGATTCTACTATCGCTGCGTGTCGTAGGCTGTGAGCAAACAGCTTGATTTTAAACCGTCCTCGCTGTTCACGCTCAACCTCGGCAGTTCATTCATTGCTCTGCCGTGATTCCATAGAGGTAAAAATAGTGCTTTGAAATAGGGGGCACAGTGTTTGGTAGACTTCGCCCACGGCATGCTGGGCAAAAACATAATTTTATAAAGACGAGCGGATCGGGTATCGTTGCAGCGAATTGATCATGTAATAAGCAGTGAATTGAAGAACTATAGCGGATGTCATGATGTTCATGTACGTGACGACGCTACCTCTGGGAACCGTCTTCATTGATACACGTAGCTCGATGGGCGTGCCATATCAACATTATATCAAAAGATGTTTTGCTCACGCGTTGAGTAGTCTGTGGCATTGAAGTCAAAGAGAATCTTCGGCCATTTTTGTTCTACCCCGTCGTACGGTAACTCACCCCCTTCTTCCATACCACAAATCAAAACAACAACGGATGAAAACAAACACCGACCAAAGCAAT
This sequence comes from Marthasterias glacialis, assembly GCA_911728455.2. Classification (NCBI taxonomy): domain Eukaryota; kingdom Metazoa; phylum Echinodermata; class Asteroidea; order Forcipulatida; family Asteriidae; genus Marthasterias; species Marthasterias glacialis. The sequence goes on from OU452228.1 coordinate 20,476,908, forward strand.
TCAAATTGCGGTCACTGTGTTAAACAATTATCCGCGTATAGGAAAAAACACAATAATGTAAACTGTGTTGGGAAAAAGAAGAAGAAAAACAAAATGTTTGAGATTTATAAACCACATTCAACCTTTTGAAGATGCACTCTGCTTAATCCAACAATCCAAATAGTTAAGACAATAAAACACGTATTCGTAGTAGGCCTTTGTAGGACCACACGCCTTGTGCTGTAAAAGTGGCGTGCACTTCTTCGTCTCACCACGTTTTCATAAATATCACTGAAACTTCACTAAATTCTCAATTGAATCCGCTCACACCGACTCCATCCATCCATTTGCTTGATTTAGACCAGACTTAATCTGAACTTGCCCCGAGCGCTTTCACAACGAAGCGATGAAGGACTCCAGCCAGCCGTGGTTTCAACTGCTTTCACACCACGTGGGATTGTTTCACGCTCCGTTGGAAACTCCCGCCAATCCGGTTTACTGCGGGAGATTCGCGCCAAAATTATGCCCCTCCGCAGAGCCTGACCTGAATGACGTTTGTATTGTTTTAGAGAGTATTGTTGGAGGGGGGGGGGGGAGATCGAGACGCTAGTTATCCAAAGGGGACAGTGTGTATCACCAGACAATGATCTTACACAGTATTTTATCTTCCGTTCATTATGCCAAGGCAGGCGGGGGGTGTTTTACACACGTACCGAGGTACACAAACGGCGGGGTTCAATGTTTACGGTTGTGTTACCTGTCGAGTCAATTAGTCAGGAATCTATCTGAGGACTTAACTTTCAACATCCGAGCGGCAAGTAATCCGCATTACACAGAGAGACTTTACTTGTTTGATCTCTGACGTGTATAATCCAGATTGCAGATTAATGCAGACCCTGTAATACTAAAATTCTAATTTGGACTAAGAGAGATTTGTATTCTAACGGTTGTAGGTATAAGTGATATTAATTATAATAATGGCAATAATAAAGAGTTATAGCGCTCACATATCCTCCATGGTTTGTGCTCAAGGCGTAGAGACTAAGAAAAATATGAATGCAAACAGTAACAAACGATGCAATTTCAAATAGGCTTATAACAATGCAACTGCAAAGGTACATCATCTGTGAAGAATTGTGGCATAAAATGAGTTTTAAGTATATATAGCAACTTAAATCTAGTTATACTTAGACAAGATTTGAGTTTAGTATAATAGGAATATGATTCCAGAGTCTCGGAGCTACAACAGAAAAAGACCTTCTGCTGTCGCAATCCTGTTTGCAGTAATTTCAGAATGCAATCATTGCTTTATATTTAATTGAATTGAATTAATTTGAATTGAATTGATCAGATCCCTACAGCCGTTTCGGGTTTCCAAATGCCTTTCACCTCCAAAACGGAGCTGCACGGGCAGGATCGTTTCTTGTATAATGTTTTGGTAAACACAACATAAATTTTCAAAGATTTCCTTTTAATTATTCAACCATTGAATCTAAACGACTTGACCGCAGAGGAAGAAAAAGCACTGATTGTATCAGATCGATGTGACGCTGGATAAATTATTGTCAAGTCACGACTACTCGAATCTAACAGGCAGCAGTACAAGATCTGTGTATGAAACTCAACACTAGAGCACTTATGTCATCTGAGGATCTCCTTCATGCTAAGTGACAAGACGAAGACGTAAAATCCATCCAAAACAAAGAGCAAAAATCTGTAGCTTAAGGATTGTATAAAAATCACACGGGCTTTTGCATTAAAGGGTCCATACATACTTGAAGTATAGAATCATTATCATTCATAAAGAAACAATGGGTCGTACACATTGTGTGTGTCTGGTTGAGATGTATGTTAATACTTACTTTCTCAAAGAAGACTTATTTCACGTTTGAATTGTTTTTATTGAATAAGATTTGGTTAACTTAAAGTGACGTTTGGTACAAGATGATGACGACATTTATATATTACACAGCAGTGACAGTTTTACCTTGCTTATTTTTGTGTAAAGAGGGTTGTTTTGAAAATACACGAAAATGTTTCGTTTCGAATTTTTTTTTAAAATGTTGTTTTTGCTACCTCTAAACGAGACGGGTGTATTTAGCATTATTCCATAAACAACTAGGCCTATACCCCGATCTAACCACTTCTTCGGTTTTCAGCACAAATCTTTTCACAGTTAACTTTTTGGTTATTCTCGAACCGCACTGTTCCTTTAAAAATGGGCACGGCCATATTTACTTAATTTCAGGATATATAACATGCACGCAAAACACTTAGCGATTTATTAATTAAATTATATTCACATTGCGGGTATGCCAGATGGATGGTGGACCAAACACAATTATGCTACACGGCGGATTTCCTCTTGCAGTGCTTCCTTGTGGCTATATTCCACAGCGCGGAACCAATCTCATAAAGATATCATTTAGAAGTATGTATATACATCTACTTCGTTACAAATACACATGGAAACCCAAAGTGTGCGTTAAAGATATGATACAGGAGGGGGATTTCAGGCCTAAAATTTCATGTTGAGAGGGAAAGGCCATTTTCATTTTGCAAAGGACACTTCCGTTGCAAAATGTTAAAGTCTATATGGGAATCTTTTTTTAGAGGGGCAGCAAGGCCAAGACCAGGGCAACAGAGGTCATGACCTCCATAGCGCCTCCATGTCATTTCCGGCCTTGGGGTGCTCTTGGCGTCAGTCTTAAAAATGTCCATGATAAGATATTAAAATGGTCTTAAATGTAGCGATGTGTTTTAGGGGATAAAGGACAGGCAGTTTGGAATGAATCAACCGAAGCAACTAAAGACTCACTCCAATTGTTGTTGTTCGGAAATAACAGAGTCACAGTACACTCGGCAAGTTTGTCTGGTATACGTTGTCAGCGTCCGGATTCACGGGGAGGGACAAGACAGAAATAGGTACACAACGATTCCAACGTCTGTCTATTTTGTCTCGAAATGTTTCGGTCTCTGAGGACCGTACTGTTTGTTTAAAATCTCCGGCTAACAGTTCGGGCTAACAGTTTATGGGGAGTGGTCTGTCCTAAATGGATTTACATTTCCTATTAAAGTCTCCCAAACGGCAACGATGCTTATCGCTTTCAAAGCTCCACAAAATTAATTTAAAATCTTGTTTTGCTTTATCAGAGGGAGCAATGTCCTACATATATGGGTTGGTGACATGTAATGACATTTTTTCCCCAGTTACACACTGATGGATGCGCATTCGAAGCAACTGTTTCTGTGATTTGATTGCATTCATTTTAAAGCGATAGGATTTTGTAGCAACGGCTTAAATTTTACAATTCACAATGGTTTCTTGGCATATCAAAAGAGCGCGCACACCCAAAATAATAAATTATTGATTTGAAAACTAATACAAAGCCAATAGGCTGCGTCTCGGGCATTACTAGATTGAGATGCCAGATTGAGCATTACTTGAGCATTACTGAGTGAGATGCTAGATTGGAAAACAAAGCCAACACATCTTGCGCATTACTCAGTGAGATGCTTGATTGGAATACAAAGCCAACACATCTTGCGCATTACTCAGTGAGATACTAGATAGGAATACAAAGCCAACACATCTTGAGCATTACTCAGTGAGATACTAGATAGGAATACAAAGCCAACACATCTTGAGCATTACTCAGTGAGATGCTAGATAGGAATACAAAGCCAACACATCTTGAGCATTACTCAGTGAGATACTAGATAGGAATACAAAGCCAACACATCTTGAGCATTACTCAGTGAGATACTAGATAGGAATACAAAGCCAACACATCTTGAGCATTACTCAGTGAGATGCTAGATAGGAATACAAAGCCAACACATCTTGAGCATTACTCAGTGAGATACTAGATAGGAATACAAAGCCAACTCATCTTGAGCATTACTCAGTGAGATGCTTGATAGGAATACAAAGCCAACACATCTTGAGCATTACTCAGTGAGATACTAGATAGGAATACAAAGCCAACACATCTTGAGCATTACTCAGTGAGATGCTAGATAGGAATACAAAGCCAACACATCTTGAGCATTACTCAGTGAGATACTAGATTGGAATACAAAGCCAACACATCTTGAGCATTACTCAGTGAGATACTAGATAGGAATACAAACCAACACATCTTGAGCATTACTCAGTGAGATGCTAGATTGGAATACAAAGCCAACACATCTTGAGCATTACTCAGTGAGATGCTAGATTGGAATACAAAGCCAACACATCTTGAGCATTACTCAGTGAGATGCTAGATAGGAATACAAAGCCAACACATCTTGAGCATTACTCAGTGAGATACTAGATAGGAATACAAAGCCAACACATCTTGAGCATTACTCAGTGAGATACTAGATAGGAATACAAAGCCAACACATCTTGAGCATTACTCAGTGAGATACTAGATAGGAATACAAAGCCAACACATCTTGAGCATTACTCAGTGAGATGCTTGATTGGAATACAAAGCCAACACATCTTGAGCATTACTCAGTGAGATACTAGATAGGAATACAAAGCCAACACATCTTGAGCATTACTCAGTGAGATGCTTGATTGGAATACAAAGCCAACACATCTTGAGCATTACTCAGTGAGATACTAGATAGGAATACAAAGCCAACACATCTTGAGCATTACTCAGTGAGATGCTTGATTGGAATACAAAGCCAACACATCTTGAACATTACTCAGTGAGATACTAGATTGGAATACAAAGTCAACACATCTTGAGCATTACTCAGTGAGATACTAGATAGGAATACAAAGCCAACACATCTTGAGCATTACTCAGTGAGATACTAGATAGGAATACAAAGCCAACACATCTTGAGCATTACTCAGTGAGATACTAGATAGGAATACAAAGCCAACACATCTTGAGCATTACTCAGTGAGATACTAGATTGGAATACAAAGTCAACACATCTTGAGCATTACTCAGTGAGATGCTAGATTGGAATACAAAGCCAACACATCTTGAGCATTACTCAGTGAGATGCCAGATTGGAATACAAAGCCAACACATCTTGAGCATTACTCAGTGAGATACTAGATAGGAATACAAAGCCAACACATCTTGAGCATTACTCAGTGAGATGCTAGATTGGAATACAAAGCCAACACATCTTGAGCATTACTCAGTGAGATACTAGATAGGAATACAAAGCCAACACATCTTGAGCATTACTCAGTGAGATGCTTGATTGGAATACAAAGCCAACACATCTTGAGCATTACTCAGTGAGATACTAGATTGGAATACAAAGCCAACACATCTTGAGCATTACTCAGTGAGATACTAGATAGGAATACAAAGCCAACACATCTTGAGCATTACTCAGTGAGATGCCAGATTGGAATACAAAGCCAACACATCTTGAGCATTACTCAGTGAGATACTAGATTGGAATACAAAGTCAACACATCTTGAGCATTACTCAGTGAGATACTAGATAGGAATACAAAGCCAACACATCTTGAGCATTACTCAGTGAGATGCTAGATTGGAATACAAAGCCAACACATCTTGAGCATTACTCAGTGAGATACTAGATAGGAATACAAAGCCAACACATCTTGAGCATTACTCAGTGAGATACTAGATTGGAATACAAAGCCAACACATCTTGAGCATTACTCAGTGAGATACTAGATAGGAATACAAAGCCAACACATCTTGAGCATTACTCAGTGAGATGCTTGATTGGAATACAAAGCCAACACATCTTGAGCATTACTCAGTGAGATACTAGATAGGAATACAAAGCCAACACATCTTGAGCATTACTCAGTGAGATGCTTGATTGGAATACAAATCCAACACATCTTGAGCATTACTCAGTGAGATGCCAGATTGGAATACAAAGCCAACACATCTTGAGCATTACTCAGTGAGATACTAGATAGGAATACAAAGCCAACACATCTTGAGCATTACTCAGTGAGATGCTTGATTGGAATACAAAGCCAACACATCTTGAGCATTACTCAGTGAGATGCTAGATAGGAATACAAAGTCAACACATCTTGAGCATTACTCAGTGAGATGCCAGATTGGAATACAAAGCCAACACATCTTGAGCATTACTCAGTGAGATACTAGATAGGAATACAAAGCCAACACATCTTGAGCATTACTCAGTGAGATACTAGATAGGAATACAAAGCCAACACATCTTGAGCATTACTCAGTGAGATGCTTGATTGGAATACAAAGCCAACACATCTTGAGCATTACTCAGTGAGATACTAGATTGGAATACAAAGCCAACACATCTTGAGCATTACTCAGTGAGATACTAGATAGGAATACAAAGCCAACACATCTTGAGCATTACTCAGTGAGATGCTTGATTGGAATACAAAGCCAACACATCTTGAGCATTACTCAGTGAGATGCCAGATTGGAATACAAAGCCAACACATCTTGAGCATTACTCAGTGAGATACTAGATAGGAATACAAAGCCAACCCATCTTGAGCATTACTCAGTGAGATGCTTGATTGGAATACAAAGCCAACACATCTTGAGCATTACTCAGTGAGATACTAGATTGGAATACAAAGTCAACACATCTTGAGCATTACTCAGTGAGATACTAGATAGGAATACAAAGCCAACACATCTTGAGCATTACTCAGTGAGATGCTAGATTGGAATACAAAGCCAACACATCTTGAGCATTACTCAGTGAGATACTAGATTGGAATACAAAGCCAACACATCTTGAGCATTACTCAGTGAGATACTAGATAGGAATACAAAGCCAACACATCTTGAGCATTACTCAGTGAGATGCTTGATTGGAATACAAAGCCAACACATCTTGAGCATTACTCAGTGAGATGCCAGATTGGAATACAAAGCCAACACATCTTGAGCATTACTCAGTGAGATGCTTGATTGGAATACAAAGCCAACACATCTTGAGCATTACTCAGTGAGATACTAGATTGGAATACAAAGCCAACACATCTTGAGCATTACTCAGTGAGATACTAGATAGGAATACAAAGCCAACACATCTTGAGCATTACTCAGTGAGATGCTTGATTGGAATACAAAGCCAACACATCTTGAGCATTACTCAGTGAGATGCCAGATTGGAATACAAAGCCAACACATCTTGAGCATTACTCAGTGAGATACTAGATAGGAATACAAAGCCAACACATCTTGAGCATTACTCAGTGAGATGCTTGATTGGAATACAAAGCCAACACATCTTGAGCATTACTCAGTGAGATGCTAGATAGGAATACAAAGTCAACACATCTTGAGCATTACTCAGTGAGATGCCAGATTGGAATACAAAGCCAACACATCTTGAGCATTACTCAGTGAGATACTAGATAGGAATACAAAGCCAACACATCTTGAGCATTACTCAGTGAGATACTAGATTGGAATACAAAGCCAACACATCTTGAGCATTACTCAGTGAGATGCCAGATTGGAATACAAAGCCAACACATCTTGAGCATTACTCAGTGAGATACTAGATAGGAATACAAAGCCAACACATCTTGAGCATTACTCAGTGAGATGCTTGATTGGAATACAAAGCCAACACATCTTGAGCATTACTCAGTGAGATACTAGATAGGAATACAAAGCCAACACATCTTGAGCATTACTCAGTGAGATACTAGATAGGAATACAAAGCCAACACATCTTGAGCATTACTCAGTGAGATACTAGATAGGAATACAAAGCCAACACATCTTGAGCATTACTCGGTGAGATACTAGATAGGAATACAAAGCCAACACATCTTGAGCATTACTCAGTGAGATGCTTGATTGGAATACAAAGCCAACACATCTTGAGCATTACTCAGTGAGATGCCAGATTGGAATACAAAGCCAACACATCTTGAGCATTACTCAGTGAGATACTAGATTGGAATACAAAGCCAACACATCTTGAGCATTACTCAGTGAGATACTAGATAGGAATACAAAGCCAACACATCTTGAGCATTACTCAGTGAGATGCCAGATTGGAATACAAAGCCAACACATCTTGAGCATTACTCAGTGAGATACTAGATAGGAATACAAAGCCAACACATCTTGAGCATTACTCAGTGAGATGCTTGATTGGAATACAAAGCCAACACATCTTGAGCATTACTCAGTGAGATACTAGATAGGAATACAAAGCCAACACATCTTGAGCATTACTCAGTGAGATACTAGATAGGAATACAAAGCCAACACATCTTGAGCATTACTCAGTGAGATGCTAGATAGGAATACAAAGCCAACACATCTTGAGCATTACTCAGTGAGATACTAGATTGGAATACAAAGCCAACACATCTTGAGCATTACTCAGTGAGATACTAGATAGGAATACAAAGCCAACACATCTTGAGCATTACTCAGTGAGATGCTAGACAGTAATACAAAGCCAACACATTTTGAGCATTACTCAGTGAGATGCTAGATAGGAATACAAAGCCAACACATCTTGAGCATTACTCAGTGAGATGCTAGATAGGAATACAAAGCCAACACATCTTGAGCATTACTCAGTGAGATACTAGATAGGAATACAAAGCCAACACATCTTGAGCATTACTCAGTGAGATACTAGATAGGAATACAAAGCCAACACATCTTGAGCATTACTCAGTGAGATACTAGATTGGAATACAAAGCCAACACATCTTGAGCATTACTCAGTGAGATACTAGATTGGAATACAAAGCCAACACATCTTGAGCATTACTCAGTGAGATGCTAGATAGGAATACAAAGCCAACACATCTTGAGCTTTACTCAGTGAGATACTAGATAGGAATACAAAGCCAACACATCTTGAGCATTACTCAGTGAGATACTAGATAGGAATACAAAGCCAACACATCTTGAGCATTACTCAGTGAGATACTAGATAGGAATACAAAGCCAACACATCTTGAGCATTACTCAGTGAGATACTAGATAGGAATACAAAGCCAACACATTTTGAGCATTACTCAGTGAGATGCTAGACAGTAATACAAAGCCAACACATCTTGGCTTTAGAATGAAATGCCAAACCTTGGGATGGGAGAGGGGAAACAATCAACGGTGTCTATTTCCAATCCGCATTATGCATAGACAAGAATCAGACTAAAGCGTTTGTATTTTTTTTTTCGAAAACGGTCCAATTTAATAAAGAACACGAAAGCGTAAATTTCTTCCTATTCCTAAGTTTTGATAAAAACAATTACTCTATTTTATGGAAAAAGGTTGTGGTTTTCATATTACAAAAAGATGGCTTCGCAGGAGTTCAGTCAAAAGAAGACATGGACATACAACACATGTTTATCTGGAGATACGCATGATTAGCATGGCGTCGTCATTAGAAGCTTTTGGAATGTACTTCACAATGAAACATTAGACGATGACATCAAGAGGACTGCTGTGGAATAACATTAAGAATTGACAACACTAGCTTTGGATGTAAGAACTGCTCCTAGGATACCGTGGACTTAAAAGCATAGTACAGACTAGGTCCCGAAAGGGTATTCTTTAATTACCCAAATTTTATGCAGTTTCATACAGACGAACATTTTATGAACAATATATTTGACACCCTTGTTTCTAACAAAATAGCCTATTGTATCGAGTACAGTGTAATTGGCGATTGTACCAACTGATTCATCTATTTTTATTTCCCAGTTTTTAGACTCCTTTTTTTCAAATGGCGTTAGAAAAACCACAAAAATAATAAAATAGCGTGCTCATAGAAATAATGATAACTGGATTGATAAACTGTGCACACTTACAGTGCAGCTCCACTGATTGACCATGAACTCGAGTATACTTTCATGGGACGACTTAATTCTGAATAAGAATGAACGAGTAAGTGCACTTTTGGGTAAATGCTGACCACTGTAATAAAAGAAACTAATGATATCTTATGCACCGACATCATCACCATCATAGCAAACATTTAATTTCGCACGCATGACGACACCAACTACTCATACGTAAGCAAAACGTCTTTAAAGCTGAACTCCATCCGCTCTTCAGTCACACAGAACGGACACTACCTTTTGTGTTCTTCAAAATAATGTGTCTTAAAAAGCAATGACTTTAAGATAGAAGGGGAACAAAATGGCATACAATGAGCTGGACCTTGAGATAGAATAACCCTGATAAAGAAGGTCTAAAAAATTGTGCAAGTTTAATAGGGTATCTGGGTTTCCCGCGTCTGTGTCAATCGGGTAACATGGGTTTCAACATCCAAAAGAACAACGCAAGAGCAGGAGTAAGACTTTGGCATTTTCCATTCTGATCTTACAGGGGTTTTACTGTTATCAGTATTAAAAATAAAATACTGATTTCAAACTAACATGGTGCAAGATAGAAATGTTATATCCCAAGCTGCAACGTGGCAAAGATCCATAGTTGGCCTGACTCGACCTTTAATGCATCCTGCAGTTTTCGGTCCATTTACCCCACGGCTTTCTGCGTGGAAAAACATTCAATTACCTCTTTTTTTCTATGTCACTAAAACGACAATGGCGTTGTAGTTTTATCAATCGTACTGCCACAAGAATCAAGTGAGAGCAAAATTTTAACTACGACTTGGGCTAATGTTTGTCTGTCGGAGAGGGGGGGGGGCAAATAATTTAAGTGCGAGCAAATTGTACCGTTGGGAACAGTTTAATCAAATGCAGTCAAACCGGCTACGGGGATAACTGTATTATTTCCAAGCCATGGTATAATTGCAAAATACATTTATGGGTTTTGGGAATGAATACTACAGGTCATATTTTTTATCAAGGCATTATTTGTACAACACACGATATAATTTAATATCTGCAAGCCATTGTTTTTAAATATATATATTACGGTATAGGGTATCAGTTGAAATTGACAAGAAGGGTTGAGTGCAGTTTTTGTATGGCACCATGTTTCAGTACCATTTAACAATAGTCATTTCCTACTCAGAGGAGATATTTAAAGCCAAAATTCCTTAGAATTACTTATTTTTGCGTCAGTCTATGAAAAGTGTACGTTCCCTTTATATGGAATGAATGCATATCATTTTAAGAATTCATAAATGCCAGATATAAAAAAGCAATCAGAATAACACAAGTGAACTTCCTTCAGCAAAACTATACAAAAGTACCCCTGACGCCAATTTGGAGTTAATTATTGACACTGAGGTTACACAGATCACCTGACTCGTCACGTCTTAATGAAGCCCAGTTTGAACTAAAGGCGTGCTGCACAAGAACGGTTCACCTCAGTGCTTGTCGCATCAATCGCAACCCGGTGTTTGTGAGGAGAAGCCCATGTGCCCCGACTGAATGGGTTCGGTCTTTTTTAACTTGGGGTGTTTTTCCTTTTACCCTACCAAGGTGTCTGATAGAATCACACCCGGTGCCCCTAATGACTCGGTTTCGCTCTTTTTACTGGTATACTCTTACCCTACATAGGTGTCTGATTGAACCAAACCCTTTGCCCCTGATAAATGGGGTCCATCTCTTTTATTAACTGAGTGCATTTACTTTTACCCCACTCAGGTGACTGATGGTACGAACCAAACCCTGTGCCCCCCGAGTGAATGGTTTCCATTCTCTTTTATTAACTGAGTGCATTTACATTTACCCCACTCAGGTGACTGATGGTACGAACCAAACCCTGTGCCCCCCGAGTGAGCGGTTTCCATTCTCTTTTATTAACTGGGTGCATTTACTTTTTACCCCTACGCAGGTGCCTGATGGAACCACAGAACCACGACCCTACGTTTCATTTTGAGCACAGGGGACCAGTCGTCATGAAGGGCAAGAAGGAACCAATGCAGTGCTGGTTCTTGACGGAGGCAACCGACGGAGAACAGAACCAAGCAGAACAATAGAGAGGTCTATCTTTGAAAGAGACAGAAACCCCAACCATACAACAATACAAGAAATAAAGAATAGCGCTCTGTTTGTGATAAATATGACACTTTCCATCATTATCCCAGCGCTTTAAAATGTCACCCGAAGATCTGTGTATTATAGAATCCCCCTGCAACCTTATTTTATCTTTCTTGGCATGGCAGTGCAATCACAATACGGTATCCATTACCCACTTCCCAGCACTGTCCACTGTCTTCAGTTTACATCCAAGACCCACAGTACAAAATGTTGCTTAATAATTTGCTGCTAAGCAAACGTTTACATGATACCAGTCACAGATGGTACGTGTGAGATTGTACTTTGGCTGGTAACCTTAGTCTGGTAAGCATTATTTTGTTGTGCTTAGCTACTTTTTGTGCTTAAGCAGCTCTATGAAATTGGACCCTGATCTTCTTATGATAATTACCCTTTCTGGTAAGTTTTCCTTTTTAACACAAAAAATCTAAAAGAAAAAAACCCAGTCCTGTTCACGTTGACTACCGTATTATTCTCATGTTACCATCACCAAAGTCATCATCATCACCATTCCACTTATTATTAACCTTAATCACCACCCCAATCACCACCATGACTCCAACATTACCCATCATCATCCCCACAATTACTATCATCACCATCGCCCTCACCATTTACCATCGCCGCCCAATCACCACCATCGCATTCACTGTATCAACCATGATCACCATCACCAAATCCACGATCACTTTCATCATTATCACCATTATCACCTTTACCCTAATACAAACCATCTCCAACTACACCGTCACCGTCATCATCCCCATCACCGGACCGTAATTATCGCCACCCCCATCACCGGACCGTAATTATCGCAATTTCACCATCTCAACCATCGCCATCGTAATTATTACCATTTAATATAGTCACCATATTAACCATCACCACCGTTATCATCACCGTTTCATAATCACCATGTTAACCACCATCCCGTAATGATCACCATCTTAACAATCATCACCATCTTAACAATCATCACCATCTTAACCATCACCACCATATTCACCATCTTAACCATCACCACCATAATCATCACCATCACCACCATAATCATCACCATCTTAACCATCACCACCATAGTCATCACCATCTTAACCATCACCACCATAATCATCACCATCTTAACCATCACCACCATAATCATCACCATCTTAACCATCACCACTATAATCATCACCATCTTAACCATCACCACCATAATCATCATCGCTTCAAAATCACGATCTTAACCATCATCCCGTAATCATCTGCATCTCATAACCATCACCATATAACCATCATCACCATCTTAACCATCACCATCATAATTATCGCCTCTTAACCATCTTAACCGTAATCATCATCTTAACCATCATCACCGTTTCATAATCACCGTCTTAACCCCCATCCCGTAACCATCTTCATCTTATAACCATCACCACATAATCACCACCATCTAAAACCGTTATCATGACCATCTTAACTATCACCACCGTAATCATCACCACAGTAATCTTCGCCATTTCACCATCATCACCATCACCAATAAAAACCATCCCCGAATCATCAACATCATCCCCTCATCCTGATTTCCAGAATGGGAAACACTTTTGCGTCATCAAATCGAAGGGAGACATGTTACTCTCCCCTTCACGTTTTCCTCTTATTTCTAAAAGGGATTATGCTGTTGCAAACACGTTAATAGATTCCTTGTTCTTTGGGTACCATCACCAAAACTCTAAAATCATCCAAATCTCAAACGAATCAAGGTGCCAGTTCACTTCCACTTCAACTCCGCTTTTGGCATTCAGATTCATACAATTACTTAGAGAAATATGCACAACTTTCTTTACTTCCATCACATAGTTGTTTTGACTTGAAATCACATGTCAGAGGTCGTTAACATCCAAATGCACTGTTACTGCCATGCTGTTACTGCAGCGAGGGTCTATGTCGATATTATAAGCGCATGCAAGTACTCCCAGATCTAATTACTGAATTTCATACTTGAAAAGTCATTCCCTTGTCGCGTTTATCTAACAGTCTTTATCAAAGCCAATTGTAAGCCCAACACCTACGTACTGAACGTGATTTAGAAGTTCGATGAGTGGCAGTACCAAGTCAGTGTGAGGCTGTACAAACGCTCAGGCGTCACGGTGGAAAAAAACGTATCCGTGCGTAAAAAATGCATTTTCTATAAATCCTATCAAGACGAAAATGAGATGACTGTCCGTCAAATGTCAATGAAATCCCCAGGGTGAGTCTTGTTGATGAGCCAACCTCGATGGATCATGGCTTGTTAATCAGAATTATGGGATTTAGAGAACGACGTGCGAGTTCGACTCCGTTGAGGATGAGAACATCAGGTGGTCGCCAAGGTTGGGAAGCCGGGATGTCAGTGGTAAAGGGGCTGGCTTTACAAGGGGAGTGGTCTTACAAGGGGAGTGGTCTTAGAAGGGGAGTGGTCTTAGAAGGGGAGTGGTCTTACAAGGGGAGCCGTCCTACAAGGGGAGTGGCCTTGCAGGCCCAGAGAGTAGACTTACAAGGGGAGTGGTCTAACAGAGAGAGTAGTCATAAAAGGGGAGTGGTATACAAGGGGAGTTGTCTTACAAGGGGAGTGATCTTACAAAGGAAGTGGTCTAACAAGAAGAGATGTTCTACAAGGGGAGCTGTTCTACAAGGGGAGTGGTCATAAAAGGGGAGTGGTCTACAAGGGGAGTGGTATTACAAGGGGAATGGTCTTACAAGGGGTGGTCCTACAAGGGTAGTGGCCTGCAGGCCCGGGGAGTAGACTTACAAGGGGAGTGGTCTACCAGAGAGTGGCAATAAAATGGGAGTGGTCTACAAGGGGGTATTACACAGGGAGTGGTCTTGCACTTAGAAGAGAAAAAATAGACTTTAAAAGGGAGTGGTCTTATACACAGGGGGAGTGGTCTTTAAAGGGGAATGGTCTGACAGGGGGTGTGGACTTCCACAGGGAGTAGTCTTACAATGGGAGTGGTTTTATAGGAAAGTGGATCAGCTCATGTGAGGTAATCGAATACCTGCAGTTTTGAGCAAAAGGGGATAATTTTGTTAAGAGTTAATTAATAAACCAGAAAATGATGCAATTCGTCAGCTTAGAGCAGGAAGGACTTCTAAGACCTATAAGCACAATGGGGTATTAATTCCTTCCTTTTCTCTGAGCCGACTGGGTCTTTCTAGGTCTTATAGGTCTGAGCCGACGATGTTATCGGTGTCCCGGTGTAATATTAATGTATCGGTGAAAATATTTATAAATTATATTTGAGACTCGTCTTAACATCGATGTACAATTGTATCAAAAACGAATGTCATGAAACTGTGATTATTTAAAGCAGCTGACGTTTTCTTTCAACAAACCGAACTAAAAAATGAAATATTACTGAGGATGATTAGTTGTTTTTTCCAGATTTCATTTAATATTGATAAATGTAACATCGAGATGGGTGGAAATGTCCAGACCCTCATAAAAATTTAATTAAATTTGTCAACTAAACATTTTTACATTCTAACGATTTGAGATTATAACTATGAAAATAAATTATTTGGGGATGTAAAAAAAAATAATAATTCAACTGTACTATTAATCTAAAAAAAAAACCACTGTTTTATATTTGAAAATAAAAATACTAATTGCCGATTTAACAAGGGCTTTGGGTATGCATAACGAAAATTTTAAGTACTTCAAATACTATAATGTACAAAATGTAAACAATTTATTCATGTAAAAAGTCTATGAATTTTCCACAGGTTGTCACAGTTGTCACAATAGAACATAGTATATTGTTCAAATCAGATTTGGGTCATTAAAAAAAAAACGTAGTCAGAACTTACTTAATATGCTGTTAATAATGTGAAGAAATAAATTGACTGTTTTGTATATCAGGATACCGTAACACATGAGACAATGACGCAGATGGATTTTGCTAATCCAAAATGGTACCCCGCTAAAATAACGACTAAACACATGTTCATCCTCCCTGACAGTTACCAGGCAAACTGCTTGAGGCAAATTAGTGGTAAGCAATCTGCTTAGCAGCTAGACTTGATTTAGTCTCTCATGTGTTCTGTGTATGTGTATATCTATAAACAAGATTCTCCGGCGCTGGAGCATGACAATATTTTTTTTAAAGGAAGTATGAATTTGTATCTTCACATTTTAGAGATAATCATGTGTAACATAAAATACATCACAATGACCGATTGCTATTTAACAACCAATTACGATTTCAGTGGTATGTACCGTGATTATTATCATTACAGAAATCCTTTTGCATAATAAAGACTCTTCAAATAGATTTATCAATTATCGAAATAGTTTTCTTCGCATATTAAAGAAATCAAAAACCCAGAACCCAGGTTCCGTGACCTCGTTTCAATTCAACTGTTTGTCCTGCTCGACGTGTTTACGTTTCTGATGAGACGCTTGAAATAAATCAGCATGACCTCTGCTATTTGCCTACATATATGAGCGGAGGATAGGAAGATTCAAATGAAGATTAAATGAAGACATTGGTATGAGATGTCCCATCTTAGAGATATAAGAGATGGGGATTTATGGGCGAGAGAAAAATGCGTCGACATTAGTGCTACCCCTGATTTCAATAAAAAAAAACACAAAATAAATGAATACAATTATGGTAATTATTGATGATGAAATAAAGTATGTATCAACCTTGATAGGCGGTTGGTCTTTAGCTTGGTACCTTCAATTAAAGAAGAAAAGGGAACTTGGTGCAATGTTTAAGTTTTTTAATTTCTGTACCAGTGTTTATAATTATATTTCGTTGACACAAAAAGTGTTTGATGAACAATTTGTATTTTGGAGTTGATGATAGGGTCCTATCATATACAAAAAGGAAGCCGATTGGAGGGTGCTGCAGTTTGAAAGTGTTTACTTAGACAGTACAACATGAGTTCCATGCATGTGACGATTCGAGAGCTTCAACTCTAATTACAAAAGATAAGGAACTTGTACAATGTTGTTGTTTTTTTTTTGTTTTTTTTGGTCTTTGTTTGTTGGGTTGTTTGTTTGTTTGTTTGTTCGTGTGTTTTTGTTTTTGTTTTTTGTTTTTTTGGGGGGGGTTGTTTTGTGGGGGTGTATGTTGGGTCGTTTGTTTCTTTGTTTGGGGGTTGTTGGGTTGTTTGTTTGTTTGTTTTTCATTTGTTTGCTGTGTGTTTGCTTGTTTTCGTTTTTTTGTTTGTTTTTGTTTTTGTTTGTTTGTTTGTTTGTTTGTTTGGGTTTTTTTTGGGGGGTGGGGTTGTTTTTGTTGTTGTTGTTGTTGTTGTTGTTGTTGTTGTTGTTGTTGTTGTTGTTGTTGTTGTTTGTTTGTTTGTTTGTTTGTTTGTTTGTTTTATTTTTTTTTGGGGGGGGGGGCTAACCCAGTACGAAACTTTATTGAAAAAATAAAAACTAATTCACTGTCGGAATTATTTCCATTTTTCTATTCCTAGTCAAAAATAATTCCAGTGTCAGTCCCAAGCTAAACAACGAAGACCTTTAAGTTTTTCTAATCATCGAATTTAAGTCCATTATGTCTGACTTAGACCTTGACACTTGAAGATTGGAAGATGATACATTACTGCATTAGGTCTTATCGTGACCCTTGGGTCTTTCCTCCTTCTTATCAAACGTCTCCCAGTACGCGACATCCTCTGGTAATAACGGCTCCGCCGAGGAAACCAGTTCCGAGAACGTTAACTCCTTAAATACGGTCGGAGGCACGCTGATGTCATCCGACACCTGCAATGAATGGGGGAGAAAAACATGATGTCAGAGGCGGAAGGACGGTCGAGAAGAAGAACTCATGCAGGAAGGAAGGTGATTCCTCGAAGAATGTAGCAATTAGAAAGTTATCCAGGATGTGGGGGTCATGCGATGTTAGAGGCTAAAGAATTAGACATGCAGGAAGGGTCTTCTAAGATTGGGTCCTGGGAAATATTTAATGAAGATGGGGAATTGCGACTTAAGACGTAAAGTACGTTCAGGAGGAGAGCTACGGTGAGAGTTTGACTCTCAGGCTCAGAAGAAAATGGGCATTGGTGAATCATCTGAATAATGGGGGAAGTTATGACATTACAGAATGAAGACGAATGGAGAAGGTTTGGTAGAGAAGAATAACCTCCGAAAGAAAATTAGAACCGATAGGATCTCGACATGATGGTGAAGATAAAACATGATGCATGTGAAGACGACGGAAAGAGAGAGCGGCAGTTGGAACTCGAATAATGTATGAGGAGAGGTATTAAAGACGCGGGAGGAGGAAAGAATCGAGATAGGAATAATTTATTGCTAACTATAATCAATACTTAAAGGTTTTAAGAAGAGCAAATGAGACGTCAAATTTAGATAGATGGGACGGAAACGGGTCGACTTGTACCCTGGTCAATTCATACCCAAGTCAACTCGTACCCAAGTTAACTTGTACCCAAGTTAACTTGTACCCAGGTTAACTCGTACCCAAGTCAACTCGTACCAGTCAACTCATACCCAAGTTAACTCGTACCCAGGTTAATTTGTACCCAAGTCAACTCATACCTAAGTCAACTCGTACCCCAGTCAACTCATACCCAAGTCAACTCGCACCTAAGTAAACTCGTACCCAATTCAACTCGCACCGTCTAACTGGTAACCATATAGAACGTACACAATTATACAATTATGCTGCCACGGTGGAGTCCATGTGCAGCTATGAATCCCCAAACAAAATTCTGAGTTGGTACATGTAAATAATAGCCTCACTAGGAGAAGTTGATGAAAAGGAAGTCAGAAACTTAGGGGGGGGGAAATCTTGAAGGAGGCGAAACTTTGTTTAAACGCGGAAATCAACTGTGATACTACATTATCGGGATTGGAGAAATCTGACGTAAGATGGCAGATTGCTCCTTAGAAATAAAGCAGAGCGAACTGAAGGAAAACAACTACTCTTACATGAGGACCTGTAAGATGGGAGAAGAAGATGGAGTTGCAATTCGTGATTAATAGACACCGTGTTACTCCGTTACATTACGGACAATAATAAGGACTTCCCGATGGCGAATATTCAGAAAAAAAGGCAAAAATACATAAAACATGTTTCAGTAAATCTTTATAGACAGTGAATCCAAACTAACTAGGCGTGGGAGAATTTAAACACATTATAACGTACACTCAAGACAGTCAAGCAAAGGGAATATGAAGAGGTTCATCATTTTCCCAGCCATGTCTTCAACATCGGAGATGCCACTTCTTCATGTCTTCACTTTAAAGGAAATCGTTATTCCGTAACCAAAGCATCCAGAGATAAATCCAAACGAGGATAATAATACTAAACACCAATTGAGTCTTATATAGCGCACCCATGCAACAATTAGGTACCCAAGGCGCTTATTTCTTTTTTCTTTTTACAACATGTTTTTGATTTTTTATTATTTTTATTATGAGACCCATTTATGTAGCACCTTGTATGTATTTGTACCAGCTGCTGCGGCGCATTCAGCAGCCACTGCCAGAAACACCGGGGCAAACCCCTTCTCTTAGCCATAAGTCATGTAAGTGTAACTGGGTTCTTTTTACGCGCATTACACAGCACACGGGACCTACGGCTTTACGTCCCATCCGAAGGACGATACAAACCGAATGTCTTATTAAAGTGTCCTACTTCAGAGGTGTAATCTTAACATTTCCGAGCCTCAAAAGTTTCGCTATACAGTTGTCAAGTCTAAAAACATTGTTAAAGACTTCTCAACCTGAAACTGGTGCAGGATCTCTGGGGTACTCTCACATTCGTACAGAATGGAGGAAGAGTTATTCTTAGGCTTGTCGTTGTGTGCCCGGTAACAGGACGTCACAAGTTCCCGGTGATCGGGCGTAAGCAAATTTTGTGTTTCAAGAAAACTGAGCGGGAAAGTTTGATCTTTTTTTTTTAAATACTGCAAGGGAATGGGAAATATCTCTTTGGGTTCATTAATGTAGCAACAAAAATGTAACAATAATGCCATATTTTTTCATGTCAGGAGCCATTTTATTGCGTTCGTCTTTTTAACGAAATAAGAAACACTTTATGTGCCCGGTAAAAGAGCGTATAAGGTTTATAACGCCCTTTTACCGGCTACACAACGTTGTGATACTTTCTGTTTTGTTTTTAACATGAAACGATGCGTGGACTTATTTCCCGAGACGAGACGAAACTACTAAGTAAATCATTATTCTAAAAACAAAGCAACAACAAAACAGATGTATATATACATCTGTTTTGTTGTTGCTTTGTTTTTAGAATAATGATTTACTTCTTTATAGTAGCAAAGATTTTCATATCCTCAACTACAAGCCAAAAGGGAAACCCGAGACAATCCACAAAACTCCAGTCTGATCAGGTAAGTATTGACGAAACTTAATCCGTTTATAAGCCTCGGTCCTGGCGGGATTCGAACCTGAGTCCGTCGGGGGTTGGGGCTGAGTTACAAATCACTAGCGGGGATAATGTACGATAATCCGAACTTTTTAAGCACAAGCCCTCTGGTTAGAGATTGTGTTTTGGGAAATATTTTAAAGCGTGCTTGTCGAAAGACTGACAGACAGTTTTTTTTAACAGACACGTGACACGTAAACCAGTGTACAAATACGTCGACTAAGATTTTATCAAAAGATTTGTTTGTCAAAAGTTTCCACGGACTAAACATCTAACTCTTTGGAAAAAAAGTCTGGAGTGCTGTTTTCGCTACAAAGTAGAGCTGTGCACAAATGCCGTGTCCAAATTGGCAGCTGCGGCTGTGGGTGTTGCTAAGGGTGTTGCTATGAGCCTCCTATACTTCAACACATGATGACAAGGCGATCCAGCCGTAGCCGTAGCCGCCAATAGACCGATCCATTAAGCCCCGCCTACCTTAGCAACTGCCTATAGCAACAACACATGGCGTAACTTTCTTGCCACGATCGCAGTAGTGGTTCGGTTGCGAACACACACACGTATCGGATACATACACACACATTATGGTTTTCGTGCACGGTATTAGTTTTGTGGCCTTTTGAGTAGTGCATTGAGTCCAAAAAACAATGCAGAAACACCGTTAAACTACTTCTACACGACTGTACGTGTACAAGGACCACTGCTGTGGGATTTGCACCACCAGAAATACGAAAAAAATTAAAGCTAAACAAAAGTGAGTACAGTTGTGTGTGCTGTTGTGTGTTAGAACAATGGCAGCGGTTTGTTTAGTTTTCTAAGGGATCTTTAACGTGTCGGACATTTGTCGGACTTTCAGTGGCTTTGTCAAGGCTATGATTGGTCGATACTTTAGTAGGCGGGGCTTAATGGATAGGTCTATTCAGACACGGCCTTACTTGCTCGAATAGACTCGACAGCGCCAATCGTGCATGGCGTCTTCCAAAACAAAGCAAAGCATAAAAAACAGACTATATCAGCGCGAAATGTCATCACAGAACCTGGAGAATTACATGCTCTAAATGAAATAAAGTGCAAAGCATAACTTATAAAAAAAAAGTACATCTGTTGAGTCCAAGGTATGATCAAGCATTAAGTACACTATCAATCGATGTTTTAACCCAGCCAGCCATCTAGAATCTTTCGTGCCTGATGAAATTCAACCCAGAGGTTATTCTGGCATTATCATCAAGGACTGACTGATAACTCTGGTACAAATCCTGTACAAGAAATTACTCCAGATTTGTTAAATCCCGTGAAACGAGTAATTCTTTCCTATATTCGGGCCATTGGGCAGAACTATTTAAGATCGAACGACCAAGAGACTAAAATCCATAGAAAGTTGATTGAAAATTTCATAGTCACCAAAGAACCCTATGATTCCCACACGCTGTTACCAAAAGTTTGTCAGTATTTTTAATTAAATGGGGCTTCAAAGGAGGCGATAACCACTCTTGGTGTCTCTTTCAGCACCCACTCCTTTAACATATCTCGAATTTAAGCCTGTGGCTGACTGTTTTGCATCGAGAGTAACACATAAATTCAAATCCTTCCCCACACAGACACCATATCTGGCGATAATGTCAAACTTAATTAAATCGGATTCCGAGACAAAGATCACGACGAAGCATAAAGAGATTAAAACTTGAATTATCTTAAAACTCCATTTGGAGACGGGTTTTTATATTGTGGATATCCCCTTGTGGTGGGATATCCTAAGAGCCGCTTCGAGGACAGTTTTGTTTAATGCCAGATTTTGCTGAGAGGATGACGTTCTTGAAAGAGCACCGGTTAATCAACTGCTACACTTAAGCCCTGTTCACACGACCAAGCCAACTCCCAGGAAATAAAAACCCGGGTAATGCCTGGGGTGTTTTTATTCCCACAGCCACCCTAAGTTCGATTCACACTTTATATAATTTTCCGGGGGGGAATGACCACTCAGTATGCTTACCGTTGGGTTACCTTGCTTAAGCCGATACTACATAGCAAGGGTGGCCATTCCATGAGAAATGGTTAAAACCCAGGAGTTTGCCAGGGTTAGCTATTCAAGTGTGAACAAGAAAAATCTTCCCAGGAATTTCCTGGGAAATTCATCTAGTGTGAAAGGGGCAGCAGTCTCTGTCAATTCAGATGATATCTGCATATATTGTATAAGCTTGTTCCTTCATATACGGTAAGTAACAAATACAGGTGTTAGAAGTACAATAACTATATTGTCAGTGAACAACCGGATACAGCAATGTGTAAATCTCTTTTGGGAGGAGTGTTGTCTCTTAAGACGTTTCAAAAAGTCCACTCAGTTTGTCTTCAGGCGAAAGTTCAGCTAACTTTGAATTTAATTTGACTTCATTCTTCAATGGTCATAGGCATGCATTTTGAGAGTGAATTCGGTCCACGGTATCCCAACATAATGCAGGCAACGACAAAAAATGATTATATTAATTGATTTAAACGGGGGCAGTCTGACGAATCGCTATTGTAGGAACGCCTCGTCACGAATTCAGCAAGAATAGTTTCAAATACTTTTTGAAACTATGTATGCAGTTTTATACTACTACTACAAAGGCGTCTATTTTGATGCAATGGTAGTGATAAACTGCTAAATAACGACCTCGTGAAGTATAATGTAAACTGAAAATGAGCCTAACCTGAGACAAGTCTAATCCCTGCGGAAACAACAGTTCTAAATTGGACCTCTTCGACAACCGCGTATTTCCTTATTCGGTAAATAAAACACATTTATAAAAAGGTCACATTTGCAATTCGTGGCATTTACTAAAGGATTTCAATAAATAGGAGTAAATTGAACCAGTGAGACAAAACCAATTTTGCAGACTGACGGGGCAGTTTAGTCCTCCGAGCACAGACACATTGAACACGAATCAAACACAGAAATACCGACCATCAAATATAGGTAATTTGTTCAGAGATACTGTACACAAATTAATCAAACAAGGTTAGTCCATGCACACTAAAGATGTAAGGAAGGTACAAATACCAACCCCTCCAAAAATAGTCCTGTTTGAAATTAATCTCGTAGTCCTCTTGCAAAAAATAAAAAATAAAAAATATAAACAAATATGACTAAAACTAAATTTTACATATGAAATCCAGTAGTCAGAATACTTTTCGTATATTATCATACAATTATCTAACATATATCTCAAAATATTTTTAGACAATGTATTTGGAAGTACTTTCGCTTGCTTTGTGGTCAATATTAAAGGTTTGATTTGACTGTTTTTTTTTTCAATGAAGATCGGAATGAATATACACCTTTCAAAAACTGAAACTTCCAACTGTCGAATATTAAATCTATACAAAATAACATGTCTATATGATAGGCCTACTTTGCGGCCTATATGCGTGAGAATATCCTAGGTTGCTTTGCAGCTTGTACGTGACCATGTCCTAGGATACTTTGCAGCTTTTGCATGACCATGTCCTAGGACACTTTGCCGCTTATGCGTGACAATGTCCCGGGAAATTTCTAAGCTTATGCATGACCCCAGGATACTTTGCCACTTACGCGTGACAATGCCCAAGGATCTTTTGCAGCCGATCTGCGCGACAATCCTTGAATACTTTGCGGCTTATACGTGACAATGTCCTAGGATATTTTGCAGCTTACACGTGACAATTTCCTAGGATACTTTGCAGCTTATGCGTGACAGTGTCCTAGGATTTTTTGCAGCTTATGCGTGACAGTGTCCTAGGATTTTTTTGCAGCTTGCACGTGACAATTTCCTAGGATACTTTGCAGCTTATGCGTGACAATATCCTGGGATACCATGCAGTTTACCAGACAGACTAAACAGAATTGTCGCTACCTCGTTCCACTCAACCCTATACGCCCCTTCTTATCATCAGCATTTATTTGACCATATAATATTTACATCTGAAAACAATCGGCATAACTAAGTCATCCACAGCGTAATAGACCCCTCGTTTATGGATCGTTATTACAATTTATTCATTAGTGGATGATCTCTCTAACAGCACTAACAGGACTATTAAAAACGATATTCTAGTTTTGTTCTAGTTTTATAGAAACAACCTTTCGATTATGGGGGATAGTTCATTAATATTCAAAATAAAAATGTTCAGACTCTTGACATATTGACCTTTATTTTAGCCGAAGCAAAAACCCCACAGGCGTTTTAACAAAAGACAGCATTCCATGAACCCAGACAAAAAAGACATAAAAATGCAACAACAAAGCCATAAAATCCAAGAAATGTACGGAGTATTTCCTCTGATGAAGACATAATAAAAACGCAGCTTCTGACTTTGTATGCTAGAGTATTTCATTCGAGTTTTGATGTATTTCAAAGATTACTTTGTATTCATTAACTTTGCTTCAGTTATGTTTTTGGAAGGAATTTGTAAAATAAAAAAAATAATAATACTAATAATACAAAAAGTTTTTTTTTTCTCTCTCTCTTCAAATTCCATCAAAAAACCAAACTGTAGCAAAGTTAATGAATACAAAGTAGCATTTTAAAAACATCAAACCCCTATGGAAATACTTCAGGGTTTTAGTTAAAACGTCAGATAATTATACACACTAAGTTTCAGAGAGAAAAAATACGGAAAAACTGTAATATATATTTATCTGTGGATATAAAGAATTCAAAGTGTGACTACTGAGCTGACCGAGATGCAACGATGTTCCAACCCATTATAACATCATATAACAAACATCTTTGATTTTCAAATCGTAAAATACGGTCGCTCCGAGCTTCGTAGAATGCTATACGTACTCGTCCTTTTCATTTAATTAATGTTAAATGAAAAATTAAATTACACTAGATGAAAGAAGTAATAAGGAAAACATAAGTGGTGGCTGCTTGCCATGACATTCAACCCACACTGCAATTAGAACGTGATAGACACAAGCTGAGAAAGTCTTTCATTTGGTTAATGAACAGACACAGGAGCAAGAAATAAATTATTGTAATTGTTTGGGTTTGTTTTGTTTTTTTGCTTTTCAACTCATGTCAGACCCCTCTCTACCATTAGTATCGGAAAGATACATTTATGACAATACATGTTTACAATTTGGGCAACGAAAACTTCCTGGGGGCAAGTAAAATGCACAGTTTACTATAACCCCTTGGGCTACTTTACAAAAAGCTTAAGCGCAAGGCCTGTTTTTTAGGTAGTTTTGGACTTGGTTTTGTCTTATTAGCATATCAAATACTTGCCCTTTTCTAGAATTTCATTCTTCAAATTGTCTTTGTGTTTGAGTCGAAAGCTATAGACCATGTGACCCTTGTTTACAAAAGAGTGACCTTGTACATTCCAGGGCAATTACTGGCAGGCAAGATACTGCATGGGACATATGAGAAATTTTACATTTTGTATCATAATTTCCACATAAATTCAATGGCTATTAAAATGAGAGCTGAACTAGTTGTGAGATGTGCCCCTTTCCTTCATATCCAAAGTTGATGACAATCGGACAGTGCAATCTCCATAAAATGAAAGATTTAAAGTATTTTCCCATTGAGCCGTGTACAAATCCTGCCTGCAGGAAGTCCAGGTTCTGTGGCTCTTTTGTAAACATGTGATGTCACAGGTAACATGGTCTATAGAGGTATGCAAGTTTATTTGCATTAAAATGTCCAGATTACAAATGAGGGCATTACAAAAATCAACCTTTCTAGAAATTTGGTGACACACCACGGCGGCAAATATTTCTTCACGCCACAAATGTGTAAAATAAAGTTGTGAATTATTTTGGTTTTCTTTTTGACCCAACGTGCATATACGTGTAAAGTCGCGTGCTTTTGTGTTTCTTATGGAACCCATGAGTTGAATAGATTGGGACGGGGAGGCACTCAGGAATTCCACTCATACGGTTAACAGGTGGGTTCAGGTTTAATAAATAAAATGCATTCCACCCCTTGCCTGATGGATCATACAGTGTTTCAGGTCATTTGATAATGAAGTCTACGTTTGTCTCATTGAATTACATCCAATGAGTTTAAATGCAATCACTATAATTAACGAGACTTCCCGAGTAATACAATCAACTCACTATATAGTTGGGTCCAGCTTTGAAAAAAAAATGGACAAATAACGAAAAAAGCTTCAGGTCGGAACACGACATGTTCCATTTTCATTAGTTTCAAATCACAAAATTTGTTAATGGCCTCACGTTTCGACCCTGGCAGAGTCTTTTCTCAAAGGCTAAAATCTTAGTTTCAAGCCAAGAAGAATTAAATGAAAAATAAAAGGATTGAAAACCCCAGAAGTCATTTGGAAACTAGACCCCAAAAAATGATAAGTTCACGAACATCGGTTCTACATGCTTGTTAATTTCCATTAAGTCAGCGCTCTCGCTGGACAAAATGCTACTTAAAACACTTAAGGACCAATTTAAAAAATGTTCAACAAGTGGTCCGGCTGGCTAGTTCAGTATTGAAAAGCGGACAAGTGAAAAAAAACTGACCGGCTGGTGTAATGACAAGCTAACTGGTGGTCCTGCCGGCTAGTCACTGAAAATAACTTAATGGGCAAACCCTGTAAGTGCACAAGGCAACCACAAATGTGTTAAAAACTACCCGTAGGTTAATAGATTGATGATTTGCCAGTGGACAAAACTATAATCCAGTTGGTGGCATCTTAAGTAATGTGTGAATTGATAGACATAAAGATGAGACAAAGGCACCAGACTGATCCAATTGGGACGTTGTTTTGACACCGGAATAAAACATCCCAACAAGACGGTTTATAGAAGCCAATGATCGAGTGCGTGAGGCTTCCCGAACAACCCAGGTGTTACATTCCGTGAACTTGTTGACTCGATGAATTACCGTAAATAATAAGATATATAAGGTTGGGAATAATAATGATGTATGAATATTCCAGATGAAAAAAATGTGTTATGAGCACCACCGTGCTTTTCACACTCGTCATTGGCCGAGTGATCGATCACTTCGAAGCAGTTGCCTGGCCTTCTGAAATATTGTTAATAACCATTCCATCGGTTTTGTTCAATTATCACTAACGGGTAAAATACCTTCCCGGCAGCTGTGCTGCACTTGTAAAAACAATTAAACCGAACTCTTGGGACAATCAGGTGTTAATAATGTCATAACGATCGTTATTTTGTTTAAGTGACACAAATATGTATCTGTAACGGCTTCAACACATCAAGGTGTTATTAAGAAAAATACAATTACACATGAAACCCATCAATAAAAGACACCTGCTGTCACATCAGACTTGTCAACCTCTGACCTCCAAACGAGACAAACGGGGTATTGTCATCATCACCGTCCTCATCTCTGCAGCAATTACATCTGAATCTTATCTCTTTGTGACCACATTTTGCTGTGTTGTGTTAATGAATGGATGCCATTTACAGATTGTTCAGTCCACCTGCTACCACATCACACTGCAGATGATATTGACAAAGCTGTATACGGAACCCGGCAATATTTGTAGCGAGCCAAAATTATCCAGAGCAATGCCGATCCTTGGGTAATACTGAATACTCACATCCCAAGAATGCCAGTACCTAATTGTCCATAAAAACCAGCTGGTTTTTCAAAGGAGGAGCTCCGAATGAATTTCATAATGCAGTGTTTTGTCAATTGCATCGGTAACGCCACATATGTTTCAATGATTAAAAAAAAAATAATAAGCTTAACACAACAGTAGGGAGATATTACAAATTCGGCGCTGGTCTTCTCGATCAGGACGAGTGATTATTTGTTTATTTCATGTTAAGTGTGTAGCGGCGAGGTGGCACGACCTTGACAGACGACGGTGCTTTTAAACTCTCCCTCCTTCTATACTAACCAAAGGACTAATTAAAAAGAGGAGGCCATCCTCTGCGCGGATCATTGCCGCATATAATTGCTGAAATCAAAAAGCTTTTAAGATTGGATATTTTCAAGCTTTTGTGTTTAGAAACGCACTCACCTCCTTCACGTGATTAATGTCATTGCATAAAAAAAAATGCTGGACAGAAATTACACCGTTCATTTTAATTCTCTTTTATGAACCGTGAAACTATGCGACACATTGTTTAAGAAGATTGCTAAAAATTTATCAGGCGTCAATCTTCCGGATATGCGTCACTTTTTGCCGGTATTTTTGCTCATCCATTCTAATGAAAATTGCATAAAGACTGAACTAGCATTGACGAATTAAAAACAGATTTAAGATGCTGGTAGTGCCAGTTTCTTTTAGACGAATGTCAATGTAGTAAAAAAACCATTGTACTCGGCAGTGTTTTATTTCAATTATGTGACAGATTTACAAAGGACTGCATCAAGAAACGGATTACAAATTCTACTGGGTGACCTTAAGCATGAGTAACATTTTGTGTCATTCACACACCAGATAATCTGGTGTAACAACCTCATGTATCTAGAGATTTATTATTTGTTTTACCATTATGCCCACTCCTCCCTCTCCCAATTTTTCTTATTTCTTTGTGCAATTTGCTGTGTAAATTTTCTTCAAAGTTTTTAAACACTGCAATACAATATTTTTAAACCTTTTGTATAAACGTGTACACTGAAGCAATTTTGGCATTAGGGCCACGTTTTAATTTGTTGTGAAACAAACCAGCAATAAATGAATGGTTCAAGCCCACCCCCTCCCAGAATTAAAGTATTATGTGTTTAATGGTTCACGCCCACCCCTCCCAGAATCAATGTATTGTGTTTGATGGTTCTCGCCCACCCCTCCCAGAATCAATGTATTGTGTTTGATGGTTCACGCCCACCCCCTCCCAGATTCAATGTATTATGTAATTGATGGTTTACGCCCACCCCCTCCCAGATTCAATGTATTATGTATTTGATGGTTTACGCCCACCCCCTCCCAGAATCAATGTATTGTGTTTGATGGTTCACGCCCACCCTTCCCAGAATCAATGTACATTATTTGACTAATTGATGAATCTCAAAGAAATAGTATCAGAATAATCCCAAAATATCATTTACTGGTAAATACTGACAGGCTGGTCATGGTTATATGTTCATTTTTAATCACCTTATCTCAGTCTGACATCGGATTTTTTTACATGTTTCGTTTCTACGGCATCTGCCGCCCCCCCCCCCCCCCCCAAAAAAAAAAAAAAAAAAAAAAAACACCCCAGCACCGCATCAACCTTTTTATGTCAAAAAATTAATTGAAGTGTACATATTTTTTTCTGAACATTGGTTGGATTCTGCATCTACAAAAACCAAGGTACGTCAAAGTCAATTCATAGAGACAATAACAACAACCCATGGAATAATACAGCGCAAGATGCTCCATTGGAGAAGGTATCAGTTAGTAGTCGTCATAATGGGACAACTCTCTGTCCACAATCAAATTGTTGACCCATAGAGGGGAACAATTCATGATAATGAAATAACTCCCTGTGCACAATCAAACTACAGTGAAAAGAACTAGTGCTCGGCTCACTGACCAAACCAGGGGCCATAGAGCTGCCTAACGGTCGATGTTGTGCTTATTCTGCGATTTCCATACAGCGCTGCTAACTCTGCAAGCACACAAAAAGGCATGCCAACCCTCCGGTGCTTACTGTAGGGAAAGGAATGATGGTGAATGCGCAAGCTGGCCGCCTAATTTTCTGGCTAGCCTGTGAAATACGCTTATGCTTACGCACATTTTTCTGCTATAGTTAGCACGAAAATGTGCTAAGCATTAAAGGTAGCATACAGGATTGGTATTCACCAAAAACAAATGTTGCATTAGTATCAGTCTGAAAATATATTGGTCTGAAATACTGTCAAGGTCGAGAAAATAGAGTTTGAAAATCCTGATTTTAATATCGGTTGTAACAATCAAAATTAAGGACAATGTGTTTACATGCTGAAAAGTGTGCACGGCTTGTCACTATTTCCTCCTGACTCGAACGAAGGATTGAGCCCTTACCAATCCTTAATTTTACTGATAAGCAGAGTATGAAATTGGCCCCTGCTCCGTACTCCGTCAGTCAGTCAGACGGAGCTCATCAAGCTAAGACACAAGTTTCAAATGGTTTAAGAATATACAGGCAAATAAAGAGGCTTATAAACACAGAGTACAACTACCAATTGTCTATTTGATGTTCAGCCCAAATTCAAAGTATTTGTGGTGAAGGTAACGAGCGCCCTCAGTGGTATTGACTACAGCACTTCTTTAGTCTCACCAACTGAGGGCAGCAGATCTAAATAGGCGGTGGATGCAACTACAGACAATGTTTGAATATGATGTTACTCATGACGTCACAGTTTACAAAAGAGCCAACAAAGGTTGGGGGTAAAAGGTTGGCAGGCACAGTGTGTGTAAACTGATTTATGGAAAGAAAATATAATCTCACATTGAGTAGAAGTGCCCACATGTATGCTTTGCATCAATATTTATGCTGAAGGAAAGGGGCGTCCAATCTCAAATTTCTTTAACTTCTGTGGGAATACCCAATCCTTCATTTTAAGCTGCTCTCCTTAAATTATTGAGGAAAGCTCTCTGCACTCCTCAGAACCAAAATTCACACAGTCTAAAAAGTGAAGTTAAAACATAATTTTAGAACGAGCTTGTTTCATGTGAGGATTCATAAGCGCCTGCCGCATTGCTGGATTAGTTTGACGGGCTGTCAACTTTGAAACACGGTCAAAGGTAATAAACACACATCAGTTTAATAATCTCAATGCTATGAGTAAGTTTTTTCCCACATTTACAGAAATCCACTTTTACATTTTAAGGAGTTACTTTTTGCACTCCTCAGACAAGGTTAAGGAGTGCGCAGGGGAGCGAATGCACTCGCTCTCCTTAAAAATGAAGGTATGAATACCAGGGCAAAATACAAGTTATTTTTGTAAACATTATGATTGCATAATATAATATAAACCAAAGGTACAATTGAGGAAGAATACAATCTTGCATTCAAAAATACCTGAGACAGTTTATCAATTCTGATTGGCCGAGAGGGCATCACGTGGCCATGTTTAAACGGGCGATATAAACACGGTAAAAAGTGTTTAAAACCGGCTAGCTTGCGAACGAAAAATATAGTCCCTGTATCAGAATAAAGAAGTATACGTGTTTCCAGCTGTTGGGTTTCTGATTGGCCGAGAGGGCATCAAGTGCCTATAACAGCTGCAGAGACATGAAGATCGACATTCCGTTCAAGGAATTGGCCCGTAAATATGGATAGAAATTTAACGCAGTGAGAAACTGTCAGATTTGTTCCCAATTTTTGAAGGTTTTTGCATGTTTTTGACAGAAAGGCATTTATGAATGGGAATGAAGGTGTGCTGGATCGGTTTTTAACTAATGTTTAAAACCTCTGAGGGGCCTGGTGGCCGATAATTGCCTTTGCCTTCGGCTCGGGCAATTATCGGCCACCAGGCCCCTCATCGGTTTTAAACAATAGTTAAAAACCTCTTCATCACACCTTTATTCCCTTAATATTAAACAGGCTAAACAATTTGCAAGCATTGGATATCAAGCAATAACACAACAGACAGGCAAAAGAGATTTTTTATATCAACACAAATTACACCTTATGTCACAAATCGTCCAACATGCTATCGACCATGCAACCTGTGCTTACAAAAAAGAGTGACATTCTACAATCCAGGTCGGTTCCTGGCAGCCAAGATCCTACACTGGTCATATGGGAAATTTCACATTTTTTGTCATAAATTCCACACATATGAAAGTGTTATATATATATGAAAATAATAGCTGAATTTTTTAGATGTGCCCCTTTCTTCATATCAAAGGTTGATATAAATCGGACAGTGCTATCTCCCTAAAATATAAAAAGTTTGTGTTGTTCCATTAAACTGTGTATAAATCATGCCTGCAGGAAGTCTCTGTGGCTCTTTTGTAAACATGTGATGTCACAGGTCACATGGTCTATATCTATAGAGGAAATATTCTGACTTTTTAGGGTTTGGGACTGCCGGCCCAAAGATAGCAATTGCTGATCAATAAAACATCAGGTCCACACACTTGGTTATTGAGTTATAATATAGTGGCGTAGCCGGGGGGGGGGGGGGGGGGGAACATAGGGGGGGGGGGGGGCAGCTGCCCCTCTGTGGAACATCTTGCCCCCCTGCTTTCCCCCGTTAGCCTCTGGACACCGTAATATTTGCTACAATCAGGCAATTTTAACTGAAACTGCCCCCACTATAAATATCTGCGCCCCCCCTCCCCACCCTTTGCCCCCCCCTTCAAAAAAGATGCTGGCTAGGCCACTGGGTTAGGGTGAATGAATTTGGACTTACCCCATGTGGTTTCTTGAGAGCAACACAGACAAAATGAAGATCATCCAACTTGGATTCATGATAAGCCCACGTGGTGTCGAGTTTACCGTCCAGATAAAACTCTGTATCAGTTGTTACAACTCCTTGCTGAAGAGCCAGCATCTTGGGATGAAATTCAATCCTCTGAAGATTGAATCCTAAACCGATTCCGATGGCTTTGATGTAGCTTTCTTTCAAGCTCTGAAAAAGATGGCAAGTGAAAATGATAACAAATTTGTACAACTTTGAACAGTTCAGTTTTAAAATGCAGCAAGTTCATTAAATTTTGGGGGTGAACAAAGAACAATTGACTGGAACGGGATCTGAACCCCAAACAAAGAAATTGACAAGATGCTGGTATTATTATTATTGTTTCAATTGCTGGTTTTGCTTTTGGTCATTTCTTTGATCAAGAAGTTATTTTTGTTTGCTTGAGGAAACCTACAATTTGGGTCCCTGTCCCACCTCTTGCATTCCCTCGCATCTTGACCCTGTTCGATCCTTAGATTAGTTGCATATTTTTTTTTAAGTGAGTCTCCCCTAAGCATATAGCTTTATTTAATTTATTCAAGTGGTCCATTTTCCCAGGTACATCACACGCGGTGACTGTGTAAAGGCTGTGTCGCCTAAAATTTGCCCTACACTGGATAACACTTAGTGACAATTGACTCCCAAAATGGCGTAACCAAGATTACTGTGATGATGACGTCAGGTGAATTGGATCAATGAGATTTGTTCGTTGGTTGGTTAATTTTTTGCATCGGGGATAAAGAACAAAAGTTGTGTTTTTTACCCATACACCAGTGTGTGTTTAAGCACTGTATACTCAGTACTTTCCCTGATTCCTGTGAAAAATTGAAATCAACAGGCATATTCCACCCGAGGAATATTCGGGTGGAATATGCCTGTGGATTTTTATGGTTTTTTTCACAGATTTTAACCTTTCAGATCAAGATAGCCAGTTTTTTTGTTATTCGAGCAATCAATGCATCATGATGATCCATCCTGAGAAATTCCCACATCTTACCCAGAATCTGTAAAACATTTCTAGCTGTTTGGACTCCGTGCTCTCCGCCTTAACAACGGTCCATTCATGTGGAGTAAACTGCTTTGTCATGATACAGAAAAACTCTGGAATATCTGGTGTTCCTTTGATTTATATAAATAAAAAAAAAATCAAGATAAGTTATTATTAATGATAGGGCGAAGACTAAATGATAAAATCTCTGAAGTTTTTGTCTTTATAGTATATCATGCTTAATTTGGAGGCACCTCTCTGTTGAATAAGTTAGTAGCAAAGATTTTGTTAATGTAGGTTGTGCAGTAAACATTTGAACTTAAACCTGTACAGTATGTAGGCCTCGAATTAACCCACGGCACCCACAGCAATTGCCGTGGTGCCCTGTGCTTTTGCTGTGGTGCCCCTTACCATGAAGAAAATTGCTGTGCCCTTTCAAGAGCGAAGTTCAAGGTCTGCAGTATGTGATGAAACACAAATCCCCCTCCCCCTTCTCATCGATTCCTACCCAATGCTCTTATTATCTATTATTATTATGTCTTTCTGGTAATGAAACCAAACTATTCTGAAAAGTGCCTTGCACTGTGACCCGATGCCTCAAGATACCTGTGTAGAGAAGACGTAGAAGAAATGTTCATTTTAGATGTGGGAGGAAAACCCACAGTAGGAAAAAAAAAAACACCATCGGGTAGACTAAAACCCAATTCACATGCATGGCTCTGGGCCGGGACTTGAACCGGGGTCCACTGAGGTGAAAGGCAGGGCAAGATACCACCAGGTCCACCTGAATGCTCACTCCTTCATTACAGCATTTGTTAAAAGAAAAGAGGCAATGATTGTTACTATTTTAAATATTGTCTATTGGAAAATTACCTCTCCAGGTTCTTATTGTCAGGTGGTAGAGCATCAGTACTTAAATCCAAAGGTCACCGGTTCAAATCCCACTCTAGACAATATTTCTTTGTTCAATCAATCAGTTTCTCTTGTGGTTTAAGCTATGGCTTGATTTTTTATTATCTTTTCTAACATCTCTACCAGCGACGTAGCAACTGGGGTCTGGAGGGAGGGAATGTGCACCCCCCCCCCCCCCCGTGCCCCCGTGAAAAAAACTCCTAGCTATGCCGCAGATCTCTACTCACCTCTCCTTTCAACCTTCATCACATCAACTCCACATGAGAACTCTGGCTCAGCAGCCAAGACGGTAAAATCTCCCTGATGAGATGCATTGAAGTTAAAATTAGGAAAGAACTCAGGGTCTGCAATGAATTCATTGCTCAGGTATGGTTTGCCTTTCTCTGTCCGAGCTAGACTGATTTCTTTCCATGGGAAGTTTAAGGTATCTGTAACCGCTTTCCTTAACAACAGTCTTCCCGCCTAGAAATAAAAATTGTAAAACAACATTATGGATTAAGTAGATGACACTTTGTAAGGAATGCTTCGGAACAGTTTCATGAACACAAAATGTTTTGATGATCATTTACGTTACTCTACTCTGATCCCTGACCAATCAGAGACCAGAAGGTCAAGGTTTTATTGCAATAAGATCATAAAGCGCAAGTCAGTGTTCTTAAAATCAACATTTGAAAACACCCTAAGGTTTGAAGGGAAAATATTCTTTTGAGTTGTAATTAGAAAATTTCCGAAAACAAATTCAATATTTTTTTGAACGACATTATCAAACTATGATCGAAAACAACCAAAATCATTTATACCAATTACAACATTCCATAACCAAGTCATGTGCATGTAATCCCAAAACTGGGCTAACACTTAACAGTACTCAGTAGCTCACCAGTGATGCTTTTCCGTCTTTTTTGAATACAAACTTCCCAATCCTTTCTTTTTCTTCCTGTTGAATACACCTTGATGCAAGAGTCCACTCAGCCTGAGTTGGATTCCAGGCACCGAATCTGAAAGCCCAGCGTACACTCCCCATCGTAAATTACAAAGTCAACAAGGTGTATTACTTCTCCGAATTGTCCGTTTGTTTTATGGCCAGGTAGGCTAAATTTTGAGGATATAAAGATGGAGACCCGCTGGTCTTGCTACTGGAACATAAACCTTTTCTTTTCGACGTGCTGGACGCAGTACGACCTCAGGTATCACGGTCGTCAAAAACCATCCAAAAAGGCAAAATCCAAAACAGTAAAAACTGTTCAACTTCAGTTAATAACGTTAGTGTTGCCGTTTTGCCTTACGAAAGTAAAATGTATGAAGTGCGAAGAGTATCTGTGTTCCGAAACGATGCAGTCCAAGAATAAATTGCTCCCTACGACTAGGCTTTGAGTCACTATACAGTTGTGGGAAACGCTTTTTGTTCTGAGAAAGTGGCAACAAAACGTTTGGACTAATCTAAAAATCCGGTTCATTCAGCAGACAACATCCGTGTTTGTGGGCGCAGACATCTTTACTTAGGAAATAGCGCCACCTGTTGAATTGAAAGGATTAAACATCGAAAAGCAAATGAGGGCGCTCACTGTGTCCCCCGTAAAAATCGTACAATAGTTGTGCAAAAGTCGATCTTTGTCAAACGACCCGGGGTCACCATTGAGTAAAACTGAGCAAGAATTTTGTCCTGGGAAAAGAAATTAATTTCATCCAGAAATGTGGATGGTTCGTAGACTTCACAACATTTAAAATTATGCTTTTTAATTTTTTTTTATTGATGTGTACAACTGGAAAATAATTAAAACTTTATTCACTTAGTGGGCACTAATCGAATTGTCACAGAGTTGGGTTACGTTTATCTGAACTTTATCCCACTTCAGCAAGCATGCAGTTTGATGCCAAATCATAAAAGCTAAACTTGCGTAAAGTCAAATAACATTTTAGATCCAAAACGCGCAACCGTACCAGTTCTCTTTTGGTTGTACTATTGGATGAGAGTCTGGGAAACTGACACCTGCGGTAAAGGATTATTGAACAGCGGTTCTGACTGACTAAAGACTTTTAGCTAAATCGATCAGACGCAAACACCCACATAGAGTGTTTAGCACAACGCGTGACGTAGTACAAAGAATGGATAAGAATTCTATTGGAAAAAGTCATTACGTCACACGCGTGCGCATTTTGCTGCACGCCGTAAGTTTGCACTACTTCCGGTTCAAGGTACTGTGTCATTTTACCGGAAAACACCCACTCCTGCGCTCAAAGACGGTACTTGTGAAAGAAGTCGATATTTCTGATAAGACATTGAGTCTTTGCAAGACACACTTGAAAGGCAAGTCCAGAAATTATGTTGTTCTTACATAAATCATCAAAGACAAAAAGTTCACTGCATTTCCTATAACAGGATTCTGGTACGAAATTCCACTATAATGCCAGATTATGAATCCGTAGTAACGGATTTTGAATTTATTTGGTGATGGTGCTAATAATGGGCTTTCATATTCTGGTAATCGATTGAGCCAGTCTGTGTGAAGTCGGTGTGACTTACAGTGGAACTACGTCACACCAACAGGGTAATGAGTCCGCCTAACCAGTCAGTGGTGCTCAGTACACCTTCGCAAAAATGAAACGCTTAATTTAGCAATACTTTCTGCCGTTTAGAATGAGTGCATAATGTCAGTTCGTTTTCAAAAAAGGACTAATTGTATGCAGGTAACAGATAAAAGCTTTTTCCACGACGTTACACAATTTCATCATGGTCATTGCTTAAATTCAACATTAAGCCTGGTTTCCCCATATAAAGCAATGCTGTACTTCAATTACAGTTGTTTTCATGTCGTAATTGGTTCAAAAAAGGAATTCGATAAGTCATTCGGAAGGCGACTTATTCATGAACGAGGTACTATATTTGTTCTTCTTTTTTTAATTTTCCATTATTCTCTCGAAAGACGAGCAAAAGGGAAGAAGGAGACACACAATCATTGCTTTTCATAAGAATTCCTTCCTATGTAGATTTTGTACTTCTTCCGCTGTATGGTTTCATCCTCCACGAGGAAAAGATTAAATTAAATTATGATGGTTGGGCACTGGCATACAAGGTTCACTCTTCACAACAGCGTTGATGTTCAATGCACGAGAGGATTGAAAAGAACATTAATTTGTGTTTATTTTTATCGTTATTTATATTCCCGTTGGGTTCAAGTTGTGGTGTTCAGGCTTTTAACACTGAGGACACATCGGATAGATTTCTAACTTTCATTCTGTGCTTTATTCTTTACTCATTTGCCGTCGTGGGTTATAATGCAAACTGAAAATGAATGATTAATGCTATAGCAACTTTACATTACACCTTTTTTTTTAGAGAAAGATTATACATAAACTTTCATAATGAAAAATCTCAATAGTCATTGAGCTGAGAAAAGACTATAAAGACAACTGTGTTTAGGTGCATCCTTTCAACGTCTCTTGTTGAATGCACTGCAAATTGTCATCAATTGTTTTGATCATCAAGTATTTTGGGGGTTTTGTTTAGGGTTTTTATGTTTTGTTTTGTTTTTTGGTTGGTTGGTTGGTTGGTTGGTTGGTTGGTTGGTTGGTTGGTTGGTTGGTTGGTTGGTTGGTTGGTTGGTTGGTTGGTTGGTTGGTTGGTTGGTTGGTTGGTTGGTTGGTTGGTTGGTTGGTTGGTTGGTTGGTTGGTTGGTTGGTTGGTTGGTTGGTTGGTTGGTTGGTTGGTTGGTTGGTTGGTTGGTTGGTTGGTTGGTTGGTTGGTTGGTTGGTTGGTTGGTTGGTTGGTTGGTTGGTTGGTTGGTTTGTTGGTTGGTTTGTTTGTTGGTTTGTTTGTTTGTTTATTTGGTTTTTGTTTTTGTTTTTTTGGGGGTGTTCTGTTTTTTCATTGGGTTCGACAGTCCAGTTATAGCTTAATGGTTTTCTTGTGGTGGTTGGTGGATTATCCATTTGCTCTTCATAGTCTTCTGAAGACGTGGGGCGATCTGGAGGAGGGGTGGGGATCTTCTTGAAGTGAGAAATCAGCATTTCAAAATTGTACATTAGAACATCTTATTAATAATTAGAGAAGCAAAGTATAAACTAATCACAAACAGTACAAAAAATTAATACTTATAGTATTAGTCTATACAACAAAGAACAGAAAAGAAATTCCATGTGATAGAAATTCGGCGCCATTATATTATTGTCACAAGTACATATGAATTTATCCATGGAGTATTAATTCTCAAGGTCTACTTTGCGAATTGAAAGAACATTTTGTAGGTAGCATTATTCCGAGACATCACAAAGCTACAAGAAAATCATCAATTTGCAATAATAATTGTAATCGTGTAATTGTTATTACAGCACGTGACCTCGGAGAGCTCATTAGATTGTTTGCTTCGGAGAATACAGTAGTACGGAAACATATTGCCGCCATGTGAGTAAAAGAAAATCTCTTATAGTGTACGTACACGATAAGTTATTATGTACGTACACGATAAGTCTTGACTTCTTATGTGCATACACAACTTCTAACTTATCGTGTACGTACACGAAAATTATTTTTGTACGTACATGATAACTTATGATGTACGTATACGATAAGTTGTACGTATAGTTTGGGAATTATCGTGTACGTACACGATAATTTTGGACTTATCGTGTATGTACACGATAATTACCGTGTACGTACACAAAAACAATCGTGTACTATAATTATCTCAAAAATTATCGCTTAACATTAATGCTTAGCGAAATTCACTTTGGTACCATCAGCGCTAAGTACTATTATTCAAGAACATCTTGATAGCATGCAATGTGTGGATATTAGACTGCTCCCGTTTCTGATCAGACTTAGTAAGGGGTTTTATTTGGGAGTTCTATGGGTTATTTTTTTCTGACAAGATCTTGCAAGTGCAGACCTGGCCGAGCCGATCGAAGCACGACAGATTCTAGATTTATACACCTGCGTAGATCAGTGTAAAAGAAAAACAGAACAAAAAGAAGAAGAAAACCCTCCAATTCACTGCTAAGGGCTTTCCTACTACCCAGCCAAGGCAAAAATCCTTGAAAGAAATTCATGTCTTGGAATTATTGCCATTTTGATGTGGATTGCAGGAAATGACCAGAAGCTGGTTTCCTGACGGCCCTTCCTCCGCCGTGGATCGGGAGGCAGGTAGCGGCTAATAACAGCGCCGTCTTACCTGGAGTTTCCGCACTTCGTTATTACTCCTACAGGAGTAGTCTGTAAAACCATAGCACACCGATAATATGGATTTAATTTATTTATGCTGCTAGCCTTTGAAATACTGGATAATATCATTTCTCAATACGAGGTACAACATGAATAAGAAAATATAGACAACCTATTACATAATATTACATTTACTGGTCTTGCTAGTGCCGTGAAGATAAAACTGTAGTATTTCATTTTCTTGTGGTACTGTGGAGATGGCATTCTTCAAAATTCCATGGAAAGGATTAAAGTAAATCAAAAACTGTTCTGGAAAAGGTTGCATCCAGAGTGTAAAATTCAACGGAATAGAGCAGGCCGGTTTATCTGATAGCTCATTTCTAAAAATCTAAAAAAAAAAAAAAAAACATTAATGTGTCTTCAACGTATTTGGGAATTATGAACATCTTGTCTACAACAGGTGCATCATTGTGGACCATTATAGAATATTACACGATTAGACATTAATGGTTCTTCAACACCAAGCCGAGGCTGAAAAGTATAGAAATCAGTTCAGTGCAATATTATGAGGAACGCTGATATACCTTTCTTTTGTTGATAAATAAAACCGCGCTGGTTGGCGCGGTACGGAAGCTGAAAGTGACCATCCGCATTTCCAAGTCCCTAAAGTAATTTATTATTATTATTCTGGTTTATTCATAAAAACACGAAGTAGGCAGCCCCAAAAGAGTTGCTGATAAAACCACGTTTACACTTTACAAGAATTAAAAATTGTTACATACTGTTACATACCAGTTAAAAGAAGTAAACGCTTAAGAATTACAACAAAATAGAGAATCAAATTTTACAACACAAAACAACACAAAAAAAAACTAAATGGTGCTTTTGGAAAAATCTGAACCAAAATATCCCTAACAGCCCTGACTATTATGCAAATTATATTGCATATCACAAACAAGTCCAAACTGCCAGGAAGAAACAGGAAACAACTGAATAGTTGATCAAATTATATTAATCATGGAAATATGAAATACTGAC
Organism: Marthasterias glacialis; assembly: GCA_911728455.2. Classification (NCBI taxonomy): domain Eukaryota; kingdom Metazoa; phylum Echinodermata; class Asteroidea; order Forcipulatida; family Asteriidae; genus Marthasterias; species Marthasterias glacialis. Next base: position 20,517,643 of record OU452228.1, read on the forward strand.
AAGTTTAACTTGAAAAGAGACACCAACTATCTTGAAAAGATGTAATAATCATCGCTAGGAAAACTTATTCCTAAGACAATCATCTTTGCATTCCATCTTTCCATGATAAATTACCTCAGTAACTTGGAAACGCGGATGGCCTTTTTAAGCTTCCGTAGCGTGAGATGCAAAATGTTAGCAAAACCTTCAATCTTGTTGACAGACGTTGTGACCAAATTCAACATGATTTGCAAACTTTCTATTGAAAGAAAATACAGCCCATTATTGGTTTGATAATACTAATATAATAATATGGATTTATAAAGCGCACATTCTAATTTGCATTACTCATGGCGCTACAGCAATAGATGAAAAAGATGATAACTTTTAAAGACATGAAATAGTTGTAAAAAAGCAGCGTTCTGTTTGTATCTTTGTTTCCAACAAATTTTTCACAAACTTTGATTGTGCTTCTGCTCTGCATTGATGGCTCCCAACAGTTTCTCCATCCTTGGTTGGCAAAAAAATCAGGCTTTGACGTTGCAGTAGAAAAGATCTACAGGTTTTTTTTTCTCTTCTATTTTTTGATAAGTATAAAGTAAGAAAGATGGCGGCAATTTTAACTGTCATGCCGTGCCCGGATTGATTGCTTTGGTTTTGGCTGTATGGCTGGGATGCCGAAAATCCTATTATAGTGTGTTGTCGTTGCAGCCAACGGTCGTAGCCTCAGCCGAAGCCGCTTGATTTAGACACGGCTGTAGCAATCATGACGAGCAGACTATTTGTTGGATGATGAGAATTGGTCGTCCTGCAGTTGAACTCAGATCAACGGGACAAATCGATATTCAATTTGATATTGTGGCCCTAACTGTCTCTGCAATGTAGTGATCAATATCCAATAAGACATACCCTGTGTAGTTCCAGCCGGGTGGGGGGTGCGAGCGAGAATAAAGACATACTTTTTGGGGTGGGTTTTTAATATATCAGAACCAGTAATTTGTGCGCTTTCATTTGGGGCAAGGTGTGAAAAGGGGGCAAGGGGGCTGGGGACAAGGGGCAAGGGTTCTGTCGCTCCAGCCCCCTGCCCACCCCCTTCCGCCACTGTGCAGTTCCAAGAAATTGTTTATTTCTAGACCATGCCAGTCCAGTGTTCAAATTCCGACCAAAGGATAATAGAACTTCGAGAACAAAAAATTGATGATATTGGGCAGAAAAGTGTAGAATGTTAATCTCATTATTTAATAGAAAAGTCTGAATTACGACCAGCTGTCAAGAGAGTTCAGAGATGCTTTCATTTAAAACTTAATAATAAAAGGTGAATTTTATTTGTTTGTCCAAAATTAAAAGAAAAAGCACAATATAGATCTGCTTAAGCAATGCGTACAAACAAATGTTGCTTTTAATGTGAAGGTTACCAGCTAAATATATAGTATGTTTTGTAAATTGTTTTTGACTGGTTCCACACTATTTTTTACTTAGCACAAAACTTTTTTCACGTCAAGCACTGAAGCTCAATTGCTCTTGAAAATGTTAAAAACAAATTTTCAGGAAAAGCTATCTTGTAGTCTTCCTGACTCGCCAATTCAGTACAACAGAACCTACCGAAGTCTATACCATTCTTGAAATAATGCTGGGTAAGTGAATGCCAGTATTGACAAGACATACGGAAATATAATTGCATTACAGCAGAAAACTCAAAACAACTAATAAGAAAACCTTGCGTCTTGTTCTTGTAGTCATATTCACATGGTACACAACTTTCATTATATTAGCTAGATGTCAAAGGTGACCTTGATCCGAACATGTCAATACCATGACTACCAGAATAAGGAACAATTGTGTTCTAAAAATCCAATTATTTGGTCCGATTTTATTTTTAGAATAGCTCGATGCTTCGGATCACCTGTTACTGAAAGCTTGTCTTGGTATCAATATTTGAAACTTCTACATGGGAAATATTAACAACTTGATGGATATTAAGATAGGAGCGAGGAATCGGGAGCAGTTATTATTTGAAATAATATTACCATTCTCCAGCAATCTTGAAAATTATGCAGGAATCTTAGACTAAACCCTTGAAGTCTGTTAAAAAATGTCTGCTCAAAATGAAGCCTGCTCAAAATGAAGGGATAAGCTTATAATGTAAACATTTATAACAAAAACAAACAAACAAACAAACATTACAAACATCCCCGATGCCCCTAAGAGATAAGCCAGTAACTTGTTTTGATTTCTACATTTTTCGTTTTCGGAAACTGTATAGTTCGGACTTGTTTTTATTTATCGAAACTATTTGGCTTGTTATTTATCTGTTGATAATGAATTCGTTAATAATGAATCCATGGGTCTAATTCTTTATTTTAAAGCACCGTATAATATCAGAGGTCAGTTGTTGACCCTTCGTTCTTGAGGTCAGATCTATGGCCATCTATTATACCGCCATGACCACCAGTTTACAACAATACAAGTAAGAATACAAATTTAAAAAAAAAAATCCATTGGAATCAACACAATGGCTTATCAATCACTTTGTTCATTTCCCCCCATTGTTTACACAAATGCCGACCACACATCAAGCCAGTTTGTCCGACCTGTTTGTCTATATGGGGGGAGGGTGTACTGAATTTTCTCCACGCGACATTAACATATCTGTAATCATTTTTTTAAAGGAAAAACTGAAGTCAAGACTTTTTAAACCTCCAAATTTAAGCGACCACCATTTCAAAAACACTTAGTGTCCGAATATTATTTGAACGTCAATAGATTGTATTAAAATTAAAAAAAAATTAACCTCGGATAACCTTGGTTCATGCATGTAGGATGATATGCTGCTGTGACGTCATGATGACGTGGAGCGTTGGATCGAATCTGAATATATCAGCCAAAATTCCCAACTGGAAGTAACTTTTCACCATATTCTTCAGACCATATAACGAACACGTGGTTACAAAATCTCATTAACTTTGATCTCTGAACAAAAAAACATAAGGACATTAATATAACTAATATCTCACATCGTCAGAAGAAGGACTTAACTAAAGTGTGACTGGCAAAAAGGTCGTAAGCTATTACTGTCCAAAATTGTGTATCAAGAAAACTGAGTGTGAAAGTTTGGTGTTTTCTGCATTATTACAGGGAACTTAAATTCCGCATAGGAATGGGAAAACATGTCTTGGGTGTAAATCCAGCAACAAAATATACAACAGTCATGCGATACTGTTTTTCAAAAGAGCAACGATCGTTGCTTGTGATCTTCTGCTGGGGCAAACAAAAGTTGTAATTTGTTTGGCCGGAAACGGGTCGTACAGCCTGACGACTTTCTTCCGCGGGGCACACGACCGACATCTTAGAAGCTCGCGGGGAAAATCTCATTATTAACGAATCATTTTCGGGGTTTCCTTTCGATTTAATGATTGGTGTATACATCACCGGTCTTGTATCCAACACCATCAAACAGCCTTTTAGCAAAGATCGAAGTCCTTCCTATAAGGGGACCCCTCACTACGTGGGTACACTCGACTGTGTTGAGATTCACAGCTCTTACCTTGACGCAAGGTCTATTATCCATAAAGTATAGCGCACACACCTTGATTGCAGGTAATGTCAACAGCATTTTGAATATTAAACATTGTTATTTTGGCCTTACGACATAACACAACGCAGTGACGTCACAGACACTACATAGTTCAATGATTGTGCATAATCAAATTTTTTCTAGTCCAATTGGCTAAAAGGTCTATTCAAAATGGTTTATAAAAGTAGGATTATTTTTTTTTTTTCATGGTCTTAATTTTTCCGTGTTATAATATAGGGCATTTTTATAACAGTCATGATCGGGCTTGTGCGACGGCCACCTCCGCTCCCCAGACAACCCCTCTCCTCTCCCCTCCACTGCACTCTCTGTTGAGTGTTACGCTCGATTAAATAACCTTATAAAAAACATTCAATACAATGAAGAAGAAAAAAAAAAACTAACAAAGGCTTATGTCTTTTCACAAATGTATAAGTTGCATAAAAGCACAACTGTTGATTTATATTAGGTTACTGTTGATGATATTGTTGTTTTTTTCTGCAAGAATATCTGTTCAGTCCCCATGAGTTTTCCATAGGTGATACTATTGGCGGCCTTTTTCTGAGCACACAGCCACGTGCTGATGGGGAGGCTGTCCAAATTGTCGTCGTTCAACATTTTCCTCTCCTTTTTCATTACAAACAACCGAAACACAATACGGCGAATTGCACAAAATGATAATGAAACGTTAGGCATTGCTAGTGTGCAATTGATTAGGTCGCTTTCAATATGTCAGACCCGTTCTGACCAATCATCGATCGCCTCGTCCTGACAAATAAATGCAGCCTACTCATTCATGAACGCCTTAATAAAAAAAAGAGCGCGAGTGACTTTCACCGCTGTCGTCTGCTACTGAACTTCAGACTAAAAGTGTATCCTGTCGTCCTCCCCCCCCCCCCCCCCCACTCGACACGATTTAAGCCATGGTCTTCATTGATAAGACAGACGGTTCGCATTCGGGGTGCTTCCGTCAAGTTCGGCAATAAGGAGACGCTAACGTTGACAGTGGTTTGTGTCTCACTGGCCAGCCAGCAGGGACTTCGAGTTTTCCTACACCGTGTGCGACGTTATCGATTGTGGGTGTCGTTTATTACCAACTGGAGTATTGCAATATCATCTACTACGTTGCGCCTTGGGACTGTTTGCGCTCTTCTCTCTCATGCAAACTCACTCTGCTGACAGAATTGTTTTTAGAATCGCTCTAAAACGAGACTTCTTGATCCATCCGCGTGGCCTGTGCCGCTGACAGTGTGGTCGATCGAAAACCGTTTGACGGTAAATTGTGATATTGCACGGCGAAGTAGTGGCTGGCCGTGTTGGACGGTTTTAACTCACTGTGTTGGTGGCAGCCGGGGCTAAAGAAAAAAAAAACTTCGTCTTGTAAATTCCTCAAGCAGAATCTCACAGGAAATAACTGTAATATTTTGAACAACAACTCATAGGTAAGTAACTGTAATGCATTGTATACTAACCTTTACTGATGACAACCGAAAGCCTTTGTATCTTTATCTCATCGTTGGACATTTAAATTCATTGCCAACAATAGGATGCTTTTTAAGAAATCAATAGAGCATTCCTTCATTTAACAGACTCTTTGTGTGCCATACACTTTCCTGACAATTACAACGGTGGTCACTTTGTCAGTTGAAAAGAACATTGACTTACTGTGCATATTACTGCAAAAACATTTGCCATACATCTTACTGCAGGCGGCGTATTCCAACTTGACTATTAGTTTATCTTTCAAACAATAGAATTAAGCCCTAATATAGACGAACAAAATTGTCCGAAAGGTTCATTTGTCGGTTTGTGGAAAGACCACTTGGTTGGTTTCAAATTTCACTGCGGTTTGCACGTGATACGATCAATATTTCCATTCCCATTTAACGACAAATCAGTTTTGTGCATGTTTTAATACTGTCAGAAGGCCACATGAGTTTTCCCCTGGTTGGACCATGAAGTTTTGTTTTGTTTTGTTTCTGTTCTACTTAATTTGTTACGCCATTAAACACGCGACTTCATCTGAATTTGTTCAGAACGTTTCCTTTAATCACCAAATAGATTCAACCTTTTCGGTTATTCATCGCCTGTCAGCGTATCCTTTCTCTTTCTCTTGCCCTTCCTCACACATTTGGTATTTTCCAACTAAATCTTGGAGCAATTTGTTTAGCAATGATTCCGACTATTTGCTGATTGTCAAATCGACGCCATGGCGAAGTCTGGTTCAAAATGATTGATTTCAACGTGACTTCACGAGAGGTTGGTTTATTTCCCGTGGTTATAGATTTCGTTCAATAACACCCCGTCTGGTCGTATTATTTTAAGGTTATTTGACGGTGAGGATTCTAGAATATACAAATCACTTTAGGAAATGTTTTGGGAGATGTCAAAATAAACTGCCTCAACGTGCGGTCGGCATGTTATGAACCGGGGGCCACCTGTTGAACTGCGTTAGAATGATCATCGAAGGTTAAGAAAGGTGAACAGGACTAAACAAATAAATCAAGTTCAATTGAGAAACTTCAATTGACATATAAAGTTAATAAAATAGCCTGACGGTCAAGTTTAGTTGGATAACTAAGTGGTGAAAATTAGCTGTCCACACATTGACGGTCAATGACTTAATATATTACTAGCTTAATAGTGACAGCATGGATGAGATCGCAGACTGTCTCTAACCACAGATAAAATGGCGTTTTCTGCTTGCAGATAGGCTTCCCCCTGTTGGAAACTATATTTTAGACATTTAACTGTGCGTGGAAATATTATGATAAACTTAATAGCTCTGGAGACGTTCGGTATAAGCGAAGCTTTTTATTGTTCCAATATTTTTTTTTCATGACAAAAACCATTCCATCACAAGAGCATTCAGCTTTGCATAAGACAAAATAGTCTAGCTGGCTTCAAAGTATTGTCTGTACGAGTTGGACACTGACTCGTATAAATCCTATGGTTTTCAAAAACTAATTCGATGAAGCATCCATGGTACCAACATCCCCCTTTAAAAATGAAAAATGAGTGGTCATGTTTGTAAGCAAAACATTTACATAAGCTTACCTTTAAAAAAGGAAAAAAAACTGAGTTTTGACGGAAAATTGTTCGCAAGTTTACATCAGTATTACCATTACCAAAGGATGTTTTGTTTTTAACAGTTAACATAAGAAGTACAATGGTATTACCACAGTATATTTTGTTGTAATATTCAAGGTTTAAAATAGTTGATTTGGTGCGCCTGGTCATAAGAAAACGTACCTCTGACCTTTAAAATCTGCTTGACGTTTTCCCGAAGGTACAAATGGGATTAGGCAAACTGAACTAATGTAAGGACTATTTGTTTCAGAAAGATTCCATGAAATATGTCACGGAAATAGCACGATCTCAATCATTTCACCAGTTTGGCACCTTTGTAAAATAAATAAATGGACAAGCACGAGGGAAATAAACGCCACCCGCCTATCAGTAAATGATTGATTGGTAAATGTACCCAACAACGTGGATAAGAAAATAGACGACTGATGAACGTTTTGAGGAAACAAATATGAGACAAACTCTTCAAGAAACCAGGGCCTTGACCCAACCGGAACCTGACTGTTTTTGGCACATGTTTCGTACTCCGCGTTGACCCCAATAACCCCGGCCGCCATGCCCCTCAGATCTATGCAGAACTCAGCACAGCTTGATCCCAATCGGTTGCTCAAATTTCATTATAAATAAAAAATTATATATAAAGGTTTCGTTCCCTGGTGACGGCAAAGAAACCTGTACGACGACCCATGAGTCCCGGGGAATTATGACAATGATATAAAATCTGAAATACGGGGAGTTTGGATGCGGTGTCACACAGTGGCAAGGCTCAGCGGTGTATGTCGGGCAATACTTTACCAGATTTCCTACACCGTGAAGTAAAAGGTTGACAAGTCGACCCTTTGGTACGAGCGTGTATTGTCGTAAACCTGCAGGTGCAATCTTATCTTGCCTACTGTGCGACCATCAAAATCATTGGGGAGTTCCGTGAAACCAAGTTGGTTGGAAAAACAGACGCTAATATTACAGGCGGTAAATTAATTTTTATCAAACTTTCAAAGCCATGTTTGCCTTGAGCAGTGCGTATGTCTTGAATTACATTAATCTTTAAATTAACAATGTTACCAATTATACACACACAGGTTAAAGGGATATATTACCTTCAACTGTTCCTATTTGGAGTTGCTCTTTTTTATAAGTTGTTCTTGAAATAAAACACCTGCAGTGTGTTATAATTAGTGAGTACGGATTTAAAAACATATGCTAGCCTATGGAACTAAAACCAGCGGAACCACACACAAGAGAAACTCACGATCCGTCATTTTGGGGTTTCAAAAATTCGGTTCCACAAAATGGCGTACCGTGTTCTGCCACAAAATTATACAAAAACCATACAACTTCAAAGAATATTTATGTGAATCGCTTTATTCTACTTTCAAAATATCTATCCAACCACAAATTCATTTCACAATAAACTCTTTTAAGAGCCCAAAAGCGCCCAACCCGAAGGCAATGTTTCCCTGAAGGATCTGACTATATATAGTTGTCAATGGACAAGCCATTTATGGACAGCAGAGACTTACACTACTGATCCACAAGCCAATGGATGCAAAGCTTAACGTTGTTAGCAAACATGTGTACATCCTTACAAAAGTCCAAATCAAGCACGTGAGTAAATGAGAATGCACCAGTACCGCAAGACTAGATGCTTGAGCAGAGAGCCCATTGTTGCTGATACTTCCGTGATATTTTGCGTGACAGGTGTTTGGTATCAATCAGCAACTTTTATCTTGTGATGCGAGCGTCATATGAAATTTACCGACCACCAAACCTCAAGTTGTTAACACAGTTATATTACATGGCATGTAACGTCCACGCCTTGTGACATAAACACCGACATTTTATCTTTATCATTGAGTTCAAGTAAAAAGCCTGACCGAAGAACACCTTTGGCAGTTTCAATCTTTAAAAAAAAAATGTGCATGAATTTGCATCTGATTGAACAAACATGCTTAATGTTTTAGATTGTGTATGAGCAATGCGTGTCGTGGCCGAGCGCGTTTGAGCCCACTGGACTCAAGCTCTGGTGTTGCTGATCAGCAGAGTGTGGGTTCGAGTCCCGGTCTTGGCAGTTGTGTCCTTAAGCAAGACACTTAACCATTACTTCGTCCTTTGGATGGGACGTAAAGCTGTGTAGGTCCCGTGTGTTGTGTAACGCACGTACAAGAACCCAGTTACACTGGCATGACTTATGGCTAAGAGAAGGGGTTTGCCCCGGTGTTTCTGGCAGTGGCTGCTGAATGCGCCGCAGCACCTTGTAAACCCTTATAAGGTGCTACTTAAACTAGCTACAAAACTTCGAAAACCTGTCTTCAAAATAATATAAGCTCGTTGAGTACCCAATTGTTGGTAGATACGTGTGCTATGTAAGACTCCGGTATTAGTATTGTTGTTTCATAACTTGTTCAGTTGCTGTAGACACAGACAGGCATGATATAATGACATATGTAGAATTAGAGATTGTATAACTTCATTCCTCATAATGAAACCTCAATCTGACTTGTTTGCGCCAAATGACGCTATCCGGGGCCTTCATGTGGTTTCCTGGATCCCCAATGATTGACTCGCCATATCTCATTAATGTTTACTTCAATAACTGTTTAGGCCTATAGGTCCGTATGTTACGAGAAAGCAACCAAATGATGAGTTCAAGAAATCTAGAATTTTACAACATCTTAAAATGTATTGAAGCACACAAGTTACATTTGCGCGGGAACAGAACGAAAGTTCCGTTGATCAAGGAGTGTAATACTGTTACTAGTCTCTCCACGCCCCCCCCCCCCCGCAAGAGGGGGTTTGTGTCATGGCTCCTTTCCACTATGTCTTACTGCTAAAAACGGCGAACCAACTCCTTCCCCCCTCCACCCTAGCCCCAGATCCCCTCCTGTTGTCCTCTGCTTTGCTTTAGATCGTAGCTAAGATGCATCACAGCCAGACCCCACCCCTCCCCAAAAATACTATATTTTTTTATTTTGTTCTACAATGTCTGCCTCATTCGTTTAGTTCTTTGAACACTGCCGTCGATCCTATAGTCTGTGATTAATTCCAAGCTTTGTGTACTTTTCAGAATGTATCTAAAATGAAAACGTGTCAGGCGGTAAAACATATCCAGATGTTTTCAACTATTATTTGATTCACGCAAACTTCAAGCTAATAACCCCACTCTCGAAAATAGTTCATATTAGTACCATATGTGCGCGAACCCTTTAATTTTTATTTGTCTATCCAGTCAAGCGTAACGATATGCTTTATTTAGCAATATCAAACAGTCCTTTGGTCGCTACCGTGTAATACGCTGTAACAGATCACCTGGGAATTCTACATCGTACGGGAGAATGCACTTTTAAGGTCATTTGGTTTTATTTGATTAACACAATGTGAGAAAGTAAAGGTTGAACATGAGTTGACAATCATTCATGTGGTTCACAATCAATGGTTGACATAGATAAATTCCTCTTACAAACAAAACAAACACCCCCGATGGTCATACATCAATAGCATCAACTGTTGTCGTTCACAACTGTCAGTTCTAGCGTTCTCAACTCAGTGGATTGGCCCCCTTCCCCCTTGAACACATGCCCCCCCCCTCCACTTGCCCCCGTCAGCCTCTGAACGCCGTTAAATTTGCTATGATCAGGCAATTTTAGACTTGAATTCAACTGAAATTGTCCCTCTACATAATATCTGCGCCTCCCCCCCCCCTTTGCCCACCCCGCAAAAGAAAGATGCTGACTCCACCACTGTCTCAACTGTTGCTGTAGTCTTAGTGTTTGCGTTCTCAGCTGTTAGCGTTCTCAATTGTTAGCGTTCTCAACTGTTGCTATAGTCTTAGCGTTTGCGTTCTCAGCTGATAGCGTTCCCAGTTGTTAGCGTTCTCAATTGTTAGCGACCGCAGCTGTTAGCGTTCTCAACTGTTAGAGTTCTCAATTGTTAGCGACCGCAGCTGTTAGCGTTCTCAACTGTTAGCGTTCTCAATTGTTAGCGACCGCAGCTGTTAGCGTTCTCAACTGTTACCGTTCTCAATAATTGTTAGCGACCTCAGCTGTCAGCGTTCTGAACTGTTAGCGTTTCAATTGTTTGCGTTCTCAATTGTTAGCGACCTCAGCTGTTAGCGTTCTCAATTGTTAGCGTTTTCAACTGTTAGCGTTCTCAATAGTTAGCGACTGCTTAATGGGCCCGGAAAATGTTTGATTCTAGATGCTCTTTGGTGCAATATGAGGCGATTCCAGGCCACGTTCCCCTCGATTTTGAGCAACAACGTTTAAGCAGTAAAACGAGAATTCCATTTGATTGGTTCACTCTTGCGGTCTCATAAAGTTCCTTATGTACTCACGTTTCCATCTCGCAAAATAGGGGAGCTATCTGGACATTTTCTGCAGGACAAGATTGGGTCGCTCGGAGCATGAGCATCCTCTAATAAGGACCACTTCATTCATTTGTAACTTCAGGGAATTCGGGGGCTCCAGCAAATTTAGGCTAGAGATGCTACTGTTTTAAAAAAAGGCAATTAAAAACACCCACACATAATATTGGTACGGCCATGGTCTTACCGCTTCCTATGGGCCTGAGTCAGTGATGCGTAAGATGGGAAATGAGGGGATACATAGTGGGGTACCCCCACCCTTTGTATCTTATTATCTTAAATGATGGTTCGTTGTCACCTTTTCTACAAATGAATACTTAATTTATTACTTATTTGTGATTTCACTACTCCGTTGTCGTGATTTTGATTTGTTTGATTTTTTTCTTCTTCTTCTGTTTGTGTTTTAGTGGTGCGCATTCTTTGGGTTGTCATTGTTGTTTCAGTGGCTGAAAATTGTAAAGTCAGTCCAAATCCACTACTGGATTCGAACTTGATTCCACTGAGTTGCAGGCAAAGCAAAGAATGTATACAGCAACCGACCCCTTGTCTTTCACTACATGATCCATGGTGCATCTACATTGATCACAAATTATATCCGGACGATTTTTGTAACTTGATAAGTTGAAATTTGTTATTGATAACAACAATTTGTAACATTTTAATTGGTGTTAAGCACCATTTTATGTCAGACGAAGACATTTTGAACCATCATGTCCGACCATAGTGTCCGACGAACCATTACGTCCGACCCATTTTGTCCGACAAACCATTGTGTCCGACCCATACTATCTGACAAACCATTATGTCAGACCCATTGTGTCCGACGAGCCATTAGGTCCGACCCATTAATTCCGCGGACACGGTGGGTCTTGCAACATTTTAATCGAGGTAAAAATTGCATCATGGAGGGAATTAATTATTTTTATTTCTGCACGGTGGTGTACGGATAAATATTTAAAATAGATAATAAAATCTCCATTTTCTAAAACAAAAAAATGTATCCACTGTGACGTGAGTCACACTGTGACGTGAGTCACACTGTGACGTGAGTCACATATGAGTTGCTCTATAGTGCTTTCACACGAACAAAATACTCGATTGAATTCCTATGGTGGGCCTTAATTGCCACGCAGCACTTTTTTTCTGTATGATGGGGGGAACTCTACGATCATAACCGACTCTATAGGCACAGCTGTCGTGCAGGAGGATCCGAAATACAATTATATGTCAGCTGAGATGTCAGCAGATCAATGGCTCATCTTAATCAATTAAAGTTGCATCTTGACGAACAGATCGAGCGAAATGCAGGTACGTATTGTTTGTTGAGAGTTACATGCCGAGTGTCTCATGTAGTATAAATAGTTGATTTTAGTAGTAGAGCGATTTTACCATGTTTTTAAATTCCGTGAGGTTGAATATACTTTTCAGATATTTTTATCATTCATTATTATTATTATTATGTGACTTCTCTCGGCAATTTTCAGACAAATTTACACTTTAAAATAAAATATGAATGAGGAGAGGGATACAGACCGAGGAGGAAAAATAATAATATTTCTATATAAAAAATATATGGTGGGGGAGGGGTCACAATGGGGGGAGGGACTTCTGAAGATAACGGTTTCAGTCACTGTGAAAACAAATATTTATATAAGACTGTCATATCATACAACATGTCTCTTGACAATGATTCGGAAATCATTTATTACAACTCGTGACAAAGTGATAAAATTGCACATGAAGACAGATGTATTTGTGCCTAATGTAAAGCATATGCCACTCTGTAAGAAGCAGTTCAACACCTCTAAATAATCGATGAACTTACTTGTCAATCATTTCAACATTATAATATAATGGGGCTACCCATATTATGGGTAGCCCCAAGGAGAAATACACGGCAGTTTGTCTCTGTTCTTTTTCTCTATTTCGAATTTCCGATCAATTCCTTCTTCCCCACCCCCGTCTTGTAACTTGGCCATGATAAAAAAATCCATCTTCTGTGCTATGAAAAGTTAAACATGGCAGAACATGGTTATAACACTTTGAATAAATATCAAATTCACGCCTGTTCATTGCATTATTGACACTACAGAGACCTTGCTGTATCTCCTTTGATAAATGCAGAAACCTTGCATAATTAATTTCTGTGGCACGACACTAAATAATATCTTGGTGACTGCTGTATAAGGTACATCTGAGAAGCATGCTAGGCGTCAAACACTTATTGATTTAGAAGTTAAATTATAAATCTCTTGACCGTGTACGGTAATACAATTTCTGTCAACGTTCGTACAGATGCACGCACATATAAAGTGTGTTCGGATTGTCCATGATCAAAATAAGAAACATTTATGTTAAATCGTCATGATGGTATCGATAAGGAGAGGGGGTGGGGGGTCTTCGGAGGTCAGTTATGTATGACGTGTACTATCGCCGGTTGAGTATTCTAAATGATACTAAACAAACGGTGTCAGTTTATTACACCGGTGGAGTTGTGACAGTGGTGGGAAAGCGGTTATGCAGATGAGTGTTTTAAGTCGAACGTGTAGAAAGGTCATAATGACTATTGCCAGCAAAATAACGATAACTCATCATTATTTTTTAGTGTATTGTTTCTTTCCTTTAATGAATTAATTTTAATTAAGTGTTTTGATTTCTGTGTGTGTCTTTTTGTTTTTATGTATTTTAACATACTCTCTCAAATAGTTAGATTGCAAATCACTCTAATTAGATTGAAACTCACTCTTTTCGATTGAGGCCAGGGACTAATCTTTTGCAGTTTGTCCCTAGTTTCAATCGAATAGAGTTAATTTCAATCGACAATTTGAAAAGAGTATCAATGTACAGTGTTGTATACTCACTGCCCCATGACAACGAACCCTTGGGTTGAATGGGTCCCACCGTGATAATATACAACATATAACAACAATAATAATAATGATAATGGAGTTTGGAATAATAGTTTGGTTTAACTCATCAGAAAGGCCTTCTAGTTTGGAGTTTTAATCGCTGAAAAAATGATGTTCCCATAGGGAAAAAAAACACACTTGTTTCACAGCAAATATATTTAGCAAAACCATTGGCATGTGTTATGTCGTTTCGGTTTTAACTGTTCACCTCTTATTTAAATAAAACAGACAGTCGATTACGCATGAATAACTTGGTCGGGTTAAAATCCATCTGTAATTTCTCACCACTCCCTATTTCATATCTCCACCACTATGTTATAAATACATAATCTGAGATCAGGTCTTTGGCCATAATAGTTCGCACTGAGTTTCCAGACAACTGACAGTTTCCACGGTCAGATCGATATGTTTAAATATTTGAACATTCGGTGGTTGTTGTAGTACCGATCGCTCTGACATTATTCAAATGGTATAACTAATGCATACGCATGGATATACACTTCTAAAGTATATACAGTCAGTGTGGATCGAAAGTGATTACAACTTATTTTGTCAGAATGAGCGATGAAAGGCTAGCGTTCACGTTAACAGGGACGTATACCCTGACAAGAAAGCGAACCAATCAGTCCAATCTTCGAGCACTCGGGAGCATAGACTTTGAGCCAAGTCATTTTATGTTTCTTCCATTCGAATAAGAAGAAACCTTAAGCATGGAAGGACATCAAGGCGTGCTGCTATTTTATCAGAAGGGAAGGAGATAAAGAAGGCCCACTTCATTTAGTTCTCTTGGACCCCAGTTCGAATCTCTCCTAAGTCTAAAACATGAAATATAGACTGGTACTTTTTCTTCATACAACTGAATATTTCGCTATTGCTGATCTTAAGGTTTCTTCTGCCGGTGTACTTATCTGCAGTATACCCACTTAAGAATTCATCCGTGTTGTTAACATTAAGTCCCAGGCATGTTACAAACAATCTTTCCTCTGGAAGACTGTGCCTCTGCAAAACTCATACCAACAGAGGTTGGGTTTTTGAATCATTAATCATGTATACATCATTATTGGCATCATATTGCCATGTTTACATCATATTGCCATAGTAACATTTATCTTTTAAAGGAGCAGTGGGTAGTATGCATGGACAGATCAAAGCGGGTACATGGCCAAACAACAGTGCGTCTACAGTTCACAATAACAAAACCTTTTTTGGGGGGGAGTTGGGGTGGTCACAAACGCTCGTGCGGGAAAGATTAAACGCCGTTCAACTTAATCTCTTCCCTCCCATTCCATTCATAGATATTTGGAACGATTTCCTTCTCGTTTCATTCAGGATTTAAGTGAGGGAGAGACTACGAAATCGACGTAGAATGTATGCAAATTAATAGCCCCTCTTGTTTAGGGAGAAAAATAACCCCTTTTCGTGTTGGAAGCTACCCGGAATTGGTTATTTTGTATGCGCAACTCAAGGTCAAGGTGAGCGTAATTAAGGTATTGGGGTGTAGTATAGACGTGCGCAGAAACACTGTTACTAACACATTGCTTGTCATTCTGTATCAGTTCAGAAATCGTTTTCGTACCTTTGGTGAAAGGCTGTTGGGGTGAGGTACACGTGAGACTTAATATATCCTATTCGTTTCTCATTTGGTTTAAAATAGTGTCTGGTTTTTGTTTTAAAATACCTTGTTTTCATAAAGTAGGCTATTAATACGTGGGAATAGTTTACAGGTGAGCAAGCACTGGATATCAATGTGAGCGGCTTTTTTATGCTTTCGCTTTCTTTCTCTAAAGTGGCATGATATTAGTCTTGCTTTTTATTATTATCAGTTGGCTCATGTGAGGAACAAATGCGGAGGAAATTATTCCACTATGTTGGAATCTTTTCTCATCTGATTATATTTGTTGGTACAATAAGTATTTGATACAATAAATCATTGAGTTTAATATTTGTACTATAAATACGACAACCCGCTTCTGAATTACGATCATTGCATAAACGAACTGACGAACTAAAAAAATAAAAAATAAAACGGCCCTTCATATTACTATTTTTTTACTGTGCTAAACAAAGCCTTCCCTTTTAATTTAACCGCGAGAAAATTTACTTTTAATCAGTCCAGCTGACCTGGCAACAAAAGAATCCCAATTTTTTCCTCTGTCCATTAATTGGTGGTGAAGTAATGCAATTAAGGCGACAACACACGAAGGATTTTTCTTTCCCCGGTGTTGTTTGCCTCCCCGATGCCTCCGCGAGTACATCAAAAATCATCGCTCGTCATGCATCTTGTTGTTTGGCGCCAAATTAAATTCTGGCGCGAAAAGGAAAAAGAGGAACTGATCAAGTTATTAAAGGCCACCGTACCTCCTAATGCAATATTGTTGCGATCAAGGATGGAGGCAAACGTGTGCCCGGTCGCCGTGGTGTGATGATGCGTTTGTATAGGCACTACATCCCGTTGGTTTCTTGCGGACTGTGAAAGTGTTACACGTATCAATATCAAACTCATGACGGGCATGTCATGGACGAAGTCAAGTTGTTTGAAGGCGTCGAACGCCTTGAGATATGTGCCTTTCATATTTCACGTATCAGGTGGTATGCATGTGAACCAAATGGTGAAGTTTCACCTTCAAATCAATTCAATATAATTTGCGTATACACAAACTGACCGAGGGTTATAAAAACATAAGACCAGTTATTGAGCACTGTAAAAAAAAAAATGACCCAGAAGGCTGAAATCCCCAAAACACTAGAACTGGTAAAAATTCATCTCAGTAAATAACGTAAGCCTGCTGTGTTTTTACAGAGAGAGCTGTGTATAACAAGCGCCGCCGAATGTTATTGACGTCAGAGAACAAAAGACAAATAATGGTCCATCTCTCGTCTTCGTGGGCTTATTAAATTAGCATGATTTTTATACGCGATATAATAGTTAACCTACATATTTCCACGTCGGTTTTCAGCACAATTTCACACTCTCACCCACCTGAAACTGGTATCGTCGCATCGCTTCACTTAGCTTAGCTACAAACAGGTCCGCCCCTGTTCTTAAGTGTCATTCTGGAAATTATCTGTCCGCTCATTTGCATAATAGTGACGTGGATGCAGTGTGGTTAAGTATCATCCCACGCACAGTGAAGTTGAGTAAAAGTGTGCAAGTGTAAGAATTTTAATAAAATCAAACTCTGGCAAAGTAATAACTGTTTTATAATTCAACGTCGATAATTAATTTAGTGCAATGTTTCACATTCGCTACTCGTCTTTTATATAATGCCGCGCTGGCTGTTTCCATGGTTATATAATCAAGAAGACAGACAAGCTAGAAATATAATTTATGCACATGAATGGGAAGGTACACTTAACTTTTTTTTGATTACTTTCATTAGATTGTCTTTGCTTTCCTGACAAAGTGAAAACTCACACTGACGGCATGAGCATATATTGATGAAGTCACACGCATTGAAGTGTCCTTGAGCTTGGTTCTCTAATAATGGTTTCGGATTGCGACGGTTGTTTACATTTTGTGTAGTTTGTTTTCATTTTTGTCTGCTATTAATGTCACGTTTCTTGGGGCAAATAAATTCAACAACAATGAATAACAGCAACTCAACAACATTTATAACCATTTCATAAATCTCATGTCGCATACATAACGGTGATGTTTATAAAATCAGAAAAAGCTAAGGAGATGTAACATTAGGAACAAGATAAATACGTGAAAAGGAGGCAAGCCCTAGTAAGCGTTTGCTTGAGTTGGGGATGCCATACAAGACAAGAGAAACAGACAGACGGACGAATGGACGGACGGACAAACAAGAGAGCAACAAAACATTTCAGCACAAGTCATTTAGTTAGATGAAACTCAGTGTTACTGGGAAGCTTGTTCCAGTTGACTACCCCCATAGTACCGAATTGTGTGCCTTTAAAAATATGTGTCTTGCGTTTAGGAAGATTTCTGTTGGCTGAAGTTCTGGTAAAAGTCATGAATGTTGTACTTAAATTTAAAAAAGCGATTGGACGTGAGTGGAAAGTTGTTTGATCAGTGAAGAAATTGCACATGAAGATGTTCAGATGGTATTTTTTCATGTTATCAGGGATAAGTAGATTGAGTTCTTTGACTAGAGGACCCGTGTATGTGAGCAGCGTAATGAGCCTGTGAAACTAGGTGAATGGCTTTCTTCTGAAGGATGAACAGTTTGTTGGTTTAGATACTAGGTATTTGGAGTTACTCTTCCATTTATCCCGATATAATCAAACCAACACTTGTGTTATGTCACATACATTATGTGTTGACGTCATCCAGCCGCCATCTTAAGGGTATAATCCGATGGTGAAACAATGCATAGATTTGTACGTGCGGCGCACAGGATAGGCCAATGAGAAACCTCCTTTTGACCTCCACGCGAGGGCGCACAACTCATTAGTGACGTCATGTGTTTGAGGTCTATTGTTATGGGCATTGGTGTTCTTTGTTTTTGCATGCTACGATTGGACAAAGATGGCTGATAATTTGATGTGGCAAAAGTACAAGCGACTTGATGGCAAATTAGTTCTGGCACTATTAATATTACTGATATACTTTTCTCTTCGTAATGAAACTCGGTATTAGGGAAGAATACAAAAGAAGATTTAAAAAGAAGAGAAATGAACTCCGATATTGAATTCAGGTACTTGACATTGGTTTAATTGACATTTATAATGAAGTATTCTTGGGTTAAAATTCTCATTGGTGATCTGACTGAGGTACTTTAAACCACCTTTTGTAACATAAACTTCAACCGAGGAAAACGATCTCTTGAAGTCCTGACTTTCAGATTGTAGACAAAATCTTTCTATTAATCTGATATAACAACAAGTGAGTACACATGTCGGTTTCTGATTGGCTGACGGACTTATGAGTCAAGCCAATTAAGTTAGAGCTGATTACTTTAGTCGCGGTATATTGGTGATGATCTTAGTAAGTCATTCATGTGCCGGCAACAAATTGAGATTATTGCTAGATTCTCAATGGAAATTCACTTCAGCCCCAAGGCGCTGGTTTTATTGGCTTTATCCGCGACATGAAGCACTACATATACTGTGTGACGCCGCAGTAAAGTGCATATCAACCTTCATTGGGTTTTATTAACAATTATACATAATTACAGATCGCCAGTTGAATATCATAAGAGTTGCTTCAGTACATGTACAAAGGGATATCCTGCCCTGAGGCAAGGTGGTAGAATATCAAATGTTAGCTATTGCTCACTTGTTGATGAGGCACATCTCCGTATAGTGGTCAACTCAGGACATAAGCAATCTGTTTAAGGCGAATAATATTGAGACTGAATGTGTGGCATCATCGTATTACTGCAATTCAATACGACTATAGTCAATAAACCAATGAACTACAACTTGGTGTTGTAAATGAAAAGGTGGAGATAAAAGTCCAACAAAAACAGAGATCGTTAATTAAAACTTTATGGCGAGGTTAAAGTGATGACTGTGTTCAATGCGACTACTCTGTTGGCTCAGGTGCAGTAAACAATAGTTATAAAGAGATGATAATGTAGGTATATTGTTTTAAAACCTCATTCCCAGAGTGGTCGCTCCCCGCTTCAAGGGCTATACTTGCCCAAACACTGGGACGTGAGATGTCGGGATCCTGACAATAATTCGTTTTTTTTAGTTTTTAACTAACTATCACTTATCGTTGGCTGATTTTTGTCGTGCTGAAAATCGTGCATAGCATCTTTAAGGGTTCCGAATTATTCTAGCAGCTAAATGTGTTGTGGTTCTAACATTTAAACACGGTCTTCGACTTTGCATCGATCGTCGTGAATAAACCACGGACACTTGTGGAACTCACTACTTGTACAAACAAAAACGTACGATACCGTTTTGGCTTCAGGCCACAATTTTCACCACAAATTCTCTGATTATTTTAGGGCGCAAAAACAGCCGTTGGCTCGCTCGGTTGGTTATCTAATAATAATAGTTTTCACTAACGGGGTTGTTTTAAGGGAATAGTGTGAACATTTTTATTGCCTGAGGTGTTTTGCTAGATCAAAAACTCTTCAAAAAAATTTTTTTTAATCTTCGGACAATAAAAACATCTTGACCAGGAGTTGTCGAGGAAATTAAAAAAGATTTAAACAAAACTATAAAAAAAATGTCATAAACAGATGTGTCTTTTACAAGCCCCTAAAAAATAAAGATCATAAAATTATTTTCAAAAAATGATTGAGACATTGATTCGGCAAATGATTGATTTACTAACCATAAAGCTGATAATGAACACGGATCCTCTATACTCGAATTTGGGATCCTCGGTTTGTTGATCCGAAAAATAACTTTCTAATTGACTTTACCATCTGCTGTATACTGAATTTTCAACGTCTGACTCTCTGACCCTATAGTTTGCATAATTTGAATATCAACAAATATCCGAGGATAGTACTTGGTACTTCATTTGCTTGTAGGATATGACATGGATGGTGGATGGGATTCTAAACAAGTCGCAGTAGACATTCAAAATGTGGGCAGTTAAAGTACCGTTCAATTTTTGGGCGGGGACAACCACTGACATCTTGGGTGGTTTAATGCGGGTTGAAATCCTGGCCACACTTCGGTCTCTGTGGTCATAATGCGTAAACAACTGAATTACGTCATAATGTTCCACGCGCGGACGAACTGCGTCTGGATGTTTGACTGGAAGCTCATCTCCATTCACCTTCATACTCTGACCACCACTGAGGGATTGTCGAAATAATAAAATGACACCTTCACAGCTATGCAATCAGGGGAATTTGTTCTGTCCACTTTATAGTGGACAAGCTATCTTGGAATTTTGGCGGGTCAAATAGTAAATAATGAACTGAATGAAACGAATAGACATAAATGCATGTAATAGACTGATCCGTTGATCCCCGCCCCTTTGCTATTGGCCAATCACAGATGTGATTGCGCAATTAGAAGTCCGACAAACACGTTAGAGGGCGTATGGCGGGCGTGCAGAGTGGGCGGGGCTTAATGGATCGGTCTATTGTCATTGTGGGTGGTTAACCCAATCACACCTCAATTGAAAAATGTAAACCTTGGTTATTTGACACTGTTGACAATGCAACCTGTGCTTTGTACATCACCGTCTGTAGTTCACAGCTTTTAAACCGAGGGCACTTCTGGCCATACTTTGTATTTCTGGACAATTGAATTAAATCTTGGTGTCCCACGTGGGACGCCAAATTGCTTCATTTTTTGTGGAGGCGGGGGGGGGGGCTGTTTCACAAAAAATTGTCAAGGTTAGGGTTTCCTCATTAAAGTTTTAAGCTTGACCCATGTCAAACCAAGCATCAATCAATTCAATGTGGATACAATCATTTTCCAGACAATCAGGCAGAGATGGAACAAAGTTAGTAAAAGACTGGATCTCAATAAATGTCTTCAATATTTAAAAAAAGAAAGAAGAAAAAAAGAAAAAGAAACATTAACATTCTGGTTGAAAGACTTGTGTCAGGACTAACAATGGTGTGTCTCATTTAAATGAGCCAGTTAAATGTAGATGTAATGGTTGGCATTCATCAAAAAATATTTATAGTATCAGTCTGAAAGCTCACTGATTATGAAGTTCGTATCAGTAGCAATCTTCCATAGAAATATTTCTGTCTGAAATACTGTCCACGTCAAGAAAACAGAATTTGAAGACCCCGATTTTAATGTCGGTTGTAAATTAAGAACAATGTGCTTGCATGCTGAAAAGTGCATGTGCACGGGTTTTTTACTATTTTCTCCTGGCTCGGACGAAGGATTGAGCCCAAATTTTCACAGGGTTATTTTTTCGTGTATATTGAATCACACAAAGTAAGAACACTGCACTATCAGCTTTACCAATCCTACCTCTAAGATTTACTATTGGTTTGTTATTGTGTTAAAAAGAGCAGTCGAAGTGATAACCATTTTATTGAATAGACTTTGTCCCAAGATCTTAACCGATCTTGCTAAGCCTTCTATAGTCAGTCTTGAAAAAGGTGTGTGTTTTTTTCATTCGAGTAAGAAGCAAAATAAAATTCGCCAGACTCTATACAATTATAAAAACTTGGTCAAACTTCCTATATTTCAGAAGCTGGTGACGAAGGATGTATTTCTTAAAATAGCTATGCTGGTTTTTTAATTGTTGAGACTGTTCGTGTGGCAGCGTTTGGATGAAGGATGTACCTTGTGACGTCTTAGTACATTTTATCAAGTATAGGCAGTAATTGAATGTTGTGATGGAGCTATTCAAGAAAACAAAATAAATACATAAATAAACTGTTGAATCTTTAGATCCTACATAGAAACGAAAATAAATTTCCTATTTCTTAAAATATGTTTTCTTTCTGGAGCGCCAGGTGGCTATGTTGTTGTGTATTAGGTTCTTCACAAAACAGAAAGACCAGGCCACTAATGATAATCTGATATTAAAATTCATATGACCATTGATGTAAAGTACCTTGAAAATAATTGTGAATCTGACTTCCCATGAATGTTTGGCAAGAAACACTTCCCGGAAGAAGCTGTTATTTCTTTAGGAATGAGTAGGCCTTCACAGACAGTATCAAAACAACGTGTGACAAACTTTGGGAAAAACAAGGTCTGTGATAATATTCATGCGTTCCAGATTTAGATTCGAAACTTCCGATTTTTCCGCCCGCACGAAAATCGCCTAAAAGCTGCTTTGATTTTGGGAGTGGACGCTAACACAATCGAAATGTCTACCCTTATAATTGACAAGGCATGACACTTCCATCATTTAATTCAACGCATTCGTCAAAAGAAAGAACGCGTCTCTCGCGTTATTCAATGCGGATAAAATGACGTCACTTCCGCTTGTAACGTCATTTCCGTCACTTCAAGTGTCCACAACTCAATCCGTGCGCCGGAAGAGTGCATTAATTTTCTCCTTTTGATGGTTGAGGTATCCAACAAGGTTGAGTCTACTTTTTTTCTGCCCCTGACTTTTTCTCTCCCTCGACCGAGGGATAATTGATTCACTGAATTAGCTGATACAAACGAGACTGTCAGCTTTGATTTGGTGGTGTTGCGTCTTCGTTGATTACTGCAATAACGTGTTCACGGTCATAGCGTAATATTTGAGCAGTGTATCTCCCTCCCTCCGTGACAGGATTACGCAATCTTGTGGATGTTTGAGTGAAAACAGTGAATAAAGTAGTGTTTTTAATGATTGAGTTATCTACCTAGATGTTCTCTCTTTCCTCAAGGAGGGCTCCAACGTCAAATTCATTTTTATGATGCACTCATTTTCAAAATATATTCCTTTTGAAAGTGGGTGAAAAATAACAAGTCTGTACCTCACCTAAAATGGTGTGTAAATTGTCATTTTAGTTGATATTCTTTCAGAGCAAAATTTGAAACATGGCGTCATTGGGTATCAACAACAAAATTGGTTTGCACATTCGAAAGAGGAGAGTTTGGGGTCAGTCAAAAGGTCAAAATCAGTGCCGTTGTAATTCAATATCATCGAAAATCAGGAATGAGCAAAAGAATTCCTGTTCAAAAAGGTAAAGACCCATATATTTTTGAAATGTGATGTCAGTGGAATTTTTCGGATTTTGACAAAATTCGCAGTGGAAGGGGTGTCAAATAACAATGTCATTCTACACCGTTTTAACTTGAGGTTAGAGACCTGTTATTCTTCTCCCACTTTCATAAGGATTCTGTCTATTGAAGAATGAGTGCATCACATAACTGAATTCGAACTTGAAGACTGTCTTTTAGTACGAACTGCAGAGACTGTGTCCAACGGCGTAGCGACCGGGGGTGTGGGGGTGTGCCCCTCCCCACCCTCCCCCCAAAGAAAGTGTCTTCGCTACGCCGCTGACTGTGTCGGATCAACAAGATGGCTTGTTGCGTATCGCATGTAGAGATCAGTCCAAGATGTAGGTCAGATTTGGGGCCGATTTGACTCCAAAATTTAGATTTGAATTTTGAATAGCTGTTTTTTACAGAATCAAGAAAGTTATAAGCTTTCATTTAAGGTATAGCATAACCAAATCCACCAATGATAAGGAGTAGTTAATTAAAAAAAAATAGAAATGAATTATTGTTGGGACCCCAATATTATCTCAACGTCTATCAGCAAGTTACAGGTACTTTGTGCGTTGTTTTTTGCATGTTTTTCGTTTTAAAACTCAGCCAATCTGTCAAAATTCGTTTGTTCAGAGAAAACATTATATTATAGGCTATACACAACTTTAATACGGAGCTTCTTGATGTGACAGCCAGGGTTAACGAAAACCTTGGTCGGTATTGATTCTGTAACTTGTGACCTTGGTCCATTCCCATGCTTCGATTAACTGAGACTCACCTCAAGGTCACGAACCCTCGAGTCGAGGGGAAACAAGGTCAAAGAGTTCAGGAGAAGTAGGGGGTTCGAGTTAACGGGGGAACAAGGTGAAAGAGCACAGGAGAAGTAGGGGTTCGAGTTAAGGGGGAACAAGGTGAAAGAGTTCAGGAGAAGTAGGGGTTCGAGTTAAAGGGGAACAAGGTGAAAGAGTTCAGGAGAAGTAAGGGGTTCGAGTTAAGGGGGAACAAGGTGAAAGAGTTCAGGAGAAGTAGGGGTTCGAGTTAAAGGGGAACAAGGTGAAAGAGTTCAGGAGAAGTAAGGGGTTCGAGTTAAGGGGGAACAAGGTCAAAGAGTTCAGGAGAAGTAGGGGGTTCGAGTTAAGGGGGAACAAGGTGAAAGAGTTCAGGAGAAGTAGGGGTTCGAGTTAAAGGGGAACAAGGTGAAAGAGTTCAGGAGAAGTAAGGGGTTCGAGTTAAGGGGGAACAAGGTGAAAGAGTTCAGGAGAAGTAGGGGTTCGAGTTAAAGGGGAACAAGGTGAAAGAGTTCAGGAGAAGTAAGGGGTTCGAGTTAAGGGGGAACAAGGTGAAAGAGTTCAGGAGAAGTAGGGGTTCGAGTTAAAGGGGAACAAGGTGAAAGAGTTCAGGAGAAGTAGGGGGTTTGAGTTAAGGGGGAACAAGGTCAAAGAGTTCAGGAGAAGTAGGGGTTCGAGTTAAAGGGGAACAAGGTGAAAGAGTTCAGGAGAAGTAGGGGTTCGAGTTAAGGGGGAACAAGGTGAAAGAGTTCAGGAGAAGTAGGGGTTCGAGTTAACGGGGGAACAAGGTGAAAGAGTTCAGGAGAAGTAGGGGTTCGAGTTAAGGGGGGAACAAGGTGAAAGAGTTCAGGAGAAGTAGGGGTTCGAGTTAAGGGGGAACAAGGTGAAAGAGTTCAGGAGAAGTAGGGGTTCGAGTTAAGGGGGAAGAAGGTGAAAGAGTTCAGGAGAAGTAGGGGTTCGAGTTAAGGGGGAACAAGGTGAAAGAGTTCAGGAGAAGTAGGGGTTCGAGTTAACGGGGGAACAAGGTGAAAGAGTTCAGGAGAAGTAGGGGTTCGAGTTAAGGGGGGAACAAGGTGAAAGAGTTAAGGAGAAGTAGGGGTTCGAGTTAAGGGGGAACAAGGTGAAAGAGTTCAGGAGAAGTAGGGGGGTCCTCAACCCCTAAATGACTCCCACACTCGCGGGTGCAACCGAGTATCATAACTTGATACTGGAACGCAGAGAATAATTATGAGCTTTAGCTTTATAGTGTCTCCTGTTAACGGAGATCTTGAGCGTGCGAAAAGAAATATATTTTACAGGGTCTGCAGCTTGACAGTTTTAAACGAACCAAAATAGTGTAATGACAGTTTTACATCAAAATACAGTATTCCCACTTATGTTATGACTCTATGCTTATATGTCAACTGGTGGCCCATTACACTCTGTCATTTTCAAGGCTCGCGCCTGTATTTCTTAGTAAACACACCGCACATAAGCCATGACTTCTACGTCCCCTTGAACTGACCAGAAACTCCCCCGTTGACCACTACGCCCTTCAACCTTATTCTAGGAAATGATGTCAATAAACCTTAAGTTATTTCTGTGTGACATCATTTCTAAATCCTTCAGATTTTTTTCTTGCATTTTTGTTTCTTCAATACGCCTCTGTGGCTCCATCCATCCGAGACTTGCTTCTCATTCTATCTACCAGCTAGATTTAATTTAGCACGTGTAAATGCATACAGTCGACTTAAATAAAATAATAAGTTCTGACGAACATTATTCGCTTCCCGCGCATTACTTAAGTCACAACACTCCACTCCGTTCGCCCGCTCAGGACATGACCTTACGTTTTAACCAGAGAAACTTGAGTCAAGAATAAAACCTCATAAAAAAATCTCTGCGTTACCATAGTTTTCATAATCGAAAAATAATATGAATTATACGATTGTTGTCATTGGGGGGGTCTCTCAATCTCCTTAACGGTCTGAAATAAACTCTAAATTGAAGTACCGTTCATGAATATGATCTTTAGAAAGTCCATGTTATCCCCCAGCCGTCAGTTTCATCGTCCTCACGTGCCATGTTACATTCAGTTTACTATACTTAAAGATTCATGCAGCTCATGGACTATTTACGAAGAAATTGTGAAGAATTTAAAGCAGTTATTTCTTTCTTTTTTTTAACTCATAGCTGACAAAGTATTCGTGAATAGAGAATCAGACAAATCAACACAGTCACATGAGGTATTCGAAATTCCAGTCCGGTAGAGTGAGTATTTTAATCAAGGAGACCAAATCTTTCTGTTCTGTTGCGGTTTACGAACGAGTCAAGAGTTTGAAGAGCAAAGCCAGTCTGTTGTAGATCCGAAGGTATAGAGGGGGAAATGATTTAGGGAGGAAGGGATAATTGATGGATTGGGAGAGTGTAAGTGCATGTAGGTTGAAGGAGACGACACATGGATGGATGACTGGCCTCAGGAATCAAGGCGGTATTGTAAAGAACGGATGCACTGATGGGTTGCCGACTGAAAAAAAAGAAAAATCCACTGAGTCAATGAATCCGCTTTACAGTTAACAACAAAATGTTGGCATGATGTATTTACTTGTGAGAGTTTGAGAAGTGCCCGGCTTGTCGTCAAAAAGATGATATAGAAATTAATGATAATTCAAATTGTTATATGTGCATAAATTAAGGGTGAGCAAAGAAAAAATTGGCTGATGCCGGACTCGAACCCGCGACCTCTCGAATACCGTACGAGCGCTCTAACCAACTGAGCTGAACCAGCCCTGTGTTGGTGGGCGGTCCTGTGCAATGCCAAACCTCTTTAATGAGAAGGAATAGCTTGATGCCGGACTCGAACCCGAGACCTCTCGAATACCGTACGAGCGCTCTAACCAACTGAGCTAACCAGCCCCATGTTGGTTGGCGGTCCTGTGCAATGCCAAACCTCTTTGCTCGATGGGGGTCCAGTCTTAGAAGTAAATCTACCTATAAGCCAGGGATCGGCCCCCGGTGTGATACAACCTGGTAAGCGACAGTAGAGGAGATTCGCTCAACGAATGGATACAGGCCTTTGAAGTGGATTTACACATCATTAGATTCAGGGGAAAGTGACTGGGAAATATTATATAAATTAAGGGTGAGCAAAACAGTTTGGCTGTTGCCGGACTCGAACCCACGACCTCTCGGGTGTATTTCTTTCTCCTGATAACAATCAGAGCGTACTGATCAAAATGTCAAACTTTTAACCACTTGGTTTTTTTTTTTAGAACAATACATTTCATTATAACCACTGAGTCTTTTTATAGAACCACATCAAAGAAATACATATGATATTGTAGTCAAACCGATTTTACCTTGAAAAACGAATCCAAATGTTGAATTAATATTTTTTTCTAGGACGACCAAAGTTATTAACTTTCAAATGAGATATTGGACGGGGAAAGAATCACCAACAGATAATAACAGAGTAATTATTATTTTTGTTTTTTAATGAATTTGTTGATAAATAAATTCCGCGCCCTGTCTGCTCAATTTTGCGACACAGAGACAAAATGCAGGCGAAATGACGTTGTATAATACAACTGACTGCTGGGTACCCGTCGTACATACTTTCACGTAGGGTGGTTGGCCAGGATAATCCTTTCAAAAAAGAAATCGCCATCTGCAAGGTCGAAACGCGGTTTGTTTATTTTATTCGTTATAAAATAAAAATGCTCGTTGAAATTTCGTTCGCTGGAATCAATTTATTTTCGAGAACAAAACACAGTAGTACGGATCATTCATTTTGAATTACAGAGAGATTAAACATGTGATGATGTTACTGAAAAAAAACTTCGTTTCACTATTTTTGTCTTCCTGCCGCAAAATGAACACAACATTTTCATCACATTACCACGTGGAATTGATTCCTTTAAAGCCCCAGCTCAATATCAAATGCTTACATTCTTTGCACAAATAAAGATATTTGTCATAAAAACCAACCTGTGAAAATGTCAGCTCATTTCGTTGTTTCGTTTTGCGAGAAAACGGTACGAATGCATCCAGCATTTTTGTACGCATTCCTATAAAGGCAGGCAGAGTTTTCGTCTCACTGAGACGAAAACTAATTTTGGATCTTATTTCATTTATTATTCATTAGGTATATGTAAATCTGTGACCATTTTCGTTTTTCTTCTTACCAATGTTGAGCTGGGGCTTTAAGTGAAATCGTTAAAAAAATAGAATAAAACGTATGTAACATTTATTATGTTAAGAAAACCATGGCCTTTGCTTCCTTCTGTTTTCGTTCTTTCTTACAGAAAAAAGGACAGACACAATGAACTTATTTAAAAAAAGACACTGTTCAACCCTACGGTACTGAATTCAAATAACAGAAATTTAAGTTTCAGCTCTCTCGTATCAATCAAGTTTGCAATATTGCACGCGGGAGCTAACCAGCGTATCGTCAGTTTCGATGCACCTCTCATCAGACAGTGGGGGCCTGGAGGCGGTGATAATGCTCAAGCAGAAATGTTCTGGTATAATTTGCGTTGTTTTATTTGCAGCCGCAAGTGTTTGGGGATGCAGGAGAGGTCATGCATGAATATGTAAAGGTTTTCATGAAAGAAAATTGACCCCACAGGCTTCGCCGAAATGCTCCTCTCCCTTAAGTTATTTTGGATGCGGAGAATTGATGGAGGAAAGAGGGCACTCCGACAACGGCAAACTGGAATTTAATTTTATTATAAAAGCTCTTGGTGATGTTGAATCGAGATGTAAGGCAGGACAGCTTTTCAGTAAACACCCACACAAACAATCATCTGAATCAAAATCATTTGGATCTAAAAGCCCCCCCCTATAGGCCATGAACTAATGTTCGGGGATGATTTACTGCAGCGTGGCGGCAATGGTCTCGCCGAGGAGAGGCGCTCGTGAACAGCCAGCATTATGCCAACTTCTGTCCTGTCGGCTGTAAAATCAATTCCCGACTTTCTCTCCCCCCCCCCCCCCTCCAAGTCCTCACTTTTTTTTCTGCCGCTTCACGGCAAATGGAGGCGTCCTGATGACGTCATTGGTAATGAAGTTAGACGCTGGGGCTAGTCAGGTTCATTTTGATCGTACCTGAGGCGACGCATGATCAAAGGAGTTGCAAAGAGTACTGCCAAGATGGTGGTAATTCTTAACGGTTGCGGGATCAAGATGTTCAAAAACGTTGACACAAAAAATAATAAGACGTTGGATATGTTGAGGCAGGAGAAGAATGGAGCTGATGTGTTTATCTTTATGATTGACAAATCATGCAGTTAACGTGACCGTAGATAATTTAGATCTTTTAATGTGATTACTGTTAACCCCCCCAGGGGCGTTAAGTCAGCGTGTGTATACGCGACGCCAAAAACAGGAAGTGTTAAAACCATATCTGTCATGTAATACATCTGTGGAGTGGATCATGGAGGAAGGTTGATGTAGTAATGCCTTCCAAAAAAAGGGCTAAGGACATATTCATCATAAACTGAAGGGTTTTTATCTTTCTACATAAATTTACTCTTTTGTTTGAACGGTTGTTGTATTTCTATACATTAATTTGGTCTTGGTAAAAGCGAACAGTCCGCAGGCTTTGGGACACAAGTTTTATTGCTGGAACGAAAACCACCCCAACCCCAAATTATTTTACATGTGAAATAAGAACAAAAAATGCGTGTTTTCGGTGGTTATCCATTCAAGTTGAATGGTCAGTATGAGTGGTTACAGTGACTGTCTCGTTTTGATGGCCGATTCGCTTCGCTTTTGAGCTTATTTTCTGAACTGCGTGTCCTTCCTGTGTTTCACAGTCAAGGCCTGTGTTTGTGCGCGGCAACTTAAACAAGTGAACGCACTCAAAAATGTGTTCCTTCAAGATCACTGACCTCTTCAGAGAGCACATGCCGAAGAAAAGACAGTTGAGTTGGTGAGTTTGACCTTGTCTGACACGAGGGATTACTGCTGCGGCTACGGCTTATCAGAAATGCTGCATCACACAACGGTTTCTAGATGCAAAATGTCTGTAAGCCATAGCCAATAAGACGCATACTTTGGATATTGAGAGTTTATTCCTCAACTTTATTCAGATCTTGGACCCTTTTTCTCGACCGGGTTTTTAATAAGGTGATGAAAGGAAAGCGGCGGAATTGCCGATAGCATCTTGTCAACCGAGACTAACCATGCCTTGTTCAGCCTAAAAACCATGTTCTCTACTGACTAGTATTTCATTACTTAACGGAAAGGTAAAAATCCACGTACTAATTAACATTGTGGATTCTGCAGCCCGAACTCTTTGCTTGTTTTTGTACTCTGATTTCTCAAAGTTACTTGATTCTCAAGTTGATGACTGACAGTGGTTTGCAGCATGGCGAAAGAATTATTAGAGTGTTTTGCGCATGCACATTTTCTTCTCAACATAAAATTCAAGATATTTGTGTGATACAATAGAGGGATTGAATAGAAACAGTTCCCCTCAATACAATCAAAACACCTCAACAAGAGTGTACCGTCCTAAAACGATGAACCATCGTTCGGTCAACAGCAAGAAAGACTGATCTCAAAACTTGCAAGAAAAGTTCAAATGATAAGTATTAATAACTAACCTTAAACACTTTCGTGACTAACCTGCCTTTGTCATAACTGAAGAGTATTTACAGGTCGTGCTGTACATCCTGTGTGAAGAATGACTGATTGTGGTCAAAAGAGGTCAAGAGTGAGTCCTCTGGAAAATTTAGATGAAAATCCATGACCTTTAAAGCATCCTCCTTTGTGATCAGTCACTCAAGAATGTGTAATGCATTTCAGTAATCATTTCAATTTTGTCAAAACAACATAAGGAAGTTTAACTCAGTCACTTTGATCGATCCAAGTTGTTAACTATGTTTTTTTATAAAACGTACAACTCGACGTACAAGGAACCGGAATGTGTTATGCATTTTGTTAAAGCCCCAGCTCAACATTGGTCAACTGACTGTAAATGTTTGTACGCACAAGTCAAAATATACATGGTCACTTTTTGGTAATAGTTAAGTCTACTTGTAAGCAGGAGGAAGGAGATGTTGTAAGTAATACATCACAATAGTGTTCACTTCAATTGATTGGGGTGGCATGGTATTCCAATTATTGTATTTGCAGAGGTGTACAGTTCTCTGTACGAGGTACCGTTTCTGGGGATCTCGACAAAAGACTTTTAGTGTGGAGGTAATTCATTGGTCCCATGGTGGTTCGATATTCGTGTCAACCTAAATAAAATAAAAAGATCAATAATCTGACACCAACTTCTATCTCCAAAGTGTCCTTGACGAGTATTAAGTGATCAATCGAATGGTAAATCATTGATTTTTTTCTGTGTAGTTTCTATAACAGAATCGTTTTTAAGAACGGGGCCGCTCTCTGTGCCTTGTGTTTGTTGACCGTGCCCAGCTGTTCGTGTCAATAAATTGGGAATAAATAAACTTGTCAACGACTTGGACAATATCGATAAAGAACCGTGGGTATACGGTCCAGTCGATGTTGTAGGTGGAGGTAAAGACGGTTGTGTGTAAACCAAGAAGACACCTTCCAAGATGAGTGAAGTAGTTGAAGATATCAAGTTGGTTGCCAAAAAAGGTGAGGATGCGATCCCAAACAAAGACGGGGAAACTTCAGAGAAATCGAGCGGGATCTCCGAAGGAACTGGTCAAGAGGAGCTCGCAATGGATGGGGCAATAAACGAGGCCTTTAGCGAAGTGTTCGGCGAGGAAACAGTGCCACCAAGCCCGAGGGACGTGCCGGAAATAATGGTGGATGTGGAACCGCAGCTTCAGCCCCGTAGAAAGTCCACCCTGAACGGATCTGTCGAGAGTCTGTTGGAGAAGTCAGGCCTGAGCAACCACGTGGAGAAGTTTGAATCTAACGGATATGAAAGCATGGAAACCTTGCGTCTGGCCAGCAAAGAAGATTTGATAGAGAGCGGTTTGAAACGAGGGCACGCTAGCCTTGTGGTTCATCTTGCTGCTGGACAACGTATGAGGTTGGAAAAGGGGAATTTAGAGGAGTGAGTATTGAATTAGTTCACCGGGAAGAAGTTAAGCGAAACATTAAGTAATGCTGCCTATGTGATGTTTTTTAAACGGAGGAATATACTGGAGAACACTGGATGAAAACACACATTTTTGTATTTTGTAAATATTCTTACTTGTTACGATACTGCAGTGTTTGCGCAAAAATGGCATTAAGAAAGACTCAGCTAGAGTCGAAATGTGCTGCCATTAACCGTGTTTGCATTGAAACCTTGGGTCAGTTTGGTTGTTAAGCAGTTTGCAACAGCTAATTTTCTTGATGCTGTGTTTGAAAAAAGGGTTAATGATATCGAACTATCATCAAGCATTGAATATGTGTAGTTGTGGTCGGAGATGTTTTTCCTTAAATTGACGTTAACAGGTCTACGTGCAAAATAAAAAGGAAAATACTATTAAAAATCGAAATGAAATAGACTTAAGATCAAAGTGAATGCTTAGGCTATTATTTTTGTACAATGACATTAAGAGTCAAGTATCGATTCAAATGTTGACAAAAAATCTCCCCGTCGAGATACGAACACCAAGGATTCCACTGACCAAAAGTGTGATATTGCTTTTTATCTATAACACACCTGTTAACTTCCCATGGATCATCTTCATTTGAGTGTTTTAATGGTTCAAAACAGTCACCTTTAGTACTAGGGATAGCGTTGTAGAGCAATTTTGACCTGACCCGTTTTAAATATATAGGCCATCGCCTCCCACGACTGCATACAAAGACCTGGATACTTGACTGTCACTTTATCACCATCGTCAATATTGAAAGGTTCTTCGGAGTAGAGATAGTGATCATCAAATTAATGGGGCTTTATTTGCGGTAAAATCGCGGCTATAGTCAAAGGAAAGCTTGCTGTAAAAAACTCTGCAGTCGTTAAGCTTCAACCTTGGCAATGTGAATCAGAATGTATATAGTCTTATAGACACTTAACAGATCAAAATTACTGTAAGAATTTTGATGTTTGTGAATAACAACATTCGTAATTGCAGAGCAGAACAGAGCAATTACGGAAACTATTTTAAAACAATTAAAGAAAAAGGTATGTTTTAGGAGATGAGATATAGAGAGATTTCCCCCTCAACCCCATTAAAAAATAAATTTAACTCCTGAAGACGATCAGATCATCCGGATCGAAACGTCGAGTAATGACACGACTGGGTGTTTCAGAATCACTACAGCTCATCAGGGATATTACACGATGTCACCGCAAACCTATCTTTATGTTGTTTTGCCCATCACCATGCAAAGTTTCAAAGTCAAACTTAATAGTTATTTGTGATTATTATTTTAGATTCAGTATGGGTGACACATCAAAAATTAAGGACTATTTTATTCATAAAAAATACCAACTTTTGCCGCCACGGTGGTGCGTGACAACACAGGCCTAAATTGCGCCGAGTTACAATAAATTAATAACATTCGCCATGAGAAAGTACAGTAACTTGCCCAATGGCGTACGCCATTGATTTTCAAACCAACGGTGTAATGTTCTGAGAGTTCCGACGTCAACGAATTCAGACTAGAAATCGATAAATGAACTGTTTGTAGTGTGGCCATGGTGGGTTCCGCTGGCGTCACTTTATAGCCTTCCATTGTACCCTACAATTTGTTGCCAAGATGTTTGTGCCGTGTAAGTTTGCTTTTAAGATAAAGTAATACGGGGAGTGAAGTCAGCATATTACCAGGGAGGGAATTGGGGTTGGTTCAACCGTACTTTTCTTATCATTATGTGTAGAACTTGGTTCGAATCCCACTTTGCATCAGCCACCTGTTTGTAGATCTGGGTGTCAGTCATGGTATTCGGGTTGGCCTCCCATGTCTAACAAAAATTATAAAATAAGGCAACCTTCGTAGTAGACCGATCCATTAAGCCCCGCCTAGCAACTGCCTGTAGCAACATCACATGGTGTGACTTTGTTGCCACGATCGCAGCAGTGGTTCGGTTGCGAACACACATACACACGTATCAGATACACACACGTACATGGTTTTCGTGGACGGTACGGTTTTAGTTTCGTGGCCTTTTGAGCAGTGCCTTGAGTCCAAAGAACAATGCAAACAGTTAAACAAGTTACGCAAATTGTGTTGAATGCGTCTCCTGAGGGCGCACTCGTTTGGGATTCCTGTAATTTAATATTTCTGACTGACGGCCATTAGTTTCAACCCGACCCCCCTCCACAGCCCTCTTATCAGCTTTACAAAATCCAAGCTAATGTGTAATATGTGACGTATACCAATAATAAATTGCATTTCATTTCATCCCAAGACAACAGGAAATTAAGAAGGAATCTTGATTTATTTGACGTCAGACGTAGTTTATACGTCACGTAAATGATTAATAAATGTTTGTTTGTAAAAACATGTGACGAAAAACACAACAGTACCCTAGGCCTATTTGGTTATGGTTTGTTCGTCACAAGTGAGCTGACAAGTGACGTAATTCAGTCTTTTCAAGATGCAGTAATATTGAGACATAATACTGCGATCTTTGCGTTCATGAGAACGCTCCTATACGGACGGTGCTCAGGATTTCTTTTAAAAAAGGACATTTGTTAGTATTGGCGTTGCGAATGGTACTGGCTTTATTTTATGATACTGGCTTTATTTTATAACACCCTCTAGCCCCCCCCCCCCCCCCTGCTATGAATCCAGCGCCTAGCACACACCCAACCCATAAGTAAGTGTATTTATAGCTTTGAATATTCACTAAACCAATTCGCGTTTAGTCTTAAACGGAGCCTTGGTTAACTTGGATACAAATTTTTGTCTTTAAGAGTGAGTTCGACTAGCTTCCCCGGGTCGACCCAGGTGTGCGTTCGAGCAGCTTGGCGTCATTGTCGTGGCTAACCCGAGCCAGCCCCAAGTTTAAACCTGCTCATGGGGCAGGTTACTTGGGCCAGATCCAGGTGCATGACGTCACGACCAAAACCTTGTTTTCAGTGGCCCGGCATTTTTAGGGGGTTATTCAGCAGAACACTTTCAGGAAGTTTGACAAATATTTTCACTCTAAAACAGCATCCTGTTAAGCTTTGAATATTCATGAACCCAATTTGCATTATACATATCCTTTTGAACGAAGCCTAGGCTGGGCTACATGTTTGTTCTTATGTATCGCCCACGTGACGTCATTGATGTGTGTGTATATCGTCATATAAACTTGCGTCAGGCTACACGCGTATTATACGCCTCCTGGTTATACGTTTGATACTCTAGTAGTTTTGGGGGTTTTTTTCGAACGGGTAAGAAAACAGTGTTCTAAAATAATCTCAATTTTAAAAAGATGTACATGGGACTGTTTTTATAAACAGTTTCTCCTTCATCTGCCCTGACAATGGGCATTCATGTATACCAGAATTGCCATTGTCGTCATAATTTCCAATAGGGAAAAAAACAATTGTTTTAAGTCCAAACAAAAAAAAGGGGCGCTGTGTAGAACAAACACGAGAATGGCAATTTCTTTCTACCCAGTCGTTCTTCGACGGCATGTAGCGGCGAAACTAGGGTTAAAAATTCAGGAGGGCACCATTTGTTCTAAGGGGCACTTCCTGCCAATTAAAAATGTTTACTTTTCCTATTAATACAAGCCCCTTTTCAGGGCTGTTATGCCGTTTACTACCGTACTTTTTATAAGATAATCTGACATGGAGGTAAAAACAATACACTGTCTGCGTGTAAACAGAAAAATAGTTTACTAAAAAAAAAAATTGAAAATACTACAGAAAAGCTAAAAAAAAAATGTAACATATTATTCTTATAATTTTTAACCTCAAAAGTCAAAATTTCAAATGGGGCAACCGGGGGGGGGGGGTAAGGACATCACTTGGGGGGCACTCTTTTAAAGTTTTCTCTAAAACTTTGTCTTTTTTTGAAATTTACTCTATTAGATTGAAACTAGGGACAAACTGCAAAGGATTTGTTTCTTGCCTCAATGGACAAAGAGTGGGTTTCAATCTAATTAGAGTGATTTTCAATCTAATTATTTAACAGAGCACATGCCCCCCCCCCCCCCTTGCCCCACCCCCTTAGTTACGTCACGGACGGCAAGTACAGTTTGCGTTAACATTAATACACGTACTTGTTGTATGACGGTTTTTTGTCAATATTTGCTGACAATATAAATACGATATAAATATTCAGTCAAAAACGACCGGACTATTTGTTCCTGAAAACCAAAGTCCATTGCGACCCTAGCGTTGCGCAGACCTTGACACTAACAAGCACTGTTTGACAGAACGTATACGCGGCGCATGGAGGTCAGCCATGATTCACTCTAAAGACTTGTTTGGAAAAATTACAGGGTTTCAACATTTCCTCCCATCATTGCAGGGCCTCTGATCAAGATAAAGTTGAAATTGTGGGAGAGAGTTCCGCTGATGAAGTAGACATGGATAAATCCAAGAAGGTAAGACAGTATGTGTTGTCTACAATCTTCGGAAAATTGTGTTGTAGAAACTGTTCTTATACGAGCGATGCCAGTTAGCCTTATGGACAGTACCCAGGCAAGAAACACTACTAACTGCACCACTCTAGCATTATCGTCCGTCCCCTTTTAAGACAGTCTTGTTTGACACATTTTGCAGTAATATGCATACTAATTTTAATGATAAACAGTGTGACGAACTCAAATAGTTTGGCAATGATGGTCTTTACTTTAAAGTAAAGTTAAGTCTCTGAAGGAGATGCAAAATGGAGGGGAATAAAGTTCTTTAAAATAATAACAGTTGGGAAGGTATTTCTTTACCCACGCAGGACTTTGTAAAATAGTTGTCTGTGGAAGTGGAAACGTGTCTGTGAGCACTATTTTGTTTGCAGATTTATGACAAGAACACTATGCAATCACAAAGTAAACAAAGTCAGCTATTGTCGATATTCATATCTTGATATCTAGAATCTTGATTGGGTATACTAAAATATGATATCTTCCTGTTTCCCCTTGAATGGATTATAATATTGGGAAAAGTAGAATTGACTTTTTGCAAACTGCTTAGCAACCCAAAAACATGTGCTTTGTAATTGCATAATGGCCTCATGTTTGTTCCCGGCAGGGAGTCTCTTTCAAAGGTTAAAATGTCAAAACAACAAACTTACAAGTATAGGTCTACTAACAGAAGCAGTAAAGGGATAATAATTATATTGTTGCTATTCACCCCCACCCTGTATGTAACGGAGGGGTCCAACCCGGGCCAATGATTGTATACACATTTCATTTCATTTTTATTTTGTTTGGCATCAAAGATAGAAATACAATCAAATACAGCGCACACAGGACTTACAAAAAAACAACAAAAAAAGCAAAACCAATGATAGCCCCAAAAGCTGTTTAAAACGGCTCTTTTCCACCGGGGTCCCTAATTTAAAAAGCAGAACACAAAGATTTTTTTTAAAACACAAAAATTGAACAAGACTTTTGAATAAGATTTTTAAAAAAACAAAAAAACAAAAAACACTGTTTTGAAAATTAGATTTAGATGAGACATTATCTTTCACTGCTTTTTTTAAACTGGTGATGAGTATTGCAGTATTTGATATTATAAGGGAGTGAATTCCATGCATCTACTCCGGTGTAAAAAAAAAAAGTATTGCACTCAGGCCCTTTTACACAAAATTCCTAACACCGTTTTATTGTTTTCACTGAAATGTGTCTCTAACTAATTTGATGGAATTTTCCCAGGTTGGGTGGATGGTGGTTGGGCTACACAATCATATACAATCATGTCTAGACACAAATTAGAAAGAAACTGTGGTGATTACTAATGTGTAGGTCTCCAAATGCTATTTTCTCAACGCTGACAATAATTTTTAGACAGAAAATCTTTCTCCAGAGGATTACTGCTAACATACGGCTGTTAGGTGATGGTATTGTGCCTTTGACGACACAAGCTTGGAGTCTGGCACAACAAAGTATGGCATGAAACAGATATCTTGGCTCTTGACCCAATTCACGTGACACTATCGTCACAATAATCTTCGGTCGCGCCATTTTGAAGTCAATGTCCTTTTGCGTTACGCGGCGTTTTATCACGTAACTATAACTGTTGACTTTTAAATAGTCTGGCTCCCAGACAAAAGATTCCCTGACGACTTGTTAAAAATCTTAGGTCAGGCATCATCCAAAGCTAAACATAGATTATGACGCAACACAAATATATATTCATTACCTGTCACCAACGGTGGACGATGTCATTGGATAAAAAACGGAGAGCTGATGACGGGCTTCGTTTATATTCAAAAAGCCTGAGATAATCACAGTTTGTAAAAATGTTACAAATATATTCAAATATAGTGCTGAATAATTGTTGGGGGAAAAAGAGCAGAAAAACGATAATGGGATGTGTCTGCAAATTTTTTTTGAATTTTTATCAACAAAAGAAATGTCCGACCATCAACGACACTGTCGACAACGAGTTCGGAGTATT
Source organism: Marthasterias glacialis (assembly GCA_911728455.2). Classification (NCBI taxonomy): domain Eukaryota; kingdom Metazoa; phylum Echinodermata; class Asteroidea; order Forcipulatida; family Asteriidae; genus Marthasterias; species Marthasterias glacialis. The sequence continues at coordinate 20,556,354 of OU452228.1, forward strand.
TCGGATATTTTCAGAAAAGGTGGAATTCCTCCTTTTTTGTCACGTGGCCCTAAGGTGATACCGGACCCTAAAATCGACAGAGAATAGTCAGAGATTCTTGGGTCTGGGAACCAAACGGTGAGTATTTGCACAGTCGCCGCGTGTGACGTCCGTGCAAGGGGTCAATAGGGTCATCCAGATTTGTTCTTTGAGGAAATTAAATGGCAGCCATTTTGAAAATTCCTTTTTACTCTACCATTAATTTTTCAATATTTAAATCTGCGATGGCCCTATAGCCAAATATCTTTCTCATTAAATACTCTGTGTGCCAAATTCCAAGCTTGTATCATCAATGATCAAAAGCACAATAGTCCCCCAAACATTTCCACTATCTTCCCCACTAAACTGATATGAACTTTAGAACTCATTGAGCTTTCAGATTGAAAAAGAATAATTGGCCCTCTAACTACAAATCCGGTACTTTATCTCTGACAGCTAAATGGGAACGGCTATGAGGTGGTTGGTGTTGAGACAGTAACTACCAGTAGTCCAGCAACTGAAAGGGGAAACTGGGGGCGTCAGTTGGATTACATTTTATCCTGTATTGGATACGCTGTAGGACTTGGTAATATTTGGCGTTTCCCCTACCTCTGTTACAGACATGGCGGTGGTAAGTTTTTTTTATTAATTGAGATTTAGTCTTTACCATTTGTTCCCAATTTTCAGGGTTATTACACCATCTCATTTAAATTCCTGAAGATTTCTTAAAAGAATCGAATGGTAAAGTAGCCACTCGGGGGAAAACAGACAAAAAAAGTTTCTTCTTCGAAATTTTCCAATTGTCAGTTGAAATGTGAGTTTGTCCACGCTCTTCAAACCTCCCGAGGGGTAAGGGATTTATAGTCCAGTGTTTATAAGTGTTCTTGAGGAATACAATTAAAAACCAAGCATACAAGAACAACAATGAATTGTTTGTGTATTGATTTAAGTTGTCTGAGGATCATCTGAAATTAACAGGTAGATGGGCTTTGTAGTTTGTTTACAACATCGACAGTAGACCCAGGCTCACAACACAGTTTATTTCAGTCAATGCTTTCCCAGATTTTCATTGAAACTTGGAAATAATGATTTCACAATTTTACTTATTTACTGTGCCATTACTGTCATTAATTACAGAATCAACATTTGATTTTTATTTCGAACATTTTCCCAACGTTATTTGTTGTTGTTGTTGTTGTTGTTTTTCTGCAGGCGTGTTTCTTATCCCGTATATTATTATGCTGTTCTTGGCTGGTATGCCTTTGTTCTTCCTCGAGACGGCTTTTGGTCAGTACGCCAGTCAGGGACCAGTGACAATATGGAAAGCTTGTCCACTCTTCACTGGTAAACAAAAACTCACTTCAATTTGTTGAATATTTTTTATTATTATTAATATTATTATTATTATTATTACTATTATTATTATTTTAGATTTTAAAGAAATTTTAGTTGGACAGTTTTTTTTTTAATATAGTACATGCAATCATGAGATGTATCTTGTATTGTTTATTTTGCAAATTCTAAAGGAGCTTTCATTTGATTTGATTCGGTGTGTTGTGAACCTGCAAATCTTCAAAACGAAGTATTTGTATCCCAACTTAATTTTAGCAAAACCAGTAAAATCATTCACTAAATGTTGTACTGCTCTTGGAGAACGTTCGTACATATCCAAATCGGAGTCAGGCGTTTACTCTTCAAATGGAGTCCAGGAACTATGTCAAAAATGACGCCGTTTTAAGAGAGAAAAAAATAATTTTACAAAATCTGGACTTTGAGATTAAAATTACCAGTATGAAATGACAAATTTTATAACTTTTATGTAGCAGTTCATGTTTCAATGTTTTTACAAATTATTTTTCTATTTACACGCAGACAATATGCTAGTTTTTACCTCCACGTCAGATTATCTTATGAACAAAATTGTAAACAGCATAACAAGAGCGCTTTAAAAAGGGCTTGTGTAGGAACAATGCAAATGGAACCACTGTCGATTTGGCTTTTGAGGGCATGATGTATAAAGCGTGCTTATTTAAAAAAGTCATTGGTGACAGGGCAACCAAGATATTCAACGACATTAAATCATGTCAATCGTGTCACAGTTCTTAAAACGACCTCTGCAATATGCGAAAAAATAACACAATTATAAAAATAATAATTAAATAATGAAAAGAACTAATTCAAAATATATGTATGTTAAATAAATAAATTTTAAAAAATGATTAGAAATTTTGTGCAAAATTGTTGTAAAAATAAATAAAACCTAATTGTAAAGGAGACAATCTATATTCACTGAAGTTATGAGCTAGCTGCCAAGCACGGGCAAGGAGACTACAATGGAAGCATGCAAAATTTAATATGCAGACTATAACTGCTACTGCTATATAAGGCTACATTATTCACACTCTCTGCTTCTTTTCTTCCTTCTATTTTTAATGGCCTTTAATTTACACCAAACCTACCCTTCTGGTCACGGTTTTAACTCTTTTTAGTCATTGCTAGACCTATTTTTAGCTTTGGTATCAGGGTGGACATTTTTTCTTCTCTCGACGCGCTTATAATAATAAAATGTGATGATCTCCTGTTATTTGATGTCAACATGTCTGTCATATGGCATTTTGATGTCTGATTATTATTTTTTTTATGACAATTTTATCTTAGAAAGGGGTCATTTATTGTGTCTGTGTCTCTTTAAAGGGGACTGTGAAAATATGTTTTTCTGAGTGTGCATTTTTAACCTTCGAGCCTTTTCCTTTCAATTTTTTGTATTTCAAAGATTAAGTTAAACCTGCTACTTATACATTTTTATGGCACCATATAGATAAATGATTACTGACTTTGCATTGAATGTAAATTCATGGACGAGGTCTTTTTTTAACGCTAGAGTATATGTTTGCAACAAATTTTTCTTCAAAAATTAGTTTTGAATCGAGCCTCCCGTCCTGTTACCGTACTCCCAATGTCCTGACTCCTGTGAGGTGGATATCTGTCATCTTGTATTATCTATAAGTGTGTGTAGCTATGCAGAAAATTATGTGACTTCCCCAAAAAATATTACAAAATTAATAATTCGAATCCTATTCTAGACGTTCTAGACTTGCTAGAGGCCCCAACCCTGACCCGCCATACCATCTAAAAGGTTTTCCCACTTTTATCTCGGTGTAATTGGACATTTCTCTTGACTTGCCCTTTTCCCCCATAACGCACGTAATTTTCTAATAAACATCTTTATTACATCTGCATGTCTACAGGCAATTAAGAAAGACATTGGGTGCAATTTTATTACGAATGTTAGTATTCTAATCTAATGTGTATGGGGGTTCACTGTGTACTTTGGTATGTTCAGGAAATGTATTCACAACTCACATCAGTTCTGGGAAATAGACATTTCAGTTGAGATTTAATCTCGTTATTTGAAGAAAGTCACACAACTAATTGATATTATTTCAATTATACCCTTCAATGTTAAAAATCACCGCCCATAGTGCTCTAATTTATGCTTTCAATTCCTCAGGGGGGATTCGAACCTATCACCCGTGAATTTCCAGACCAGTTGTCTCAACCCGCACTTGTATATACCTGATCCTCCCAAAAAAGAAGCAACAAATTATTTGTTGTTTGGAGTATTATGTAGCGATGAGTACTATACCTGATTACAGACTGTTACTGTTTGCTTTAAAGCCTAAGCTCAACAGTGGTAAAGTGTAATGCCTCCATTCTTTGCACAAATCAAGATGTATGTAATAAAACCTACGAAAGTTTCAGCTCATTTCGCTGTTTCATTTGCGAGAAAACGGTGCAAATGCACAGGGCATTTTTTTTTGTACGCATTCTTCGGCATAGTTTCGGTCTCACATGAGACGACAGTTAATTTCCAATCTTATTTCATTTATTATTCAAACACACTTCAGGCAGAAATATTTCAAGGAAAGTTTTCTACCATCATTATCTTTATACCATGTAAGGTATGTGTAAATCTGTAAACATTTTATGTTTTTTTCTTTCTTACCAATGTTGAGCTAGGGCTTTAAGGTTCAAAGTATACTAAGTGCTCCCAACTTATGCTCTCAATTCCTCAGGGGGGATTCGAACCTTTCACCCGTGCATTCTAGACCAGTTGTCTCAACCCGCACTTGTATTGCCTGATCTTCTCAAAAGGAAGCAAAGAAGTATTAAGTTGTTTGGAGTATTGAGTAACAATGAGTCTGACCTGATTACTGGGTGTTACTGTCGGCTTCTTTCTAAACATGGCCAACAGCTTCATGACAGATTCTTTCCAGACTATATACTTAGATCTTTTTTTTTTTTTTTTTTTTTTTTTTTTTTGTCTATCTGCTATTTTGAGAATGAGAAATAAGCATAGAGTCTGTTCTATGCCATATCCCTGATATACATTCTTATAGAGGTCATCTTTTCATGCCAGGAATCGGTTGGGCCATGGTCATTATCTCAGCCATTGTCGTCATCTATTACAACATCATCATGGCCTGGACGGCGTTCTTCATTTTCCAGTCTTTTACCTTGGACTTGCCTTGGAAGACTTGTGATAATGACTGGAACTCAGACAACTGTGGCTATGCATTGAAGCCAAATGGTACAATGATGAATGGGACGTGGATCAATCAGACGATGGTGGAAGTCATGAATATCAGTGTGCCAGAAGTCAAGAGAATAACACCGGCACAAGAGTACTGGAGGTGACTTTTGGTTTGAATTTTTAATAGATTATTAATTTGTCACATTTGCATCTGGGATAAAGCTTATTATGTGTGTTTTACCCATACACAGTACTTTCCAAAGTGCAAAACAAATATGAAGGCCTGTCATATACTCGGGGTGGGATTCGAACCCACAACCTTTGCCATTCTAGAGCAGATGTCTTACCACTAGATCCCGAGCTTGCCCGGTAGCTAGAGGCAGTTGGAATTCTAAATTTTGATTCAATTTTGGGTCGACTTTGGGGTGAAATTAACTGCAGCAGGATTCGAACCTGCGACTCCCCGGCTTAACGTACCAATGCTCTACCAACTTTGCTTTCCAGCCCTAATGTTGGACGTCTCCCTATTTTGTCAATATCTTTGTTTGGGGTGCCAGTCGGCTGCATCCCATGGCCTGCCACCTCCCATGTGATATCTGTGAATGGATTTACTTGGGGGTGTGATCCCTGGCTACACGGCAGTTTCAGGTAGAATGGCCTCTGGCTGGCACCCCCGAACGAAGATATTGACAAAATAGGGAGACCGCCAAAATTAGGGCTGGATAGCTCAGTTGTTGTGTTAATCCGGGGGTATAGGTTCAAATCCCGCTGCTGTCAATTTTTCTTTGTTCTCCCCAAAATTGAAATATATACAGGTCAGCACTGTTATTTTGTGAAACTGAAACTAACTGTTTACTCGTCTTCCATCAACAGATGTTGTGCCTTCCCTTACAAAATAAGTAACAGCAAGACATGTTTTACCCCCCCCCCCCCCCCCGTTTAATCGTCAGTGAATCTAGTCAATCAATACGCGCGCGAAGCACAGGCTCGGTGAAGTTACGAGTTAACAGCAGTGTGACTTGAAGTCAAATTTAAGCAAGTCAGCGACCGAGTCAACAACTCTTGAACGATATCATCCACGGAAAGATAATATGAGCTTGAATACTGAAGGACACCCAAATTAACATGCCCACGTCCATCTGTGCAGAGGTAGATAACGAGTCGAGGGGAGATGAGAAATAATTCAATTTATTCATTCATGTAATGGATTTGTATGGCATGCGACAACATTGACAATTGTCAAAAACCAGCGCCCACACTTTGTTTGGCCCAACATTATACATGAAATAACAAACCTGTGAAAATTTAGGCTCGAACGGTCACTGGAGTCACGTGAAAATAATGTAAAACAAAGACTTCTTATGTGTTTTTTTAGAAAATCGAGCTTTGGTCTCGCAAGATCAAAACTCATTGTTATACTCGATTTTGAAAAAACAATTTAGGTGAAAACGATTCGCGGGAAATTTTCCAACGAGATGGTCATGACAATTTTTTTTTATATATGCAAGTTATATGCAAATCTGTGAAAGTTTATGTTTTCAATCTGACCACTGTTTAGTACACCCTTGAACGGTGTAATTTTAAGGTTTGCTCATTTTGTATGACTCTAAAACAATGAAATTAACTATACCGTCTCATCATCAATACACTTCATTGGTTGATTTTGTTCAAAATAATGAAGTATAGAGAAACCTTATCATCACTTTAAATCAAAATACCCCAAGCCAAGGCTGGGGGAAGTTGTTTTGGGTTTTTTTTGTTTTTTTTTTTGACATGACTTATTTATTATAAATCTTTCTGGAAATAAATCCAAGGGATGCTCAAAAGCAACGAGCTCTGTAACCTTTTAGGTTGGAAGATGTCTTTGAAGAGGAGATGATGTAGAAGTGTTTATTTCAAGATGCAGGAGCAAAAAAAAACTCAAGTAGGGACAAACCAAGTAAATAGGTGGGGGCTGAAAACCCAATCATAATGTGAGAATCCAGCGGGTGGGATTCGAACCAGGGTTCCCAGAGGTGAAATTCAAATAGAGAAAGCTAAATCGGGTAGGGAGACTGAAAACCCAATCAACATGTGAGAGTCCAGTCTGAGGTGGGATTCGAACCAGGGTGCATAGAAGTGAACGCTAAATAGGGAAACCTGGTAATCGGGTAGCGGGACTGAAAACCCAATCAACATGTGTGAGAAACCAGTCTGAGGTGGGATTCGAACCAGGGTCCACAGATGTGAAAACCAACTTGATTCCCTGATAAGAACTGGTACCCATGGTGGTAGCTGTAAAGACAGAGAAAGTGGTAGCATAACAAAAATGTCTGTATACCATTAATTTATCTATTAACCAGCTCACCATTGGTAACGAGAAAAACCTATATAGGAATGGGTACAAAAATGCTGAATGCATTTTTACCGTTTTCTCGCAAATGAAACAATGAAATGAGCTGACATTTTCACAGGTTGGTTTTATCACACAAATATCGTTATTTGTGCAGAGAATGGAAGCATTTACCATCAGTTTACCAATGTTGAGCTGGGGCTTTAAACAAAGTGAAGTTTTGGTCGTATTTGTCAGTTATCGAAATGGTGCGTTCAACATCCCTGTGCTTTATTATTAATGTCTGGTATTGACACGTGTGTAGGGTATTTGTCAGATCAGCAGATCCTCCGTTTTTGCGTCACAGCTTTTTCCAATGAAGATAACAAACCATTTCCAACTGTTATACATGCTTATCAGGTCTGAACTGGTGTGTGTGTGCGTGCGATTACATGCAGTTTGGGATCAGCTGTTGAGTTGTGATCATTGTTTTATAATACAACATTGATTGACAACACACATGTGTATGGGACTTGCAAATTGATTAAGTGCTTCATTCGTCTTTGCTCGTTCGGCAACTCGCATGATTTCTACCGATCTTGCAGTATGTCATTGCAATAAGTGAAGTAGTGGGAAAAAACACTACTCATCATCTTGATGAGGGTTTTTTTTTCTTCACATAAATGTAAAAGGAAAAAAAAAGAATGTTTCCCACATTGGTGTTAAGATGACTATAAAACAGGCTAATTGAAATTAAGAAAATATCCACGGGTGCTGTTCTAATTCTTAGAAGACCCAGAAATCAAAAATGGTCTACACTCGACAATCTACCGAAATTACCCACTACATGAACTGTAAACCAACATCGTTACTGAATATAAAGCTGTTTGCAGAAGTGTGTCATGTTATTGTTTAAATCAAGAAGAGCCTAAATTGTAACATATTAAATGTTTCAACAAATCCCTTGATTAAAAGAAATGTACAGATGTAAAGATTTCAAGTAATACACATTCATTTCAAGATATTACCCTTATTTCTAGTTTTATCTTGAAACCACTGACTTGTAGCTCAGAAGCTTCTTTAGTACCGGTACCTTATAAAAATGTTTTGGTTTCAAATGAATTCGGTCTTACTTTCTTGAAGATGATTTCTAACAAGTAATTTCGATTACTTGATATTCGGTGTTTTTGTTAGTCTTTGTGTATTGTGGGCAATGGTACCTCATGCTATTTTGTTTTTGATTCTGCAGTAAAGTGGTCTTGGATGAGAGTGACGGTATCGATAACTTGGGACCAATACGATGGGAACTGGCTCTCTGCCTCCTCCTAGCCTGGTCTGTTGTCTTCCTCTGTATCTGCAAAGGTGTCAAGTCGTCAGGGAAGGTACAGGCTATTTATACTTCTGTTCTACCAAAATCATAGTATTCTGTTCTGTCATACTGGTTGCGGTTATTGTTATTCTGTCTTCACAGACCCCCTCCCCTCCCCCACCCCTCCTGTCACTTTAAAAAGTTTCAGTATAGACACTTTTATTATTGTTTATTATTATTGTTTTATTTCTCTCCACAAAATTCATTGAAAAACACAACAAAATACACGTATACATTGTGGAGAAGGCTAGACTGAGGAGGGAAATAAAAGAAATTTCCTATAACCAAGAGGTTCAGTTTGCCAATAAGAAGGTTTTAAAAAGTTTTGGACAAGCGTTTATACATGAAATATTAAAAACATTAACATTAACAGACTTTAGATTGTATCACTATGGTGTTCCCTGGACTGGGGGGGGGGGGGGGCTTGTCATTGTCAGCATTATCCCCAGGTCTGGTTATTGAACTTATGAAATGATAAACAGGAGGAGTTGCCATAGTCTCGGGGTCGATCACATTGCATTATCATCTTTTTGTTTGTCATATAATGTGGCAGTGCTGGATTTTTGAAGAGAATTTAATTAGATGTTGGATGTTCGATCGTTCTGAATCTTTTGTCAGCAGCAATTTGATTGTCAATATTGTCTTACAGAGGAAGCAAGTTTGAATGGTTTGTAAAAAATATGACAGGATGCACTTAATAAAATTTAACAAAAACATTCCTTCGACAAGAATTTCAAAACATTTGAACTGTAGGCAGAACCTGTTAAATTTGAACCTGTCAAAAATAGAATTATTTCTAATACAAAAAATAAACACTCATTACCGTGTTGTTTTTTAATTTCAATTAGTGTTAGTCATGTTAATTGACTGATTCACCAATCTTCCAGATTAGTCAAATGCCAAATCGTGAATTATACATTTACGTCTGTCGTACCAAATGATGCATAAAAAACCATGTCACTTTACTCTCTGGAAGTTTTCGATTGAAATTTACTCTGTTCGATTGAAACTATAGGGACAGATTGATTGATTTATAAGAGGGTTGTTTGTTTCCACTTAAAGTATTTAAGAGTGTCGTATGTTGTTGCTCAACATGATGTTAGATGTGAGTTTCCTTGAACAAAGGATTGTTATCAATCCTTTATATGTATATTTTTTTTAGAGTGAATAAGGTTTTTAGGTTTTTTTTGTTCTCGTGTATTTCCAGTGCTGTGCTTAGTTTAATTTAAATCAGTTGAAGTTTTAGCTGGTGAAGTGTCTCTGTTAGCAGTCGATTATAGTGGAAACACTTTGAACCACTTCAACATTTTGAAAAGATCATTTCTGCCTGATTTTATGAATTGGCACGAGAATGAAAAAAAAAGCCCCTAAGGGTGTAGAGCTCGTTGAATTGTGACAAAATAGGTTTCAAATAAACATTCATGTTCAGAACCTAGACATGATGTTCGCAAGTCTCAAAAACAAATACACCACTTCGACAGAATAAACATAAGTAGACGACTACTATAGCACAATGCAACTAAAACGATTGGTTAGATATTAACGAGGGGTCTTGATTTCAGGGCAGATTTTCTCACCTTTTTTTTTTCAAAAAAAATTAAATTCAGAAAAGAACGGTTATACAAGACCTGCTGTTTGTTCAAGTTAAGGTTACTTTACAACCATTGCATGAGTATTCTATGTACTTTGTCACTTTACTGACTTAATGTCGATTCTTATTGACTCGAGAGCCCCAATTCCATTTCGGTAATAATACACTAATTCAATAGTAATACACTCAAATACATAGGGATAGGATGAGTTGGGCGTCAAACACACTGCACATCACGAAGTAGGTGACGGGATTGTGCCTTCGATGATAAGGCGTGGAACTTGGGCACACAGAGGGATGTCATGAGAAACATGTTTGGCATATAGGAAAATCGCAGAATTGTCCTTTGCAAAAATACAGGCTCAATAACAAGCAATGGCAGCCATTTTGAAAATTTTGAAAGTTGCATGTTATTCAACCTAAATTGAATAATAATATTCCTTTCTTTTTTCTCAGAAGTTTTCCCAACTTTATTATAATCATTCCACCAATATATTTGTTTTTGTGTTTTTGTGTTTTTTTTTTTTGGTTTTTTTTTTGTTTTTTTTTGGGGGGAGTGGAGAAAAGTGATGTGACAAAAATAAGAATCGCACCTGCGTTAATCTCCCATAGCTGATGGTTAAGCGGTACCCGGAAGTTCAGTGGTGACCGTTTTACAGTGAGACTTAACACGGTCTAGTGATATAATCAAAATCAGTTACATGTGTAGCATACCAAGCAGATGTTTGACACCATCTCTTTGTCAATTTCTCCTTTGAATATGGCAGGCAATAATGTAGGCAAGTTCAATGATATTTTAAACGCTGCCATGGTTGACTAACTGTGCAATGTGTAAGTAATGTCCTATTAATGCAAGCTAACCGCCCCCCCCCCCCCCTGAACAGAACTGAAATATCAAACAGCGTGTTTCATACTCTAACTAGCATCATTGTAAACATAATGTCATCTAGACGTATCATTTATGATTTATTAATTGTCAACTTTCTGTTGGTTGAGAAAGAATCAACACACGAACAAAAATGCCTGGCTTTGTATCACCCTATTACAATTGCTAGTGACAGCAGACTTTCTGGCACCTTAGTAACAAATGGTTTGAAGTAAATGGTAAAAGAAAGCTCTGAACAGTTGAAAACTTTGTCATTTTTATTCAAGTATAATTTGTTTGGGGTATTTTTGCAGGGTCTTTCTTTAAAGCCCCAGCCCAATATTGGAAAACTGACTGTAAATGCTATTCTTTGCACAAACTAAGATAAAACCAACCCGTGAAAATGTCAGCTCATTTCGTTCTTTTATTTGCGAGAAAACAGTAAAAATGCATTCGGCATATTTTGTACGCATTCCTGTAGCATAGTATTCATCTCAGTGAGACGAAAACTAGTTTTGGATCTTATTTCATTTATTATTTAAAAAAAGATAACACTTCAGGCAGAAATATTTCAAGGAAGGTTTTCTGCCATCGTTATCTTTATACCGTGTAAGGTTATATGTAAATCTGTGAACGTTTTATGTTTTTCTTTATACCAATGTTGAGCTGGGGCTTTAAGGGATAATACAGCGTGTACTTAAGGCCAGCAGTGAACGGTAACATTTTGCATTTATACCAAAGGTATTTTATTTCCCCATGTATTTTATGGGGGCCATTGAAATGTTAATGTAGGCTACTTAAATTCACAACCCTTCCCTTACGTCTTTCAAAAGAATGACATTATTGTCAGCAAGTTTTTACAGGAGTATTTGCCAATATTTTTATAAGAAAAGAGGAGAGGAAGTTTCCCCGGTTCTCCCCTTCCCAAATTCGCAGTATTGTTTTGACCGCTTGAAACCAAATTTATGTGATGCGAAACAAGTAAAAAAAACTCTCTTTTTTATTTGTTTGTTGTTGTTATTATTATTTTTATTTATTTGGCCATTAATACGAGAAAACGACATACATGCATGGGAGTCAAATAAGATAAAAGCGTGATTGTGATGCAAGGAAATTCGAAGTTGAAAGCGCCCTCATAATGGTCAAAATTACGGTCAATATCCCTATCAAAATGTTTCACACTATGTTTCTTCTTTTTTTTTTTAAGCTGTTTGCATTCACAATAACCAACGTGACAAAAACACCCATCACCTGGAGTTTATACATCTTCATCTTACATTGTAGAATATATGCAATTTATATTGAATCTTATTTAATGTGAACGGCAAGGAGTAAACAAAAATGTTATTAAGATTTTGTCAAGGAAGCCACGGAGCACTAATCATCAATGAACTGTGGACAAAAAAAAAACAAATCATACGCAGAAACCCACAGGAGGCAAAACAAAAAGCTTTTCCGCCGTAATTTCTATTGCAAGTAATGCAACCAATCAGGCGTTTTTCAGGTGATCCGGACAGACTATTTGGTCACTTGTTTCTCAAACGATAGAGCAGAGGTAATTTAATCAACCGGTAGGCCCCCCTCATCTGAGACTATTTGTTGGGATGCGAGAGGGAAGGAAAACACGTTCATCACGTCTAGCGTGATGTTAACGTGGTTCAGCGTCCGCATAGGAGTAGATGCGAGATTGTTGTCTCAAGTGTCTCGAAAATATTTCTCAGACAAGGAAATTAAGAGAAAGTAGACATTGCGGGGGGGGTTATAGTCATGAAGTGAATATCTCTGGAAAAGGAGGGGTGGATAGGTACTGAGGTGGAAGGCTCTCAGAGACAAAGATAGATTTGAAGAGTGATGAATAGAGATTGGGAGGGAAGCGAGGGAGGATCCTAAGTGAGAAGAGGCATTATAGTTATTTAAGACGCAAGGTTGTGAAGAGGATCAAATCATTGCAATTCCTTGTAAGATTAGGGATGCAATAGGATTGAGATAAGATTAGTAAAAACTAAAAATACCCACAGTCCTAAAAGATACCGAAAGACCTCACACTTTAGTCCTGAATTATTCACAATTCAATGTCGCATGGCCCGATTTTCGCTGAAAGAAATTTTGTTTAAGAATTTTTTTCTCTGTACGAATTTCGACAGATGCTGCTGCTTCGAAACAAAACACATACAAACACTTTCGTGTATATGTGCCATGGACAATGCACAAAATATAATGTTACTTGCAAAATAACATGGCTGATGGATGTGAGATAATGTCCGGATCCCGACAATAATTTTTTCTTCTTCTTTTTTTAATTAACTACCACTTTTCATTGATGGATGATTTCGTGAAATACCTTAAATGAAAGCTTATGGCATTCTCAAATCTATAAAAGTCACTTATTGAGTCAAATCGGCCAAAAATAAAACCTAGAATCTTTAAGCCTTTGTGTGTGTTTTTTGTTTTTTATTATTATTGTTCATATAATATATGCATAGTCCTTGCTCTATGATATATGTAACTCAAATACTATAAGATAAACAAAGTTCTTTCCATGTTATTTTTTGTTTTCTTCCCTTTCATTCATATCTTGGTTTGATATGTCTATCTTAGTCTCACTCTTGTCATTCCAGATCTTGATCATGTTAATTGTTTCAAATTTCATGTAAATTGTTTCAAGTTTCAAAGTTATAAAATTTGCCTTACTTATTAAAGAGACAGCTAATACGGATTTAGTTTAAAATTTCCATTTAGTTTATTTTGTTAGGAGTATGTCTTTTTTCCCCTTTTTTATACTTCTCTTTCCGTTTTCCGCGGGATTGAAGTGGACACGAGGTTGTTTTAATAACTGCTTTGCCATCTTTATTTTCAGGTTGTTTATTTCACGGCAACGTTCCCGTACATCATTCTGGTGTGCTTACTTGTTCGTGGACTAACACTAGAGGGCGCTAGTAAGGGAATTGGTTACTATATGAATGCTGACTGGGCGCGCTTGAAAAATTCTAAGGTAAGTATTAAAATGATGAAGAAATTAATTTTTACAATAAGGTACATTTTCTCTTCCCCATGTTTAATTATGTTTTTTTTTCACTTTCCCTTCGTTTTTTTTTTTTTTTTTAAAGATTTGTTTTGTTTGATCTCTCAATGTCTTCTCTTACTTTTCTTTCTTTTTACAATTTTTTTCCTTCGGGTTTTTTTTTACATCATTTTGTTTATAATAAGAAGTTTTTATGAGATGTGTAAGGTATCATCAAAGAAAACTGTTTTATTAAAGGTGAGATCGACTATATCTGATATTGGTTTCAAACATGTTGTCTTCTGTCACCTATTTTTCACAAACAACTTCTAAAACCTGCCAAAGACAAACAATTCCAACAATCATAAATCGATATATTTCGTTAACTCATTTGAAAATCTTACAGCAAAGTTTCTGTAAGGAGAATATTACCGGATGTTATTAATAACTGCCATATTAATTTTGTTTTTCTTCAAAAAATTACAGAGACAAAGCACTGAATTAATGCTTTGTGTTACGACCATTAGTATTAATACAAAGAAAAAAATTATTTGAAAAGAGCCCAATTTCATAAAGCCTGTAAGCAGACGTTTTCTACTTACAGAGCGGCCATTACCAGGATTTCTCTTTCATAAACACTGCTAACTGTAAGCAAAGCAAAAGGCACGCTAGCTTGCCAGTGGTTCTTGTAAGTACCAGGGCCCAATTTCATCAAGCCTGTAAGCAGACGTTTTCTACTTACAGAGCGGTCATTACCAAGATTTCTCTTTCATAAACACTGCTAACCGTAAGCAAAAAGCAGAAGGCACGCTAGCTTGCCAGTGGTTCTTGTAAGCAGATGAGTGACGCAACAATGCAAATTCATTGTTAATGTGCACACATGCTTTCAAATCTTCCTCGATCGTTTAGGATATACACTTTTGCTTACGCATGTTTTTCTGCTATAGTTAGCACGTACAGTTGCTTACCGGTAAACAGCTCTGGTGGATGAAACATCTTTGACTATTTGAGGAGTCAGAGCATAAGAGATAATATGAGAGATTCAAGAGCTTGGGGGAAAGGTGGCTGACTTCTACGCTCAATAGTGGAAAGATTGGACCTCTCAATAAAGTCACGGTGGTAGATTTCACACCTCAAGGCAACGCTCATCACCATACTCTATTCAAACAGAGAAGATCGGACACGCTAGAGTGTGTTAAGTGTGCTTGAGATCTATTGACATAATCTCAGTTCAAACTGATCTATCCATTAAATGCTTATTCTGCATCTTTTTCTTCTTTTTGGGGGGATGTTTTTGTTCAGGTGTGGAATGACGCTGCGTCTCAGATCTTCTACTCGTTGGGCCCGGCGTGGGGAGGAATCCTAACCTTCTCAAGTTATAATAAATTTCATCATAATTGTTTCAGGTATGTCTCTAGAGGGAATAAGCTCATTAAAGTGACCGGCAAGCAAAATGGAACTAGACTCTATCAACAGTTGACTTTTGGGCAGTTTCTCTAAATTGAGGATACACAAAAATTGAACTGAATGTGATTAAGTGAATTTTACGTCTAGGCATTTATTGTCAACATTAAAAAAAAAAATTTTTTTAACGAATGAAAAAATGTATAGATATAATATATAAACATAAATTTAATTTCCACTGGCAAATATGTAAAACGAAAATACAATTAAAAACGGTTTTTTTTAATGAGAACATCAGATTATGCTTTTGTTTTAAGTCTTGAAGCCAATTATGCCATGTCTGAATTTGAGGCCAAGGACAGCCTATGCTTTACTACGTGTTGACCAAGCCGCAGTCACAGCCGAAGCTACTAAGCAACTAAACGTGTATCCTCCACAAGGACTGCAATAAGCAGATATCTTAAAGGGAATTACACTTTATATTAAAGGAGTTATAATAACATGATTTATATATATATGTATATATATGTATTTTTTTTAAATTGAGAGCACGAAGGATAGAAGGAGTTATGAAAAGAGAAACAAATCAGAAAGATGGTCCTCCTGCTGTGTTGAGAGTATATGTAAGGCTGTATCCGAATTAGCGGCTACGGCTACGGCTGTGACTGTTGCTAAGGGTGTTGCTAAGGATGTCCTATACTTCAACGCATGATGAAGTGGCAATTCAGACGCAGCCTTAGCCATAGCTCCTGATTCAGATACGGTCTCATATTACAGTATATCCTACAAATGAACAAATTGTAAGATTATTTTACAAGTCTCCAGAGACAGGATTTTTTCACTGGGGGCACAGGGGGGGTCATTGCTTTTTAGTGGGTGGGGGCAGGTAGCATGTTTTCTAATGAATTAGATGTATCTACACTTTATTTATGGGGGCACCTGGGGGGCACTGTAAATTTGTGGGGGCACGTGCTAGCCTCCCCCTCCCCCCGTGGTCTCGCTATTATCACTCTGATTTCATTTGAATTGTAGCCAAAGTTCCAATGTGAGTTTGAATTTCTATCATTTTCCAGGGATGCAATAATGGTTCCGATCATAAACTGCAGCACGAGCATCTTCGCTGGTTTTGTCGTTTTCGCAACGCTCGGCTTCATGTCAGAAAAGACGGGAATGGACATTGAAGATGTGGCAATACAAGGTGAGGGTTCACATTTATTAAACATATTATTTTGTTGTTTCAGACACGTCCACTTGTGCATATATGAATTACAAAGAATTTTAAAACAACTACTTTAGAAGTAATATCTACACATAGGTACATTATACAATCAGTTTTATGCCTTGTATACCAATGGTAATTGATATGACCTCGTCAACTACTCTACCCGCCCCGTTCCATCTCGTAACCCTCCGTTTAGATGTAATTGCTGTCCATACTTGGGCAGATTATAGGGGAACTATTTGGGGGAATTGTGCCTTTGATGATACAAGCATGGAATTTGGCTCACAGTCAGAGTATGTCATGAGAAAGATATTTGACTATAGGGCCATCGCAGATTTGTCCTTTGAAAAAAACATAGGTAGAATAGATGTCAATTTTTTGCATCGGTAGGTAGAATAGCAAGCAATATTGCAGCCATTTTGAAAAAAAGATGAACATGGGTTGTTATCCTAC
This sequence comes from Marthasterias glacialis, assembly GCA_911728455.2. Lineage (NCBI taxonomy): Eukaryota > Metazoa > Echinodermata > Asteroidea > Forcipulatida > Asteriidae > Marthasterias > Marthasterias glacialis. The sequence continues at coordinate 20,573,122 of OU452228.1, forward strand.
GTACATTTATTCAAAGGACAAATCTGCAATGGCCATATTGCCAAATACCTGTCTCACGACATACCCTGACTGTGTGCAAAATTCCATGATTGTATGACCAAAGGCACAATCCCATCATCTACATGCCGTACTAATATTTTAATGGATACTATTTCTACATTTTGTATTTGATAAGGTCCTGGACTAGTATTCATCACATACCCAGAAGCCATTGCACAGATGCCATTGGCTCCACTCTGGTCCTTCCTCTTCTTCTTTATGCTCTTCCTTGTTGGATTGGATACACAGGTAAGCCAATCACAGTACAGAATATGAATCACATGGGTCTTTATGGACCAATGAAATAAGCCTAAACTTATTTCTGGCGGTGGCTGCAGCGTTTTATTGGCCGGAAGTTATTATAGAATTGGCAGAATTGTGAATAACAAAATCTAAAAACACGTTAAGTGTTTTGCACTAGTATTTTTTTTTTAATCAAAGTTGTAATTTAGCTTCTTAATTTGCTTTTTCAAAATGAAGATATTTAATTGTGATTAATTTTTTAGTGATTTTTTTGTTTTTTTTATAAAGGCTCTTTTTCCCCCAGAGTAATATTAAAAGCTGAAACTACAGAATATAAATACACAGGATCGGTGAAAAAGAAAAGTAAAGTATCTGACAAAAAAATGTCATTCAAGGGCGCTGGTCCGCAAATAGGAAGTCCGGGATTCAATATGTTCGTGTTCAATAAGCTCGCGTTTGAAGAGGTGAACAGGAAAGTGTAATTGTACACCCACTTTGGGGGTTAACAAAGAAAAGTTGACTAAAATGGGATTTGAACCTGTGACCTCCAGATTAATATGCCGGCGCTCTATAAACTGAGCTATTTAGCCAAATGGGTTGTCTAGATAGATCAGTTGGTAGAGCGCCGGCGAATTAATCCGGAGGTCGCGGGTTCCTATCCCACTCTGTGGTCCATTTTTCTTTGTTCACCCCAAAAATGAATCAGTCAGTTTTTCTTTAAGTCACCCCCCAAAATCAAAAGTTAACCGTCAGTTTCCATTGTGGTCTATTGTAAAAACCACCTTACATTTACTCTAATAATAAACCAAGGTAGTATTTACGTTACGACTCAATCTAATTGCCTCCCACGTTGTGACCTTGTTATATTGTTACTATCAATGGAAGTGTATGAATTCCAATGCTCTTTTACATTTTAAATATTCAGTCCTATGATGCTGTACATAAATCATGTTATGTTCATCCGAAGCCAAGAATAATGATAATGCTGCTAATCAAGTGAAAATATGGAAGATGTCGGCTAGAATGAAATACTTAATCCCCATCCCTCTCTGTAGATTCTTGATAAATAATTCAACTTACATCGGGGCATAAAGTGATGAATTATAATCCACGCTGTTACAACCAGCCAAGCCTCGTATTAGTTAGCTCAAGCAAGCGCGAGTGGAATAGACAAATATAGCTTCTTCATCCAACCCAATGAGCCCGAAGGAATCTGTCTCTTAAGTCTCGATGCCCGCAGCTTTAAAAAAGCGCAATACGCGGAGTTAGTACAGCGTTAATACACAGGGTGGGGATATGGTTTAAGTATCACACTGTCGTTGCCATGGATCGACCAATCAGTATCGAGGATTCAAGTTTGCTTGAAGATAAAGAGTCAAAACTCCTGGCTCAGTAAAGTGGCCAATAATATCAATATTCCATCACATTCAGGAGAGTGAAATATATATCAGAAAGAGTGTTTTTTGTTTGATTTTTAGTTATTAATTTTTTTTTTCTGAACATAAAAGGCACGCAGGCTATGCACTTAATACAAGCAGCTCTCGTTTATGGTGTTTTACGCCACCGCAGCTATGGCCGGCCGCCGCACGCGCGACGGACACGACAATAGCGCGTCAGCGCGCATGTGTACCAATCAGCATGGAGGATTCACGGTGCATGTGCGTCGACGGGCACGACGTGCGGCGTCCAAAGCTGAGGCGGTGTGAATTCATAATGTAGAGGCTGAAGCTTTGCATGGTGTTCGTTGATATCGTTACCACTCTCAAATTCGTTTTAAACTCCCTCCTAATTAGTTATCAATGGACTTGCCCCACGATACATCACCGATCTCATACCACTCTAGTCATCTTCTCACAACTTAGGGTCTTCGATTAGTTTTCTTCTCCACGTTACCAAATGGAAATTTAATTCATATGTTATGGAACGCCCTCCAGTTAGAGAAGAAAACTTCCCCCAATGTGACTATTTTCATGAAGAGACTCAGAATTTATTTGAATTTCTTTGTACTCAAAGGCATGCATTTTCTATGGAATTTATACATTCCAAGTATTTTTTGTCAAAGTGCCTTTGAACACCATTTTTAATGGATACCAGGAGCAATACAAATTGTTTATTGATTGATGTATTGATTCTATCAGGTGTAATATCCTTTTTTTTAAATGGTTAATGGCCTCAGGTTTCAACCCTAGCAGAGTTCTTTCTCAAAGGTCTTCGAGAAATGTAGCCTCTGAGAAAGACTCTGCTATAGGGTCGAAACGCCAGTAAAAACAAAATGCATTTACACAACATGTCCTTTTGGTTGCAACAGCTAATTATATTTTTTCTCTGGTATATCATGCATGAACAACTTCCCCAGAAGTTATTGATAAAGGGTTAACCCTAAACAACTACCAATTATAGATTCCACATTTTCTTGGAATTGATAAAAGGAAATCTAATTAATAAAAATGTTCAGTTCCGCTTCATAAGGTGTCTCTAATTAAAGCTAACCTTGAGAGATAATCATCCAAGCTGACATGAACTAGCCGTAGGTTTTGGTTCATTAAGTATGCTGTCCTTACGTCTGTTGTTTAAAATAAATTTTAAAAAAAAAATTTAAAACCTGTAATGGACTTTGTTTAATGCAATACGAATTTTAACACCTGTAATTGACGCTGAAGAGAAACAAAAAGTTGTTCCCAACACCCTGTTCTCCTATAAGTTATTTATTTTCCCATAAATAAGAATTCCTGGTCATCCTCCGCGGGAGCAGTTAATTAAAAGCAGCAGCATTCTGGTTTGAATTGTTTATTTACCCACCTGACCGTGGAGGAAACCCTTTCTTTATGATCTGACGCTGTTCAGCCTATAATTAACACCTTACTCCATCCCAGCCCACACTAACTCACTAACACTTGACTGATTTGCCAACATATCCGCTCACACTATGCCGAAATATATTCTTCTTGTTCCAGTTTGGTATGACAGAGACTGTCGTCAGCGGAATCATTGATCAGTTTCCAGACAAGCTGCGTAAAAGAAAAACCCTTTTTTCTTTTGGTATTTGCTGTCTGTTCTTCCTCTTGGGTCTACCTCTTGTGACTAGGGTAAGATTTACTTCAGTTTACAAAAAGGGTCAGTGATTGTGTAAACAGTATCTCTACTGAGTGTGAATTTGTGCAACTTTTTGAAATAAAATATTGAAAAAGAATTCCACATCTTGGTTTTAAGGGAGGTAACATTTTTGGTTTGTGGAAGAATGAAATCATTTCAGTCATATATTTTTTAGAATACACATCATAAAAGTAAACTGTGATTTTTTTTCTTTCGAAATCGGTCTTCATGTTTTCAAGAGGGGGAAAGCGAATTACGGCTTTTATCTTAGCAGTTATTTAGTGCACGTTCATATTGTGCAACCATGGTCGGCCGACCATCGCTTCAAAATGCCCATAAAATAGTTTTGCTTTTCTTTAATACGAAATAACACGTGACGATTTCACCAGATACTTGGGAATAATATGTCTTTTCAGTCAAGTTAGTTATTTTTTAGTAACTTGGAAGTACATGTAACATGGCCGCGCCAATACCTTTTCGCCAGGGGTGCTGAGCTTTTAAATGACAAAATGGCGAGCGCGGAGCGCGAAGCCAATACAGCAGGGGGTCCGGGCCCGCTCAAGGGCCCCAAAATGTTGGGGGTCCTAGATACTCTGTGGTGCAGTCTGAGCCACTATGTATCATTTAAATGTCCCTTTAAAGGGTGATATTTTTAGTTCAACTTTGTAAAATAATTACCCTACAACAAAAAATTTATAACCCCAAAACAAGGCATCTTTCAAAATGCATTTGTTGCCAATTTTACATAACACAAACAAAATACACCATTGTATAACCAACAGATATTGAAGTGTACCTTTAAATAAGTTGACCCACCGAGTTATATTTTACAAATTGTTATTTCAGTCTATTTCAGTCTACATGTGTATGGCTGAGTCTACTTGTAGATGATAAATCTGGTTTCAGACTTAAAGTTAAAATAACATATATTCCTTGCATTATCCAGAAGGAAGGAGGTTTTTTTTTTTTTTTTGTAAGTTGATGAAGTTATGAATGTGGGAACCACAGTTTGTCAGTTGAAATGAAATGTCAGCCTGTTGTGGATTATTTTGTAGGGTGGTATTTATGTGTTTGAGTTAATCAACTGGTACAGTGCTTGGTTGTCCTTGATGATTGTTGGCATGACGGAGTGTATCGCCATCGCATACTTCTATGGTAAGTGATACAAAATGCATTAAATAAAGCCAGATTTATCAAATAATATTTTACATTTTAAGAAGTCTCTGTAATTGAGACAAAAGTGATTATGGAGTACTGAGAGTTATTTAAAATGTTAAGACAGAACATCTGGTTAGACCTGCACAAGATCTTAAAGAACTATAAAAACAAAATAACAAACTGCCCAAAATAGTATGCACTCGGGGGAAAAAATAACATTGCTTTGTTGCTGTTCAGGTGGGCCGAGGTTTTTGTTGTTTTCACATACATTTAGCTTTTTTGTCAGTGTGTCAAATTCTTTTACAAATACAAATGTCCTCATTTATTCAGTTTAGCTTTGAAGGATAAATAGTAAAGCAACTATTTAACTGAATTGACTGACATGAAACTCGATTGAGATCCTATACTCTTTTTTAGTCGACTTTCTCCATTTCACTTGCTTGACTTTACTTTCTGCGTTTGACTTTCTTGATTAAATGTTTTCAGTATAAATTTCTTGATTTGATTTTCTCATTTTAACTTTCTTAATTCTATTTTCTCAGTTAAACTTTTTTGACCTGACTTTTTCCATTTGACTTTCTTGATTTAGCTTTTTCCATTTGACTTTCTTTAATTAGCTTTAATTCTCCATTTGACTCTCTTGATTTTACTTTCCTCATTTGATTTCTTCATTTTACTCTTCAAATTGACTTTTTTTTAAAGACTTTCTCAGTTTAACTTTCCTGACTTGACGTGACTTGAATTGAGTTTCTTGATTCAACTTTGTTGACTTGACTTTCTTGATTTGACTTTCTCCATTTGATTTTTTTTAATTTAACTTTCTTGATGTTACTTTCTTGATGTCATTTTCACAGTTTAACTTTCTCGACCTTCTCGATTTGGCTTTCTTGACTTGACTTTCTTCATTTGAATTTCTTTGTTTAATTTCCTTGATTGATCTTCTTAATTGGACTTTCCTGATTTGAATTTTTCACAGGAGTAAAACGGTTCCTTGCGGATATCAAACAAATGCTTGGTTATGACATCATAATTTGGTGGTGGTATTGCTTCTGTTGGCTCTTCATGACACCAGCTATCATTACTGTAAGTAAATATTATTTCTAGACAGAATTTAGGAGTTACAGAGATTCAATCTGTAAGTTTATAAGAAGAGTATGGCGTTTCAGTTTGCAGTACTCTATAGCAATAACAATAGTTAATATATAGCGCTTTATCTACGGGGGTCTCAACGTGCTCATTAAAATTTCGTGAGATAGGTTTTCGAAGGTTTTAATTTTTTTTTTTTTTTATGAGAACCATTTATGTATACCACCTTGTAAGGGTTTACAAGGTACTGCGGCGTATTCAGCAGCCACTGCCAGAAACACCGGTGCAAACCCTTCTCTTTAGCGATAGTTGTATTTGGGTTATTTTATGTGCATTACACAACACACTGGGCCGGCTTGACGTCCCATCCAAAAGAAAAGGTCAATAGTGGTTAAGTGTCTAGCTAAAACCGGGATTAGAACCCACACTCTACTGACCAGAAACACCAGAGCTTGAGTCCAGTGAACTTCCACATGCGCCAATTGGCACACTGTGGGGTTAATATAAGATTATAAGTGGTTTCTTTCCCTGCCTTTTGCCTCTGTGGACCCCGGTTCGAATCCCACCTCAGACCTGGAGCATTGCACAAGGGTCGGGTTTTCAGTCCATATACCTGATTGCGTCTGTTTTCCCCGTTGGGGGTTTTCCTTCCACATCTAAATCTGAACACTTCTACATCGCATCCTGTTATTGGCGCATGCGCTGTTGGATGTGAAATAAATATAAAAGTCTCTGTCATTCTATCATTCAGAAACCCGTATTGATCTAATCTTTTACTAATTGAATTATTGAAACGATGCCCATGTAATTGCAGTTGATATGATGTCATTGAACTTGATGTCATTGAACATTGCTATTGAATGTTTCGCTTTGATTTTATGCCGTATGAATGAATGTTTTGTGAATTTACAGGCAGTATAAATGTAATCATCACTGCAAAAAGTGTTCAAATGCTGTAAATGATTACAATTATTTACTTTGACATAAAACCAATGTGTAATTGATGTCATTGAACATTGCTATTGAATGTTTCGCTTTGATTTTATGCCATATGAATGAATGTTTTGTGTATTTACAGGCAGTATAAATGTAATCGTCGCTGCAAAAAGTGTTCAAATGCTGTAAATGAGTACAATTATTTACTTTGGCATAAAACCCAATGTATAATTGTTTAACGACTACTAGAGAAAAAAATAATATGCAAAGCACGATGGTCCAACAGGTGAAAAACCGGTTGATTATTCACATGGCGTGTCGTGCTGGCCAACCGGTCTAAGTGCACCGGACTCAAGTTCAAGGCTGAATCATTGTGGGTTCGATTCCCGGTCATGACACTTTTGTGATTAAGCAAGGCACTTAACCATAATTGCTTCTCTTAGCCCAGGTGTATAAATGGGGAACCTGAGAAGGCTGAGACAGTATTGAGTTGGATTAACCCCTTAAGCGCTAATTTAAGCAGCTTAGGGTTGTATGCTCCCCGGGGAGCTGAGAAAGTTGGATGAATGGTCTAAGAATGCCTGATGGACAGAGAAATTAATGTAAAGCGCCTTGGTCGAGCTAATAGGATGTGTACACTATATAAGAACCAAGTATGACTGTCAATTCTCTCAATGTAAAAGAGTGAAAAACCACTCGTTTTGTCCGCCATACATTTTAGGCTGATAGCCTTATGGTGGACAACTACTTTTAGAGTGAAAGACGAGTATTTTCAACTTGAATCAAAGTGAAGTTCGCTCAAATTTCACTCAAAAAGGGTAATGCACAGTGAGTTTCACTCTCCGAGTCGCCAAACTGACACCACTCGTGCGAGAGAGTGAATTAAGAGAGATACGTTACAACGGACGCAATCAATACAAAGTGCCTTGCAGTGTTCAAGATGGTAAAGGAGTTCATAACCTAACTGTTTATTTCTCTCCTGCAGTTCATCATAGTGTTTGGAATTTGGGAGTACGTCCCAGTGTACTACGGTAAATATAAATACCCAGCATGGAGTGAAGCGTTAGGGTGGCTCATGGCCTTCGTTGCGCCCGCTATGATACCGCTCTGCATGGTCTTCAACTTCTTCTTCATGTCTGAGGGAGTCACTGTTTCACAGGTAATAACATAGGGCATTGGTTTATCATGATTGATATCATCTTCTCCCCCCCAAAAAAGCCAAAGTTCCATAACAGGGATGCGAAATTTCAGACTGTTTGATTAAACACTGCCCTCTGTAGAGTATGAGAAGAAAACAGAGACTTGCACATTGGCATAAACATCAGCCGAAATTTCACATTTGGGGGTGAAAAGAAAAAAAAAAGATATCATATAGAACGGGATTTGAACCTGCGACCTCTGGATTAACATACCAACTTGGCTGTCAAACCCTAATGTTTATGGACTCCCTAATTTTGTCAATATCTTTGGGGGTGGGGATGGGGGTGTCAGTCAGAAGCCAGTTAGTTGTCATAATTTACCAAATTGTACCAAGCTAAAAAATAATACTAACTTGCTGTTTGTCTGTAAGGTGGCCCTAGGTTACTGCAGTACATATTGTAGATTGAACAGTGGCGTAGCCACGGGGGAAGGGGGGTCCTGGAGGCATGTGCGCCCCTTCCCCAACAATTTTCCAGTGCCCCCCTCCCGAGAAAAAAAAATCCAGAAATATGTAGGCCTACATGTAATTCATTAAAAACATGGTCCCTGCCCCCTCCAAACACACACGCACACACTGAAAAGCAATGCCACCCCTCCACCCCCTCCCCACAAATTCTGGCTACACCCTTGAGATCGAACAACTTATTAGGCCATTATTAATTTAATTGTGTTAGAATTCAGTTAAATTTAACCCCAAGATGATTATTGGGGGGGGCAGACAGGAGGGAAGTATTTGGGAGAATTGTGCCTTTGATGATACCAGCATGGAATTTGGCACACAGACTATGTCATGAGAAAGATTCGGCTATGTAGGGCCATCGTTGTCCTTTGCAAAAATATAGGTAGAACAACAAGCAATTTTCATGTTTTTGAAAACGGCTGTCATTCGTTGTTATTGTACTTAAAAAAAATTGCAAAGGACAAATTTGCGATGGCCATAACCAAATATCTTTCTCACGACATATTCTGACTGTGTGCCAGTTTTATGCTTGTATCATCGAAGGCTCAATACCATCACCTAAATCCAGCCGTACAATTAGACCAAACTAGATAAAAAAAAAACTTTTACGTTCACGTGCTTCTCTCCTGACATATTTAATTTGCAAATTCCTTTAGACTGCATATTCCACATGTCAAAGCTTCAAACTTTTAATCCTTGCCTTTCCCTCTTTTGTTCTGAATCGTTGATAACTCTTATATTATTTCCTGATCTTTTCTTTGTTCTTGACAGAGACTTGCCTCCCTGATCAGACCGACCAGTGAATGGGAGTCAATCCACGCCGAGAGGGCAGACAACGACGACGGCCATCTTGCTATGACCAAGATTGAATCCAATCTGACAATGAATGGAAACACTAAACCTGGACAAGCGGTATGAAAACTGCTCAATCATCGAAAAAACGTCAAGACATCGGAACAGAAACCTTACAAAATCAAGGTCAACTAGAAGGTCAAAAATTGTATAACTGCCAAGCTGGTTGGATTTATGTTTGAAATGTTTGTTTGATTGTTTTATTTGCCGCAAGATTGTGTGAACTTGAGAGTTACATAAACTTAAAACACATGTGTTATACACAGTTGTGTGTGTGTGTGTGTGTGTGGTTTTTTTGACCATGGACAGTTCATTGACCTACAATGCTCCGAGACATGTCTAAGATGACTTTATCTACATGGACAGTATTGGTCTTCAAGAAACTGACCAATGTCTTAATATAATTGTGAAATTAAAAGAATATCAGAACTGAAATGGAGAGTCACAAATTCATACAAAGGTGATAAGTGTCTGTACTATAAGTCGTAAGTTTCAATAATTAATCAGAGGAATGAGTGACGACACAACCATTTATATTAATATTTGATCACGCAGGGGTTTTTTTTTTTTTTTTGGGGGGGGGGTATTTTTTTTATGGCAAGTTTTCCAGTCATTCATCCATGATCGGGTATCCAGACCGCAGTAAATAAACCAGTGCTTAAAAATACATCAATCTAATCGGGACAAAATGCTTGTGAAATAAACTCTAAACATTATTTTCTTTTGGATGTTGGCCGATAAAACTTAATCTTCCCTGAAGGAACATGGAGCCATCTCCAGAACTTTTAAGTGGAATTATATTTTAACCACAAAGTTATATAAAGTTTTGTTATTCTAAATGCAGCACGCATGTAAAATGTGAGTTCGTTTTACATATAATTGAAACTGTGTGGTAGTTTTACAGGGACGTTTGTTGTAAATTTTAAACTGATAAATTTATGTAGATACCAATTTTTCCCCCACTTATATCTTCTAAACACGACTGCATTCTGATTTATCCAGGTGCACACCCTAAACTATGCATTACGATACATTGCAGCTGACATGGTGTTACCATGGTGACTGTATACAAAATGATGGTTTTGTCAAAGCTATAGATCGCAGGGTCTAACTATGGTTAAACGTTACTGCATTTCTTCCAAAACCTTTTGTTTCTATGGTTACTGGAATGTAATTTGTTTTGTAAATCGTGACCCACAAAATGTGCAAAACAGAATGGAAGACATTTGTGGAAAATTATCATTGCCACAGTAGTTAACCCAAAACTAATCGACCAGTTTCCCACAATTAATGCATTTTCTTATTAGACAATAAGTTATAACACTAAAATGTTGGACACCAAGTGTAAGACTTGCGTGTTAGACACCAAGTGTAAGGCTCAGGTGTTAGACACCAAGTGTGAGACTAAAATCTTAGACACCAAGCCAAGTGTAAGACTAAAGTCTTAGACACCAAGTGTAAGACTCAAATCTTAGACATCAAGTTTCAGACTCAAGTGTTAGACACCAAGCCAAGTGTAATACTCAAGTGTTTGACACCAAGTATAACTTCTCAAATCTTAGACATCAAGTTTAAGACTCAAGTGTTGGACACCAAGCCAAGTGTAATACTCAAGTGTTTGACACCAAGTATAAGCCTGAAATCTTAGACATCAAGTTTCAGACTCAAGTGTTAGACACCAAGCCAGTGTAATACTCAAGTGTTTGACACCAAGTATAAGCCTGAAATCTTAGACATCAAGTTTCAGACTCAAGTGTTGGACACCAAGCCAAGTGTAATACTCAAGTGTTTGACACCAAGTATAAGCCTGAAATCTTAGACATCAAGTTTCAGACTCAAGTTTTAGACACCAAGCCAAGTGTAAGTCTCAAGCATTAGACATCAAGTGTAAGACTCAAATCTTAGACACCAAGCCAAGTGTAAGACTCAAGTGTTAGACACCAAGCCAAGTGTTAAGACTCAAGTGTGGACACCAAGCCAAGTGTTAAGACCCAAGTGTTAGACACCAAGCCAAGTATTAAGACCCAAGTGTTAGACACCAAGCCAAGTGTTAAGACCCAAGTGTTAGACACCAAGCCAAGTGTAAGACTCAAGTGTTAGACACCAAGCCAAGTGTTGAGACTTCATTTTAATAACACTGACTGGTAGTTTCTTGAATCAGGCAAGTCAGTTTACCAACGGAACTAATAGACACCCTTTTTCTTTATGATGTCATATGTTTATCACATAAATTTCTGAATGAAAAAAGTTACTTTTTGTCCCAGTAATGTTGCTATATTACTCCACTGACATGCTGCTGCCATCGTACACCCGTCCCTTTTATAAAATAACAATTTGATAAAATAAAACTTTTTTTATTGGTACAATTTCAAGTGACTACAGCAACTGAAATTATTTTATGAATCCAGGTCTTTGTTCATGAGGCAATTGCAAAGGTACCATTTAGAAAAAAAAAGAAAAACATGGCTTCATTTTGAATTATTGAAGAGTCTTTGTTTCTGATCCTGAACGATTGTTGAACTTGATGACAAATACATTGGGTACATAACAACATTTCAGCAAATGTCACTGTCCAGTTTCACACCCCAAAAATTCAGCGTCTTTTTGATATTTGCATTTCCTCTGAAATCGGCTTTCTATTGACCCCTTCGAACGCTCGTCACACTCGGCGACTGTGCCACGCCCACCATTTTGGAAGTCAACTGGTACTCGTGTAAAACGCCGCGTCACCTAAAATTCGCACTACACTGTATAACACACAGTGATATTGACTTCCAAAATGGAGCAACCGAGATTATTGTGATGATGACGTCAGGTGAATTGGTCTCAATAAACAAACCTAAGAGGGCAAGAAACAGCTTTATATGTCTCTGAAATGATAAAGAATTCAGGGAAATACTTATTCTGCTCCTTAAAATTAATAATTCAGTCAACTTCAGGAAAACCTAATATCGTACTTAATAATGTATTCTGAAACTGTTCAATACAACATTTAACTGAAAAAAACACAATTTGAATGGATAAACAAGTATTTAAGAATCTATGTAAATGATTCAACTGTATACAGCAATAGTTACATTTTGAATGTAAAAGGGTGTGTAAATGTGTTGTGTGTACGGTAGTGTGCTGTAACGAAGAATACAACGATGAATGTTTTGTTATACTAAAATTAATCATTCAGCCGTATAGTAATAATAATAATTATTATGCAGCTCTTTTAAAGCGCGTCGTGGCCGAGCCATCGGGATCAAGTCATCAGGATGTGGGTTCGAATCCCGGTCATGACACTTGTGTCCTTGAGCAAGACACTGAACTCTAATTGCTTCAAATATGGGAAGAGGCAGTCATGTTTGTCTTGCAACGGATTCATTTACCCCCTCCCTGTTCTTAGCTGTGCTGTGAAGAGACTTACGTTTATATCTCTCCATGTCTTGTTTCTGTGCATTGGGGCAGGTTTCTATCCCTTCAAAAGTAGCCCACACCTCGAGTGTCCTGTGGGCCTTGTGATGGGCGAATTTCAAAAAAATAAATACAAATCAAATAAATAAACTTTTTTTTTTTTAATAGCACCCGAGGGCATTCTCAAAGCCTAATTTCTTTTTCTGGAAGGTATATGCGGAACTGTGTTCAAAATATAATACCGATTTATTTACATAGCCCAATGTAATGTTTTACAAGGTGCTGTGGGGCAATCTGCAGCCAGCCATACCAGAAAACACAGGGGCCAACCCCCTTCTCTTCACTAACGATAAGTGTACACTGGGTTCTTTTACGTGCATTACACAACCCATGGAACCTGCAGCTTTACGTCTTATCAAAAAAAAAAAAAACGAAGCAATGGTTGAGTGTCTTGCTGAAAGGACACAAGTGTCACGACCGGTACTCGACCATATTCTCCTGATTGGGATAATACTGTCCCTGATCGGGAAGTATTGAGTGATCAACAAGTATTGATTAGAATCAAACTATCCTGATTGAATCAGGGTTGTTTTTTTGTTTGTTTTTTGTTGTTGTTGTTTTAGAATACGTTAGTCCGAAAAAAAACACCTTGGAAGTTTAATATGATTCTTTTTGAGGGAACTGCTCACGAGGTGATGATCCAATTCTTAGAAGTCTTGCAAACTTCTCAGATTTGTTTTTCTTGAATGATTATCACAAAAATCTGAGAAAAGTAACTTAAATTCCCAACAGACCATGTAACCATTATTTACAATAAGAGTGAACTTGTACATAATACATGTAAATTCCGGGTCATTTCCTGGCAGGCAATACTGCACTGGTCATACTCATCTGCCAACTCTCCATGATTCTGCAGAAAGTTCCCTGAAAATAAACCAATCTTTCCAAGTTCTAATGAACAAATTTGAAAATCTCCCTGATTATGCAAAAAAAAAGTTCCCTATGATGTTGAATCTAATTCTGAATATCTCCCCGATTATTGTACAAAATCTCCCTGATTGCAGGTCTGGTCATAATGGGAAATTTTACATTCGGTATAATAATTTCCACATCAATTCAAGTGTTATAAAAAATAGTTCTGAGATGTGCCCCTTTCTTCATATCAAAAGTTTATAAAAACACACACACACAAAAAACAGACGGTGCAATCTCCATAAAATATAAGATTTAATGTTTTTTCCACTGAGCTGTGTACAAATCCTGCCTGCAGGAAGTCCAGGCTCTGTGGCTTTTTTGTAAACTTAGTGACGTCACAGGTCACATGGTCTTTAAATGTTGGAGCGACTAACCTGTCGCTTATCGTTCTTCACCTTGCCCTTTTATGTAACAAAACGTTGGTGACCGATTGAGCTATTATTGGGATTCATAACTTCTAAATTAAGTTAAATACTTGGAAATAGGATAGCAATATTCTATTCAGATACAATTCTCAAAGGTATGCAATATTTTTCTACTTGTGTTATCCCCGTTTATAACTGGAATAAGTCGTGTGTGTGTGAGCGTGTTGTGTGAGAACATTTTATGGTGTCTGTGTCCAGTAGGTTGTTATATAGTCATCAGATTTAAGAGAGTTTATGTAACGGTAGATACGGTGTAACAGTGTCTTGGGAATGGGGAAGAATTCATTTCAGTCGCTATACATTGGTTAGGGGGAAAAACGCATCGCCAAGATGTTTAAGATTAAAGCCCACCCCTCGGAAATCTCAACATTAAAAAAAAACTTGAATATGAAATGTGAAGTTCACTTTATGTTGAGTTACAGGGGCTGTGTCGTCATGATTACACACAGAAATACATCAGAAATCAAGTTTGTTTTCCTTTCATGAAAAACAAAATTAATATTTTTATAAACAAAACGGTCACAAATCACAAAAACAAAAGGGTTGAATGACAATCGTGCCCTCATCGTTAAAAGGGTGTTCTTGAAGTCAAGGGGGGAATACATTTTCCAGATGAAATAATAAAATAATCTTACTCGGTTCATATGTTCTGCAAGAAGTTAAGAAAATCCTTGTGGCTTTCTTAAATGAATGCTTCCTCATAGTGGTTGACGTACATCTTATAATAATGTAAAATAATGTACATTAACAAGTATATTGCTTTTGTTTCAAGAAAACAATAATGTAAAACGAAGTTGAAAAAAACTATGTAAAACTGTGTAAAAAAAAAAAGCACACCTTGAAGTGTAGTCCCTTATCCAGAATGTTTGATCTTATTTTATGTAGGTAGAGAGAAGTTGTTTACAGATCTTATAACCAATAATTATGTGAAGGTTTGACTCACTATAATATAAGAGCAACCTTGGTTTCAACTGCAAGCAAACACATTTTATGTAGTCTATGTGTATATAAACAAATAAAATCTATGCCACATATGAAAGTAAAATGGGTTTTTTTTGTCCGAGTTTATATTTCGTTGATAGACTTTTACCCAACAGTATTTGTGAATTAAAAAACCTTACTCCCCTATAGGCCCACTTCAGGCGACTTGAATCCCCCCCCCCCCCCACTCTATGGTCACTCGACAACACCGACATGTTTGGTCTTTGAAAATGTTTGCATGCCTGACCCAGTTAAGCAATTATTATTGGGGCCTGCTGTCCTCAATCCCCCGGATCTGAAGAGGATTTTGGAGGTTTGGTTGGGTGTGATAAATTCACGCTAGGAAATTAAAGGAAACAAAACAGCTCTTAAGGGCAGCCATTAGTGTCTTTCAAAAAATGCAACATAAAGGCTGTGTCAAAATTTACGGCTACGGCTACGACTCACTGCAACACCCATAGCAACAGCCGTAGCCGTAGCCACTAATTCGGATACGGCATATTCAGGGCTCGAAAGGCAAACTAGTCTGGTCTCTTTAAGGCACGTTGAGAATCTGTGGCCATAATTGACACAGAAGATGGGGAGCGTGACAACGATGGCTGGTTAATACACCAAGAAAGTTGCATTGATGTAAAAAGCATTGATTTATAAAGAAGAAATATTAAACAAAATATTCCAACAAGAGCATCAAACTTCATTAGTCTGCGTGTCAGCAGGAAACAAAAATGCTCCTCACATTCATCTGGTAGGGAAATGTCATCATAAGGAACAAATAGAAATTAGATAATATGTTTCTTTCCTTGGTAAATTTGTATTATTGTCTATAGCCAAAATTTCCATTTAAGCCTTACAAAAATGCTGGAAAAATTGAAATCGTTTTTCAGTTATTAAGATCAAGGTCCTGTCATCTGCAACAATTCTTTTAAAAAAGACGGGGAAATTGATTGTAATTTCGTCCTTGAATTGAAGCATAGATCATAAGTCGTAAGACTTAACCACTCAGATGTACTATACCACAATCATTCATTCAGTCTTCACAATAAATCAAAACTACCAGTCAGGGATATCCAGTTTGAAATTCTACAACACAATGTTTATTAATCAAGGAATGTAATTTCTGTACAAAATCTAATACAAAATGTTTAATAAAATCATTCAAATCCTCTGTAAATAATTACCCTGTGGTAACTCTATGTTCTCATCATCTTTGCTATCATCGTGAATTAATAAATAAACCTCCACTATTGAGAAAAGTTCCCAAATCCTGCTGGTTCAGTATAGTGTGGTACCTTTTAAAAAGGTACTCTCTCATGGTGATGTTCATTTGGAAGTCATGGTCTTAGACAAAGACAAAATAAATGTACCAAACTTGTGGTAAGCTTAACTGCAAAGATAATTGTTCATTTCTCTACGATACCAAAAAAAAACCTTGATTATTTTGTTGTGCCATATTTCAAAAAAGAAAAAGAAAAAAAGGAGATATTTCCCACCACAGCAAGAATTCCTTCCCCCCCCCCCAACTTCCATGGCGCAGCTGAGAAACCAAAAATGAAAAAATCAGCTGAATAGTTGCATGCCCTCGCCGTATAAGGGTCACACTGTTATGAACCGTATCTTCACCTGCACATGTGACATCAAACTCAGAGTAACTTTATCTAGATGAATAAGTACAAGCACCAACAAGACATCCTTATGTACACTTCACGTTGTCATCTTTTTTTTAAACAGTTCACTCAGATTGCTCATTAAAAACCATTCTTTACAGCATAATGCATTTTGAAGACCGGTCAAATTTTGTACATGTGTATTTTTAGTTATCGCACAATTAGCGCGAGTGCATGGAATACTGAAAAATGTAGCTCTTCTGTGCCCCATATCCCACGAGGCCGCAGGTCGAGTGGGATATGAGACGCAGACGCCGTCCATGAGCACTCGTGTGATAATGAATTTATCTTCCAGCCAACCTGACCAACTCATCAAAACAGACAACGTCCAAAGTTTAGAACGTTATTTTGCAATGTTTGTATACGGTGCGCGACGCATGACACTCACAATTCCCAGAGTGCAATATAAAACTGGGAGTAATGGTTTATTGTCAAACTCCCGTTCGAGCAATCTGATTGGAGGATTTAGCGCGTACTGGAAGATAAGTAGGCCTATAATCGAAATCGTGGACGTTTACATTCAAGACAATGGTTTACGACGCACATATTCGACTGTGCACAATGCAATGAGCTGAAAGATGTAATGATGTGGAATCGAGTAAACTAAATCAACTGCACTTATTATTCTAACTCTAATTGCAATCACATTACCAAAATATGTTTGATACAATTTCTTTTTTTCAGAGCACCATCAACCCTGTTACATTACCATCTACCTGTACACCACGCAATATAGCACTTGTTTAAATACACCATAGTTTGCTAACATTTCTGACAATCTTTTCAGACCTTATTATTTTAAATTGTCTCCTGTCAATAAAGTTCCATGTATTCCTTTTAAAACAATAAACTCTTTAGAAAGAGACCTTTAATTATTCTTTATAATATCCTCAGTAATTAATAAAGTAGCAACTCATCATCTAGCCTCACCGAAATCTTTCAAAATTTGACACAAAAGTTGTTGAGAAAGTTGTATATATTTTTTTATACAGCTTAAAGCAATTGTATGTTTCTATACAAAAAAGAAGACAGTAACACGAGTCTGTAGAACAAGAGACAGCAAAAGACAAGACTCAATGTCTTTAAACTATACAAAGAAGCGGTTAAATTTACAACAAACGATTAGGGACGGCCACATGTGCGTTATGAACCATGGATAGTGAGTCAAATCAAATAATATGCAAATTTACCTATTTTGGCTGATGACAGCTCAAACTAGAAACAGTTTGAACCCAAAAGTATGTGCTGTCATACCTACACTGTGAACTTTGACCCTTTATGACCGAATAACTGTATGTGAGACGCATTTAAAAAAAGTTATGACAAAGTACGTTCTTACTGAGCTTTACTTTCATCTTCACAAAACAGCTTCAAATTGGTCCACGTTCATTTAGTCTCCTTTGTACCAAATGCACACAAATCATAAATGGCAAACTCCGTCTTGAGCAAGTAAAAAGAGACGGCACAAAGGTGGTTTTGCACTAATCTGTGTTTAAAGATGTAAAATATTGTTTATCCATCAGAAATGATCATGACAGTCTCATGTTTGATCACAGAATTTGCCAAAAACATCAAAGTTGTATGCATACAGGTTATGTAAGTTTAAAACCGGTATCTAAGTACGCTTTATGTGAGAACTGGTTAAAGTGACATTTCTGTTGGCCAATGTTTTTCTTGAAAAATAATGGTTAAGACATAATGGTTAAGAGTATAATTCCAAAAACCAATAAGAAACTATCCTTTTAAACAGACATGATATTTGGTCCTTGGAAAAAAGTAGGACAATTTTCTGGAATACAGGGGCTAACCTACATGTCCACACTGCAAAAACTGGGATGTTAAATTGATTCTTTTGGTATCTATAACAACACCGACATGGTGTTAGTGATCCCCATTGCTTTATAGATGGTAAAATTAACACCATGTCGGTGTTGTCACATATGGCTTGAGAAAATACTGAATATACAGTACCTCAACACATCGGAGTATGGGTACAACTTAAATAATATGAAATGAAGATCTTGCTGCTTTTTTTCTGAGGCCGAAAGAAATCGGAAAGCAGATTAAAAGTAGGGTGAATATCATGCCTGTTTAAAAAAAAAGCACAAAGCAAAGAATAATATTTTACGGAATTAGATTCTCTGAGGGATGACTCAATATCCCGTGGTTCAATGCACTTTCTGATTGTCTTTCTTTTTAAAATATTTTCATCGATGGCAGGACGGTTTCAAAAAAATTGATCTCAAACATGCATCATCCCATAGATACAGTTTCTCCAACTGGAAACTGAATGTGCGGACCCTGGTAGACGTAGAATGAGAGTCGTTGGTTAATCTGTGTGATTACACAGGAAGAACCGGATGGTGGTTTAATGTTGCCATCGATTTTTAAGAGGGGACGGTAGGCCTGCAAGGCTGTGAGTCAAGACCTCGGTCTTGTCACAGAAAATGCCTGTTTCCAGAACACAATATCAATTTATATACAAACACACAAAAAAACAACAAACAAATCCTCGATGAAATAGCTCTCAATCTGCTGATACACAATTCAAAATTATTCCTCATATATACTTCTTATATGTATGGATTGATCATCATGGATTCTTTGCCAATCTTGTTAATTTTCACACTCGCTTTGATACGAGGAACAATGGGTGCGTTGGATTAGCTGTCAACCCAACAAGAGCTAACCGAATGCCAACTTCCCTCTTGCATTCATACAAATGCATCCTGTGACAGCTGACCGAAACTACTTTCATTTATGGGCATTACATCTTAAACTCTTCGTGAATTAACGAAAAGATCGTAACTTATGTTATTCTCATGGTAAACCTGCAACATTTTGTTATTTTACAAGCTCAGGTTAATACCAAAGTACACCTTTTCCGGAAAAAAAATCACTGAATGCTCACAAAGTCTCTGTTTAAAGGTGGAAATGTATGCCAAACTTCCTGAGAATGTCCTGATGAAGAACTACAAATTGGCGGCAATTGAGGAAGTTTTTCGACATGACGCCATGCGACCAAGTCAGACTCAAATAACCCCGCACCGTGAGTAAGCTACTTGGTCGGGTCTGACCCGGGTGAGCCACCACAGTTAGGTCAAAGCTATACTCGAATGCACTGGGGCCAGACCATGGGTTGACCCAGGAAAGGTAATCGAACACACCCAATATCATCTGATCTTAATAAACTGCATCTTTGATGATGTGTTAATTTTACAATTAATTCTTGTTCCAGATTGTTTTGAGATTTTTCACAATCAAATTCTGATTAAATTGAAACATTGCGGAGAAAAGTGTCACAAATAATTGCAAATGAAGGTAACACAACGTTACCTTAAATTTTTATCATTCTTGTTTTGCTTTGTTCCCCCCCAAAAAATACAACTTCAAAAACGAATCTGAAACAAATAAAAGTAAACAGTTTTAACACAACTACATGTAATGTGTTCCAAATCATTGGATAATGCAACCAACAAACAGAGTAATTTCATATTTGAGGAACCCTGTACACACATGTAAATATAGCTACTATATAAAAAGCTTTACTACACTAATGGGGGATCTAAACCTAATTCTGTAACAAATGCTGCGTACATTTTACTTCGAGTAACATCAAACGACACAGAGATAGATGAACATTAGAAATTGATCTGGGATAACATTAACAAGTAATCCAAGTACTTCAGTATCATCAAAATGACAAATATATTCAACGAGAAAACTATGTATACAGTTTATTTTGAAGTTTGTGAGGATTGTAAGCTGCAATAAATCTGAGGTATGAAAAAATATAATATAGTTACTTTTACATCTACATGTTAACATCTCTCTACTACCAGAAGCCGAGAAGAAAACATTTACTAAACATCTTGAGGTAAAAATTACGTCTTTCCAAAACATGTACAAGTTCCGATATCCTCATTGACACCTTTGCACCGACGCCACACGCAGCTACTCCCTGCCACGCTCGCCATTTTGAAATTCAAAATTGCACGTAAAAATATGCGCACTATACGGTATAACACACGGGGACGTTGACTCCCAAAACGGCGCAACCAAGATTATTGTGATGATGACGTCAGGTGAATCGGGTCAATGGGATATCTCTCCTCCAACCTACTCTTCCAATAATGACAGTCAAGTTGCAAAATTGTTTCGACTGGTACAGTCACGGAGATTGGCATTTTTCAAATTAATCAACTTCACGAAACAACTTCAGATCATGTCCGCCTTTACGTTGCTTTTTTATAAACCATTTTTAGGAGCGGGCTATATTTTGTTCAATGATTGAATTCAGCAATTTTAATATAGAGCATTTCACACTAGCTTTGTGACTGTGACAAATCTTCTTCTTTTTTTTGTAAAAAGATATATTTCCGACACCCAATGAAAAGTGCTTCATCTGTAATTCATCTGTATGGCACATATTAACGGGGGAAAATGTTTCGAGTTAAACGCTGAAACACAATATAATTTTTGCAAATGTTCATTAATATAAACAACTAATCTGGCTGACATAAATTATAATGCTTAGAATTTTAATGCACATGCTTCTATTTCAAATAATGTTTTAAATAACCAAGCTTTTTTTAAAGGCAACTCATAATTGTAAAATCAAAACGTAGCTTAGTGAAGCTGCCTATTCATATTCACAATTCTGCAAGTTGTACAAAGAATATTTAAGAGATGAGCCTGGAGCCCTGATAACATCGATGTTGAACTGTTATCATGTAGTCAACAAAGCCTGATAAAGTGACACGAAACACAATGGAGGGTACCACTTTGCATCCGCCACGTTAGCCGTTTTTCCCCAGCGGTTGTAATTTTTGTTCAAGCACGTGAAACCACCTAAAAGTGCTTCAACATGTGAATGGACATGCAGGCTTACACTGAAAATAATTCGAGGTGATACATTTGATGTCTTTATCATTTTCTTTTCAAAATCACTCTTCAATTTCCATCAAAAAAAATGGACGGAACAAGTTCCCTGCCTTTTCCGTTAATTTGTTTAATGAAATTTGAAAGTAGTTGACAAATCTATAATTCTAATCAACAAGTTATTTTTAGTGAGTGTAAGCTTGCATGTCCATTCACATTTTGGAACACTTTGGGGTGCTTTTTCAGGTTCTTAAAAAAAGTTACAACCATTGGGAAAAACGAGAGGGTAGATAAGTGGTACTCTTTAATGTGTTTCTCGTCAAGTGTAATTGATTATACTTTGGAGGGTGAATTGAAATTTAACTGTCTCTCTGTACAAGTATATTGAAAGTACTGTACAACCTCCAAGCTACATATGTGATACAGCAACTAAAATAAAACTATTTCAAATATATTCCTCTAGAAGTAAATATACATCTTCTTTTTGCAAACTACTTTCATGCTAGGATTCTATAATTTATAAAAATTAAAAGATGAACTACCAGCATTCAACTACATTTCAGGTATTCTTAGATTAAATCTTATAAATTAAAAAAGAAATGTGCAAAGAAAAACAAACTACAGGTATACCATTTGGATACATGTTCCAGCATGGTTTTATCAAAACAAATATTCACAGCAAACAAATTTAACTATATTTAGCAAACAGTGGCAGCGCGGCTAATTTACAAAAAAGTCTTTAAGATGATTGTAGAAAAAGCAAAAAGCAAAACGCGTAATATTAATTAAACCATAACTATTGAATCATTTGGCTTTGATGAGATGGTTTCGTTATTTTACGTTGACACAGCATTCAGAAAAATCACAAAGCATCAGTAATTAAGACTTCTAAATAACAACGGTTCAAACAAAAGTTGATATCCGAGTGACTGTTTAACAGCACCACAAATTATATTGAAATTTACAATACATTGCTGGTGAGGAACAGCAAAGGGTAAAGTTGCCAAATCTCATCTTACAGTTCTCATTTTTCATTGAACTTATCCTGAAAGCAAAGTTCACACTTCATGCAAATACGTTTGTGAAGCAAACTGTAGCATCAAAACTTGTGAAAGTTGTAGAAGGAAAAAAAATCGTCCAAAGTGTTTAGAATTGGATGAATACTTTTCCATGAATTAAGAACACACTCTTGTTTAGCATTAACCATACTTATTTCATCTGGTGATTTAAAATCTATTTTACATTTAAAGTCCGGGCCAAGAATGTTACTGAACTCATTCAGTTAAGAACAGGAGACAAAACTGAATTGAAAATTCAGCTTTGTTTAGCCGACTCATCTTCCTTTGATAGTGGGAATTGAATATCACAAGACCACTGAGGCTCCTATACGTCTTAATCAAAAATAAACAACCATCATTGTTCAAATTGCACCATTTCCTTCATCAGCCTGTCAGTGCGCCAACTTCACCATCCCAAGGTTCCCTTTGAAAATAACTCTCATCATTTTGTTGCTTGGTAACCGGGTTGCCACAGCAACCACACTGTCAACCCAGTATCTAGGTAACCAAGAAATTGGACCTCTGAATATAAAAAAAAACCACAATAGGTGTTGATCTTAAGATCAAAAGAAATGGCAATAGTTGACGGTGGTGTAGATTGAGTCGTAGAGTTTGTTATAGTCTACCTCTTGATTCACCGTGGCATTGTGCTCCATCTCACTCGCAGAGAGAGCCTTGTGTCCGTTAACAGCACCATTATGATGGACTGATAGGTCAGTCTTATTTGAATGCCCAGTCTCTTGACAGCTATCCGTCTCCATTCTAGAACTATCATTACGTTGACATTCCATCAGTCCTAAATCTGCCTCAGTGTACAACGAGACAATCTCACTTGCCTGTAATGTCCTAGGGGTAGTTTCTTGTGGGTGGGGTAGGTTCATGCAAGGAGTGGGCGTGTCTTGGGTGCCATTGCTGCAGTTGGGACGATGAGGGGCGGGGCTATCTACAGATAAACCGTTCTGAGATGGAGAATCTGTAAGGAGATCGGGAGAGCCAATAAGTTCTGTAGTGAGCATGGTGTGTTGAAAGACTAAATATATGTACCATTATAAAAGTTGTCAAAGTCGTTTTTTTTATGTTTAATGAACGTTTTCTTCCAGCACAAGCTTCATTAACTCAGAGGGGGAAAAAACAAATTAATTAGTAAACAAGTAATCTTAAATGAGGTACATGAAAGGTACATTCATGTAGGAATATGAGGTTTAGTAAAATACATGCAGTACACGCATGCATGGCCAATCTCATTTGCTACAGTGAAACAGTGACCTTCAATTTTACTTGTTACCTAAATATTGCAATGACAAAACAACCGTAATGTTTTTAAAAGAGGTACATGGATGAACAATCTCAAAATGTTATGTGCGGGGGAATTCCAACTGCAGCAATGTTTACCAACACAACAATTTATATTCCTTACAGGCAGTTTATTTCGCCATGACTAAGGAGTATGACCATTGACTATACCACTTACAATGACCATTGACTGATGACCACTGACTATGATGACCTTTGACTATGATGACCATTGACTATGATGACCATTGACTAAGATGACCATTGACTATGATGACCATTGACTATGATGACCATTGACTATGATGACCATTGACTATGATGACCACTGATTATGATAACCATTGACTATGATGACCACTGATAATGATGACCACTGACTATGGTGACCATTGACTATGATGACCATTGACTATGATGACCACTGACTATGATGACCACTGACTATGATGACCATTGACTGTGATGACCATTGACTACGATGACCATTGACTATGATGACCACTGACTATGATGACCACTGACTATGATGACCATTGACTATGATGACCATTGACTATGATGACCACTGACTATGATGACCACTGACTATGATGACCATTGACTATGATGACCATTGACTACGATGACAGACTATGCTGACCATTGACTATGATGACCACTGATTATGATAACCATTGGCTATGATGACCACTGACTATGATGACCATTGACTATGATGACCATCGACAATGATGACCACTGACTATGATGGTCATTGACTATGATGACCATTGAACAGACAAGGCTGATCTGACCCTTCTTAGAGGTAATGCCCCATCAGAGCTCGACATTTTGCAGATTTCAGCTGCTTAGGAACATAACACTGAGTGAGATAGTCCTGTGCTTCTGACCTCACATGACCTTTGCTAGGACCACTTACAGCCCCATTGTGAGGATCCAAAGAGGCCCCCTGACCAAAACAAGACTGTAGACTGGTGCTAGATTGACGATCAATGCTAGGTTGTTGGCTGCCGCTGGATTGTTGACCAATGCTGAATTGTTGATCCACGCAAGACTGTTGGGCATTATGGGACTGTTGACCACCATGGGACTGTTGACAATCATGGGACTGTTGACCAATTCCTAGTCGCTGACCATGACATGACTGTTGACCAAAGCATGATTGCTGAACACTGCAGGAATGTTGACCACAGAGGGGTTTGTAACTTTCTTCAACAGAGCTGTTATTCATTTCCATGTCTGGTGGCAAAGACGATGCGACAAAATTTAAAGATACAAATCAGGACTTCATGCAAGAAGAAAACTTTTCCCAAGTGTGGCCTTGAAAAGAACCTGCAAAATGATGTTACACTGACATTCAATATGGTACGCTTTCTTCAATACTTGTGCTGATACCTTTCAAGCCAAAATTGTGAGTACAAGTACAATGGTAATGTCTTAATAAATGTTACTTTCTTACTGCCGATGAACTTCTCTTTAAATGCACAACAGTTCGCCCCTCACAAAGGGCATCCTGCGCTGAAAATCAAACCTTTAAGGCTATGTCAATGGGCAGAGAGGCAACCCTAAAGGCAAGAAGGCAACCCTAAAGGCAAGAAGGCAATTAACAGCACTTCTTATTTTAAGTTCATGACCTGAAATAATTTCTTGCGGATTACTTATCACACTTTCAAGAGTCTACGCTGTATTATACCATTAAAGTTCACACGATTCTAACATTGGTACGTTGTAATTAAGGAGTACATGTAAGGCAGATATTAAATAAAATTACCCCGTTAGCCATTTGAATCACTGTACAAGTTTGCTAGCGGGTTTTCGATCTAAAGATTTGCAGTACCACCACGTACATGGGTGGTATGGGTGGCTTGTGCGTAAAGGGCTCGCCTTTTGCCTATATGGCCCTGGTGCGATTCCTGGCTGAGGCCACATGTGAGTAGAGTTGTGCATTGGTTCTCTTCTATGTCACGAGGGTTTTTCTCCACGCCATCCAGTTTTCCTAAAACCAAAACCAATCACGTCCGATCTCAGGCTGTGCTCCATATATGGGTTGATGTGGCTGGCTGCCAAAGGCGCCTCTGAATGCCTGCAGCTGGAACACGTGTAGCCGCGTCCTTCGCAATTTAGCTTCTCACCTGCCAGTACAGATGATTAGCCTCCCAAATCATTTTTAAATTATTTTTACATCAATCTCTCTGAAAAAAATAAAGCTTGCTCCCGAAGACGATCGGAGCATACTGATGGAGGCGAACTGGAGTTGACCCACCCACAAACTCATAAGAAAGAATTATGTATATGGTGTTACCGCAAACCTGACTAGATTGTTTTTCCACCATGCAAAGTTTCATAGCCTACTATAGCCTAAAATTTACTTCATAATTTTTACTCATCATCGTAATTACGCATTCCAAAAATAATATCTCACAAATCACAACCAAGGCTAGTTTTTCATACAAGGGAGATACACATTATGTCTAGAGGACATCAAGGGATGCATATTTTTACTCAACATCCCAACAACACTGGTATTTGGTTAGTTGCGAATGTCTTCATTTATCAATCAATCACAAGGTGTTTAGTTTGGCAGCCAATGGTGGTGTTCTAGAGTTACAAATGTCTTTGTTTATCAATCAATCATTGAGTTTGGCAGTCAACGGTGGTGCTCTAGAGTTTACACAAATGTCTTCATTTATCAATCAGAGTGTTTAGTTTGGCAGCCAATGGTGGTGTTCTAGAGTTACAAACGTCTTTGTTTATCAATCAATCATTGAGTTTGGCAGCCAATGGTGGTGTTCTAGAGTTACAAATGTCTTCCTTTATCAATCAATCACAGAGTGTTTAGTTTGGCAGCCAATGGTGAGGTTATGAGTTACAAATGTCTTTGTTTATTATCAATCAATCATATCGTGTTTGGCAGCCAAAGGTGGTGTTCTTGAGTTACAAATATCTTTGTTTATCAATCAATCACAGAGTGTTTAGTTTCGCAGCCAAAGGTGGTGTTCTTGAGTTACAAATGTCTTTGTTTATCAATCAATCACAGAGTGTTTTGTTTGGCAGCCAATGGTGGTGTTCTAGTGTTACAAATGTCTTTGTTTATCAATCAATCACAGAGTGTTTTGTTTGGCAGCCAATGGTTGTGTTCTAGGGTTACAAATGTCTTTGTTTATCAATCAATCATATCGTGTTTGGCAGCCAATGGTTGTGTTCTGGAGTCGACACTCTCTTCTAGTTCTCATTTGCTTCCTGTATGACTAAACCAGCAAAGACTTCCCAAGCAAAATATTCTTGGAGTAAAATCATTTTCAAAATACTATTATCTATTTAAGATTTCCATATAATTTGCAAAATCAGTTCACAGTTCATGTGTACATTTAAAGTTAAACCTTTAAAATCTCAAATTTTCCATGAATTTTTTTGTGATTCATCTGAGAAGATGTGAGAACTGAACCACCTCAAAAAGGCCTTAGCTTTCATTAAAAAATACATTGTTTCATAATACTGCAGAAATATTCCATACAAGTTTCCGCCACAACTCTCATGAAATGAACTTTATTTACATTATTATTTAATAAGGAGGCAAGGCAGTTTTTTTGAAGGAGGTAGATGAGGGTCCCTCTACTCCCTCCATGAGAAAAAGATTGATGCAGACATCTCAAGGAGCATTACGGCTAAGGCCAAGAAGAAACTGTACTAGATTCATACAATGAGTGTACACTGTGAAAAAAAACTAGTTATTGTATAGTGCATTTTACAATAACGTATCAATGCGCTTTACATTAGTGCCCTGAATAACATTCTCGTTATCTTTCTCAGGTCCCTGGGGAGTATACAGCCCCGGGCTGCCGTTGTGCTCCAGAGGCTTTTCAAACACAATACCAACCTCTACTTTGTACCCTCACAGGTACCCATTTATACCCCTGGGTGAAGAGAAACAATTTATAGTAAAGGATCTTGCTCAAGGACACAAGTGTCATGACCGGGATTTGAACCCACAACCCGTTGACTTAATAACCACCTGAACTTGAGTCCGGTGCACTAGACCGCTCGGCTATGACACGCTCCATGGATGACCTTTAAGCTAGGGTAGAATCCTTAGACCCCACCAGTTAATCATGTCTAACAACTCAGAGATTAATATTTTGAAGCAAACACTTTGGTTCCAACATGCTAATACACACTTACTGCACATACATCTATATTACTGGAGATGAGATGACACACCAGCTTGAAAACAACCTTTGGGACACTAGGTGGCAGCAGACACACTGGGTACTGTTCTGAGCATGCACACATTTCCAAGAACAATGGATTTACCTGGTCAAGTCTGCTGCCACCTAGTGTCCCTTAAAGTCTCGCATTGCACACCTGTCTGATTACAGGTCCATAACTCCACCCATCAGTTGATCACAGTCTTTCCCGTGTTTTATGAAGTCCAGGCCGGATTGTTTCATTCTTGAAAGGGCAAGGGGCACCAAGGCATATTCTTCTCATAAAGGGTTACAAGAGGAAATTGTAAATTCCTATTGAAACATTTCAAGGGCACCAAGGCAATGACCAGGGGCAACAGAAGCAATTGCCTCCGTTGCCTCCAAGTATCAGGCATGGAAGTCCATCTAGGTCCATCAATTAAAAGGACAGGATTCCACCTGTACAAATCAGTGATTTCCTGTGTCCTCTGACTGTATGTAATCTTACTGGATGTTGAGACATTAAGCTTCTGCTTATTTGCCCTTATTGACTGGAAATTATAGCACTTGCGGTATCGTGTGCTTTGAAGGCCGATGGGACGAGAAGCTATCGGACTGTCAAAGTTGTTCCTGCGGTGGACCTTTGGCATTCCTCCTTCAGCCTCAAGTCAGCATCAACGTTCAATCCTCCTCAATAAAACCAATGTTGCATTTTGCATCAACGTTAAAAAAACAGTGGATATCGCCACCCATCCTCAAGTGACGACGCCTTTGCTAATGCTGCACTCGATTCAACCGCTGAAGGTCTCCCCTCAATCTGATCTACCTCTCTACCATCTTGTGAATCTTTGCCATGGTTAATGTCTACCATTTCTATAGTAACATTCTCCTCAATATCCATTTTATCAGCTGCTGAAGTTGATGCTAACTCTTTCATTGGGGTTATATCTTTCGGAGCAGTCCACTGGCAAGCTTGTTGGGAGTAAAGGTCGAGTATAAAAAGCCGTTTGACTTTTTGAAAGTTTTTGAATCACACACCATAATGGGAACATGTCACATGGCAAACTGAGATTGTAATCATCAAATATAAACATGCAAGCTAACAGAAAAAAAACAAATAAAAAAATACTATCGACATAACAGAGCTATGTAGCTTTGCAAACTGCAAGTAACGGAGATAAGTCATAACCAGCAGCCTCCATTTTTTAAAATGAAAGCAAATTCAGTCCCTATGACCAGACTGTGTAAATCGGACTTTGAGATGCGTTTTATTAAATCATGGATTTTGTAACGTCCATGATCAAAAAAACAGCCTGGTGGATTCATAAGTTAATTGATGTTAAGTGTTATGTGTTTAATTGATGAAGCACGCTAGTGAATAAAGAAACAAAGAGAAAGAATGATTGGTTTTCTATGCACCATGAGATTTTCTGTTAATTAACCAGTTCCTGACCCGACGGGAATCATCCATTTTTGCCGTCCAGCCTGACGCGATTATTTTTCTCGGAATTGCCCAAATCTGTTTTTTTCTTTGAGAGTACCTCTGGCACAACGAAACCATGACTAAACAAAGCCAAGAGAACAAAGATTATCTTTTAAGCACCAGGATTTATTCTTTCGAGAACGAGGTTTTATGATTCACAGTACATGAACCTGATACTTACTCGACAGAGAAACAAATCCCGGTGTTTCAATGAGAATCTTTGTTCTCTGGGCTTTAAGTCACGGTTTCTTTGTTTTCTTTGTGCCAGCGGTACTCTCAAAGAAAAAAGATTCCTGCAATTCAGAGAAAACAATGTCAGGATGGCACTGGAAAAAAAAACTGGTTGAGCAGCTCTTTGAGATTGGGCTCCAGTTTTAGGCTTTGTTCTAAACAAGGTTTACATGTATCTCTTTAAATTGGTTTGGTTTACCGTGAAGAAGATTACTAGATAGTTAACCCGACTGCCTCCTTCAAAGTCAGTCTACAGTAACCATAGGGGTCAAAGTTCAAAGGGACACATTGCCTTCAGATTGGGCGCTTTTGGGCTATAAAAAGCGTTTGTTATGAAACAAATATGGGTGGATGGATATTTTAAAAATAGAATGTAATTATTCACATAAATATCCCTTTTCAGTGTGTGCTTTTTCGTTTAATTTGGTGCGGAACACGGTCTGCTATTTTGTAGAACCAAATTTTTGACTCCACAAAATGGCAGACCGTTATGTTTCTATGTAGAGTGTGGTTCTGCTGGTTGTATTTCCAGAGGCAAATGTATGTTCTTTGAATCCTTACTCACTAATTACAACACGCTGTAGGTGTTTTATTGCATGAACAACTCTTAAAAAGTATCAAGGAGCAATTCCAAACAGCAAAATTTTAAGGGATTTGAAGGCAATGTGTGGCCCTTGAAGTCTCAAACATGCAAGAAAATTCTCGGAACCTTACTCTCTGTTCCGTTGAGATCTTCCTCAAATGATGTTGACCCGTTGCCCGTCCTAGCCTTTTTCAAGTCCCCATCGGTGGCATCGTCGGTGCCTCTTTTTCTGCATAGATGACCAGACGAGTAGCCATTGGGGATGCGTGGGACGCCATCTACCTGCTGGATGTAATGGGCACAGTGCTCATGGCTGCAGGATAAGGCAAGATCCTTGGGCAGATGGCCATTGTTGTTAGTTGTTCTATAAGTAAATAACAAATGTACATTTCGTTAACCACGTGTAATAATAATATATAATGAAATTATTTACATAGAACCAAATCCATAAAATGTACTCTTAACCGCTTTACAAAAAATATAATATAAATCCCAAAAGTAAGGAACAACAATAATAACGATAATAATTACACACATTTATGTACATGTATAGGCGTTCAACAATGAAAATGGGGAAGGCCATAAAACATCAAAATACTAAAATAATAAAAAACTAAAATAGTCGAAAGAATGCACAACTACAAAACTAAAATTTAAAGATGCTTAACAAAAGCTAAAACATATAAAACAAATTTGAAAGCATTTATTTAACTGTAATTACAATTTACAAACCCTTGAAAGATCTACAGACTTTTTCTTTGGGGGGCGGTAAGGAATTTGCTTACATTCCTTTGCATGGTATTGCCTTTTCAACAGATCTATAGAGAAGCTGTGGTGTTTTTGCTGGTTTGGTTAATTCTGATGGGAAACTAAGATACCAACTGGAAAGTTGCAGGTTAGCCAACAAAGCTAAAAACCAAGAGAGTGTCAGTCATGTTTCACATGAAGTCTTCCATAACAGGCCTGGATTAACACACAGGCCTTGACAGCCATGATCTGTGTTGCCCAGCCGCCAATGTCACAAAACTTTACGCAATTGTGTAAAAGTCCACTAGCGCAACATTATTGCGTCGAGTACAACTCACACAACAAGTCTCACGCAAGTGAACTTACGCAGTTGCGTAAAGTTTCGTGAAAATCGGCTGCCGGTCTTGGCCTTGGTGCCAACTTCAAAAGTTTCCCACAGACTTTAAGATTTTCCAATGAAAGATCGACTTCCAATGAAAGGAAAATGGCCTTGCCCTCTCAAAGACCCGATTCCAGGCCTTCAATGAACAATGATGCCATAATACACGTAATCTGGGAAATTAGCCAAGACCTGTTTCTTTTTATAATGCGATCAAACACAAAAGTTCTTGCATGACCTTTGGCATCCAATGGCCCACCTTCAATATAAAAGCAATTAATCCACTCATTAAAAAGTGATGTTACCTGAAAATTGCCCCGTTAGCTTTGAGAATTCCAAGGCACTCTATTCCCCCACTCCTGGCCGCTTTATGAGCAGGTGTTTCACCAAGGTAATCCTGAAACAATAGATGGTCAAGACACAATAGTCAATTGTTTTTAGTGGTATAATAAAAATACACTAACAGTAACAGAAGTACATAGGCCTAATAGAGCTAAATCATTTGTTAAAATGCCCCCAAACTGGTCTTTGAAAAAAGTAGAATACAAATATAGTACAAAAAAGTAGCCTGCAACCATAAACTTAAGTAAAAATTCTGAAATTATCAATCAAAGACATTAAGTGTTGCACTTTATACTTAGTTACACATACAATAACAATTCAATGTAGGCCAACTTCAAGAAAAACATCTAATTTTACTTTGCACTAAGTTAGGGTGTCGTACCAATATGCAAGAATTACGGGCCAATACGTAAAACATGACAATAATAAAATATAATTATTATTTTTTATTTTTTAGATTTTAAGATCAATTCACAAAAAATCCTAACATAAAACCATTTTAACTGCTCCAGATTGCAAAGTAGAGCTTTTTAAACCAAACATAAACACGAAATAAAAAACATATATTCCGAGGACCTGGTTTCAATTCAGAGTGCTCCGGCAACACTTTCAAAATTTGATTCCAGATCCCAGTTTTTGTAAAATCCGGGGGGGGGGGGGGGGGAACCCTGACTTTGTAATTTTGCACTTTTTACATCAACATGTGACCTCAAGGCACCCCCCCCCCCCCAGGGAGAACA
Organism: Marthasterias glacialis; assembly: GCA_911728455.2. NCBI lineage: Eukaryota > Metazoa > Echinodermata > Asteroidea > Forcipulatida > Asteriidae > Marthasterias > Marthasterias glacialis. The sequence goes on from OU452228.1 coordinate 20,605,557, forward strand.
GTCCTTAGAGAACTGACGGGGCTTACCCCAGCTAAACAAGAAGAAATGCAACAAAAGTAATAAAATAAACTGTACTGAAGAACAAGAGGAAGGCATAATACAGTTAATACATGTATGATAAAGTAAGGATGACATTCTTGATTTATAACGGAGAAAAATTACCACCACCACCACAAAACCATCCACCAACATCTCTGAACTGAACCTGTACGCACTTGATGATGACTACAGACTAAAATTAGACTGCAACAAATGGTAAGGAATTCACAGAAGAGTAGACCACTAATCAAGGACATCCCCAATCCACGGCAAACTCAAAGGATTTAAGACTAATATATTCAGCTTTCGTCCAGTGTGTCACTGTGACATGTTCAAAATACATAAAGAATGACAGTGGCGTATAGCGGAAGTTGTAAATTCATGGGATTAAACAAAGCATGCACAGCAAACCCGAGTCCAAGCATGTGAGTGTGACGTACATGTTGGACTATATTTGCTGATTTCATTAAACAAGTACATGAGTAACCACTCCACAAGTGAGCGCTAGGTAGTGGAGTCTTATGCAAAAAATATACACAAGGTTCTAAACACTGAATAAGATGTGCCACTCTAATATATATACATGTATATGTTTTTTAAAAATCTGCTCTTCATAAGTAGTTAAACGACAAGCAGAAAACAGTTAACAGCTCACTCTGTGAACAATTACTCAATAAATCATCAACAAACAACAGTCTGTAAGACCAATCTTTGAATGGTCAGACAAATAAAAACTGAATTACAATGTATGTTCAAAAGAAATTAATTGGGATAATAATCAAACGTGAAGTGACAATGACAAGATAATTATTTTTGTTCCAGTTGGTTGAGCAGACCAACCTTCATGTACCTCCATTCGGGCCAAACAGCCAACTAAACAGGGTCAAGTTAGTAGTATTGACCCATTTCCTGACGCATAGTGCACTTACACGCACCTATCCTGTGTCCACGATTTTGGGAATCAAATGTATGCAAAAGAATAGACCCTTCTTCTCTTTACAAGCAAAGACCACCATTTTGTATCGAGAGCCTTGAGTAGCACAAAATGTATTAAACTGGCTGGGGCCTTTTTTTGTAAATTTTTTAAACTCTTTTATGAATTATAGGTTTACTTGTTGTTTTAGATGGTAAAATTCATTTATCATTAATGTAGGTATTAATTTGATAGCATTATTGTTCAAATAACAAACTGTTGTATTTTTTTGCAGTGAAGGCCGCCCGTACTTTTGCCAAACATAGTTGGCAAAACCCACTGCTGTGACATTGCAATAGAAAGGTCTATTGACTCCCAAAATGGTGGAAATGGTAGGCGCAGTGTGCGGTAGGTGTGTTCCGCGTCGTGCAATGGGGGTCAACACAGTCACAGTATCCCCTTCTTATTCTATTTACCTGTGCGTTTACACTGGCCCCTGATCGGATCAACCACATCAGACAATGGGGCTGATTACCAAAAGCAGCAACGTGGGCTGGAGTTTGATGGAAGCGTTGAGTTGCAACGTCAAAGTTCACCCCAGCACTGACCAGCAGCTCCAAACATCCCAACTATTCAAATGAAAAGAAGAAAAACAAATCTCTGTACTTTAATACGGAACAACAATAACAAAGTAAATGATACTTGGAAACTTCATCTAGTTGATTACAGGAGAAAAATAACACATCTGCCAGGCTACCACTACCAAAGTGTATTTGAACATTTTTTAAGGAGCAACAAAACCAAAATGCCAGGACCTGCAAGAGCAACCTCACTGAGACAATAGCGTCAATGGCTTCCATCCATCAAACGTCTACCTCAGGCCTGATTGCTTCGTCCTTGAAAGGAAAAGGGCACCAAGGCATTTTCTTCTTGATAAAGGGCACCTCTAAGAGGAAATTGTATATTTCTATTGGAAAATTTCAGGGGCACCAAGGCAATGAGTATGACCACGGGGCAACAATGGCAATTGCCTGTACCTGTTAATTATTGAGTGATGAAAAAGTTACGACATGGGGATTTCACATACAGTATACACATCTTAAACTACACTTGTAATTCACTCAGTTTGGTTGACTTTCACCACAGAAAAATCGGGGGTGCCAACTTTTGCCGGTTTGTGATGCTTGGTACTTTTGAGCCTGCCAGCCATACTACTTTTTGTAAATATTTTCAACCACAGCTAACCACAGCTAGTGCTTTTGTAGGTTGAAAGCAATTATCCATCAGAGAACGATGTCAACACTTCTGAAATAAAACCTTACTGTGTCACAAATGACTAGACTTCAAAATGCAAGCAACAAATTATACAATTGTTACAATTCAGGGAAATTTTTGTACAGCAATTTTGCAATTGAATAGTAAAATATTTTAACTGATCCTGTTTTGTGCACACTGCATGCTAATATTGAGTAGCAAATGATAATTTTTGAGTAGCAACATCTTGTGTAGCAATTTGCCATGCCTATCAGGGGAAATCATTTACTGCAATTTCAACATGACCATTTGGAGAACATGGAACATTTCATGATTTGCAAACATCAAACACATCTCTTGCAGAAAACTCTCTGATGAAAAAGTTGTAACAGACTTTACCACTGCTTTCACCAAGAGAAAGCAACAGCCCCAACAGCCACAATTCCAGGTTTTGAAGAAAAAAATTGAAGTTGAACTACTTTTGACATCACGGTCGGGTTTCGGAGACGTCGCCTTTTTAAATCTTTTACATTTTACTACACATGAAAAGCTAGCATCTAAAATCATCCAGAACTGATGGTATTTTAATCATTGGTATTGAAATTAATGAATTATAAACTACTAAACTTATTTGCCAATTCATGAAAATGCAAAAACGACACCACGCGTAAAGTGCTGTGTTTTAAAACCAATATACACACACATTCGCCGGTTCGTAAACTTTTTTTAAAGGTACAGGATTCACCTATTTGTGAAAACGCAAACTGCAACGTGCAACCCACACTGTATAGAGTTTCCATTGAAGATTGGCCGAGCGCGCATACTCTACACTGAGCCATTGGGGGGTTGTTGACACTACAGAGCTGGTATCCTGCATTGACTGCGCAAAACAATATGCAAGTCAGGGCATCAGTGGACACGCAAGCGTTAATACAACTTTTTACACATAAGGAAACAGTCGTTGAGTGTCACGTGACTATTTAGTAAAACACAGATTGAAGTGGCTTTACTTTTAGTGGGCTAAAAAAATTCATCAATTTGGAGTACAGATTAAATGCCTTTTATTTCATCTTTGATATCTTGAGAAGCCAGTAGGTGATTTTCCAGCAATTTTGTTTGAGTCTTCGTCGAACTTTTTGAAATTTGTTGAACACAGTATCACACATATTTGTTTTAAATCCACTTCGTCACAGCGCTAATACATATCCCAGACTGGGGCGCTAGTACTTCTACTAGGACTCTAGTGTAGTACTGTAGTCAAAATCGCAAAAAAGGAGTACAGCGCCACATAGTTACTGGCATGACCGGGTCTAAACCAAAAGCATAACCTTATTTTGTAAACAAGATGGTCAAAAATGAGTGGAAAGTGGCAGTCGGATTTGGCATTCCAAAACCTATTTAGGCCCTTTATATGATTATTTTATACAATTAGGCATCGGGCTTAAGCAACAAGTACAAGTCAGAAGTAGGGCCAGTAAAGTAACTCATTCCTACAAATACAAAATTACAATGAACAACGTCATTACATTAAACATGTACAAACAAAACCAATTAAGTTAAAACCAGCCAAACAACCCTTCAAAGTCCCATATTTCGAAAAATAAAAATCGTAACCAGTACAATATACAAATTTGACTACCTTGCCGTGATAAGCCGACCAGTGTGCCGGGGTCCAACCGTAAAATTGATCTTCCGTGTACAGGTCATACTCCCCGTGCGCCAGCAGGGCAGACAAAGCACCCGTGTCACCATCACGACATGCACGGTGAACAGGAAACCGAGTTCGAAGATGATCTTCACTCGATTTGTCCCAAAATCCCAGGGCTGGAGACTGCTCCATCATCCGCCTAATGCCCTCCAAGGCAAGCTGCTGGAATTTAGAGAGATTCCTCAACGAAATGGAATCATTTTGAGCCTCCAGCTTGACGGGGATTATCTACAAACAAAGACAAAGTCGCAGTCACATTTTCGGCGGTGCAGTTTTGGAGCAGGACAATGGCGCCTTTTCCCTATTCAATTCATTTAGTCTGGTTCTGGATGTGACGTCAACGAAATTCATTTTCCAGGCCATACACAGTCTAGGTACTATACTAGGAACTGGTTTTAAAAAAAATCATCAATACAAACAAACCAAAAGTCAAAACAGATACGAACAAAAAATTAAAGTTAACATTAATGGACAAAGGGAAATTGCAGTTAATGTAGATTTTTAAGTCTGACTCAAGTACACAATGCGTTTTGTATCTGTAGTGTTACACTCTCCCATATAGAGAAAGAGCTATTATGTGCAGGTGAATTTGTAGAGTGACGGAAAAAAATTGCTTATGTTTAATAATTATAAGGGTATTCACTGATGGAAGTAATTTTGTAGAGGGTGTTGTAAAATGTTTATAAAATAGACATAAAGTCTAAGTAATTTCTATACCTCGCAGTGTGTGAAAAGGTTAGAGATGCCTCCGTATAGTAAAGGTGTGTACCGTTCCAAAGTGCGGGGAATGAGTATAGCGACTAGTTATAAGTCAAGACATTGTGAATGTTATACAATAGAGCAAGGACCAGATTATACCCGGCATGATAGAGTAAGGAGAAGAGATAAGGAGAGATTTTTTTTCGGGAGTGGGGGAGGGGGGAGTTGGCAAAAGTGTGTGAAGCTGGGGTGAATGGTAGGCTATTTGGGTGAGGGAGTTCAGGGTGGTGGTTATGGGTGATGGATGCATTTTATAGTGGGTGGGTGGGGTCGTATTAGTGTGATGAGGGGTGGGGTGAGGATGAAGGGGGTTGGGCGGAGTTAAGGTTGAGGGGTGGGATGGGCTTAGGTCGAGGGAGGGGTTATGCTATGGTAACAAAGGTCTATGGAGGGGTAACCTTGCTACAATCTTTGTAAGGTACATGTATATGTCTGTTTTCTGTTTTAAATGACTATTTCGTCTCTGTATTTTCTCCAAACATTGGAGGAAACTGATTAAAAGTGATTAAACTTGACTAAAGCACCATAAAAAATAATACAAGTTTATATGTATATCAACTTCATGTAATCACATTTATGTGTGATTTTCAAATTGACACAGATATATGACAATTGTTTGTGATATTTTTTCTTCTCAAGGTAGTTTTCATCAAATACTTGCAAACCTTAGCCAAGGCAATTACTAATGAATGTTGTCTTATTTTCTTTGTAGATTGTTCCCTATGCAGGGTTGATGTTCATGACATTCGAGGCGTGCAAGAAAAATGTCCTGTTCCAGAATGGCTACACTCAATCTCCATTTGACGACACACCACTTCAAGGAGTCGATCAAACCCTCAAGCCAGATGACATTCCCAAGACAAGATGATGATGCAGGAAGAAGGCTAAGTTAACCCAGGCTTTAGGTGGGTGGTGACGGAGCCCAAGGAGACCACAAGAATTTAGCTTAAATCTTTTCTTTTTTTTTTAATTGTGTTTTGGTGAGTAAGTTGTGTACTGCTCCAGATGTTGGTTTTGGGCCACTTCAAGTGTTCTATCGTCAAGGTTTAAAACATGTACCAAAATTGTCTTCAAATAAGCTTTTGAAATTGGGTTGGTGCCATCACAGATGAGGCAAAGCCATTTCTCTTATAAAGGAGTGTTTTATTGGAAAAACTTTAAAATTTTAAGGAAGTTTTTTTTAGGGTGCCCCAGAAAGTTCAACAGGATCGGAATAGTTATAAATAAACAAGTCTGTGTGATTTAAAAACTACAGACTACCACTTTAATACACATGACATTTGACCATTGGTACCTACTGGGAATATTTATTTAACTCTTCATACCTTACAAAAAAAATTCTTCACCATCAGGTTGAGACTTAAATCGATTTGAAAAATAATTCATTAGTCTACATCTCCAGGATTTCTGATTAATTTAGAGAAAATCCCTGTCACGTTGTGACACAATTATTTGAGACTTATTTGTTAAAATGACAAATGACCTCCGATGCATCTTTGATCAGACACTATTGAGCCATTAAGCCAATGAAGAAAAAAAGAACTCGTTTATTAAATAAAAAATGAGCTTGACAAAGATAATGAAGCGTCTCAAAATGTGTTTTATTAAACAAATATATAGTATAACTTTATTATAATTATTATTAATTTGGCCAAGATTCAATGACAATAAAGTTCACAAAAATACAGTTTGTACAAGTAAACAAAATCGAGTAAAATAATAAACAAATTAAAATTATTCAATAAATAAACATGCAAACACATAAGATGATACTGACTAAACGAAGTTGGAAGGAAAAGGGTGGGAAAGGGAGGGGTTGGTTAAGCAGCCAAGCAAAAAGACAAGGAAAAAACAACAAAAATAACAAGAAACAAACAAAGAAGAACTGCGGAAGATGAATAAAATAACAAGATTCATGACAAAAAACAACAGAATCTGTAAAACATGAATCAAGAAACAACATAACCAATTTAAGCTGGCCAGGATAGACAAAAGTGTACCTAAACACTGTGACCAAAAGGCCCGTCTACCCTTAGACTTGGTTCAAGTCGGGTTTTGTGGTGAGTGAGTCAGTAATTATTGTGTCTGAGCTTTTTGTAACAAGAGTTGATTGGCACATTCCCGGCAAGTGAGGGCGCATAACAAAGCGCTGAAATAAAACCGCGATGGGTGATTGCAGCAGTATATCGACTGTCGATTGTTCAGATGGACAAGGACTCGACGAAAGTAGGACTTGGGTCAAGTCTAATCTACCCTCTGATGGATATTGCTCTTACTGCAAGCATAACCTTTCTCAAGAAAAATTACTGCAATTTTTCATGAAACAGCAGACCAGCAATCTTAAGAAGAAACAAGTTTTATTTACAATTCTACTACATACGAACCCTTCATGATTTGAAAAACTATGCTAAATATTCAAATAACATGAACAATATAAAACTATAAAAGTGTTTAAGGGTGAAAGAGGCCTATTATGCATGGTATTGGATAGAATATTGAATGTATTCCTAATATTCAATTGGAATACACATTTCAGCCACAGCAGAAGTTAAAACCTTTTCAGTTGAATAGAAAAATACAAAAACATGTTTTGCATACAAAACATTCAAAATACTTTTCTTAGAACAGATTCGGCAAGAATTTGTATACAAAATTGCAAAAATAAGCCAATATTGATAATAATAATGGCAATTTATTAAACGCACAAATCCACAAAAGTGCTCATGGCACTGGCACAAAACAACTACAACATTACTAAAATATAAAATACAAACTTAAATGATGCAGCAGAACACCCAGTAAACAACATTATGCAAATGCTCCATTAAAAAGATGGGTTTTTAGGTTTTTCTTAATTGTGTACTGTACGTCGGTAAAGCGTGTCTCCAACCATTTTGCAATTCATTTGACAACATCTGCACAATATGCCTATAACCAGGTACATCTGCAACATTGTTGTCCTCTAAGGAATCAAACTCTAGAAGATAGAGTTCCCGGGCATGGACATCCGTCCAATTCCCTTTACACGTGGCGTTATTAAATCCTATCCATTCTGTATAATGATAAGTCTTATTGATCATCGAATAGCCCATAATGGTGATATTAGCTAGTGCGGCTTGATCACTGTCGGGGCGGGGTTGATTGGACGGACGAGGGTATTGAGTAAATGCTGCTTTCTTCCAGCTTCCTTGACTGCTATTCTTAGAACCCTTCAAGGAGTCTGTAATGAGAGGGGAAAGACTGACACCTTCAACGCACGTGTCCAGTGTCTTCCCCTCTGGACACAAGGGTGGAACGTGTAGATTTACTAAGTCTACCACGGTTGGAAACAGGTCAACGAGTTCTACTAAAGCATCACTTACTGGCCCCTCACTCACTGGCTTGTCCTGAATGCTGGTTTCTTGGGGGCGTTTCTTGACCAGCTGAAAGGGATCTCTTAGAGGAAACTTGGACGACCGTGACGGATTTCTCGTCGAGTCGGTCACTCCTGGGATGTGAATCATCACAGGAACGTGGGTTGCTGTGGCATAGTTGCTGTATTTAGACCACTCCTGATGTTCACCAAGTTGCCATCCTACACATTAAGTATAAATCAAAGCAACAAAAATAATAATTAAACAAAAACTATGACAAAATGTATTTTCATTAAGTATGTCAACTGTAGATAGATCGAAAAAATTTCTGAATGAGCGTTTTTCTGACAAATAAAATATTGTCAAATCTGATACTTTTTTGTTTGCACTTTGAAAATGTGTGCCTACCAATTAACCTGGGGTAGGATGAGTTACCGACAATTCACTATTACTTCATGTTTATAACCTTGGCAACCAAAGTAGATTGATCATAAAAAAGAAGCTACAGTTTATTGGAGAACTATCAGAAAAGCAGTCTGTGATTTACAAGTAGGTACTATTCAAAATTATCAAGCAATAAACCACAAGGGAAGCTGATTGGGTAAACTTTAAATCAATTTTGGCGTGAACAAAGTAAAATTGACTAGAACAAGATTTGAACCTGTGACCTCTGGATTGATGTGCTGGCACTCTACCAACTGAGCTAAATAGCTCTATGATGACAGGTCTCCCTGTTGCTTCTGACTGGTACCCCCAATAAAAACAGACAAAATAGGGAGACCACCAACATTAGGGCTTAATAGCTCAGTTGGTAGAGCACCGGTACATTAATCCGGAGGTCACACGTTCAAATCCCGATCTTGACAATTTTTCTTTCTTCACCCCAAAATTAAACACTATGAAAAAAATAACACTTCCTAAAAGAAATTACAACGATTAGAAATTGGACTCACCATGATCTGAAATAAAAGTAATGATTGTATTTCCAGCAAAACCAGCATCTTCTAACCCAGCAAGTACACGTCCAAGTTCGTAGTCCATAAACGTAGTGGCTGCATAGTAGGATTGCCTGATCAGGTACTGTGCTCATTCAAGAATTCAATCAAAAATTGACATGAGATGAAGTGAATCAATATGCCATATAAAGGGTAGGGTGTGGGGGGAACTCCACTGTAACTTTTTTTGACAACCGTTTTTCAGCAAGTTAGTTACATGCATGTTAGTTTAAGAATACAAAGTCAACGTCAGTTTTGATTTAGTTTACACAATAGAGTGAAACTGCTTTACGATTTAATAAATCATTTCAGAAATGATTTGTTGATGTGAAATTTTTTATCAAAGGTGCTTGTGAATCAAAACGGACCGGGTGGGGGTGAGGAGAGGGGGGGGGTGTTTGGGAGTCATAAACACAACCCTACATGGTACTTCTCTCCTGCACAGGACCACATGGCACTGGTAACAGAGACAAGAGTATATTGAAATGATGGCATTTTTCACATTTTAGTAACCCCTGGAATTATAGAATTTCAAGGAGCTTTCAGGAACAGTAATCCCCAGCACAACAGAGTACATCAAAGAGCATGATTTCTTTACATCTGAAGAAAATTACAGCTCTTTTTTGTCACCAGGCAGACACAAAAATATCTGAATTCAGACAGAAGTCAAAAACTTCTCATCGCTGCGGTAACCAGACAGTTACGCCGGTACCCTCCTCCTAGCCCCAAATTCCCACCCGCAATCGTTTACGCTGGTTTGAATGCGACGACACAACTTACATGGTACTTCTCTGGTACAGGACCATACGGGAATGATAACTGAAGGGAAGCTATATCTTCTCTCCTTCTTATATCCATAAATGGATTCCAGGCTACTGGAGGTTGCGTCTTGGAGTAGAAGGCATTTTTGGCAATGTCAATAGACTCTAGTGGATACAAACCAAGGTATTCTTCTGGGTATCTAACAAGGAGAGTATAAAAGATCAGGCATAAACATTTTCAGCTGATCTGCTGATTTTTTGTTTGTTCAGTGTGTTCGAAAACAGAAAAGTACTGTACAAAGTGTCACTTGTTCTGTTTCCTGGTTCTTTTTCAACTAAAAAAGTTGCATGTCTGAAAAGTGAAAGCTGTACAGTCAAAATCAACACATACATGAGGGGTTCACAATGGCAACAAATAAAACAATCTCCCCCAGACCAGGGCGAAGTGTCTAGATGTTTCGGTCTCCTAAGAACTTAACCTTGAAACAATCATCAAGTTTGATAAGTCACTTGAAGATTTACACCATGTAGTAAATTACCTCAGTGAGACGTGTGGTTTATGAAAACCCATTGCAAGGAAGAACGGTTGATAATCTGACGATGATTTTGCGTTATCCCTTGCTCTGGAGAGGTTCTGGAAAATCTCTAAGATGTGATCCGTATTCTGAATATCAGGTAGGGTACCTAGAGGCTGAGTGGAGATGTTGACTGGGCACAACAGGTTGAAATGTAACTTCCCATCCGAGCCTGGACAAACCTTTCCAAAAAAAAAAAAACAGACAGAAAATGAAATTTGCACCTTTTGTTACTGTGGGACATGAATTCCGATGCGTGAACTTCCAGCATGTGAGGTAATTTACAGACCCACTGTGAGTGGCGCACCGTCTAGAGTGGTTGCATGACCCCGAGAAAAGTTAGTTTCGCAGCCATTGTTGGGTACGGCCATGTACCAACTCAATGGATAGCGCGTCGCCAGCTGAATGAGTTCCAGTGTCTGTTTGTACACACGGCATTAGGAAAAGGTCTCGGGTGACGTCACGTGAAAACTCTCTATAGGGAAAGAGCTAATGTACAGTGCATTGATACGTTATTGTAAAATGCACCATATAAGAACTAGTTATTATTAACTATTCTTTTCATTATAGCACCAGTAGTTTGATATCCCAACATGTACTCTGTCGTAAAAAATTATCACCAGGCCAAGGTGAACTTTCAACACAGTGCAATGGAAATGTTAAGTTCAAGTAAGAAACTTACCGGATCGTAATCAAACTTTAAAGCTGGTGCATGATATGGTAGTACAGACCAACTATAGGGAGAATCATCATGCTGACCACAGACATGTCCTGAAATATTTTTAAAATAAAAACAAACGTCAAGACACATGAACAAATGAAAAGCCTTTTGATCTTTTAGCCAGGATCTGATCCACCTGGGTTTAAACCTGGGACACAAGCAGGCCTATTATTTGACAGGATTTTTCCTGATTTCAGGATTTGTTTTATAGGTCTTCGTCTTTTGACGACTTCAAACTTTCTTGGAGATGATAATTTATCCCAAATCTCCAGTTTGTCATTTGTCGTCATGTAGATAGTCTGTATAATCTATAACTGTATCACCCTGGAAGTTCAGGAAGTTTTATCAAGAGGAGAAGAAGGCCAAGAAGAGATTAATCCCCATTTTTCAAGATGTGTTGCTTTTGTGCAGTCACACCCCTGAAAAGACCTTGCAGACAAAGGTCACCAGACAAGATGATCAACTTCACAAACACTTGGCAATTCACTAAGTTTGGTTTTCAACGGCAACAATTATTTCAAGGCTTGAAATCATCAGAGGCCAAACTTACAAACCAAGAAGTCTTAACCCTTGCTACTAACCATTGTGAAACACCTTCCCGATGCTGGCTGTGAAGTAACCTGCTTCTTTCATGAACTGTGGCAGCGTTGTGAAGTTACCGACATTGGTACGCCAATACAGCCCTAAATTGTTGTACACCTTGGTGGAATCCGGGCGTCGACCCGTCAGGAATGACACTCTGGATGGAGCACATAATGGTTGCTGCAATTCAGAGAAAAGACGAGTTGTCAACGTTGCCATAGTGATCTCTGACGTCACATTTTGCTTAGCAATAATTGAATAATAATGACGTCTTGTATCCACAAAAAGTGCTCATGGCGCCTGCTCCAATAACAAGTTCTTCCATGGATGTCCTCCAGTAGTGCATTGGACAAGAAACGGATAGCTGCACGAATCTAAGGTCTATGGAATATTATTGAAAATGTTCATTAAAAAGATGTGTCTTCAAGGTTGATTTGAAACTGTCTAATGTCTTGGGTGGCTCTGATGGAATGTGGCAGACCATTCCAGACCTTCCCTACGGCTACCTGGACAGAACAGGACCCCCATGAATTATTCACAGCATGTTCCACAAGAAAACAAATTAGTAGATTGATTCTTATCTACACTCATCTTGAGACCAATCTCTGTGCATTGTCAAAGCTAGACTAGTAGTATTCAGTATATATGCCTTGGAGATGGCCAAAATGATAAAATGATGTTGCATTGCAACCCTGATTACCATCCAAGGTGGTTCATGATCCACAAAAAATTCATTCTTAAAAATTCCTTTATTAACCCTCCTACTCTTCTTGGTCATATTTCCCAGCGAGTTGACCAGCCGTTTGAAAACAATTCAACTGTACAGGCTATGTACATGTTTGGTGGCACAACTATGCACACAACTGTGCCCAGCAACAGACAGTAGTATTCATCACATGATATCACGTTGCAGGCTGGCATAGTTTATCTGTCATTCAAAACCACAGTGGATGAGATTGAAAGGTCAGAGAGTAGGAGGGGTGACTGTGTACTGTGTCGATGCATTCACCACATCATATCATATTGCAGGCTTGCATTTTCTGTCCTCCAAATCGATAATTTTTTTAGGGCCTCTGACAACCCTGCCGTTACAATCAACATTTTTATTACTAGGCTTAGACCCAGTAACTGGGGCGCTGTACTCCTTTTTTGAGATTTTTGACATTATCTGTCGTACTAGCGCCCCAGTCCGTGGTATATATGGAAAGTGCTCCGATTCGGAGTCCGAAGCGGTTTTTTTCTGAATCAGTTACAAAATTGTCAAAATTGCAACAAGGACTCGACAGAATTGCTTGAAAATCGCCTACTGGCTTCTCCAAGTATCTACGGTGAAATAAAATGCAGTTAATTGTACTCACGATCATTTTTGGTCCTCCAAATCGATGATTTTTAGCCCACTATCACGCATATATCAAATTTGCCGTTAGAATCGCCATTTTGAATGTGATACTCAACGACCGTTTCCTTATGTCTAAAACGCTGCGAGGATTGCGTGTTCGCTAAGGCCCTGACTTTCATATTGTTTTCCGCGCAGTCAACGCAGGATACCAGGCTGTGTGTAGCGCCAAGTTCGCTGATGCCCTGACATGCATATTGATTTGCGCAGTCAACGCAGGATACCAGGCTACACAGCTGGTATCCTGCATTGACTGCGCAAATCAATATGAATGTCAGGGCGTCAGTGAACATTGGCGCTACACACAGCCTGGTATCCTGCGTTGACTGCGCGGAAAACAACATGAAAGTCAGGGCCTCAGCGAACACGCAATCCTCGCAGCGTTTTAGACATAATGAAACGGTCGTTGAGTATCACATTCAAAATGGCGATTCTAACGGCAAATTTGATATATGCGTGATAGTGGGCTAAAAATCATCGATTTGGAGGACCAAAAATGATCGTGAGTACAATTAACTGCATTTTATTTCACCGTAGATACTTGGAGAAGCCAGTAGGCGATTTTCAAGCAATTCTGTCGAGTCCTTGTTGCAATTTTGACAATTTTGTAACTGATTCAGAAAAAAACCGCTTCGGACTCCGAATCGGAGCACTTTCCATATATACCACGGACTGGGGCGCTAGTACGACAGATAATGTCAAAAATCTCAAAAAAGGAGTACAGCGCCCCAGTTACTGGGTCTATACTAGGCTCAAAGAACATAAAGCCCATGGCCGCATCGCAGAGGGGAATATGACAAATCTGCCATTGTCAAACACTCTGCTGATCTTGATCATGTTATTGGTTGGCAACAAGCTTGAATCATAGCCTCTGAGAAGCACTGGAATACACGTCGTATCAGAGAAGCTATTGAGATACATAAACACAACACTGTTCCTCAGGACATAGGCTATTTCATTAGCAGCATTTGGCACACAATCCTACCACCCTACTCTATACCATGTCGGATATGTGGCGAGATTTTTCACCCCATGTACCGTGTAGACTACACTACACCTACACAAACCCGAACGAAAAAAAAGACCATTGACAGTGACAGGGCGCCCGCACACGATTGGATTTGTCTCTGCTGCACTATGCTATACATCTAGTATCTAGTAATAAAGAGGTAAATAAACTACATGCATCTACAGTGTACTAATAAACTCTACACGCATCTAGCCCTGTACAAAATAAAATCTACACGCATCTACCCTGTACAAAATAAACTCTACACCCATCTACCCTGTACAAATTAAACTCTACACGCATCTACCCTATACAAAATAAACTCTACACGCATCTACCCAGTACAAAATAAACTCTACACGCATCTACCCAGTACAAAATAAACTCTACACGCATCTACCCTGTACAAAATAAACTCTACACGCATCTACCCTGTACAAATAAACTCTACACCAATCTACCCTATACAAAATAAACTCTACACACATCTACCCTGTACAAATAAACTCTACACGCATCTACCCTGTACAAAAAACTCTACACGCATCTACCCTGTACAAAATAAACTCTACACGCATCTACCCTGTACAAATAATCTCTACACGCATCTACCCTGTACAAATAAACTCTACACACATCTACCCTGTACAAAATAAACTCTACACGCATCTACCCTGTACAAAAAACTCTACACGCATCTACCCTGTACAAAATAAACTCTACACGCATCTACCCTGTACAAATAATCTCTACACGCATCTACCCTGTACAAATAAACTCTACACACATCTACCCTGTACAAAATTATCTCTACACGCATCTACCCTGTACAAATAAACTCTACACACATCTACCCTGTACAAAAAAACTCTACACGCATCTACCCTGTACAAAAAAACTCTACACGCATCTACCCTGTACAAAATAAACTCTACACGCATCTACCCTGTACAAATAAACTCTACACGCATCTACCCTGTACAAATAAACTCTACATGCATCTACCCTGTACAAATAAACTCTACACGCATCTACCCTGTACAAAAAAACTCTACACGCATCTACCCTGTACAAAATAAACTCTACACGCATCTACCCTATACAAAATAAACTCTACACGCATCTACCCTGTACAAATAAACTCTACACGCATCTACCCTGTACAAAATTAACAGGGTAGATGCGTGAATAGTTTATTTGTACAGGGTAGATGCGTGTAGAGGTTTTTTGTACAGGGTAGATGCATGTAGAGTTTATTTTGTATAGGGTAGATGCGTGTAGAGTTTATTTTGTACAGGGTAGATGCGTGTAGAGTTTTATTGTACAGGGTAGATGCGTGTAGAGTTTATTTGTACAGGGTAGATACGTGTAGAGTTTATTTTGTACATGGTAGATGCGTGTAGAGTTTTATTGTACAGGGTAGATGCGTGTAGAGTTTATTTGTACAGGGTAGATGCGTGTAGAGTTTATTTTGTACAGGGTAGATGCGTGAATAGTTTATTTGTACAGGGTAGATGCGTGTAGAGTTTATTTGTACAGGGTAGATGCGTGTAGAGTTTTTTGTACAGGGTAGATGCGTGTAGAGTTTATTTTGTACAGGGTAGATGCGTGTAGAGTTTATTTTGTACAGGGTAGATGCGTGTAGAGTTTATTTTGTACAGGGTAGATACGTGTAGAGTTTATTTTGTACAGGGTAGATGCGTGTAGAGTTTAGTTGTATAGGGTAGATACGTGTAGAGTTTATTTTGTACACTGTAGATGCATGTAGAGTTTATTTGTACAGGGTAGATGCGTGTAGAATTTATTTGTACAGGGTAGATGCGTGTAGAGTTTATTTGTACAGGGTAGATGCGTGTAGAGTTTTTTGTACAGGGTAGATGCGTGTAGAGTTTATTTGTACAGGGTAGATGCGTGTAGAGTTTTTTGTACAGGGTAGATGCGTGTAGAGTTTATTTGTACAGGGTAGATGCGTGTAGAGTTTATTTGTACAGGGTAGATGCATGTAGAGTTTATTTTGTATAGGGTAGATGCGTGTAGAGTTTATTTTGTACAGGGTAGATGCGTGTAGAGTTTTATTGTACAGGGTAGATGCGTGTAGAGTTTATTTGTACAGGGTAGATACGTGTAGAGTTTATTTTGTACATGGTAGATGCGTGTAGAGTTTTATTGTACAGGGTAGATGCGTGTAGAGTTTATTTGTACAGGGTAGATGCGTGTAGAGTTTATTTTGTACAGGGTAGATGCGTGAATAGTTTATTTGTACAGGGTAGATGCGTGTAGAGTTTATTTGTACAGGGTAGATGCGTGTAGAGTTTTATTGTACAGGGTAGATGCGTGTAGAGTTTATTTTGTACAGGGTAGATGCGTGAATAGTTTATTTGTACAGGGTAGATGCGTGAATAGTTTATTTGTACAGGGTAGATGCGTGTAGAGTTTTATTGTACAGGGTAGATGCGTGTAGAGTTTATTTGTACAGGGTAGATACGTGTAGAGTTTATTTTGTACAGGGTAGATGCGTGAATAGTTTATTTGTACAGGGTAGATGCGTGTAGAGTTTTATTGTACAGGGTAGATGCGTGTAGAGTTTATTTGTACAGGGTAGATACGTGTAGAGTTTATTTTGTACAGGGTAGATGCGTGTAGAGTTTATTTTGTACAGGGTAGATGCGTGTAGAGTTTATTTTGTACAGGGTAGATACGTGTAGAGTTTATTTTGTACAGGGTAGATGCGTGTAGAGTTTATTTGTACAGGGTAGATACGTGTAGAGTTTATTTTGTACAGGGTAGATGCGTGTAGAGTTTTATTGTACAGGGTAGATGCGTGTAGAGTTTATTTGTACAGGGTAGATGCGTGTAGAGTTTATTTTGTACAGGGTAGATGCGTGAATAGTTTATTTGTACAGGGTAGATGCGTGTAGAGTTTATTTGTACAGGGTAGATGCGTGTAGAGTTTTATTGTACAGGGTAGATGCGTGTAGAGTTTATTTTGTACAGGGTAGATGCGTGAATAGTTTATTTGTACAGGGTAGATGCGTGAATAGTTTATTTGTACAGGGTAGATGCGTGTAGAGTTTTATTGTACAGGGTAGATGCGTGTAGAGTTTATTTGTACAGGGTAGATACGTGTAGAGTTTATTTTGTACAGGGTAGATGCGTGTAGAGTTTATTTTGTACAGGGTAGATGCGTGTAGAGTTTTTTGTACAGGGTAGATGCGTGTAGAGTTTATTTGTACAGGGTAGATGCGTGTAGAGTTTTATTGTACAGGGTAGATGCGTGTAGAGTTTATTTGTACAGGGTAGATGCATGTAGAGTTTATTTGTACAGGGTAGATGCGTGAATAGTTTATTTGTACAGGGTAGATGCGTGTAGAGTTGTATTGTACAGGGTAGATGCGTGTAGAGTTTATTTGTACAGGGTAGATACGTGTAGAGTTTATTTTGTACAGGGTAGATGCGTGTAGAGTTTATTTTGTACAGGGTAGATGCGTGTAGAGTTTATTTTGTACAGGGTAGATACGTGTAGAGTTTATTTTGTACAGGGTAGATGCGTGTAGAGTTTAGTTGTATAGGGTAGATACGTGTAGAGTTTATTTTGTACACTGTAGATGCATGTAGAGTTTATTTGTACAGGGTAGATGCGTGTAGAATTTATTTGTACAGGGTAGATGCGTGTAGAGTTTATTTGTACAGGGTAGATGCGTGTAGAGTTTTTTGTACAGGGTAGATGCGTGTAGAGTTTATTTGTACAGGGTAGATGCGTGTAGAGTTTTTTGTACAGGGTAGATGCGTGTAGAGTTTATTTGTACAGGGTAGATGCGTGTAGAGTTTATTTGTACAGGGTAGATGCGTGTAGAGTTCATTTTGTACTGGGTAGATGCGTGTAGAGTTCATTTTGTACAGGGTAGATACGTGTAGGGTTGATTTGTGCATCGTGGGCACTAGTACAGTAGAGATTTTTTGTACAAGGTAGATGTATGGGTGTTGATCTATTTTGTACAAGGTAGATGGTTGTAAAGATTTTTTATAGGGTACTTTCTTTACGTATAGCATAACGCAGTGCCATAACCAACATGTGCGGGCGCCCTAGCATGGTCCTTTTTTCAGATTTCTGTGTAGAGTGTAGGTAGTCTACACGGTACAGGGGGTTGAATTTCTGTGTAGAGTGTAGGTAGTCTACACGGTACAGGGGGTTGAATTTCTGTGTAGAGTGTAGGTAGTCTACACGGTACAGGGGGTTGAATTTCTGTGTAGAGTGTATGTAGTCTACACGGTACAAGGGGTGGAAAATCTTGCCACATATCAAGCACCAAATGCCCTACTCCACTGACATCCCACAGTCTACTGACACACCCCTGTACACAGGGCATCCACACACAATGGGCAGAACACACAATGGCTCTGAGCCCACCAACCACAGTTCTCCTTTCAGGAGAACCAATCAGAGCAGTGCTGACTCTGCACTGAAACCTCTGAATACCTATAAAGAGAAGAAGTGGAAATAAAACTTACTATGGATAGTATAGGTTTACAATGACCTACCTGTGAATAGGCATGGGTGAACCTAATTGATTGATTTGCTAGTTGATCAATATTAGGAGTAAGTGCTCTACCATCAAAAGAACTAATGACAGGAGCCAAATCATCCACAACTAGGAATAAAACATTAGGTTGGTTGTTATAGCTGTCCCCTGCAAGAAGAGAGTTAAAGTAAAATGATTAGTCTACTTACAAAAACGATAACAAAAACAAACCATCATGGTCCATTAAGTTGTGGGTTGAAGAGATAAACCCACTTTTGAACACAGTTACAATATACATGTAAGTTAAGACTATAGCCTACACTGCAGTAAAACAGTGTTGTAGTCGAGACCATTACTACTAGTCCCAGACCGAGACCGAAGGGGAGACCAACCCGAGACCTTAATGAATAAATGACAATGTGACATTAGCTCTGCCCATTGATCAACTCTTCTTTCCATGTTTCCACGTTAACTTACCCTTTCCTTCATTTAAACAAAACCAACAAATAAACAACCACTTTGAAATCGCCTTCATTTTGATGCCTCCTCCTCGACTGCTAGCCCAGCTTGGACTCCTCCGTTGCATATAATTTGTTCCAAGAGTATTTTAAAGTACCGTGAATATAATGAACGAACTTTCAGCTTCCAACATCTGGTGAAAATAGGAGAAAACAACTCGTAATTGTGTAAGCTTTATGACCCACGGTCACCCACTAGCACGGTCACGGTCGATTAAGTGCAGTTTCCTGATTCTGTTGATGTTTATTCGAGGAGAGCGCCACCTATCGGCGTGAAGGGCATGTATAAGAACCGAGACCATCCGTTGTATGTACACCCCCGGCCCATAATACACACATAATGGACTGACAATGAGGGAAATAGTGCACGTATATGCAACCCGAGGGCCTGTGAGTGACCAGGATAGGGTCCTACCCGCTTTTGGTCACTCACAGGCCCAAGGGGTGCATAGACGTGCACTATTGCCCGAATAATGCCAGTCCATATGTGTTTTATAACACACCTCAATCCAAAATGTCGGTTAGAAGAGTAAATCGCGGTTTTTTGGCCGGAGATTCTTCTCCATCCGCAGACGCCGTTGTTTTCTTGAGGGCGCTCTTTACCAGTCAATAGTTTTTGGGTTTTTGAAACTATTTCCCGCTTTGTGAACTATTTCCCCAAAATGAAGCGCGTGCGGTGCCTATGATGCAGATTTCATGCACTAGGCTATATTAGTTCACCCCACGCGATCGTGTTTCAGCCAATCAGGATAAAGAACCAGGGAGAGGTGTGTTATAATAAGGGAATAAAGGTGTGATGAAGAGGTTTTTAACTAGTGTTTAAAACCGATGAGGGGCCTGGTGGCCGATAATTGCCCGAGCCGAAGGCGAAGGCAATTATCGGCCACCAGGACCCTCAGAGGTTTTAAACAATAGTTAAAAACCGATACAGCACACCTTTATTCCCATTCATAAATGCCTTTTTGTCAAAAACATGCAAAAACCTTCAAAAATTGGGAACAAATCTGACAGTTTCTCAGCTTGACTCTGCGTTAAATTTCTATCCATATTTACGGGCCAATTCCTTGAACGGAATGTCCATCTTAATGTCTCTGCAGCTGTTATAGGCACTTGATGCCCTCTCAGCCAATCAGAAACCCAACAGCTGGAAACACGTATACAATGTACTTCTTTATTCTGATACAGGGGCTATATTTTTCGTTCGCAAGCTAGCCGGTTTTAAACACTTTTTACCGTGTTTATATCGCCCGTTTAAACATGGCACGTGATGCCCTCTCGGCCAATCAGAATTGATAAACTGTCTCAGGTATTTATGAATAATTTTTATAGGGCCGAGGGAAATAGGACCCTCTCCTGGCCACTCACAGGCCCTCGGGTTGCATACACGTGCACTATTTCCCTCATTGCCAGTCTATTGTGTATAAAAGAGAAAGGACTATGGTACACCGTAGTATCTAAGTTTGTGTGTACACCTATTAACAATTTGACATCATGAAAATGTAGAGATGATGTCCCCAAAAGTCTCCGCCTACGAGACCCCATCAAAACCGAAATTTCTGCTCGAATTATATTATCTTTGGGTATGAATTCTGCCACTACCCTGAACAAGGGGCCAGAAGTGGAAGAGTTTGTTCTAGCAAGTGAAACTGAGGCTGACGATATCCGTATTCAGATTCATGAGGTCTTGCAAAATTATAAACCTCAAAAAATCCAATCCAACTATAAACTTGAATTCCACGCAATTATCTCCACACAAATCCCCCTCTCTACACATTCTGAAAGCTGAGAAGGTCAGTGCAACAATTGTGTTGTAATGGATCGTACTGCGGAATATAAACAGAAGATTCAGGATATTCTTGACGCGTAAACCTGTCCGTCGCCTGAAGAAGAACCCGATTCCATCAGTGAAAGGAAGCTGGCTGGCAAGCTCCTCTCTCTGGACCGTATCACTGCCATGCCCACTCAGCCGCCTCGGGCCCTCTGCCACGAAGTGCCCCCAGATTTCGGTCAACCAAAGATCCATAAACCAGACAAACCGCTCCCGCTGATTGTCTCCTTCCGAGGTTCCCCCACCGTACCTACAACCGCGCACAACAAAAAACTTGTGGGTAAAACGCCTCACCATGTACCCAATAGACCGATTGCGCGACCCGCGTCACGTTGCCTATTGTGGGTAGTAAATGTAAACAAACAGGACGTCCTCCATAGGAAAGTGCGGCACGGTACATGATAATTGTTGCATTTCTTTATTCGATCGAGGCTTTTCTTTCTCGAAATCTGTGAAAAATAGTCCAGAGATTGTACCAGAGACATTCGAGTGGCTGAATAAAGCCAGTAAGGACAGTTCCAGCAAGTCTTGGAAATTCTTCAAGTAACTATAAATGTGCATGATGTGTACTAGTGCACGACGGAACGTTAAGGCCAGACGACAGCGATCACACACTTTTCAACACAAGTTTTGAAGCTGAATCATCCAAAGAAGTTGCTCTCCAAAACTTATGTGATTCCTCTGCGCATTTGAAATTTTGCAAGGCTAGGTATAAATGCTCACTTTTTCAACGTTCTTTACGCTTTTTGTACAGTGATTTAGCCCTACATTACAAACAAAAATGGGGTTTTACTGGATCATTGTATTTTATATTTTAGTAATATTGTTGTTTTGTACCAGCGCCATGAGCACTTTTGTGGATTTGTGCATTATTATTAGTAGTAGTATTTGTTTATTTTTCGATTTTGTATATAAATTATTGCCGAATTTTTTTGGGTGCTTTGTATGTAAAACATGTTTTTGTATTTTTGTATTCAACTGAAAAAGTTTTAACTTCTGATGTGGATGAAACGTGTATTCCTATTGAATATTAGGAATACATTCAATATTCCATTCAATACAATGCATAATAGGCCTCTTTCACCCTAATAACACTTTTATGTTGTTCATATATAACATAGTTTTTCAAATCATGAAGGGTTCATATGTAGAATTGTAAATAAAACTTGTTTATTCTTAAGATTGCTGGTCTGCTGTTTTGTGAAGAATTGCATTAATTTTTTTAAGTAAGGATATGCTTGCAATAAGAGCAACATCCATCAAAAATCAATTATATAAATATTTTTTAATAAAACAAATTTTAATAAGCTTCATTATCTTTGTCAAGCTCATTATTTATTTAATAAACCAGTTTTTTTTTTTTGTTTTTTTTTTGTCCTTTGGCTTCATGGCTCAATAGTGTCTGATCAAAGATGCCTCAGAGTTCATTTGTCATTTTAACAAATAAGTCTCAAATAATTGTGTCACAACGTGACAGGGATTTTCTCTAAATTATTCAGAAATTCTGGAGATGTAGACTAATGAACTATTTTTCAAATCGATTGAAGTCTCAACCTGATGGTGAAGAATTTGTTTTGTAAGGTATGAAGAGTTAAATAAATATTCCCAGTACCAATGGTCAAATGCCATGTGTATTAAAGTGGTAGTCTGTAGTTTTTAAATCCCACAGACTTGTTTATTTATAACTATTCCGATCCTGTTGAACTTTCTGGGGCACCCTAAAAAAAATTCCTTAAAATTTTAAAGATTTTCCAATAAAACACTCCTTTATAAGAGAAATGGCTTTACTTCTGTGATGAAATTACAAGACTGTTATCTGGAGGAATTTACAAATCTTATGCATCTCATCGCAAGGTGATTAATGGTGTTAATAGACACAATAGACCGATCCATTAAGCCCCGCCTACCTTAGCAACTGCCTAGCAACAGCACATGGTTTTCGTGAACGGTATGGATTTAGTTTCGTGGCATTTTGAGCAGTGCCAGAATAATGCAGACAGGAACACTGTTAAACCACTTTTACACAAGTAAACAGGAACCACTGTTGTGGGCCTTGCACCACCAGAAATACAAAAAATTTCAAACAAAAGTTAGTTTAGTTGTGTGCGCTGCTGTGTGTCAGAACAGCGGCGGCGGCTTGTTTACTTTTTTCATGGGATTTTTGATGTGTCAGACTTTTGTCGGACTTTCGGTGGCGTTGCCAAGGCTGTGATTGGTCAATACGTAAGAAGGCGGGGCTTAATGGATCGGTCTATTGGCGAACGAAGTCACGCGACTCATAGTGGGTATACATTGTAAACAAACCAAGCAAGCGTCATTTAGTGTGTGTAGAAAAGCATGGCTGCTTCTGAGTGCATTTGGAAGCAGTCATGCCTGTCCCATGCTTTTCCATGCACACGGCATGTCACTTGTTTGGTTTGTTTACATTGTATACTAAACCGATTTTTAACTAGCCTTTCATCAAGGCCTGCGTGGCTTAGACAGCAACGAATACAAAATCAGCACGCACGATCAAGTGATGAAGCCACGAGGGCCTTTTCCAACTTGATTTTGTTCGTTTTTTTTGCTCATAAAGTTTCAAACATCAGAAACAACTAAGAAAAGCGCTGAAAGATTAACCAATCACAAATGCGGATGACGTTAATGCATGCTGACCCCATCGCTTCCGATTGGCTGGGAATTTCGCTACCCCGTTAGGGCAGCAAAAATCGAGAAATAAAGAAAAATAGAAATTCCTGACAAGTTGGACAGATGTCCAAGCCACGAAGGCCTTGAAGAAAGGCTAATTCTATACCCACTATGAGTCATGTGACTCCGGTCGCCGATTGTGTCTATTACTTGTTAAATGTCCACCAGAGTATGACACAGGATTGTTGCTCTAAAGATACATTGTAGGAGAGGAGTGGGGATACGTATGGGTGGGGGGTGGGGGTGGGGTACAGCACCAACCCTATTTCAAAAGCTTATTTTGAAGACATTTTGGTACATGTTTTAAACTTTGACGATTTAAAGACGCCCGCTCGTCAACGCGTGACAAACAAATTCGTGCCATGAAAGATCACCTTTGACCGAAGCAAGCATTGTACAGAAACTATGTACGGGTACATGATCCCTTTAGGGCACATAAATAGTCGTCGGGTAAAGGTGACGAGTGGGCGTCTTTAAGTGAACCAAGTGAGTCCATATGATATGTTTGTCATGACATCATAGGAGCAGTACACAACTTACAGACCAAAACACAATTTAAAAAAATAAGATTTAAGCTTAACTCCTGTGGTCTCCTTGGGCTCTGTCACCACCCACCTAAAGCCTGGGTTAACTAGCCTTCCTCCTGCATCATCATCTTGTCTTGGGAATTTCATCTGGCTTGAGGGTTTGATCGACTCCTTGAAGTGGTGTGTCGTCAAATGGAGATTGAGTGTAGCCATTCTGGAACAGGACATTTTTCTTGCACGCCTCGAATGTCATGAACATCAACCCTGCATAGGGAACAATCTACAAAGAAAATGAGACATCATCCATTAGTAATTGCCTTGGCTAAGATTTGCAAGTATTTGATGAAAACTACCTTGAGAAGAAAAAATATCACAAACAATTGTCATATGTCTGTGTCAATTTGAAAATCATACATACATGTGATTACTTGAAGTTGATATAAACTTGTTTTATTGTTTGTGGTGCTTTAGTAAATTTTAATCACTTTTGTTCAATGTTTGGAGAAAATACAAAGACAACATAGTCATCATTTAAAACAGAAAACAGACACATACCTTACAAAGATTGGCCAGGTTACCCCTCCATAGACCTTTGGTACCATACATAGCAGCTGTCTTGCGAAAAGCTTGTACCATCCCCCTAAATGGATGGATGTCTACGCCCCCTCCATTCTTCATCACAAAACTTTGGGCCTGTTAATTAATAAGAGAAAATAATCCATGCACAATTTGTTCCTAAACGTACCTTTGCTTCACAGATTCCAAAAAGGTTGAGTTGGGTTTAGAGTTTTATACTGAGCTTGGTGTAAAGTACCTTGATTTTTTTTGTCAAGTGTTCATAATTACCTGAAGCTTTTTCCTGATGGTGTCAAAGGGGAAGGATAGGGTCTGTGCAAAAGCTGCTGCTAAGCAACCGGTACAGAAATGATGTAGGGGGCTAAGCATATAGCGTGGTGTTTCCCATATGGAATCTATCACCTCGTAGAATAAGAAAGTACATGCACTGAAAGGTACAGCACCTGAGGAAAAACAGTAGAAAAAACAATTTTTTAAGATCGTCTCTTTGAATTGTAATTTTATCCGACCGTCATAAGGCCTTTTCACACAATCAAGCTCTGATCCGTGCCAAAAGCTACACGGTTCCAATCCCTGTTGACTTCATAAAATTTCGACACGGTTCGAATCCCCTCTGCTTTCACACTGCCAGATGAGAAATCAGCTTTTTTTGCTACACATGTAATTCTCTACACAGGTCACTATCCCTCAACCCACCTCCCGAGCACGGTACGTTTGGGCACGGATCGAGCGCTCTACACGGGTCAACACCAGATTAAAATGTTCTAGTGTGAAAAAGGTCAGCCAAACTTAAACAGGTCGGACCCGTGTCCGACACAGAGATTTTTCGTAGTGTGAAAAGGCCTCCAGACTACAAATATCTACATTAAAACCCCGTCCATTTAGATTCTGAAATCGTTCTCATCACCTGATCAAATTGGTCACATCAACACATTGGTCACATTGCAATAATCGTAACCCTCAATCCTCCTTAATATCTACGGGATGTGACCAAGACTTACGACTATCGCATTACTACTTGATCCTAAGCATTATACTTACAATTGTTTCAATGAATTTTACACAGGTTTTTCAGTTGTTTTTAGAAACTAGACAGCAGGAACATACTCCGCCAGCGATCAATAAGCAATAATGTCTCATCAATTATGACTTTAACTAAAGACAATCTGGCAATCAAGAACATTTTACCATATTATTAACTTTATAAGTTAAACAATTTCAAAAAGTAGACACGACAAAGAACATGTAATAAATTTCAACTAAATGTAAACAAACACAAATAGAAAATTTCTATAAAAATAATCAACAATCTTGATATCTAATAATGACATTTGATTAGATGGGGAAGAATCCCACCTAGGAGTGATACGTAGAGACCCTTATAGAAAGCCAGTAGTCCTTCCTCCTTCAAGATCAACTTAAATGCATGCAGGATTCCTTTATATCGTCTCCTCCTTCTGTCTGTAGTCTGCACAATCATTCGTGTTTTAACCATGTCCGTTGGGTATGTCACAATTGTAGCAACCATCCCACCAAGACTTCCAGCTAACAATGCCTTGGGCGGATTCATTCTTCCATCCTTGTCCGCAAGCTTTGTTTTGATTTTGTAAAATGCAGAATACTGTATTGTGCTGAACGGTGAAAGTCGCAGACATCCCAAGACGTTCCCTTTCCAGAATGCTCTCAAACCCTGGGTCTTGTGTAAATTCACAAATGTCTGGAAGAAACCTTGCTGGGTTTCCCTTACACCGACCTGCGAGAGGATTTTTACAACATCAAGGGGCGCTGTGAGTGTCCGGCTGGTAACGCCCGCTGTGGTCGTGCAGGAGAAAGTCTGCAGGTAAGTAAGTCTATTGTCCCTTGTTGCACTTCCCATGTCAACACACAATTGTCCAAAGACGTTACCGAATTACACAAAAGAAGTAAACACTGGATTGGTACAGACAAATTGTGTTTTTGGTTCACGTTCCAGCGAGCTCATTCAGTGTCTAGTCGTGCCCATGGTGCATGGTAGACGTCTGCTGTCTGTCACGCCAAGTTTTGCTAGTACGACCACACTACACTGCGGATTGGTATAATGCTACAAATAAGGCTATTTTTAACATATCTTTGCCCCCAAATAAATGGAAAAGAACATTATCAGAGAATTTTAAAACATTTTATATCAATCCTGAGGTAAGAAATTCAAATGTTTTTTGTTTTTATAAACAAATGTACGAACTATTTAAGTGAGGGTAATAACTTGTTTACCGCCGGAAGAGAATTGCACTCTGGGAAAATAGAGACATCGTTCCAAGATGGCGGCGCCCATGGTGTTAGTTTCGCAAGGTGGTGTAGTGACTGTAAGCATTTATGGCGTTGTTTTATGATCATTTGTTTAATGGCTCTTAGTTTGGGATTAGAATAATTGGGAAATACTAGTTACCATGTAGTTTGTTTTTAAAATGACATTACTTCGTTTGATCATTGATTTTTTACAGTCACCATAGACCACATACTGGCACACACAGCGCAGGACACTACATTCACTGACCATGCTGACACTGACAGCTGTTTCAAACACTGAAACAGCTGTCACTAGCGTCAGTGTCAGTGTCGCTGTCTTATGCATGTTGCGTATATAGAACTACAATACACATTTTGGTCTTGCGTGTTTTATTGCTATTAGTATTATTGGTCATGTCAAAATGTTAACTAAAGTTTTATGTAGAATTGGTTTTTTTTATTTTTTTTTTATCCGGCAATTTTTTTTTTTAATTAATTTTCTTCTGAGAATTTTTTTTTCTGTTAAAAATTTCCATTAATTTTAGGTCAAATTATGCAGGCACTTTGAACTATGCATATTACACATTTTGGTTTTGCCTGTTTTATTACCATCAGCGGCGTAGCCTCTGCCCCCTCCCTCTCCCCCCCCCCCCCCCCCCAGGTGCCTGTGATAAAAAGAATGCAGATATATTTAATTCATTAAAAACATGGCCCCCAGGCCTCTCCCCTCTACTAAAAAGCAGTAAAAAAAACACCTTGCTACGCCGATGATCACTATCAGAGTTTATTGGTCTCGTCAAAATGTCAACTTTTATGTAGAATTGTATTTCTTTTTGTTTACATAGCCAGTTAATCGTCTTCTTCATGAATCATCAAAGCAGTCTGTTGGGTTTTTGTTGGGGAAGGTGAAGGAAGGACATACAACCGTACTTCAGTGCTCTGCTATTGACATCAATCCAGCTGATAGGACGGGACCAGCAGAAATAAACGCTCAACTAGAAACATTGCAACATCAAATCCCGGTCGGTAAGTCTGTTAGTTACAGAAGAAACAGTTTATTAACTAGACTCCTGCAATGAACTTGGCCATCAATCAATTGAAGCTAAAAATGTAAAATGTTGAATATATTCGCAGATTAACAAATTAATGTACACTTCTGAAAATAACCAAGTTTAACCCAAGTTGTTGTTTCTCTTCGGCAGGACTAAGTGTGACGGGGCTTTATTTTGTGTCATCTGAACCATCCAACTCGAAAATTGCCACTAAACGTTGTCAAGAACTTGTAGATGAAACAGTGAAGGTAAATACCGTGGAGATGAAGTTAGACACGTGTCTTGAGCTAGACAGAAATACTTGATCAGGTCTGGAATTTCATCTTTGAGAAGGCAAGGCCGCTTTCATTTTGCAAGAAGGACACTTCCCTTGAACAATCTTAAAGTTTATGGGAAACTTTTTTGAAAGGCGCACCACAGCCAAGACAAGGGCAACAGAGGCCATGGGCCTCAGTGTAATTCCTGGTCTACTGGCTGGAAAATGACTGTATGCAATTATAATGATCTGTCAAATTTTCTTTGTTTTTCACAGACTACCTTTGGTACGGACAGCTTGATTGTTGCTCAAATCCACATGAAGGAGTCGGCTTTAACTGAAGATCATTTTTATCTCTATGATGCGAGCGCTCATGAAACAACAAGATGTGATGTAAAAATTGACCGTGACATTGCAACAAAGGAGACAGACTTGATTACATTTAGAGTGCAGGCAAACCTGGCGCTAAACGTCACATACTATGATGATAATGGTAAATATCATTCTTATCATTGATTTAATACTGCGAAACAGAGGACCATTATATTCTTTTAATTTAAAAAGATGATGTGTTAAATGCAGCACTTGTTTACGTTGGATTTCTGTTGTGACTTACGAATGTAGTCATTTGTATTAATACACTTTTTTCTGAACATCCTTGCTATATTAAAATGTTAACAAAAACAAGTTGGAAATTTGTCCGAACTTGCCAACCACTGTTAGACTCTCATAAATGTGGCATGTTTTTATTTATATTTACAGGATTGCGAGAATCTCTAACTCAGAAGTTCAACAGTCTCAACAACAAGATCCAATCGTTTACAACCTTATATCATGTCCAAAAGAGCAATGTTCTGATTGGTCAGAGTGAGAGTGACATCACATCAGGGCCCCTGAACAGGGACAGTAAAGCAGGAGATATAAGTCGGTATATAAAAGAGGACGATGATGGATTTAGTACACTACCTGTGAAAGGAGGGAAGAAACCTAAGAAGGACAGCAAGAATTCTGATCAGGTAGGAAATGCTTGTCTCTTTAACCAGTTCAGGCCAGAAATCGTCCCATTTTTACCCCGTCCAGCCTGACAGGATTATTTTCTCAAAATTGCCAGAATCATTTTTCTTTGAGGGTACCGCTGGCACAAAGAAACCCTGACTTGACAAAGCTAAGCGAACAAAGATTCTCTTTGTAGCACCGGGATTTGTGGTTTCTCTAATGAGAAAATATCATTTTCATTCACCATGAATGGCAAAACCTCGGCCAGGATTGGTCCTAAGACCATAACCCAGGCTGGAGACTTGGTTCACTTGGACTTACCTCCATTGAGCCAAAGTACAATGATATACAATGGTGAGGTGAAAGCCGCTTAATGTCTCGTAATGCTCTTCTCAGAACAAAAGGACAAAGGTCTTCCATCTGGGATTACACAATAACCGTAGCATAATGGGCAAATTTAAGCATAATTTCCAGTACCACTCGTTCTTTTTGTATGGATGAAATAAAGCTTTAAACAGTGAGTGCATTCTCTGTACACGCTCCATAGTGAATGTCTGGGCGACCTTTGTTCCTGACTTCCGGGCTTCGAATTTTACACAAAAAGTAAAAACTCACATCACCCGTTTTCTGGCCTGGAAAATAATGGAAAATCGTGTTTTAACTGGTTAAGAAGTATTTCTGAAACCAGACCCATCCGTTTATTATCTTGACGTATTCCAAAACACCTCTATATTGTTGATCTGGTTATGAAACCAAGGATGCCTCAAAAGCAAACTTAATCACTGTACCTCTCTAGCCTGAAGAAAACCTGTAGATAAGGATGCTTGCTATCTGAACCAGAAACACCGGGGTAAAGCCCTACTCTTTTACAATAAGTCTTCTGGGTTCTTTCTCGGTCAAAACAATTATGGTATGTCTTGCTCCAGGACACAAGTGTCGTGACTGGCCAGGCAGGGATTCAAACCCACATTCAAGAAACTACAGAACTTAAGTTAGGCGGACTAGACTGCTTGGCCATGACACTCCACATGGTATGTTATATACTATATGGTGGAATTGAATTGAAACAAAACACAGTTCTCCTCCGCGTAACAGGAATAAAGTCAACCTTTCTGTTTGTATCAAAAGTGGGCAGAATAGATTTGGAACGATTTGGGATCACACATAGATTGTGTTTCTTTGATCATTATTAGAGAGGTACTTACAAATGAGACTTGCCCTCTGGTTTTTGTTTACAGGATTGTCCGCCCCTTCTTTCTGTTAGGCTGGAATAAACAAACACTGTACACGTTCAGAAACACTATTTGTTGCACTGATTAATTGCTTGAATTTCTTTCTTGTAATTCCACAAGGTTCTAGATGTGCAGGTGTTGTTCAGATTAAGCATCGATGAAGATAAGGAAGGGTCACTTGAGTTGGTTCCTGTTTTACATTACCAATTATGTGAGTTGACTTTAGGCTTTTACAACAATAGCACTCCGCACTAATGACGTAATTTTTGCTTAAAAATTCCCGGACGTCTGACAAACATTCCACCATTCACAAAATCACCACATCGTCGTGCCAGTACTGTCACGCGTATGCATCCGTCGGTGAAATTTGACACGCCTGAGATGTGGGTACTTGCGTTTTTAGAATTAGTGTGGAGTGCTATTATTTAATTGTTTACGAGCTCAACATTGGTGAACTGACTGTAAATGCTTTCATTCTTAGCACAAACCAAGATATTTGTAATAAAACCAACCAGGAAAAATGTCGGCTCATTCTGTTTGTTTCATTTGTGAGAAAATGGTAAAAATGAAATCAGCATTTTTGTACGCATTCCTATAGGCAGGGTTTTCGTCTCAGTGAGACGAAAACTAATTTTGGATCTTATTTCAGTTATTATTTAAAAACGGTAACACTTCAGGCAGAAATATTGCAAGGAAAGTTTTCTACCGTCACTATCTTTATACCATTTAAGGTATTATAAATCTGTGAACATTTATGTTTTTCTTCTTACCAATGTTGAGCTGGGGCTTTAATCAGTAATGTGACAGTAATTTTTTTTTCATATTTTTTTTAATAAGACTTATGAACAAAATATATCTGTATATGAACTAATGTTGTATAGTGGTCATATAATTTTGTTTTAATTGCATATAAATTGCACAAAAATATAGAAAAAAAAATCTGCTTAAAAGGATGTACTGGGCTCAATTCACAAAGAGTTAAGATCTTAAGTGCAAATCACTCATATTTGCTAAGCAAAGTGTGATGTCACAAAAACAAATCACCATGGTAATACTGATAACTCATCTTAAGATGAATCTAAGTGCTTTGTGAAATCGACCACTGGTTACTCTTCATTTCTTCTTGATTAACACATGAGTGTTGTACTGAACTTGTTTTTTTTTCTATCATGTAGTTGATGAAGGTTGTAAACGTTCCAGTCTGATGCTTCCCATTGATGTGCCTGTAATGGTTCATCAAAACACACCAGCTAAAACCTTAGGGAAAGTCTTCTCTGATGCAATATGCCGCCAACTACGTGCAATGGAACAATGTTTGAAGGAATATTATAAGGTACAAGTGGTTGGTGTACCTGCAAGACAGGTCTACTACAATTTAAAATTTCCACAGTCAAATAAAGTTTCACCCCCCTCCACTCCCCCTCCTATAAAGGAACTTTTTGTCTCCATCTCTGTATATTTGTGTGATCCTAAAGATTGTATTTCCCAATGTATAGACTAATCCGAGCAGGTTGTTCATGGGCATTTACACCACCGCAGCTATGGCCGCCGTGCACGCGTGTCGATGGACATGCACTGTGAATCCTCCATGCTGATTGGTATATATGTGCGTGCTGACAGGCTATTGCTGTGTCAGGCACGCATGCGGCTTCCATAGCCCTGCTCGGATTTCTGCATAGAAATCATTTCTCAAGAGATTTGGGACATCTGCAGAAAAATTTCAAAGGTTATTCTTGAGGGAACTGAACTGTCAGATTGGATGAAAGTTTGTGGAATGAAATCATTATTTAAAACTCACCAAACAAGGAATGACCTACTATCGTTTACATGTACATGTTTGTATAATTTTACCTCTCATTGATGTTTGTCGATATTTATTTCAGGAAATTGGTTTAAGTGTTCCAAGGCCGTACCATTTTAAGTTGCCTCAGGTTTCACATCTCTTCACTGTCATATATCCGATAGACTTGCCAGATGATAAACTAGGTAAGTTCATTTTACTCTTTGTAGATCTTGTCAAATGGTACATGCCGTTAACCAGTTGGCGCCGGATGACCCGTGTACATGCTAACGTTTCCCCTGCCTGGAAACGGAAGCATAGTACAGGCGCCATTGTGTAAAACTCGAATACTGGAGCCAAGGTGGCTAGAACATTCCACTGCTGAGCGTGCACAGACCATGCACACGCAGTCTACTGCTTTTTTTCATCCACACAAAGACAAAACATGGTCGTGAATATTTTGCCATTTTCTGGCCATTGAGAGGTGGTTTTTGTTGTAATCCCCGATTCCAGACCTTTGTACTTTTGTTCCAAGGAGAGGATTACGAAACATTGAGAGGCTTCCACCATTGTTTATTCATTGTATTTTGGCTCAATGGAGGTAAGTCAGAGTGAGCCGGGAATCAAGCCATGGTTCCGGGTGTAGTACCAATCCTATGCCATTGGTATAGAGCACGGCCGATATTTTGCTTTTCACGGTGCATGAATTTGACATTTTCTCGGTCGAGAAAACAAAACGCACGATCTAATAAAGAAAATCTTTGTTCTCTTGGCTTTGTCAAGTCAGGGTTTCTTTGTGCCAGCGGTACTCTCAAAGAAAAAGTGATTCCGGCAATTCCAACAAAATAATCCCGCCAGGGGGACAGGAAAAAAATAAAAGAATCCCCGCAGCAACTGGTTAATCAAACCTGATGCCAGTTACTTATAATTGTAACATTTAAACAGTCTCTCTTTTTTATTCTGATATACAAATTGTATGCACCTATCCTTTAAACTTTGGGGTGACCAAAGAAAAATTGACTAGAATGGGATTTGAACCTGCAACTTCCGAAGTAACGTACCGGGGCTCTACCAACTGAACTATCTAGCCCTAATGTTGGTGGTCTTGGTAGTCAAACTGTTTGCATATAAACAAATACTATTTTCATGTAGGAATGATACCTTTGATTTAATTTGATTCCATTTCGTAATTTTTCTTGTGTTAGAAAGTGTCTAAACAGACAATTGTTTGGGTCAAAATCAATCATTTTTTTGGTCGCTAACTTTTACTAATTACAGAATCCAAGAGGAGATGTCTCCACAGCCAATTTCTTCTGCCATTGGACAGACCTATATTTAGGAGAGCTAATGCATATTCATATCCTGGTAGTGGTAAAGACGGAGGCTACCTGATCAATACGCACGTTGGTCTTGCACCATCAGGAGGTATGTTTGATCTTTTTTTTTTTTTTTTTTTTAGAATTATTTTCTCTGACCGAATTTTAACAGATGATGCTGTTTCAAAACGAAAAAACTTACAACTTTTACAACAATGCACAAAATACATGTAAACTTGGAAAACTGTTTGTACATGGCTGATGGACGTGAGATAATGTCGGGATCGCGACAATAAATCATGTTTAGTTTTTAATTAACTACCACGTATCATTGGCAGATTTTTCGTGCCATACCTTAAATGAACGCTTAAATAACTTTGTTGAACCTATTAAAGTTAGCCATTTAAAATTTAAATCAACATTTTTAGGTCAAATGGGCCAAAAATCGGACCTAGCATCTTTCTGTGTGTTTCTTTGTGTTAAATTACCCTTAATTTTTACAGAGCCCCGGCATGTTAATCCGGAGGTCGCAGGTTCAAATTCTGTTCCAGTCAATTTTTCTTTGTTCAACCTCGAATTGAATTTAAATTACCCAGTCAGTTTCCCGTGTGGTTTTATTACTTGATATTTGAAACATAAAGTCGCATCCCCTTAAGGTGACCCCTGTACTGCCGCTTCCCAGGTTGTTAAGCAAACTTGGGTGTAATCCCTGGTTATACGGCAGTTTCAGGTTGAATGGCGTCAGACTGGCACCCCTAAACAAAGATACAGACAAAATAGGGAGACCGCCAGCATTAGGGCTGGAAAACTCAGTTGGTAGAGTGCCATCATGTTAATCAGGAGGTCACAGGTCGATTCAAATCCCATACTAGTCAATTTTCTTTTGTTCACCCCAAAATTGAACTAAAATTACCCAGTTTCCCCTGTGACTTATTACTTGATATTTACATTTCTGTCGGGTTTAATTGCATTGTTTTGAAACGCTTTGCTTTGAAGTGGAGATGGGCCACCCATCCATCGTTCAAGGAAGCTACACGTACCACCACTACATGCAAGATCACTTCAACGATGATAAATGGGGTTGCGCCTATCGCTCCCTGCAGACGCTAAGCTCTTGGTTTAGGCATCAGGGCTACACAGAGAAACCAGTACCTACCCATCGGCAGATTCAGCAGGCCTTAGTGGATGTGGGCGACAAGAAAGCCTCATTTGTTGGCTCGAAGCAGTGGATTGGATCATTTGAAGTCAGCACGGTGTTGAATCAACTGTTTGGGGTATGTTGATTTTCATCGATTAAAACCCTTGCAGCAACCACATTAATCAACAACTTCGCTGGATCCAGGAGGTTAAAATTTCGTCCACTCTGTCTTTAAGGTCAATAACCCACCCTGCAAGCCCAAAGCCATTATAAATCACTGTGGGGGGTGAATTGGAGTGCTAGTCAAGACTTAGACTTGTGTTATTTAAGATCCACGTGCTGCACAAGCTGTTTTCACAAATTGCATACTGCCTTGTGCCAAGGATCATTAGCCACAAGGTCAATCAATTACTACACTGTGACAGGTGGCTGCTGTCTTTCAACACTCGTTACTCTGCAGTGGTTAGGGTCTGTCCAATGGGAGTATACAGGCTTGTGGGGTATACCAGGGGTGAGGATTACATGGAATCTTGGCCTTATTGGCCCATTAAAAAAAAATTATGACCATATTTGGTAACAATTGGATTATTTTTTGTCTCTCGGATGCTGCGAATGATGGTTTTATCGAAGATGATATTCTGGTTTATGATGGTTTGGTTTATTTCATTAAAAAAAATTGAAAGATGTGGCCCAAAGGCCAAAATCACTTCAATGTACAAAGGTTTAAAAGTATTCAATTGAAATGTCAAAAACTTCAAATGAAGTACATGACATAGAAAGAAAGAAATATTACAAAACACACAAGAGCCAAACGGCCAACAATAAAACACAGCAAATTGCACAAGGACATGAACAAACAGGAAAAAAGGGAGTGAGCAGGCCTGATTGCTTCACTCTTGAAAGGGCAAGGGCATCAAGGCATTTTCTTTTTAGACAAAGGGCACCTCTATGAGGAAATTGTCAATTTCTACTGGAGTGTTTCAAGGGCACCAAGGCAATGACTAGAGGCAACGGAGGCAATTGCCCCTGTTGCCTCCGTGAAGTATCAGGTCTGGTGTTCATAACGGTCATTGTTACAAACCACTAACAGGTCCCACATTGGTGTTCCGGAGCTTCGATAGATCAGGTATTGTTGAATTTTTGTATCTGTCCCTATTGCAAAAGGGAATGTCTAAGGAAGCTTGGGCATTGGATCTAACAACTCTAATACAATTCTTAACTTGGGGGGAGCAAATTACAAAATGTGTTCGAACTGAGTAATTTTTCTCCAAAACTGTGCAATAGATTTTGTCTTCTTTTCTGGGGTAAAGTTAAATTGAATTCATAGAGGATAGGATTTTTATGCCATAAATTCAAACCATATTAGGACAGGTGTAAGTCAATTTAATGATAATTAAATCGCTAGGGTTAAAGGTTAGTTTACATTTCCTACAGTTTTCTAGATTGTCTTGAAGTAAGCGCTTTAAGTAAGTGACAATTATTGGAATATACAAATGGCCCTTTGATACTTCCCCTGTGTGTTACTAATTGGCTATTCACTCATAGATGTCTTGGAGAGCGTCTCGAAAGTGGGGCCTGCTCTAGGCGCTAAAGAACCTTCCCTAAGGCATACGCCCACAATCCATTGGAACGCCAGAACGTTCTGCTGGACCTCGACATTGCGCCAAACTTCTGGAACAGTCCTACACGATTGAATATGCTCCGGCAGGCCAACGGACCGGTCTGTGTACGCCTGTTGAAATACCTAACCAATCCAATGAGAATGTTCGTTCCGTTCGGACTTTTGATAGAAACAAAGAGTAATAATAAAAAATACTGGAGTCTTATACGGCGCATGTATCTACGAACAATTAGGTACTCAAGGCGCTTATTATATTATTTTTAAGACAAGTTTTTGGGTTGTTTTTTTTTTTTATGATGAGAGTCATTTGTGTAGCACCTTATAAGAGTTTACAAGGTGCTGCTGGGTAACTGGGTTCTTTTATGTGCATTACACAACACACAGGACCAACGGCTTTACGTCTCATCCAAAGGACGAAGCAATAATGGTCAAGTGTCTTGCTTAAGGACACAGCTGTCAAGACCAGGACTCGAACCCACACTCTGCTGATCAGAAACACCAGAGCTTGAGTCCAGTGCGCTTGACTGCTCGGCCACGACAGGCCTTTGAAACAAATCCTTTATATGAGAAATTCATGAAATTCCAACATAATTCTGCAGGTAACATGTAAACTGATGTACGTGAGCTCAGGAGCAGACATGGCCGACAAAGGAAGGGAGTTATCTCTCCATTTCCAAACACAAGGCACACCAGTCATGATAGGTAAAAGGATTTATCAATCTTCTATCTTTTTATCCACATCAATCTTGTCTTTAATAATCCTTGGTATTAATAATCCTTGGAATTAACCCTTACCCTCCCAAATCCTTCTATATCCTCTTTGCTGAAATTAAGGATTTAGAAGGACTGAGGGCTGTAGGTCCAAATTACAATCGCTTATAGAGAGGTTGCACGACCCAGGGTAAAAGTTCATTTTGCAGCCATGTTGGGTACAACCATGTACAAACTCAATAGCTGACGCATCATCTTCTGAATGATTTCCAGCATCTGTTTGTGCACGCAGCATTAGAACAAGGTCTCAGGTATCGTCACAAGAAAAAAACTCTATTACAGGGTCAAGTATTTCAATCTTATCTAAGTCCAAATATGTTGGTGTGAAGCGACATAGGAGAAGGGGATATGAAGGATTGAGGTCACCCGTAGGCAACTGGCCCAGGGAGTAAGGTCTAATAATACTTGTTTCTTATGGTTCTTACATTATTTACAATTTGGTTCTTTACAACATTATTATCCCTGATTCAGCCATCAAAACTCAAGAGTCCAATGCCCTAGACCACTCGGCCATGACACCCCAGACTGTCATTCTGTTATCAGTGTCCAGTCCATCAAAAACTCCATAGTATACATGCAAATCAGTTCTTACTGCTCCAAACTGGTGTGACTGAAGTAAGTTCTTTGTTGCGGTCAGTGTCGTGGAGTGCACTTTTAACTTTCCTGACAAGGTTAAAACATAGAGAAGTATTTTCTTGAGGGTTTTAATCAAAGTAGAAAGGTGTATTTGAATAAATGTTCTCTTTGTGCTTTCTGATTTGTAGGAGGGGGTGTATTGGCTCATACGATCCTTGGTGTTGACTTCAGTGAGTCTTCTGGTGATGTCAAGTTTCTTATTTTAGATCCTCATTACACCGGCAGTGAAGACTTGAAGGTCATTCAAGACAAGGTTAGCACTCCTTAGGTTTGACAATTGAATATATTCCTCTGGATCTTTTTGAAGAATGAA
This sequence comes from Marthasterias glacialis, assembly GCA_911728455.2. Lineage (NCBI taxonomy): Eukaryota > Metazoa > Echinodermata > Asteroidea > Forcipulatida > Asteriidae > Marthasterias > Marthasterias glacialis. The sequence continues at coordinate 20,643,655 of OU452228.1, forward strand.
ACCCGTCAATCTATCTGTGATTGGTTGACAAACAGCACAATGCATTATCATCCTGAGGATGACTAGAGCAGGCTAGTAGAAACGTTGAGACCAATTAATAACTCACTCCGCAGTGAAGTTAATCCTGAGAGGTCCCCTTGATCCACTTAGCAAAAGTAGTAGTCCCAGCCGATTTCCTACGTTCCCAGGCTCCTTTCAGAACTCAATTAGTCCCCCCGAATTCCGAAATCTACTCTGCGGTAGTAGAATAAATAGCAGGACAAGTTCTCACAAGAACAATCTGCACAGCAACGTAGTTGTAATTTTTACCCATACACCAATGTGTGTTAAGCACTGTCTACTCAGTACTTTCCCCCCGAGTCCTGTGAAAAAATATTCACAGGCATATTCCTCGGGTTGGATTCGAACCCACGACCCCCGCCTTTCTAGAGGAGATGTCTTACCAACACGACTACCGAGACTGCCCGGTAGCTAGAGGCAGTTTGAATCTTATCCGCAACCATTATAATAGATGTTAATTTTTAACGTTGGGAGAAATGTTCGGCTCATCAGATGCTTGCTATCGAGTGAAGTGTGTACAATTCTGACAAGTTGCATTAACTAGAGATGATTGTGTTTTCTTCTTCAGGGCTGGTGTGGATGGAAAGGTGTCAACTTCTGGGACCAGACTGCGTATTATAACATGTGTTTGCCTCAAAGGCCGATAGAGATTTGATGTATCTGGACGGCTCCTCTGTCAGCACTTGTTTGTTTATTTCTGAGGCACTCTCGGAGAAAACCCTCCCAAATCACTCGTCCGGTTTATTTAGACTGGATCAAGATCAATACGGGGCCAAAACCATTGGACGGAAGTAAAAGGAACAGATTTTAACTCAAAATTCAATATAATCATCTTTTTAACCGAAAAAAAATATTACAGGGATGAGAGTCAATGCTGAAACTAGTATCCGAATTTTAGGAGGTCTTTCTAAGGAAGATTGGTATTGGTATGAACTTAATAATCGGTGAGCTTTCAGATAAAAATTTTGATGAATACCAATCCTGGATTTTACCTTTCATTAATGTATAAGTACCAAATTCTTTATATTCAGGTGTCAAATCATACTGCTTCAATTCATCCATGAAAAGAAATTTTTGCCGATTTTCTGTTACAACCTTGATGAACATGTTATGCATAACACATTGTTTCAGGGCTATCATCCTTATTAATTATTCATAGTATTCATAAACTGACAAAGTAAAGTCTCAAATGCAACAACTCACGCGTTTACATGTTACAGTTTTGTTGAAATGTTTATTTCATAATTACAAGTAGATGCCTACATACATGAGATAGTATAGATACTAATTTGTCTATAAAACCTCCTCTTTGACATACGCTGGGATAAATATCTTCAAACACCCTCGTCTTATCAGTGGATTCAAAAAAACAAAATTTCACTCTACAAATTGTTTACCTTTCACAATGATGCTTCACCGACTCAAATATTTGGCACACCTCTGTTTCAATCCTTCCAGCTCAATTAAAATAAAATAATCAATCAAAAAATGTTGAGATTTTTAGATGTCTGGGTAGCACTCTCTTCAATACATGTACATGTATTTCAAATGGAGGGTACAGTGCCTGATACAAAATTTGCTGTTGACCCATTTCACCTGACGTCATCATCACGATAGTCTCAGTTGCGCCATTTCGGGAGTCATTGTCCCCTGGACATTGTCGTATGAATTTTTGGCCACCCGGTGTTGACACCCTTTACCAGTACCATTACGTGCAATTTGACTCCCAAAATGGCTAGACTAGTTCCCTGTCCCTACATCGCTCAGAAGAGAACGATGTAGGGACCGGGAACCAGTCTACCAAAATGGCGAGCGCGGCAGGCAGTAGCGCGTGTGACATCGGTGCGAGGGGTCAATGAAAGTGATGAACAAAACTGAAGGCAACAAATGTGTCAGTTCCACACAATGTAGTCATTTAGGTTGAGAGTTGAAGCATAATGATTACAAGCTTAGCAAGTTTAAGAAACCAGGCTCCATGTCGGCGGAAAAAAAAGCTGAAGATCTAAGTTTGCTTAGCTATAAAAACATGAGGGAAAAAACAAGTCACTACTACAGTTTGTCAGTAAAAAAAGGTTGTCTTCTTAATATTGAAAAAGGCTTTTGCTACAATGATGTACATGTACGTCTTAATAATCTCAAATTTAAACACAAGCTTAAGTTCAATAAATAATATCTTATTTTGATCAAAAGAATTGAATGGGCCATTAACAGATATTTTTGATGTCGTTATTTTTTGTGGTATATGTAGAGACCCAGAGACAATGCATTGATCCATTAAGCCAGGCTTGCAACTGCAATATGTCAAAAAAAAAGGAAGAATTTGTACCGTGGTTTTCAATTTTCAACGTCACAGCTGAGAAACCCCCAAAACGAAGGAATCAGCCCCGCCCACCAGAGACTTCCTAGCAACATGTACATCTCCGTCCAATAATCATTAAGGCAGTGCACGGCAACGCACAATACCCCCTACTTTAGGCAGCTTGTTTGCATTTTGCAAACGGGTTTAAATGTGTCAGACTTATCTACAAGCATTTAACCCCTGTGCTCGCTTGGTCAATGCATTAAGAGATGGATCCCTCTAGGCAGGTCTATTGTAACCCAACAATATCAGTGTTGAATGTGGATGAGCTCTCATCAACCATTCTAAATCAGCGCGAAGATTACTATGCATTTACAGCGACTAAAATAAATCCAGTTTTGTGTGAATAGAGCGCAGTCACATTCCATTGAACACTCCGAAATAAACATTCCATTGATGTTACAATCTTAACCGAATCTTGGACTCCTTTTCAAAGGAACTTGAAAAATGGAATCAATTTCTTCTGAATTTTCTTGCGATTTAAAATTCTTTATAGTACCTTTGGAGCAAAGATCGTACAGCGCCGAAGGCACAAGATGGGTTACTAGAGCTCTGTCTATTGTTGGAACGTGAAGAATGGCATGGGCGCCATTTAAGTAAGCAAATGTTTTGTTATATCATTGTTAGCAATGGTCATTGTCTGCACTGATCAATGTATGAAAAGGAAATGGCGTCAAGTGCATACTTCACATTTCAGCCCCAGTAACCCAGCTTACGCCTTCGGCACTATACGATCACACCACACGAAAAACAAGTTCTTTGCTTTGTAACTCAGATAAGCCTATCATGATGAGCAAACAGAACTGTGGCAGTAGTAAAGCAGTTATTGCAGCTTGGGGCCCAAAAGACACAATCAGTAAATCCAAGGTTTTGCATGTAAAAGCAGCCAAATGAACAAAATTGCTACAAGTAACGGTAAACTGTTAACACACACACTTACCGGCTTGGTTTGAAAGAAATTTTTCCTCAAGTCAGTCATAACAAACACTTCAACAGTAAGGTTGGCTGAGCATTAATAATGTGTTAACCGTCTTTCTGTGTTTATACTGTTAGGCTGTTAACAGTACGTGTATTTCTGTGTTTTTTAAGTTGCTGAAAACACGGCCGTCAACAGAACGTATCAAAACACGATCGTCAACACAACATGTGTTTCTCTGTCCACAAGTTGGTAAAAACGCGGCCGTCAAAAGAACCTGTGTTTCTCTGTTCACAAGTTGGTCGAACACCGATGTTAAGACTGTTATATCTGACAAATGCAATGATCTCATCGATCATTGTGGAGATTATAATTTATGAAGTTCCCTGATTAATGCACGCTGAAGACAAACATTTTTTAGGTTCTAAGTAAAAACAAGCAAACGCATTCCCCACTAGTGTTTCCAGTAGCTATTGAAATCAAACAAAGAAAATAAATTATACAAGAACTGGTGACTGGAACTAAATTAACGCAGTGCCAAAAAAGTTACACATTCACAATGCTAACAAAGATGCTACACAAACTGGTACTGATTCCGTTTTCATATAATTCGGGGATCAGAGATATAAGCTCATATTATCTCAAAATGAAAATATGTTGCCTCCTTTTTTATGGCCAAACTTTGCAGCGAGGTGGTAATATTGGCAATAATGGCCAGAGAACTCCGACGTCATACCTGGGACTTCCACATTCTGCATCTTAACACTCTAGGCTTCATTCAAACCCGTTAAGACTTCACACCAAACCTTGACTTTCAACTTAAACTTTGATGATTTTGTTTTCCTCTCAACTGTCATAAATTAAGTAAAGACAAACACAGTGCCTTAAAAAAAAAAATTAACTTTCAAGTTTACAAAAGCAGAAATTGTCCCAATACGTTTTATAATTTACTGTGGACGTGCACATTATTTCCCTCACCTACATCTGATGCACTATCAATGCGCACTCTTAATACTAGACAGTGATAAACTCCAACTCCCACACATAAATAAAACACGAGGGTTTATATTACATAATAAAACAGTTCTTTTGAAAAAAAAAAAAAAAAAAATGAAGACCATACATCAAAAAATATCCCTTGGATACTAAGAAGTGACTAACGCCCTCCTTGTTTAAACCACTGATCTCTTGACACCTAGACCATCGAGACTAACTCGAGTCTCACCATTATGGTGACATGGGTCCAACCCTCAATCGGGTCCAGTTCTCCTTTTTGAACGACACAAAACCACTTCAGATGAGACAAAGACTCTTGATGGTATTGTAAGCGCCTTTTATTCCTTGAGGAAACGAGGAAGATGTGTTGACTTTCAGGAATAGAGCTAGGTAGTGGCCTAAGGAGAGATGGGGGGTGCAGGGAGGCGGAGACCAATCTGTTACTTTTGATGGGGATAAATAGTAGACGGGTCAAAGGTCGTTTAACCAGCTTTGTTCAACTATCGTTGAGACTTTCTTCTCGTATTCTCGTCTGTTTTCTTGATAGAGTTGAGCTGCCTGGCTGTTAGCAGGACTGTTAGGGTTGGGCTCGTCGAGTAATGACTGGGGATGAGAGAAGTAGACAAATTAACAAGATAAGATATTTGATCAAAAGACATCAGAGGGAATTATCAATGCTGTTTCTTAGCGGAAAACATCCACAAATGTTCACATATATCACGGACAATGCACAAAACACATGTAACATGCAAAACTGTTTGTACATGACTGACGGACGTGAGATAATGTCGGGATCCCTACAATAACTCATTTTTAGTTTTTAATTAACGACCACTTATCATTGGTGGATTTTTTGAAAGCTTACAACTTGCTCGAATCAATAAAAATAGCCATTTAAAATTTATTTCAATCAAATTTTTGGGTCAAATCAGCTACAAATCGGACCTAGCATCTTTAAAGTCATTATAAACATCTAACAAACTTGTTTTATAAACATGAACTACCATCTCAAATTAAGCCAATCTAAACAAACCATGAGGGAAAACTTTCATCATTAACCACTTTCCAACGGTATTAAAAATTCTTGACCATGCCTCTACCCGGTGTTAGTTTTTTGGGAACTTTTCGGAACTACCAAAATAATTTTTTTTATTAGAATATTGTTGTCACCATGAAACCCAGACTAAAGAAAGTACAGACAACAAATGTTCTCATCAAATGCACCAGGATTTGTTGTTCTCTTTCGAGAAATTACGGAATGTCTTCACCATGAATGAGCCAAACCTTGGCCATAAACCACGGCCGAAAATCGGCCATGGTTTGCTGGAATCTCGAACTTGCCTGCCATATGCCCAATACAATGACGGCAGCCTATCATTCTCTTGTAGTCCTCATTTGTACAAGAAAACGGATGAAGGTCTGGAATCGGGGATTACACAATAACCCCCGCGGGAAAAAACAAATTTTGAGCATGAATTCCAGTACCCTTTGTCCCTCTCTGTATGGGGGAAACAAAGCGTAGCACAGTGAGTGCATGCCTATGCAGGCTAGACAAATGGAATGTCCGAGGGCATAAATATACACCAGTCAACATGAACAACCCAACTAAACGAGGGCATTCCGAAACTGTTCAAACATGTAAATAAACGTCCACTGTTATTCAGTTTGGAAAAGTTTTGTGGAACAAGACTTCACGCGGTTCATAAAGACATTTGATTTCAGTCAAAAACCCACCTGTATAGAGGTTAATATTGCAGACACATCGTATGTTGGACTCCAACGATTCTGTAGAATATCCAGACAGATTCCACCGTCGGCATATACTGAGAAGAGAACCAAATGAAACAAAGTCAAACAGAGAGCTGATTATTTGGATTCTGTGGCCAAACAGCCAGTGCCAGATAACACAGGACAATACATTCCGAGTGTTGCATTTGCATTTTAACCAGTAGGCGTGCCGGGTGAGGTGTATACACGCAAATGCTTCCCCTGCCTGGAAATGGCTACATGCACGACATGATGGATGCTTATTGGACAACACACTGAAGGTTAACAGTTTGTATGAATGAAATGGGTGGGATCAAATCGTGAAAACACTGGATTGGACGCCGGGCCTGTTGACCTGTTTAATACACAACTTTACATTACCACAAATCATTGTGGGTAGTAAGTGTCTCCAATGCATTAACATAGGGCTATAAACGATTATTGTGGGAATTAATTAAGAAAAGCTACCGTTAATTTAATTTGAAAGTTGTTGTGAATTATCACTTTAAAAAGGAAGATCGTGATTGTATTATATACACAACATTTAGCACTTCAAATTAGGCGGTATGGGTAGAAAGTGAGACATGTATAATATGGGTCTAGTGAGCTTTCTCACTTGAACTAATTTCTAATCTCTCACTAGCATGGTTAAGAGACTGTGTTGATGTTTGAGAAGTCCCGGCCCGAACATGTGTATTTGTACATAAGTATAAGTATGATTCTTTTAACGGGTACTCAAAAAACGTAACGCAGTGACAATCGGGTACCCGAAACAAAAAAATATCCGAAAACGCACAGGCCTATTAGTGACTGTTTGATAAGTGTTTCATTTTGTATCATGCAGGGTAATACAACAAATGTAATTTCTTCAGATTTCTTTTAAGGGTTTGCCTCCGATTTTATTTATCTTTTAAGAATGGAAATCAGGCCTACACTGTTCTCCTTTGTGATAAAGAATAGACGATTTGGGGGGCAAGCGGCGGCAAAGACATAATTTTGGGGGCTATTTAAGGTATCTTACCATTCATTTGTGGGGTTTTTCGATCTCATTTGGGAGGGCAAGTGTTCTTGGTTGTGTCAAGTTGTGAGACACAGTATAAAGTTTTTGTGATTCTTACATTACAGAAGAAAAAAAACATTTTTCAATAAAAAAAAAATTCTGTATCTATTACTATAAATCTTACCATTTGGGTGAAACATCCTTGAGACAAATCTGACTGTTGGAGGTTTATTTGGATATTCTTCTGTGAATTCAATTGTCAACTTAAAAGTACCTGGAAATATTACAAAACCAAAAAGATTAAAGGTAATAATTGTACTCTTCCAGAAAATTATCCAACTACAAAACGTTCCCACAAAATTTTTAAAAGTACTACATGATACAGCAAAATTACAACAGTCAAAAATAAAAAAAATACACAATTTTCGATAAGAAATGTTATAAAGAAATACCATTTATAAAGTAATAATATAGATTTTATTACATCTAATTCTAAAAGGAAAAGTTATCAATTTTAAAGTCCAATTTATGAGCAGCCAATTAAAAAGGAAAAAGTAGATAGGAAAGTATGAAAAAGAAAACAAAAACATGGTGAAAAATGGGAAACAACATGTAAGAAGTTCACAAGCTAATTAAAGTTGCATGGCCCAATTTTCGCAGAAAAATTTTTGTTACATGTTTTTCTCCGAAACGAATTTCACAGATGATGCTGTTTTAAAATGAAAAACATAAACATTTTTGCATAGGCATATTTTATGAAACAATGCACCAAATATATGTAACATGCAAAACTGTTTGTACATGGCTGATGGATAATGAGATAATGCAGAGATCCCGACAATAATTCATTTTTAGTTTTTAATGAACTTCCATTTATCATTGGCTGATTTTCGTGCAATTCGCTAAACAAAAGATTTTAACTTTCTTAAATCTAAAATGCAGTTTAAAAATTTTAGTCTAAACTTTGGGGTCAAATCGACCAATAAACAGACGTAGCATCTTTAAGCTCAAACATGTGTAGAAATAGTTCGTATTGTTATGTTGTTACTACTGAAGTGAATCCATGTAGTTTTCAATCAAATGTTTAATTGACTGACTGTAAATCTGCTAATTATGATATATTTTTTAGTTCAAAATGTACTGAACAGACCTGACAAATTAGTGCAAAAGATGGCTGCACTCTACCCAACAGCATCATGACAATGAAGCACTCAATTCTGGTTTATATGCTTCGGGATATCAACATCAAATATTATGAACATGTTTTAGAGATTATTAAATAATATTATTTCAACAGTCAAATACACTGGATACTCAATCTGATACAAACTAGTGAAATGGAAGGAATTAGGACTTTTTCATTCACAAGACCACATGAAGTTTGTTTTACTTACCATCTTCAAAGGGTGTTTCTGCTGGCCTGTATTCAAAAAAGAAATAAAAAATGGTCACAATCTCTTAGAAATGATGAAAGCTATCGTAGAACATGGACAAGCCATTACAAATTCAAACAAATGACAGAATTACAATACATACATACTCACAAAGTGATGAAACTAAGAATTTTACACACAATTTCAAACTTGTTCACAATGAACAGGACCGTGTTCGAATCAACCAGTTTATCATCAATGTGTTTTTGTCTCACCTTAAATGTCAGAGGTACCTTATTCATAAAAGAGAGTGACGTAACAGAAAACCATGCAAACTCTTGTAACCTTTGTTAGAGTTGAGCTCTATCCGGATTTAACCAGTTGCTGCCGGGACTCTTCCATTTTTTTCCAGTCTAACCTGATAAGATTATTTTCTCGGAACTGCCAGAATCATTTTTCGTGAGAGTACCACTGACACAAAGAAACCTTGACTTGTCAAAGCCAAGAGAACGAATATTACCTTTATTGCAATGTGATTTTGGTTTTCTCTATCGAGAAAATGTCAAATTCATGCACAGTGAATTGCAAAATCCCAGCCGTGTGCCACGGCCTACAATTGGTACTATTAGTCTGGAACCAAGCCTGGATCCCCAGTTCACTCTGACTGACCTCCATTGAGCCAAAATTCAATGAATGGTGGAAGCTGACACCAACTGGTTATTATTAAGGTGCTTGTTTTGAACTTACCCAAATATGACAGCATTCCATAGCATGATATTATTTTCTGAGGGTGCTCCACTTACACCTGCCGGAGGATCTTCTTGTAGTCTAAATTGAAAAGAAAAGAAACAAAGCTGTTATATTATAAAGCCCGCAGGTCAACATCGGTAAGAAAGAAAAACAAATGGTCACAGATTTAAATACACCTTACATGGTATTGCAAGCCTTCATTTCAAAGGTCCCATGAATTATTTTTTTTTATTGGTTAAAAAAAATAAAGTATGCCTATTATAGTATATCTTTACTTTTTTTCACATTTTTTACATGCGTATTAATCGTAGAAATAACGATTTCTAAAATTAGGGGGTTGCCGTGCTCCACCCACCCTTCCTCAATAACGTAAAATCTGTGACGTAGACAGTGGAACGACTGACCAGGGCCATGTGTGTGACAATAACATACAATGCATTGTTGACTACTCGGCACCAGAGCCGTCTTCGAAATGTTTTACCACAGCGTACGTCAATCAAATGGCACACATTTTCAGCGCTCAATTAAAGTGTATTAACGCATAACAGACACATCAAAATAGTCAATACTATGTTTTGTTAATTTCAAACCATATATTAAGCCACAAAAATGTTCCGTGACAAAAAACCTCTTCATGGGCCCTTTAAGAAATACAAGGAGAGCTATAAACTGCTCTCCTTAAAATTATTGAGGAGAGCTTTTTGAACTTCTCAAAACCAAACTTCACACATTAGTCTCAAAAGCAAAATCAAAACATGAATACACGATTGTATTATGAAATCTGACTGTTGCGTGTGAGGATACCGCATACCGCATTGCAGGATTATTTTGGCGGACCGTTATCTTTGTTGTTTGATCAAAGCAAATAAACGCCACATCCGTAGTTCATTTCCTGCTGTGAATAAATTTGCCCCAGATTTTTAAATCGCCACTTTAAATCTTAAGGAGTTCAGAGGAGAGAAATTGCACTCGCTCTCCTTAAAAATGAAGCAATGAAACAATAAAATGCGCTGAAATTTTCACAGGTTGGTGTTTTTTTCCACATAAATCTTAATTTGTGCAAAGAATGGAAGCACTTACAGAAATTTTACCAATGTTGACCTGGGGCTGTAATGGGGTTTAATAATCGAACAGATCATTGTAAAATTGTCCTTTCTCTGTTTTTTTCTCAAAGGTTCATCATTCCTTTCTTAACCTTATTAAGAGTTGTAATGAAAAATATCAATTTTGTTGTCAGATTCCTCTCTTTCACTCAATTTACTTAAGAATTGTTGTACCACACAGGTAAGTGGCAAATCCAAATAATTTTGTATTACCACTGTAACATAAGGGAGAAACTATTTAGAGAAATAACTGAATGATAAATTTATTAAGAACAACTGAACGAAAGGAATAAAATGTTCAACCCAATCTTTCGCTTTTTCCCCCAGGAAATAACCATCAACTTAGATAATTGTTACTGGTTGTCATTGTTAAACATGCCCAACCAAAGTACACTTAAGATGTCATGAATTCAAATGAAAAAAAATGATTTTCACGTCATGTTAACTTTCATGCTGTGTGAACTTTTAAAACAATTGAGGGATTGATAAAGAATAATCTACTATATTCATCGCTTAGAGCTTGTTTTTTATGAATTTGGGCGCTATTTATAAATCCTGTATACTATGATTATAGTATTATGTATTAAGTTATATTTATGTATGAATGATTGATTGTCTCATCTTTAGAAAGTTTAGGAAAAGATCCCCAATTTGACTGCCTCTTTTTCTCTCTTTAAGACCAAAAACAGTATATTATTTACCAAATAAAACAGAATTATGTTTTTCTAACTGTAACACTAAAGTAACAGTTAATAAGGTTACTTTGTAAAGCAAATAAAATGGCAGTTGGAATGGATACAGCATCTTTCTTGTGTTTGTAACCATAAATGTAAACAGTTATTTAACTACCTTGGTCTGCGCGATCAATGTCTAATTCCTCTTCAACCGATTCTGTTTCTTATAATTTGCATTACACTTATTATATTTAATCCTCTGAACTTCTAAAATAGTGGGTGGATAAAACTGCACACTCATTGAAATGACGATTTGACGCCATGTTTTAACACACATATCAATGACATAATTAATGTAGGTCACCATTCACCGAAAAGTCCCGTACATTTACATGCGAAGAGTAATTCCGCGAGTTCTCAAAATAAAACTTGGCGCACTTACTTTCTGAAATCTCTCATTAAACGTCTCCTAGCCGGAGTAGACATACTGTTGGTACACTACCACTAACAATGAAGTAATTCGTTGCTCACAAATATTTTCAATTCGAGATAAAAATGTTGAAATTGTCGGGATATCACTGTGAAACTGCCAAATATCCCGACCTACACCGGACTTGTGTTGTCAAAGCTGACGTCACATGATTTACCGACGACGTCATAGTTTGGAATTGCGCCCTCTCTTGTTCAATTTTTTATTGTTTGCGCATGGTGGAAAGGCTAGTCTACTCGATCCATAGAGTGAAGAACTCGATCGGAAAACAACAATTTTAACATTCTCACTAATAATAATGGCTGGACCATTGAGTTACTGGTCCAGTTTTTTTCTTCTTCTTTCTTCCTTACACAGTACAGTCATCATATTTATGAATGATAAATAAAACCATAAGGGAAACTTTTGGGTGAACAAAGAAAAGTTTACTATGAACGGGATTTGAACCCGTTTTTTTTTTGGGGGGGGTCTTCTTTTTCTTCTTCTTCTTCATCTTTCTATTTCCTTTCGGGTAGAAGTCAAGAAAAGAACTTTCAAATGCCACGATTCGTATTGAGATCAGAGGGTTGCCTATTCGAATTACGTCGGGATCAAAAAATGTTTTAGGTAGAAGACAAGACCAACAGAATCATTCGTTGTAAATCGATCCCGTGGCGCAATGGTAGCGCGTCTGACTCCAGATCAGAAGGTTGCGTGTTCGAATCACGTCGGGATCAAAAATTATTTTTCAGGCATAAGACAATAACAAACAGAATCTTTTTGAAAACAGAGGCACTCATTTTAACTCGATCCCGTGGCGCAATGGTAGCGCGTCCGACTCCAGATCAGAAGGTTGCGTGTTCGAATCACGTCGGGATCAAAAATTATTTTTCAGGCATAAGACAATAACAAACAGAATCTTTTTGAAAACAGAGGCACTCATTTTAACTCGATCCCGTGGCGCAATGGTAGCGCGTCTGACTCCAGATCAGAAGGTTGCGTGTTCGAATCACGTCGGGATCAAAAATTATTTTTCAGGCATAAGACAATAACAAACAGAATCTTTTCGAAAAGAGAGCCATTCGTTTCGCTCGATCCCGTCGCGCAATGGTAGCGCGTCTGTTGGACTCATACTAAGATATAAGAATTACAGGGCATACAAAACCATGCAACACGTCCTGACAAGGAGCATTTTTGACCATTGAGAAAATGGCGCGGACCATTCATATACACTGGTCACTCATCAGTTTACACAGCAACCATTTTCTAAGTGGACATTCGTATCCATTTGACCCAGGGATTTTCGCCCACGGTGGGTCAGCGGAGTTCCGTGCGTTCTCGCGAGTGCTCCCTGTTCTTAACTCTATGGTCTGACTCCAGATCAGAAGGTGGCGTGTTTGAATCACGTCGGGGTCAAACATTTTTTCAGGTAGAAGACAACACCAACAGAATATTTTTAAACAGAGAGCCATTCGTTTTCACTCATCCAGATCCCGTGGCGCAATGGTAGCACGTCTGACTCCAGATCAGAAGGTTGCGTGTTCAAATCACGTCGGGATCAAAAAAAATGTTTTTCAGGTAGAAGACAATAACCAACAGAATCTTTTTTTAAAAGAGAGCAACCCATTTTAACTCGATCCCGTGGCGCAATGGTAGCGCGTCTGACTCCAGATCAGAAGGTTGCGTGTTCGAATCACGTCGGGATCAAAAAACATGTTTTTCAGGTAGAAGACAATAACCAACAGAATCTTTTTTTGAAAAGAGAGCAACCCATTTTAACTCGATCCCGTGGCGCAATGGCAGCGCGTCTGACTCCAGATCAGAAGGTTGCGTGTTCGAATCACGTCAGAATCAAAGTTTCTGTGAGGAATGAAAATGCTAGAAAAACAGAAGGCCCTTATATCCCTATCAGGTCTCAGGGAGCAAGGATAAGGCTTGGTTGACAAACTAATATTATTTTTTGGGCCTGGTAAGTGAGAATTGGCATGTTGAAAATATGCTATTGTTAAACAAAATTGATATAATTTGACCCCCCTATAAATACATGCTGAAAAACACAAAATCCAAGATGGCCGCCATCCTATCACGTGACTAATCACTAAAAAACAAGAAAAAACCCATTAAAATCGTGTGACCCAAGGTAAAACAAAAGGTTATCAATTTTCAATTATGTTTGCCAACCTGACCCTAGATACATTGGCAAAATTTCGCGGTGATCGAACTAAGTGTTAAAAAGTTACGGGCAAAATTATGGTAGGGGGCACATTGTGGCCCCCCCGGTCCTTATATAGGGATATGATTTTGTTTTAAATTAAATATAATTATATTTAACGAAAGCTAATGAAGGCTAGGTTTTCGAAATCTCTGGTCATCTCTGCGTAAATGCAATTCGTTCATCCGCACCAAAGGGGAAGATTTGCTGCCTTACATGGTAAAACTCTCGGTAAAATTCTCGGTAAAACTCTTTCGCTTGTGTAAAAACGAAAATCTTATGTTTTTAATTCTTAGAGTTGCTGATTTCATTTTTGTGATCCATTATTACAACAGACCAGGTAACAGGTAATGAGGTATGTGTGAGCCATTGGTTTCCATGGCAACATTTCATCCTCACTCTGCACACGATACTCGGCAGGCATAATCATCTGAAAGGACCATTGAGTGCAGAAAACACATCAATAAAATTGTTGTTAAAAGATTGTCGTTGGTAGTGGCTCCGTGGCGCAATGGTAGCGCGTCTGACTCCAGATCAGAAGGCTGCGTGTTCGAATCACGTCGGGGTCAATCAATACTTTTCAGAATTTTTGTCTGCCCGGCATTTCTTTCCTGCCTTTACACAAAAGCAATTAACCATATCGAAAGAGAAAAGGCATATCCTCATCTATTAATAAAGGGGAAACACTGTCAGACTACTAACTTTCTGCTTAAGTCTTTTATTCATTTTTGGGTGATTCTCCATCAGTGATTTTAGTGACATGCATTTTAGGATAAATTCATTGAGTTTCAGCGGTAACTGAAAACTGTTAGGAAAATTTTTTTAAAAACTCAATTCAAAAAAACTAGTTTTTGTTTTTTTCATAATTTCACTGAAATCCCATCCTGCAGAAAACAATCTGAAACTTGTCAGCATTGCTTTAATTCTGGCTATGATTATCATTAAAGATGTAGTTCCGATTTTTGCCGATTTGACCCAAAAATTTAGATTCAAATTTTAAAAATAGATGTTTTAATAGATTCGAGAAAAATGACAAGCATTTTAGCCTTGAGGTATCGCACACAATTTTTTTTTTTAAATAAACAAATCCGCCAGTGGTTAGTGGTGGTTAATTAAAAACTAAAAATTAATTATTGTAGGGATCCCAACATTATCTCACATCCATCAGCCATGTACAAACATTTGCATATGTTAGGCCTAGGCCTATCCTAAACGGTATTATGTGCATTAGTCAACATATGTGGGAAAACGGTTTTTGTATTTTATTCGTTTTGAGAAACGGGGGAAAATTGACGAAATTCGGGCCATGCAACTTTAACTAAAGTTCACACCCCGCGAACCGTACCGCACCGCACGTAGGCTAGGCCTGTACTGAGAAATAATTCCCACGGTGTGGTGGTGGTGGTCGGGCCGGGCCGGCGGGGGGAGGGGGAATCTCGTGGGAGGACTGTAACGTGTAGCCAAGTTAACTGATCTTTCTCTAAGGTCAACTATAAAGAAGTTATGGTGAAGCACCTGCACAAGATACAGAAATATTTTTTTGAGGAAATAGTGTTGTTTTGTTGTTTATTTTGTTCACAGGCCAGTTATTTATTCTCGTTCTAGCACGGATGACCTCCATAGTCTATAACCCCTGCCCCCCTATTCTAATGGGATGCAAGATCCCAAGCAGAAATTAATGATATGGGTATAGTTACAACATAAACATTAGGTAATTTCCCCTGTTTACATTGAATTTGTTTTTTTGTTTGTTTAGTAAACAAATCATTGCCAAGTTCCAGTAACTTTGAGAGCTTTTATGAAGGAATGTTCGAGCGCCAGTTGATTTTTAGCCCATTAGACCGTTGGGGGTGCACCACACTAAATAAAATCCCACAGCAACCAATGCTTATTGCTAAATATTCAAAAATACTCAACAAATATATCAAAGTCTCTCAGCCTCTATAGGAAACAAACCAAATATATTTTCTGACAACTGAACTTCGGATTTCTTTTCAATTTTTAGTAGGTTAGCCGTTAAGAATTTTTGCTAATTACACCAAGAGAAAACATCCCCGAAAAATGTCATTTTCCCAAACCGACTTTGCTGCCACTTTTCATGAAGCATCCTTCCACTTCCCAGGCCAAATAGGGCCATCTTTAAAAAAGCCAAAATTTATCAAGTCTACCCAAAACTTGAAGTAAGGAACCCCCAGGTTGTGATAACTAAGCATAATGACACAATATATTAATTGCATGACCCCCCAAAATATTGTTATTCAAAAAAGGTTGTGGGTTACAAATTATGATAATCAGTTTGGCGCACAATTGTTGACCTATTAGTGTAGTGCACCCATAGAGTTATATAATAGAACTAGAGGGAGTGCACTCGCTATGCCAGGAACTCCACTGACTCACCATGGACGAAAATCCTTATGGGCAAATTGCATACGAATGTCCACTTAGAAAATGGCTGCTGTGTGAATGGATGAGTAACCAGTGTAAATGAATGGTCCGCCGCCATTTTCTCAATAGTCAAAAAATTGCTCCTTGTCGGGCCGTGTCGCATGGTTTGTACGCCCTCTAGTTATAACTCTATGAGTGCACCATCGATTTCCATTTTTTTTTACAGTAGTATAGCGCCCTCAAGAGTTAGATGAGTATTAAAGGGCATCGTCTTTGCAATGTCGTCGTTCGCAGATTTCCGTGCATTACGGATTTAACGATCTAAGTCATTTTTAAAGTGATATACTCAGTCATTGCCCACCGAAGTAAGGTAAAATTGCCTTTTCTTTGAGTTATTTATGTATAATTTGCTTTTGATATTTTCTGTCTCTCTCTGCTTTGTTGAAACAGTGATAGCATGAATCATTTAAATTGATAAGAAAATGTATGTCACACATTGGCCATTGCACTGATTAGTTTAGTTCATTATGGTTGAATTCACTACTACTACTAGTTGACAATTCATAGACAATTTTGCAGTGTCATTGATTGAAGTTTAAACATTCGAAAGTATCCAAATTGGTCAGTCAAAGTTTATGATCAAATTAGGCCGTAGTTTCGGAAATCATCAAACTCAAAGAAAACTGTTAAAATAATAAAAACAGAAATTTCACTGTAAAAAAGCTAGCCCCATTTTATTATTAATATTAAATACAATAATAAATACTGATTAGTAATGATAGTGTGAATCCACTTCATATACTTTTGGATTAATGATAATAATAATGATAATTATATATAGCGCATAATGGAGGAGCCTCTACAAGTATGTACAATGAACACAGAACATAAAACAAAAATACATAAATTAAAGTTACGTAAATGTAGATTAAAATTAGACCCAGTAACTGGGCGGGATGGGGCGCTGTACTCCTTTTTAAAAAGATTTTGACATTATCGGTCGTACTAGCCGATAATGTCAGAATCTCAAAAAAAGGAGTCTAGATTCAAATGTAGATTGGCAGTATTTGTGGGGGTTAATCAAAAGCAAGTATAAACAGAAGAATATAAATATTATTCGGTTTACACTACAATAATATCTCATGACGGTACCTACACTGAGCTGTGTAGAATTGTTCTTCTTAAGAACAGGTCCTGATTTATGATATTTTACTGCCACATAGATAGGAAAGTCAGGAATATACCTAGTTCAGATAAAAACTTATTTTGCTGTTTATCTACTGCCGCCATACACTGCCTCAAATCACATAACATATCAGACCTTGTGGTTTGAAAGAATTGTGACATATAACATGAAAGAAAATGTTACTCTTCTTCATCACAAATCTCTTTTTTCTGACAATATTAACTAAATAATGTGGAATGTTAACCATAGCCTTTTCTGTTTATTTGTTAAAGAACTAACGACCCAAAGAGGCTTTCACTTTGAAAAATGGATAAGATTCTTCTTGGAATTGCTGCCTCAACTCATCCTGAAGGAGTGAAGAGGGTGATTATAGAAAGAGTTATCAATTCCGCCAATAAAGCACCCCCAGAAGAACTAGTGGTTGCCCTCCTTGATATTTCATCTCATTGGGTAACGGAGGATGAGTCAACTTTCTTGCAAGACATGGGACGTCAACTATTTCATGCTTGGGCTAAGCACAATCAAACTATATTTGAAGAATTCTTCAACCACAGATTTCTTGTCGGGATTCTCAGCTTTGAGATTCCACATCCAGAGCGAACAGTTCGGTTCATCCACAAAGGAATGAAGATGCTTCAAA
Source organism: Marthasterias glacialis (assembly GCA_911728455.2). NCBI lineage: Eukaryota > Metazoa > Echinodermata > Asteroidea > Forcipulatida > Asteriidae > Marthasterias > Marthasterias glacialis. Next base: position 20,661,545 of record OU452228.1, read on the forward strand.
ACAGGGCCACGGCAGCTCAGATAATACAGATGCAAGTTGTGACATTACTTAAGAAACACACTGACCTTGCTACGTTAGTAGAAGTCAGTCATCTTCTCTTGGCGTTTCCAGAATGTCTGCCCAAGGGTACTGCCGTCGGACCGCTTTGCATCGCTGTCATTGAAAACATCGGTGCCTTGCAAGTTGCTCCGACAGAAGCTATCATGAAAAACAACTTAGAGGGGGTCGTTCATGTCGGTGGTCTGTTACACCATATCTGGCATGAGAACATAACGACTGTTATCCCGTCGCTTGCAGCCATCTTTAACATGATCTCAACACTACCTTCAGCTGAGGGTCGTCCACCTTCAGTCGCTCTGGGTGCACTCGTACAACATGTCCCCGTGGAACTTATTGCTATGGTGACCAAGAACGCCGCTTCAGATATGTCCATTGTGGATGACAGAATGACCACCGCACTGAGCAGGATGATCGAGTGGCTTTCCTGGCCTAGAGTACAGAATATTGACAAATGGATTGTTTCCTTTCTGAAGAACTTAGCCTTGGCGCAGAAGTTCAGCATTTTGATCAATGTGACTGTTGCCTGTGTCAACAAGGTAACTCTGATCTGTCAGTGTAACCCCATAGCACTGTGCCTAACTTCATAATGTCCGTGAGCAGACGTCTTTTGCTTACAGAGCGACCCTTAGCGTAAGATCTATTTGACCCCCACTGCTTAATGCAAGCAAAGCAAAACGCATGCCAACTTGCTGGCAGTATATTTTTAAGTAGATGAGTGACAAAATCCATTATAAATGCGCACACACTCTGTCAAAAATTTTTTTGATCGGTTATAAACGCACTTTTTCTTATGCATTTTTCCGCTAAAATAAGCACAATAAGATCTATTTGACCCCCACTGCTTAATGCAAGCAAAGCAAAATGCATGCCAACTTGCTGGCAGTATATTTTTAAGTAGATGAGTGACAAAATCCATTATATATGCGCACACACTCTGTCAAATTTTTTTTTGATCGGTTTTAAACATACTTTTTCTTATGCATTTTTCTGCTGAAATAAGCACAAAACTTTGCTGACCGGTTAGTAGCATTATGAATTTGGGCCCTGTATAAATGTCATTAATAAAGTGACGACAAATTTCAATTTGGAAATATAAAGTGCTGTGGTCACAAGGGTTCATTGCCCATGAAGATGGTTTGATACGGAGCTCACGAAGTGCCATCCAACTCGTTGAGATACTGATTTAATGTACTGCAGGATGATGACATCACAAACTTCAGATGACGACAAATTACCTCGGGATGACGACATCTTAAGAGTGGGATGTTGTCGCCTCAAGATAATTGATCTTGGGTTGTCAACATCTTGAGGATGTTATCATCCCATGATGAATTATCTTGGGAAGTCGACATCATGCGTTCTGGATGTCACTATCCCAAGATGATTTATCTCGGAAAGTCAACATCTTGTTGATGTCGACATCCTAAGATAAGATATATCGGGAAGACTACATCTTAATTTAAGATGTCGTCATCCCAAGATGAATTAACTCAGGATGTTGACATCTTACGTCTATGTTATAATCATCCTGCTGTAAATTATCCCAGGATCTCAATATGTCGGATAGCACTTCCAGAGCTCCGTAGTTTGATATATGCTCATGAATACAGATTTCTATGGAAAGATATGGTATGAAAATGGACCAAGAATTCTGCATTCAATGTTTTTCTCACAATACAGACTAGAGAACTTGAAAACAAGTTGCTTTCGATCCTGCAAAGGTTGTAAAAAGTCCAACACTGTTAATCTTTGATTGAGTTGAAGCTATTCTGTGTACTTAAAATAAGAAATTCCCTAATTGATATTGAATCCATGATAATACAAAATTGCAACAAACGGATGGGTTTTTTTCTACACCTGTTGAAGCCTACACTACCATTTATGATTTTTTTTCCCTGCAGGTTTTTGTGAGGTTATGTTTCCCAGTCGTCAGGGATAGTGCCTTACCCGTCCTGACTCACATGCTGCTCAGCTTCCAGCATTCACCAGAAGCTTTCCACAAGGTACTCTCAAACTCGAGCAAACTAAAGCCATACAAAGGAATCGTTATTTTGTTTCAAATGTTCTTACAATCTGGGTAACTGCTTGATGAGTTTTCGAAGATCAACAAGCAATAACTTCTACTCTTGAGTCAATCTAAAGACTGTCGTAACAGAATCTCAACGACGAAAACTCTCTGTAAATTTTGTAAATTTCAATTTGCCTTACACCGATGTGTGAAAACTCTTTGGTTCTTAACATGTCAACCAGAGGACACTTCTGGAATTGTACCCCCATACCCTGTACTCAAACTAGCGTACCGGGTGCAGATATTAGGATACTTTATCAACTCCTTTGAGATACGATTGAAATTGGCTCTAATAGTGTGGCACATAGGGAAAAGATTTGGGGGAATTTGTGTCTTTGATGAAACAAGCATGGAATTTGGCACAGTCAGTGTAGGTTTCATGAGAAAGATATTTGATTTACAGGGCCACACATGGCAGATTTGTCCTTTGAAAAAATATAGGTAGAATAACAAGCAATTTCTGTCATTTTTAAAATAGCTGTCATTGCTTGCTACATACAAAAGGACAAATCTGCGATGGCCCTATTGCCAAATATCTTTCTCATGACATACTCTGACTGTGTTTCAAATTCCATGCTTGTTTCATCATAAGGCACAATCCCATCACCCACCTGCCGTACTATAGATGTAGTAAAACACTGTAAAGTTTTTGTTTTATAATAATATTGATTGAAAATTGTCAAGATGGCTTGATAGATATTAAATTTGCATATTGTTTGTGTTTACCCATACACCAATGTGTGTTAAGCACTATGTGCCACTCTTAACACACAGTACTTTCCCCGAGTCATGTAATAAAAAAACACAGGCATATTACTCGGGTGGGATTCGAACCCACAACCGTTGCCATTTTAGAGCAGGTCTTACCACAAGACCGCTGAGCTTGCCTGGTAGCTCATGGCAGCTTGACCTTAAGCACAGTGTTTCTCAGTAGTGTTTTTTTCCCTGACATAGATTGTTGCTCACGTACCTGAGTTGATGAAGCGTTTGAAGGCAGAGGGGTCGCCGTCTAGTCAGGAATGTAATCAGAAGATTGCCGAGTTAGTCTACTGTCTGATGTATCAACATGCTGGCTATCCTGATCTCTATGAGCCTGTCTTAGATGCACTGAAGGTACTTAATATTACTGATGTGTTAAAGGGGCCGTGTCGTCATGATTATAGCAGTAAATGGAATAACCCAGTTTCTATGTGTGCGTGCATACCGGCGGTCACATCACAGTTTGACAAAGACGGCACCCTTTGTGATTTGACTGCAAGCGCGTGCATGTGCAGTATCTGGGTGAGAGTTCATCTTTCTATGCACAACCACAGGCCTGCTATAATTATGACGACACAGCCTCTTTAAGTTGTAAAGGTCGTTGGTTTGATTGAAGTTCATTTTGCCATGAAGTGTTTAAGGAGAGTTTACATAGTTTAAAGTTGCCAAAAGAAATCTTTGGACAGAATTTTTTTTCTGAATAAATTTTGACAGATGATGCTGTCTCAAAATGTACAACATACAAAAAACTTTCACATATGCCACCGGACAAAATACATGTAACATGCAAAGTTGTACATGGCTGATTGACATGAGATAATGTCGGGATCTCAAAAAAAATTCATTTTTAGCTTTTAATTAACTACCGCTTATCATTGGCAGACTTTTCCAAGTAATACCTTAAAATAAAAATGAAAGCTTATAACTTTCTTGATGAATTTAATTTAAAATATAAATCTAAATTTTCGGGTCAAATCGGCCAAAAATCAGACCTAGTATCTTTAATACAGTACTGTAAATTCTCATTTAAAAACATGATGTGAGCATTTTTGTTTTTGTTTCAAATCCAACATGGCTGGTTGGAGACTGTGATTTAGTAAAGACTGGATGTGAAACAAAACCACACAGTGCTATAATAATAACTGATCTGATTTCTCCATGACTATTTTCTCAGGACATTCCTCGACCTACCGAGGAAGCAATGAAAGAGACTCTCAAGCTAAGTGCTTGGACCTCTGGAGCATCTGCAAACTCGAGTTTCTCCACACGGTTCCTTGCTCGATCGGAAACTGACAAGACTGGATTGGTCAACTTAGGAAATACATGTTACATGAATAGTGTACTACAAGCTCTATTCATGACTAGCGGGTGGGTAATTACAAATAAATTTACAACTTTTATTTTAATAAACAATAATAATAATAATATACGGCTCTTATATAGCGCTTTATCACACCCGATGGGCGTCTCAGAGCGCTCAATATTTTTTTCTGCAAGGTATGATGAGTTACGTTTTTGAAAGATGAGACCTGTTCCTTTACATAGCACCATGTAATGGTTCACAAGGTGCTGTGGCGCAATCTGCAGCCGATCAAACCAGGAACACCAGGGTGAACCCCTTCTCTTTGCGATAAGTGCACTGGGTTCTTTTACGTGCTTTACACAACACACGGGATCTACAGCATTACGTCCCATACGAAGGACGCAGCAATAATGGTTAAGTGCCTTGCTCAAGGACGCAAGTGTCATGACCGGGACTAGAGCCCATACTCTGCTGATCAGAAACACCAGAGCTTGAGTCCAGTGTTCTTATGCACTCGGCCACAAAATGCCAAATAGGAATAGTTATCCCTTATTTTATTCATAACACCCATGCAGGGCTTTTGGTGTCTTCCGAATGGGCTTTGGCTCCATCAGCCATTGTAAATTCCCACATGGAATGCACGGAAATCATAAATGCTGTTGGAGCTTATGCAAAAGTCAGAGCCAATACTTTTGTTTAGGCTGTACGCACAGTTAAGTTTCTACATGTGAAACGACCAATGAATATTATACAAATGTTGAATACATAGGAGTGCATTGTCGCAGAATGTTATTGCGAGATGAAATCTGGACTATTCGATTTCACAAGGTGAAAAGCCAGATTTCACCGAGTGATTATATTCTGCGACAATGCACGAACAAAATGCATTCAATATTTGTTTTATATACCTCACACATAGATACTTGTCATTTGAAATACATTTTCACAATAAACACAAAATAGACACAGGAACTTGTCCCACCCCACACTCTGAAAATTCTTTTTTCTTTAACTTCTAAATAATGTGGACAACTCCATGTAGACACCAACCTTGTCCACCATGACAAGACATTGCCTCAAATACCGGGAACAATTATTTTTGGAACGATGCTGCGAATTATGCATCGAAAATCCATGTACACCTTCCAAAAATTAATCCATGCAGGACGCACCAACATCACAGTAGTAGATTCGTCACAGTTTTTACAAAGTGACGTAGGGCCTATTGCTCGAAATATAATTTTTTGCCACAAATTTTAGTTATGTTAATATTCAGAAGGTATTTACTGATACCTTTCTTTCTGCCGAGTAACAAGTCTTGAAACATCTTGGTTGCTTTGCTACAGTAATGTCACTATGCTAAAATTGATTGAAACCGGAATATTTCGTTTCCACGAAGTGACAGATTCTAGACTTGTGCATGTGTTACTGCATGTGACACAACGTGGTTTGTGTGTTTTTTAGTTTTCACGAAGTGACTGAATGGATCACGCCACACCAAGCGCGCATTGTGTGTATTCCACAAAGTGACACCATTTCCTATACTATTACACACGGAATACGTCACTTCCTGAAAACGTGTACAATGAATTTTTTTCGTTTTCACAAAGTGACTTTTTTGTTTATAAGTATTTAAATCGTTGATAATTGTCTCCCTAAACAAATGATATACAGTTACGTATCCTTTGAAATTCCAGCTTTCTAACAAAGTAAACAATTTTGATTTTCGACCATGAAATAAAATCGAAAATGCGATTTTAAAACTTAACCAACGTCTATACGAAATATCTCGAAACGCGGTTTCACCACTGTGTGGCCAAATGTGTCACTTCATGAAAACAGCAACAAGTTATGTAAACACATGGCAAAATAAAGTATGACACGTGACACATATTCCACCGATTAATTGACAAGGATCTGTGTTGCGGTGTGTATAAACTATGACTTGTAAATTACTCTGACTAGCAATGCTCTCCTTTGATCCGTTTCAGATTTAATGAAGACATAATGGCATGCCCTGTATACAGTAATCAATGCGTGCTTTCCCGGTTGCAGACTACCTTTGCCTTCTTGGCTCACACACAGGTAAGGACATGGTGCCAGTCAGAAATAATCACTGTAGTATTGATTTATATTCAAACCACAACTGGGGGTCCGTGATATGCAAAGGTCATAGGCAACGTATCGACTGAAAACTTTTCTTGTTTTTTCATTATGGACAGCACCATGAAGGTAGCTCAAGTTGTGTGTTTTCCTCGTTTCCTGATCTCAAGTCTGAGTCTGAGTCACGGTGCTCTGAGACCAAGTGCGAGTCCCCGAGTCCACACAAAATATAAACTCGATACCGGTCGTGAGTCTTAGATTGGCCTCGTGTCCTCCAGCATCGCAATCTGCTGTCCTAAACACAGTTAATATAAAGGAAACGATTTGTACAAGTGCTAGTTTGATAATGCATTTGTTTTTTGGGGGGTTTTTTCAACAGAGAGCTGCCTATTCTCCTAAAGAGTTCCTTGTTGCTTCACGGCCTCCTTGGTTCACCCCAGGCACCCAACAAGATTGCTCCGAGTTTCTTAAGTACCTCCTCGACAGGATTGAGCAAGAGGAGAAATCCATCCGGAAATTTGAGGCAGATGTGCAGCGGACCAGAGAGAAGGTCGATCGAATGAGAAGGAAGAATGCAAACAAAAAGGAACTGGAGAGTGAGAGAATGGTGACAGAGGAGGGAGGTGATGAACGGAAGATAAAGATTCCCGAGACAGGAAAAGCAGAGAGGAGAAGACCGGATACTGACTCCACATCCTCAGTTTCTTCCCAGCTAAGGAAGGACATTAAGACGGAGGACGGAGCACACGATGAGGAAAATGATGCGAGTGAAGAAATGAAAGAAGCAGGTCAAACTCAACAGGTCGATTCCAGAGGTACAGCTATGGAATCAATGGAAGGCAGAACTGAAAGTGATGCATCCTCTATTTCATTAGCTCCATGTAACTTGTCTGACCATGGGAATCCAGTTTGCTCTCCGAAAGAAGACCCTCATCCACTCAAATCTCAGTCCATTGCGGTAAACATTGAAGAAACGAGACATGGTAAAGCTTCTGTGGACACCAAGGCAAAGCAGCCCAATGCCGAGGCCAAGAAAACGTTGCCTGAACCCAACATAGGTCCATCCATTGTCGAAAATTACTTTGCCGGTAAATCAGTGACTCGCATCTGCTGCTTAACCTGTAACAGCGTATCAAGTAGAACGGAAGCATTCTTCGATATCCCTCTTGCCTTTCCTGGATCGGATACAACAAGCAGCATGCGGGGAGGTGAGAGCTGTGTCAATAAAGACGAGGGGAGAAAGTCCCTTGCACTGGCTGCGGATAGGTTAGCTCAGGAAGAGATTGCCTCAGGGAGTAAACAGTGGGAGTTAAACGGTGGGGCTGCTGCCTCTACATCAGCAGTCAAAGACATATTGTCAGGACCGGGGCAAAGTGGAGAGGGTCTTGAATCCTCTAAAACATCTCCAAGCACGCTTGAGGAACTCCTGATTCATTATTTAACTCCAGAACTCCTAACGGGAGATAATCAGTACCACTGTGAGAAATGCAAATGTCTCAGGGATGCAGAAAAACGCATCGAGATCTCGAAGGCTCCTAAAGTACTTGTGCTGACTCTTATGAGATTCTCTTACGATGTCAAGACACAGAGACGTTGCAAGATCTTGGCAGACGTTAAGTTCCCCAAAGTCCTGAACTTGGTGTTGAGTCATCGAAGCAGCGATGCGAATGAAGATGAGGATATAGATGGAGAAGTTGTGACAGGAATGGATGTAGGTGACCTGAGCCACGATGCTCCTTGCTCGAAGAGACTGAGGCAGAATAGTGAAAACATCAGTTCACCTTGCGAGGGAGACGAGGATCGATTTAAATTTGCCTTGTGTGGTGTCATTGTTCACTCTGGTCTCTCATCTGAGAGTGGGCATTACTATTGCTATGCAAGGGATTCAAGTTTCTTCACCGATTCCAAACTTAAATCTAAGCAAGCTTCCAAACAAGAGCCTGAAGCTGGCGATAGTAAACTACCGAACCAAAGCAAAGAAGCCGAAGAGATTGACCTGCTGCCAGATCAGTGGTATCTGTTTAACGATAGTCGGGTCTCCTTCTCATCATACGACTCATTTGGCAATGTGACTAAGCGCTTTCCCAAAGACACCGCATACGTTCTTTTCTACAGACAAGTGCCTGAATCTGCTAAGCAGTCAGGGATCCAGACTATAGCTGGAATGCCGGCTGTTGAGATGCGGGAAAAGTCGTTGAGAAAGGATCTTCAAGAAGCTGTTAGTAAGGATAACGCTCTCTATCTAAAGGTAAGAGAATGACAATCAGTTGCCATTTATCGTAAATTACAAGTTCAGATAAATATTTCTGTGAATGTGTCTTATTGTCAGCAAACATTGCTGCTGTCGGTGATGGTCAAATTGTTCTTGGCATGATTAAAGCTGATCGTCATCATCATTCCTCAATGACTCCAGCTTTGATTACACTTTGTACTGCCCTTGATGTATGAAACGCAATTTTCTCCTTTTGTGTTTTTAAAACCAGGAGCGCGAACTGGAGGCCCGCACAATGGCTCTAAGAACATCCCGAGGTGTGGAGAGCTATTCCTCAAATCATAGTAACTTTGACGACAGGAACGATCCTCCTAGTGGATGTGGTGGAGGCGGTGGTGGAATGGAACAACCGAGACTAGTCTTCTAAGTGGACTTCAGAAAGGTTCATTTCACAAATTCAAAATGCCGACATAAATGCTTTTCCGATATTTTTAAATTGATCAAAATAACAGACAGAGATGTTCACAGGTTGTTTCTTTAGACTCGACTCCCTGGAGTGATTGACTCGGATCCATCCTCACTCTAACAAAAATCCAACACCATGGGGTAAATCAACACCCAACATGTTGGACTATGATTATGGTAGTATGCCTGATCCGACGTAAAGCATGATCAGTTTACTAGTGCAGTCCTCAGTCCAACACCATTCAGTAACTCAACACCCAAACTGTTGGACTCTGAGTATGGTGGCATGCCTGATCCCACGTAAAGCATGATCAGTTTACTAGTGAACTCCTCAGTTGTACACCATTCAGTAACTCAACACCCAAACTGTTGGACTGTGATTATGGTGGAATGCCTGATCCCATGTAAAGCATGATCAGTTTACTAGTGCAGTCCTCAGTCCAACACCATTCAGTAACTCAACACCCAAACTGTTGGACTCTGATTATGGTGATATGCCTGATCCCACGTAAAGCATGATCAGTTTACTAGTGCAGTTCTCAGTCCAACGGAAATAAACAAAACATGCAGTTGGAGTTCGATGGGTTAGGGGTGGTTAGGGTTACGGTAAGGACTTAGATCAGTGTTGCTACAGCTTTGGATAATACACATTTAAAATGGTTAAGAGCATCATAGCGTGTCGTGGCCGAGCGGTTTAGTGCATCAGACTCAAGTTTCGGTGGCTAAGTCATCAGGATGCGAGTTTGAATCCCGGTCATGACACTTGTGTCCTTGAGCAAGACATTTAACTATCATTGCTTCAAACTGGGGAAGAGGCAGTTATGTTTGTATCGCAACAAATTCATTTACCCCTCCCTGTTCTTAGCTGTGCTATGAAGAGACTTGCAATTATATCTCTCCATGTCTTGATTCTGCGCATTGGGGCAGGTTTCTGTCCCTTCAAAAAAGGTAGCCCACACTTTGAGTGGCCTTTGGGCCTTGTGATGAGCTAATTGCATAACAAAAATGTTCTTAAAAATCATTGTCACTTGTAGGAGCTATGATTTTGAACAAAGCATTTGTAATTTTCAAATCTACATTCAATCAGAGCGGCTTGTAAGTTTTCGAAATACATGGATATTAAAATCTCTTGGGTTTCTTGTGGAAAAGCTTTGTTTGTATCAATGAGTGCAATAAGTGGAATAGTTGTAAAAGTATCTGAAACTACTCAAGGTTATTTACCGCACAAACAGATCCTTGTCATCTGATTGGTGGAATGTGCGTCATGTTTGATACTTTATTTTGCCTTGTATTTACATGATTTACTGCCAGGATGTTGGCATGTCCTACATGGATTCATTTTTTGGTCTGTGTACATGGATTTCCGATGCTTAAATCACAGTATCGTTCCCACCAATAATCGTTCCTGCCCATTCATCCAAATGAAGTAAGTTCGTGTCACGGCGGACAAGGTTGATGTCTACATGGAGACGTCCACATTATTTAGTGTTTTTTTAACAAGAATTTTAAGAATGTGGGGTGGACAAAATTTGGTGTCTAAGTTGTGTTTATTGTGAAAAAAAAAATCAAATGACAAGGAACTATGTGTGATGTATATAAAACAAATATTGAATGCATTTTATTGTGCATTGTTGCAGAATATTAATCAGGTGTTGAAATTTGGCTTTTCCATTTGACTCGGCGAAGCCTCGTAAAATTGAACAGTCCAGATTTCACCTTGCGATTACATTTTGCGACAATGCACTCACAAGCATTCCATAGTTTGTATATCTTGTCTACTTTCACCAGAGTGAGATAAGAATTTTCATTATTTGGGTGGAAGTGTGGCTTGTAAGGTGTTTTTTTTTTCCATTCAAAATCTATGCAATTTGTCAGCGAACATGTATTTATTTAAACGGAGTAACAGTTCTAAAAAAAAAATTAACTTACGTTAATGCTTTAACAGCTAAAGGTTTTATGAAATTAAATCAACCAAGACACTAATGTAGAGAGCAAAGTGAAAGACACTGACACTTTTATTTTATCCACTGTGCTGTACGCTTGCTTGTTTAGATGCATTCTAAAATAAACTCTTAAGAGCTAGAACGATGTTAGGCAACCAGGGGTGGATTTCACAAAACTAGTCCCAACTTGGGACTAGTCCTTACTTATGATTAGTCCTAGTATAAGTTAAGACTAGTTCCTCGTCCTAACTCGAGATTAGACTAGTCCTAGCGCTTTGTGAAATCCACACCTGCACATCTAACATTAAGATACTGCGATAAACAGAAACTTTTAAACCAGTTGTTTGAGATGAGTTTTGTTCAAGTTCTTTTATAATAAAATAACATTTTAAGATTGAAAACTTTGACTCAAATGCAAAATACCATTAACAATTCCTCACAAAATATACTCAGAAAATATACTCAATCCATCTTACAGCTTACTACATGTTACAAACATAAATACATGTATTGAACCCTTGTACTGATGTCAAAAACATGGCTACCGTCTGGTCAATAGTCTGCCATTTTGGTAGTCAAATCGCATGTGAAGATATGGTGCGTGTGTAAACACATGCCCACATCGCATAAAATGTTCATTTCACAGTAACATTATACGGGGAAACTGACTCCAAAAATGGCACAACCAATGGCCAGGAATTACGCCGAGGCCGCGGAGGCCACAGCCTCCTTTGCCCTGGTCTTGGCCTTGGTGCCCCCTTCAAAAGTTCCCCATTGACTTGAAGGTTTTGCGATGGAAGTGCCCCTTGCAAAATGACAGTGGCCTTGCCCCTCTCTCAAAGATGAAGTTCCAAGCCTGCCAGGATTTATCGTGGTGATGACGTCAGATGAATTGGGTCAATACAGCGAGTCTAGGGTCCTTTTTCCAAACCACGGCTTTGGCTTAGGATCGGGCTTGGGCTCCGTCAGTAATTTTGAAAACGTACGCTTTTGGTACAGGGCTTTTGGTACAGGACTTTAAACGGGCGGACAAAGCCCAGGCTGAAGCCAAAGCCGTGATTAAACGGCCCAGGCAACAAACTATGCACTGTGTTAGTTATCTAATTTCAGACATTGATTTTAATGTTTCCTGCTAAAATAAAACAGGATGCTCTATAAACTATCAGAATATGTAACTGTGTGTTAACAATTACGTTAATAACCTACATGTATCTGAGACTGGTTCACAGTGACTGGTGCCCTACGAAGCGGCAGCGTAGCCACTGGGAAGCCTGGGGGCATGTGCCCCCCCCCCCAATTTTCCAGAAATCCAAATACATGTAATTCATAAAAAAAACATGGCCCCTGCACCCCCCCTCCTCCACTGAAAAGCAATTCCACCACCCACCACCCGACCCCCCAGTGAAAAAAAAATAATGGCTACACCACTGCTACTAAGCTATCTTAATGCAGTGCGTTCTATTCAGCAGTTTTACGTAGACATTTGGTTGTAGCTGTTATTAGAATAAGTACAGACTTACTTCAAGATCTTGTCATGGGGGATATATGATCTTGAGTATTTGTCAACATGATGTTTACTCAAAACGTTGCATACACAGCAGTAGTAAAAAACAGTTGAGCAAGTGTGTAACTGTTGACCACTCCGAAGTCTTTGTTTTTCCCTAGAGCATGGTTTGACCACAGTAAGAATGTTGTTTGAGTCATCATGACATAGTATTCAGGGGTTGTACGTTGACTTTAGAATTTCAGCAAATTTCGATTTGTGTACAGCTTTGTAAATACACATGTATGATTTAACTTCATTAATGATTGTATTTAACTTTAATTAGGCACAGTGAAAAGGCCTCGATAGTGCGAGTCCTGGAAGTGATTGAGACGGTCAAATATTGTTTCAGGTATCGCTTGCTCATACTGCATCATCTGATGTTTTCGTCTTATGTTTAGACTACTAAAAAGAAATCACTCATCGCACGCGAGCAGCGTATTGCTTCATTTTTTTTCTTGGTAGATCTGTAGCAATTAAAAGATTGAATCAAATGAAGGCACATTGTGTGAGTCTATTTTTGTTGTTGTCATCAAACCAACATCCGAGTTGACAAGATTTGTTGTCTTCCCCCAAGCTGAACGCAGGGTATGCACAGCCGTTTTTCGTACAGTAAACTTACAGCCATTTTGACCTCATTGAGGGCGCTATTATACCTAACTCTATGGGACTCATGACGTCAGACGCATAAAATCTATTATTGACAATTTTTGAAGTTGGGCGAATTGAATCTCTGTCTTAACAGAGCCTCCCCACATCTTTTTAATAAACAGACTGTTCGTACAGCAAACAGGTTCAATTGGTTAAATGAATAGGGGCCCAATTTCATTCAAGCCTGTAAGCACAGAAACTTGCTAAGCACAGAAACTTGCTAAGCACAGAAAAATCTTGCTTAGCAGAAACATATTACCAACCAACATGCCATTTTGTTTACACTGTTGCGACTGGTGGCCCACTCATTTTTCTGTTTAGCAAAGAAATTTGCTGAGCAGTATTTCCTGCTGAACAGCTTTATGAAATTGGGCCCTGGCTTGATTAAATCTGCTAAGCACAAAGAACCTTGCTTATTAGGAAACTGGTGGCCAGTCCAACTACATATACATTTGTGTTGGTTTTTTTATACCCGAGATATTATCTAATAAATAATAAAAGAGACAAGACCAGGGGGTACTGTAACTGAGAATCGGGATAAGGACATATCTCGGGGCACTGAGGGGATGGTGTAACATAAGTTATCATCTACAAACAAATCATTACAAAATGAAAGAACATGTGACCTTTGTTTACAAAAAGAGTGACCTTGTACGTTTCAGGGCCTTTTCGGCAGGCAAGATACAACACTGGTCTTAAGGGAAATTCAAGAGTGTGCCCCCTCTCTTCATATCAAAAGTTGATAAAAATGAGACGGCCCTTGTACTTGATTACACATTGTTCTGTTCCACCTCCCCCCACCCCAATCCCAAGAGTCCAATATCATGCCTGAAAGCCTCGAGTGCCAGAAGAAGTTTAACACTTTCTCAACCTCAAACTGTGGGCCTAGTGCATTCTCCATAAAATATAATATTTTGGTTTCTTCCATTGGGCTGTGTACAAATCATGCTGGCAGGAACTCTGGTCTCTGTGTCTCTTTTTGTAAACATGTGATATCACAGGTCACATGGTCAACAGAACTTAAAGTTCATTTTGGTATTAAAACTGAATGTTCCGTTAACTTCTACCGTTCAAATAAAATAGAAATCAAACCATTATACAGTAGATGTTCAATTTGTTTTGTACGAAACAAGTTTTGTAAATAGTTGGATGGCTTTTTTGTGTTAAATTTGACAGTCTCCTATTTTTCTTGCTGGTACGGTGAACATTTTAAGTGATATGACTAGTTTTAATTCATAGCGGAAAATAACCGGAGTTTGCCCTGTAGTTTTTTCAGCGACTAGCCAACAGGACCATTTAGCTTGTCTATTCACTACCCTGCCAGTTTTTTTTACAAGTCGGTATTTCATATTAATTAGGGATGCTTTATAACACTGAACTAGCCAGCGGGTCCATGAGGAAAGAATTTTGACTGGTCCTCTGGTGTATTAGAGGACCAGTCAAAATTCTGCCACTAGCAGAATTCACTGGTAATCATATCATACAAAGATTTCATTCAAATACAAAACTAAAGCAAAACGACTGCATATATTTGAATCAGTTCCTAGGATTATATATCTACAACGAAAGACACTCAAGCTCATCTATGATTGTGCAAAAGAATTTATTTGGTCTTCGACTTGGTCTAAATGAGTGACCTCCTCAAGAGGTTTTTGGAGGCATGATTCAAATCACCTTCCATGTCTACTTACGCATCTTGACTAAATGCTCAGCCAGGTCTTTCAGCTCAGCTCCCTTAGTAGTCTTGGCGATCCATTCAGCGGGTAGAGATTCGAATCCACCTTGTGCACCGAAGCAACTACCGACAAAAACCAGGCGGCCGCAGTTATCGCCACCACCAACCAGAGTGACACGAACTGAGGCTGCAAAGTCATCAGATCCGTTCAAGATGCAGTGAAGGCCATTCTTGAAGTTCCCGGGCATGGCTGAATTATAAGAGACAATGTATAATTACACTGATCTAGAATAACACCAAAGAATAAACACTCAAATGTAAAACTATTTTGCTATTTTCAAGTCTTCCGGTTTTCATACAAAAACTAAGTACGCTTATAGTTTAGTTTCTATGGGAGACTTTGGAACGATAGGTGGCAGCAGACTTACCGGGTAACTTGTCATTGTTTACGTAGTTATGAGCATGCGCACATATCTGAGAACAATGGATGTACCTGGTAAGTCTGCTGCCATCTAGTGTCCTCAAAAGTCCCCCAATGTACTGAATTACCTAAGATAACTGCCACTAAGTGCTTAAATTGCAAGTTTTTTTTTTCATTTATCTCAGTTTCCTTGTTATCTACATCACACTTACGACAACCGAGGCCACACTTCTTAGCGAATTCTTGATGAGGTTCATCCTTGGCCGCAATAACAGCCTCAATCTCAGCCTTAGCTTCTGCATCCACTTGACTGGCCAGTTTCTGGACGGCATTTGGGTTACGACCATTCAGAATGTAGTCCTCCAGCAGCTTGGCACCTGGGGGAGTTCAGAGGTGTATCAGTAGACGATCAGTCATTTCTATGTGGCATGGGTGGAGTGTACGTAAAGCGCTCGCCTCTCACCAATGTGTCCCTGGGTTCGATTCCCAGATAGGGCCATACGTGAGTAGAGTTGTGCATTGGTTCTCTAATTTTTATGTAAGTTACTGTCAAATTTCAATTTAGAAAATATAGTCTCACCCAACATGGTGTGTCTTTGGTTTCACACGGATTTGAGGCAAACTGTAACAGCTGAAACTTTGCTCGTAAAATCAGTTTCAGTAATTGATTATGTGGTTCTTGGATGTCAATCTGTTCCTTGTCTATCATTTTTTGTTTTGTCTGTTCAACAGGGAAGAGTACACAAGAATTTTGCTTCATTTTTTTTTTTACTACATATGGACCTTTAACCAGTTGGTAGGGCCATATGTGAGTAGAGTTGTGCATTGATTCTCTCCTGTGCCACAAGGGTTTTTCTCTAGCCCCTTTGGTTTTCCTCCCTCCAGAGAAGCCAAACACTTTCGATCTCAGGCTGTGCTCCGTGGTCATATATGGGTTGATGTGGCTGGCTGCCAAAGGCGCCCTTGAATGCCTGCAGCGAAAACACGTTGTAGCCACGGCCTTCGCAATTCAGCGAAAACACGTTGTAGCCACGGCCTTTGCAATTCAGCTTCTCAGCTGCCAGGAAGGATGATTAGCCTCCCAAATTATTATTGTTATGATTATTAAAAAGTGGCTTTGCCAAAGGATTCTATGCGCTGTTTGCTGTCATCCAAGAGTCAGATTAACAACTGTTGCATGCTTTATGATGTACAACCAAGTAGGACATGAATGAACCTTTCAATTTTAACCCTGCGACTCTTGGTAACATTTACCAGCGAGTTGACCAACCATTTGAAACTATTCAACTGTACGGGTTGTGTATGGTGTTAGCCCTATATAGAGAAGTTTCACGTGACGTAACCCAAGACCTTTTTCTAATGCTGCGTGCACAAACAGACGTTGAAATTCATTCAGCAGACGACGCCTCAGCCATTGAGTTTGTACATGGCTGGACCCAACATGGCTGCGAAATGAGCTTTTCCCGGGGTCACGCAACCTCTCTACAGGACTCTTCCTCTGTGCTGTACACAGATACAGAGTCCTAGATGTGAGGGCCCATTTCTGAGGCAGACAAATTTCAGAGCTCCACAACTCAAATCTTACCTGTAAGAAGATGAGATTAGTAGTACTAATCTCACCAGATTAACATTCCATGCCCGCATACAATTTTTGACGGTGGGTTTTGGACGTCCTCATAAATCTGTCATTTTCGGTGAATAATTCAGCTCTCAACGTTAACAAAATTCTGTTTTGTTCGTTCTCTCAAACATGCCTTCTGTGTGAACGCATACGCTATAGGCCTATCCCTATGTTTAATGCTGTGCGGTCAGTGTACGGTGATACGCAAACACACTGATGAACTGTGTTTAAAGTTTGTAAAAAAATTAAACGTTGAGAGCTGAATTATTTCACGAAAATGACGGATTTATGAGAAATATTTAACGCCCCAAAAACCCAACGCCAAAAATTGTATGCGGCCACAGAATTTTAATCCAGTGAGATTAGTAGCTTCTTACAGGTAAGATTTGAATTATGGAGTTCTGAAATTCTTCCGCCCCAGAAATGGACTCCCTTAGTCCTGTGCACAGTTCTACCACCGTACATCGCCCTGGAGACCTTCACTTTTTTTATTAATACCACACTGACGTCCTGGACATGAGGGTGTCTCAAAAGGCTTTAAAGTGGACCACCAGAACGTTCTGATGGACCACGACATTGTGCCGAACAATGGGAACATTCCCACACGAGAGAATGCATTTTGAACAATCCAATGGAACGCCGACAGACCAACCGATCGGTCCACGTAGGCCTGCTGGAAAACTTAACTGATCCAATAGGAGACTTTGGAACACTTGGTGGCAGCAGACTTACCAGGTAAATTGACATTGTTTTCGTAGTTCTGAGCATGCGCACATTTCTGCGAACAATGGATTTACCTGGTAAATCTGCTGCCATCTAGCGCCGCTGAACGTCTCCAATTAGAACGCTCTGACTTGTATTATTATTTTTATTATTATTATATCTTTCTGGTAATGAAACCAAGGGACCCTCAAAAGTGACTTGCACTGTGACCCGTAGGGTAAAAGAGGATACCTGTGTAGAGAAGATGATGAAGAAATGTCAGTTTTGGATGTGGGAGGAAAACCCCAAATAGGGAAAAACCCACGCAATCAGGTAGGGACTGAAAACCCAATCCACATGCAAGGTGCCAGTTCAGGATTCGAACCGGGGTCCACAAGAGGTGAAAGGCAGGGAAAGAAATCACTGAGCCAACCTGAATGACACACGAGACGCTTCTTAATTGCGTACATGTACATACCATGTAGATGCATTCACCACACGAAATAACAATGTAGGTTGACATAGTTATGTAAAACCACATCGGATGTTTTAACTGACTGTGTGGCAAACTGGGATGAACTGAAATCAGATTATGAGAAACTGTTAGTTGCTTACCGGCCAAGGAATACTTGACAGCAATGTCATTGTCTTGAGTGACTCGCACTGTAGATTCAACGTAAGTCATCAAATTAGGGTCTCCAGCATAGAGCGCCACCAACGGACCAAGCTTGCTCAAAGCGTCCACCTGAAAAGAATTAATAAGACAACAATAAGAATAACAAATAGTAATTATGTCTTACCCATACACCAATGCGTTTAAGCACTGTATTCTCAGTACTTTCCCAAACTCTGTGAAAAAAAAAACCACACACACAGGCATATTACTCAGGTGGGATTCGAACCCATGACCTTTGGCATTCTAGAGCAGATGTCTTACCAACTAGACCACCGAGATTGCCCGGTAGCTAAAGGCTGTTTGAATCCTTACTAGCAGCAGGTACCGCAACGGTTTCAATAGATGTTAAATTTGCATCAGGATAAAGAATATTATTTATGTTTTACCCGTACACTGATATGTTTAAGTACTGTCATGACTGTATACTCAGTACATTCCCGAGTTCTGTTAAAAAAAATCAATAAAAAAATCAACAGGCATATTACTTGGGTAGGATTCGAACAGAAGGCGGGAAAGTACTGAGTATACAGTGCTTAAACACATCGGTGTATGGGTAAAACATATATTCTTTATCCCGATGCAAATTTAACATCTATTTCGAAGGATGAAGGTTCCGTAATTTTTACAGCAGTACAGAGATAATGACTCTGGTGTAAGGTGGTGGGTGGTGGGTTGAAGGTGGTGGGTGGTGGGTTGAAGGTGGTTGGGTATAATCACTGTACATGTAGCTCTCAAGCCTGAGGAAACCTGTAGACAAGGGTGCTTGCTATCTGAACCAGAAACACCGGGGCAAACCCCTAGTCTTCCACGATAAGTGTTCTGGGTTCTTTTACATGCACTACCCATCCTAGTACACGGGACCTATGGCTTACTGTCCTATCCGTGGATAATGCAATTATGGTAAAGTATCTTGCTCAAGGACACAAGTGCCGCGACCGGGATTCGAACTGACACTCTGCTGCCGACAACACCAGAACTTAAGTCCGGTGATCTAGACCGCTCGGGCCACGACACTCCAAGTGTTGATAAACACTTTCAAAACAAAGAGACAGGGCCTGAATCTTTCTGATAGTACGATTGAAGTACAGCGTGAAGTTCAATCAATCAATCAAAAAGAAATTTATAAAGTGCCAAAATCAAAAAGTTTGCTCTAAGGCGCTAATGCGGCACTACAATGAAGAATTATTATTGATGGTATGCATCCTGAAACAGATGGGCTTTCAGGAGAGTCTTGAACGTATGCAGTGAGGTGGTGTCCCTGATGTATTCTGGAAGTTGATTCCAGGTTCTGGGGCCGTATACAGAGAATGATCTATCAGCAAAGGACACACGATGAGTTCTGGGCTGAACAAAACATACTAAACAGGAGGTTGATGATCGAAGTTATCAGAAGGGGATACAGCAACAAATACCAGTATATGTGGAATACTGGAATACTGAATTACAAATAACATGAAAGATAAATGTATTCTCTTGCGGATTTCACGAAGCGCTAGGACTATAGTCTTATCTCGAGTTAGGACGTGTAACTAGGCCTAACTTATAGGACTAGTTATAAGTTAAGACTAGTTTTGTGAAGCCCACCCCTGGAACTGTAAATGTACATGAGTGTCATTCATGCAATCTTACAAGTTCAAGTTCAAGTTCAAGTTCAAGATTTCTACAGACAATTTGATTGACAATGTCAACTAATTTCTGTGTTTGGATTTTGTTTTAGACTCAGGACATAAAATTTCCAATCAAATATTTTTGCCTACTGAGATATCAGATGTACATACTTTTATATTCCATCAGATAAATGACAGCTGTGTAGAACTCATGTGATCTTCTGTATGGAGTTCTTCTCCCACTGCGATTTAAAAAAATTCCTTCTTTAATTGACACATGAGGAGCAAATCCTGCCGCATAACTATCCTATGGTTTTTAATTTCTTCATGAGCTGATGAATTCATAGAAACACCCTAGGGGTTAGTCTGGTCACGGCGTGTAAAGGATCTGTGGTCTGGTTTCTGGCTGTGCAGGACGTGAGATTACTTACTGATGACCAGACTTCCCATCATGTAGGTACTGAGGGCATTCAGGTTATTAAAGATGCGTTCTCCGCGATTTTCATGTATTTCTATTTAACTTAACGATAAATTCACAAGAAGGTACGATTTTTAGTTTACTCAAGTTTGCCACGTACTTTTAAAATCCTATCCAGAAAGGAAGAAATCACTGGATAAAATTCTGGAATATTGAGCAAATAAACCACTAAAAATTTGAAAATTTTTACCAGGGATGAGATTTTATGAATTTGAAAATTTCTGAAAATGGCTCATATGCCCGTGTTCCTCCTTGTTCCAGAACCAGAACCAGAACCAGAACCAGAACCAGAACCTCCCCCAGATGCTCTAATTCAGAGGGTTTACAGACTCTGTGCATCATCAGAAAAGAAAACTACAGGTTTGGCCACAACCTGGACAATTTCTTTTTCCTTTTGGTGATTGCTTTACTTCATCAAAGAAAATTTAATGGTTCAAGGAGATTTTGAAGGGAAAAAAAACAAACTGAAATCAGGAAATAAATCCTGAGAAACAACATGCCTGTTTTACTCTCATTGGAGCACAAATTACTTGTCTACTGTTGGAAGCTACCACATCATGCTTCCAAATCTTTTGATTTGTTTCAAACATTGTTATTTGTGTGTTCATACATCGATGTGTGTTAAGTACTGTAGATCAGAATCTTCTAGAATCCTGTGACAAAAAGAATCCACAGGTACAATGTATATTACTCGGGTGGAATTCGAACCCATGACCTTTGCCATTCTAGAATTCTAGTGACCAGTGTGGACAGTCTGACATGTACTACAGTACTAGACCACCGGGCTTGCCCGATAGATAGAGGCAGTTTGAATCCTAAAGTTTAGCAGCAAGTACCATACCAATTTTAGTTAAAAATTCCCATCAACACAACCTTTAGCATGCTGAGATCTGAAACACAGAGGTTTAACTACTGGATATCATTATTTTGAGTGGTTGGAACGTGATTAATAAATGGTGGATTCTTTGATGTAAAGCAAGGTCATCACTCTGAGATGTAGATGGGTTATAAATTGAAACACAGCCAGGATTTATGAATATAGACAGATAGCCCATGGCTGTAGGTAATATAGGAATGCACCAGGAAGAAAATGTATGCACTGGGAAGAAAATTCTCATATTTTAACGTGATTGAATAAAATTCTGAATTTAATTTGAGGAAGGGGAAACAAAATTGAGTGTATTTAAAAGTATAAAAATACACCGCAGGTTCGAATCCTGTTCAAGTCAATGTTTCTTTGTTCACCCGAAAATAGAGTAATATTGGGATATTTTAACTATTCGACCCGTCCAGATTTTTGCTTGTCTTTTTAATATTTATTTTTTTATATTGTGAGCATGTCATTTTAGTATTGCCCTGTGATGCTACCGACCATGTTATGTGTTTTGGACCGGGGAAAAAAAACATACACTAAGTAAAAAAGTAATAAACCATACCACGTATTGATATTAATGAGGTCACATTTCATCTTTAAGATAGGACAAGATATAAATTATAAATCTACAATATTAATACGCTTGTCAGCATCCCATCTGGCTGCATGTCTTTATATTCCTAAAGGTCAACGGTTTACCAAGTTCAGTTTATTGGATAAATCAGTAATCACATCTGGAATTTGAATGCCTCAAGATATTGCCATTCTGGATTGTAGAACACCAACTGTAAAACACTCGGCTATCACTGACTTGTAATAAAACCTCAGGCCAAATTTTGCGGGATCTTGGAGGGTCCATAATGCCCCTGTCCCTGTACCACGACTGACCGATGACTGTAAACCTCATTTTAAGCTGTGTAAACTGAATTCTCATTGTATTTTTATTGTATTTGACTGTATTTTATTGATATGGCTCTTCGTGGATGGGAGTGGTAGTTTGAGTAGCAGGTCTAGGCTCTTGTTCATTCTTTTACTTGAATCCATTACCGTTTTTACTGATTATCTTTTACTTAATGTATATTTTCCTTTTGGACAAGATGCGGGGTGATCCCATTTTGTGTGTTTCTTACCATAGGCCTTTTACTGAGTGTAGTTTTTTTTATTATTGATGTTTTGTTTTTTTTACTTTTTGTAAAGCGCCTGGGAGCTTTTTAACAAAAGGATTTGGTGTTTTATCAATTTTATTCTTATTGTTATTCCAAAGTGCAGTAAGTTGTTCTGAAATATTTCCAGTTTAATCCTTCCCTCAAGCAGAATGCCTGTTTTCCCACAAGATAGTTTTGGAAATAAATAGTGGCAAGTGGCACATGAACTTATGGACATATTACAAGAAGATGTGAGGAACAAACTAGAAACTTTGCATTGATGGATTCATCATCATCATCATCATCCTTCGTCCGAAGACGGAATAGCAGAAGCAGCTTTAACGAAGTGGTTCCAGGTTGCTTTGTCCCTCATGAGTTGTTGGATTTCACTTTGCACTGAGGCTCATGTCATTGGTAATGATTTCTGGACAGCACGTTTTCCTCCTGCCACTGTTTGGATGTCCACCAGAAGGATTCCAGAAGATCAGGTGAGATATGGGGTTGATCAGTAGTGCGCAAGCAGTGTCGGGCAAACTGTAGGCGTCTCCGTTTTACGGTTTCCGCTAGCTGCGGGAGATTGCCGTGTACCTCCGTATTTGTAACATGGTCCCACCATTGGATGTTTAGTGCTCTCATGGATTCATACATGGAACATAGAAAGGCATATGTGTGTGTGTTTGGGGGGGAGGGGAGGCTACACGTAGGGAGATTTTTGTTGATGTGATAGATGATGAATAGAGAGGTTGTGTGACTCCAGGAAAAGTTCATTTCACAGCCATGTTGGGTCCAGCCATGTACAAACTCAATAGCTGAGGCGTCCTCTGCTGGAATCTTTCCAGCGTCTGTTTGTGCACGCAGCATTAAAAAAAGGTCTCGGGTGACGTCACGTGAAACCTCTCTATTAGTATTTTTACTTTCTACTGAACAACTTTTTGTTGTTTGAGGGAAATGTTTTTGTTTTTGTTTTTTTTACTGTTGATGGCAAAAATGATAGGATGTTTTTCTTTAAATTATTTGATGAATTAGCCAGTAAGCTTAGGAACAATAAATCACCATGGCAACAAACCTACGTCGTATCCTCAGTTACTGATACACTCCAGATATTAGACTGAATGTGTTCCAATGCCTGCATTTGTGATTAATATTGCTATTTATCAGTTTGCAACCTGCAATAAAAAAAAAAATCCAGGCCATGTTATGATAATTGAATGATCAATAGAAACTTCCCATGTTCGTCTTGATGATGCTCTGTTAAACGGTACTTGAACATTATTTTTCGACTTAGTATACTACCAACACGTAAAGACATAGCAATGGCACTAATGTGGTCAGGGACTGTTTCCAGACTTATAGTCTGGTTTCATATTCCCGTTGTCGGTCAAGTGTGTGTTTAGTGGTGCCGCAAAACCCTTCAGCACACTTCACTAACGTAGTTATATTCCCCACAGAAATGTAAGTGACAATAAATTAGCTTTAGGTGGAGGTGTCGCACTTTGCCAGAGTTACATCTATGAGTTTAGATCAAAAGATTGCAAATGTCAAGTGGTCTAAAGCATATACAAAGTACATTAGTGCTCCACGGAGACCTAACAATGTTATCTTCATGTCTGTGTGTACAATGCATTGGTACATTTATTGTCAATGAGTAAGAATCTTCCTAACAAATTAAACTCTAGCTCTTGCCAAAGTTTCCCAATTTATTTCTTTGGTTCAAAACTTTATATGAACCAGAAGTTGTTTAAACATACAGAGTTTGACGGTCTCAATCTGTGCTTGAAATATTCTGAAAAATATGGAAAGCAGTCTCTTCTTGGTGTGAAGGTGAAATCTTCTCAAGCCTGAAGATGTTACATTTAAACTGTTTTACGGACTCGCTACATCACTAGAGAGCTGTCTTTTTTCCCTCAATTTTATATTCACATCTTTCCAGACGATATGAATGAAAAAGGAACTCTGTAAAAATAATCCTGAAATCAGGGAAGAACCATGACAAATAAAAGGCCCGAGGGAACGTCTGAGTAGGGCAGGTATTTACATACGTACATGTAATGTTTACGAGAAAAAGAAGAATTTATCTGACAATTTTGAGGAGAGTTGGCTCCGTGCTGTCTACAGAAGCTGTGTAGCATCCTGCTACTCACCACTTCTCAAGATGCATCTTCCGATGCCATCCCTAATGTCTTTAAGACTCAACCCATACCTGAAGACCACACTGACAACGCCAAAAATCAATCACAATGCACCATGAAACAAAACCCTCCCGATGTACAAACCACTCTCGTCTCTCCTTGTAAGTAATGAAAGCTGAATTAGTCCACCGAATTCAACACAATTAATTAAGAATGGACATTAGTGCGTGGGGGAAAACGTAGACAGGTGAATTTATCCAAAACGAAAGCGTTCTATGTAATCAGCCCACTCAAGAGATTGAGTGTCACTTGCATGGACCATTAACACACATTGAGATTCATTTGTTAGGATGGGTTGACACTAACGATCCCGGTGAGCCACTGCTACACGCTGCAGTTTGGCACCCTTTTACGACGCGCTGGACATTATTGCCAACTGTGTACCACGTTGATGTACAAGGCACTCCAACTGTAGCTACTGGAATTACCGACATTACTGACTTGTCAACCAGTCATGTGGTAAATGATATACTGAGGCAGAGCAAAAGAAAAACATGACAGCACAATTGAGAAGAATGTGATAAATTAAGATATTAGTCAAGATCGAGTGGCACAGATAACGAGGGAAAATACGTAGTTGACCTATTTTAGACACTGTATTGGGTAATGAATGCCACACCCTTTGAGAAAAAGTGGAATGTCTTCACCATGAATCGGCCAAACATTGGCCATAAAGCCACTGCCGAACTTACCACCCATACGCCGAATACAATGATAAACGATGGTGGCAGCCTATCGATCACTTGTAGTACTCGTTTGGACAACAAAAGGACGGTTCAGGGACAATAACCCCCGGAAAAAGGGAGATTTCAAGAATAAATCCCAGTACCCTTTGTCCCTATTTGTATGGCAGAAATGAAGCATAGCACCGTAAGTGCATGCCTGTGCATACTAAATAATGGCTTTTCAGGTAATCAGGTATACGTCAACTGACTACAACCAAAAGACGGCATTCCGGACTGTTCCGAAACGTATACAAACATCCACTCTAATTCAGTTTGGAAAAATCATGCGTATTAAAGCCCGGTTCATACTTCACGTGAATGCGAACCGACTTTGACATCAAAAATTCGCAACAAACACTTCTCTCAAGTTAAAATGTGCTGAACTCTTTGCGAAATTTTCTGCGAATGTGGGAGAGTGACGTCAAAATTCACTTCGCATTCGCATTCACTTGAAGTATCAACCATGCTTAAGGCGTCATCCGGCATCAAGTGGTTAAGCTGACAAGACTAAAATAAATAAATTTGAATGAGTTACTGTTGCCGCTGAAGGTTATTTTGGGAGTTAAATTTTTCGGACGCACAATTTAACTTAGAGAATGTGCTGTCTAGCAGGTACTCACATCTCCACTGTCTGCTCCTGTCTTATCCTTCTTCTCCTCATAGTTGGCAAGGAACTGTTTCAGCAGACCATTGATCCAAGGTCCTTTGACCGGTTTGTCACCAGACCGGTCAAAGTCATAGGCACTTCCTGGGCCAAAATGGGTTTTAATGCTAGCCTTGTAGTGGTCAAGATTCAAGCCTAGATCAGGGACAAAGACAAATAAAACATAAATACAAAATGAGTAAGTGATAAGAATGACTGAAAAAGACAGAGAAAAATTATTATTATTATTATTATAAGTTTCTGGTAACGAAACCAAGGATGCTTCAAAAGAGAATTTAATCACTGTAGCTCGGAAGCCTGAGAAAACCTGTAGATAAGGGTGCTTGTTATCTAAACCAGAAACACCCTACTCTTTCACGATAAGTGATGTGCTGGTCCTTTTACGTGCACTACCCATCCTTGTACACGGGACCTACGGCTTAACGCCCATCCGAAGGACAAAGCAATTATGCTAAAGTGTCTTGCTCAAGGACACAAGTGTCACTACTGGCCAGGCGGGGATTCAAACCCACATTCCAGAAACTACAGAACTTAAGTTTGGTGGACTAGACCGTTCGGCCATGACACTCCACAAGCTAACATTGGGATAACATTAAAGCTTTAAGAAATGCACACAAAAAAAGCTTTTATTTTATATGAACTACATTACCAACTGAACAAAATAAAAAGCCTGGTTGACAACGACATAGCACAACAAGCTGATGACATCTGTCATCTTCAACTGCCAAGATAAGTAACTTTTTTAAGTCAAATTGCAAAAAGCTTATGAATTCTTAGTATCAACTTTTCAAAACTAGATAGTATATTTCAGAGAAACGCATTTTAATTTGCATGAGGCCAGTGATATTTGCAGGTGTGAGAAGCCTAAGATGATCTTGGGTGGATTGATTAATGTGCGGTCAATGTGGGCAGAGGAAGATGACGTCTTCTCACACCACATCCTTACACAGTATACATCTCACTTGAAGTACTTCATAAGCAATCCTTGTACTGTCTTTCTTTTGGCTATTTCCGATCAGAGCATTCAATTGTCTAACAAACACTAGACTGGTGATTTTTGAAAAGCAACTTAAAGTAATTATATTTGCACTCCGAGGTTTAGATGCAATGTACCTACTTGAATTGGACTTAACATTTAAAAGACTTTCAGTTTTGAAATTAAATAACTCACTTCAAAGAAAATGGGAAGAAGAACGTGAAGAACGAGTAAGGTTAGTAAAATCTTAGTTACAACTCAAGGTGTTCAACATCTGCATTGATAACTTATAGTTTTTTTTATCAGTAAGTAGAATACTGATTTACAGGAAACTATATTTTAAATGATTATGGCCATTATTATATTGGCATCCTACGATCAGCTGGTATGGTCAGTAGAGACATGAGGGGATGATTTGAGGTAGAAGTTGATGTACAGTCAGCGAGAGGTTAGTTAAGGTACCTGCGTCATTCTTCCCCAGTGAATCATCCTTAAAATCCACCTGAGAGATACGTCTGATAGTACTGCATCAATCTTGACCATGACAGGGAATGAGGGAGAAGTCAGCTCCTTGTGGCATCTTTAGATCTCAACATGTTATGGTGAGTTTATCTTCTTTTAATTATATATCGGTGTTTGGATGTTTCAGAAAAATTGCAAAATTTATTAGCGTTGCTTAATAAATTTCAGGATATGGAGTAGGAAATGTAATGTATAAAACTGCTTGGTATGACAATTGTTGAAATGGCAACTTCACTCAACACCAAACGTCCTGCTCGTGTTGTAAAGTGACTGACTCTATACATGTCTTGTATGCCTCAAAATGCTTTCATTGATCAGCTTTCTAGAGTAAAAAATTGGCTTTGATTTGATTGAAGCCCAAGAATAAAGGAGTCAGTTGCCAATAAGAAAGCAGTTGGTCACAGCATCTTCTATTACGATAAGATATCTTCATCGTGTTACCATTTGCCAGGGCACGAATGCGTAAAGTCATACCAGCAATGTTCCAATTTGATTGATCATAACCCAGATTTAATCTAGTTCCCCTGACCCCCCCCCCCCACCCCTCAGGCCGAGCAAACATTTTCTAGGGTAAGTGATTTTGATGAATATTTGAAGTAAATTGACATTTAAACATCAGCCCGGAAGATGTCGTGTGGCTTCATGCAAGCTTAATGTAATAGCACGGATTATACAGTTTATGAATCATGCTTAATTTAATGCATGGCGTCTGCATAATGCTCTGATTAAGCCGCTGGTATTTAACAGGCGGGTACCACAATCTGTCAGGTAACACGACCAAATACTTCTTCAGAATCTCACGTAATACGATATTAAGCTGAAGTAACAATTCATCCTTGAAGGTGATCTAAAGTTTTCTAAGCTCCTTGTTAAGAAAGTGGGAAGTTAAATCCTGGTTTGACATCATGCACTCGGACATTTTTATCCCACTAATTTATTCATTTGATTTTTTTCCCCAAGTCGGACCAAAAGTTAAGTGACAAGATTGGCTTAGCAATGTGGCCAACATTGACACTAAAGGGAATTAAGATCACATCCAGCGTTTGCATTTTTAACAATGAGTCTCCTTTGATGCTACACACACACACACACACACACTGTAATCAAAGGTAGCCTTCTTAATGTCTGCTGACCGCAGCGAACTAACAATTCTCAAAGCAATCACTGACTTTGAAGATCAATAATTTCTCCAATGTAATTAAGAAGAGCCCAAACTGCATAACTTACAGCGGGAGAGAGGATTGCCGTTGAGAGAACAGAGCTGCAGCACGCAGCATGTTAGTTTAAGACCGGATGCGGTGTAAAATATCAGCAGTGAGTGGAAGTCAAATCAGTTTATACTCCTTTAATTTACAATATTGCCGATTGCAATTACTGGTGAGTGTACACAGTCAAACACAAACAGTGTACAATTATAACTACATTTCACCCAACGACATATGTATGTACGAATTAAGCAGAGCTAATATTGACCAACGTACGGTGACATGACTAGAGTAAATTTGGCTGACCACAAGTCACCAGTCGAGTAAATTTACAGAGCAGACCAGCAATCTTGTGTTACATAAAGCTACCTAACCTTCGTTCATAATGCTTAAAATTTTGTCAAGATGGAGAAATTCACAGAGAAAGTGAGTACAACTGTTTCGTCAGGTAAAACAAACTGAATACCATGAATCATATTTGTATTGGGCGTGGCCACCAGGTTGCAATTTTTTTTGGTCCCAAACGACATTGTATGGTATGTTTTTGCACATGCGTAGTACGTTTGCCATTTCCTATTATATATTCACAGGAAACATACATGTATATAATGTTATGAAAACCCTTTTCGACTGGGCTGTTTCGTGGTGCATGTTGATAGTCTGCTGACTACCAGCGCTGAAGGTTACCGGTTTGAATCCTAAATGATTCTTTGTTTTCTTTTTATAATTTTTTTTTTTTTTTTTAAAGTCTTTTTGGGGCAAGTTTTCTCTTTGAACTTGTTTGTAAATGTTAAGTATAATTTTTCTGAAAAAACTAAAAACATTTTTTGTTTTTATATTTTGACTGATGGTTCTAAACACTGCTCATCTCAGAGATAACCAACCCAACTCTGTTGTTACTACAAATCCCAGTGCCAGCTTATTGCATATGATCTCAGCAGAACACAGACTCTTCAGGTGTCACTTATTTCAAGAGGGAATTTTAAAGGATCAAGCAAATATTTCTTCCGTTAGGAATCCGTAATGACTCCCTCAACTTCAAATTAAAAAACAAATCATTTACTTGTTTGCAATCTTCACACCCTGGCTTCTTTTCCAGACAAAAGACACGTCATATTCTCTTTAAGTAACATCTTGTGACCCTCCTCCAGTGAAATTCCCTGTTCTATATCAAGCCTTAAATTCATAAGGTCTGAAATTCAAACCCCCCGCGGCTCCTCAGAGCCCTACCTCTTCACTTTCCCTTCGTCCTGCTAATTCTCATAACGACCCATATACATGTAACTGACACAGATCATGACCCTGCATATCGGAAGATCGGCACAGAATTCCTTTGGAGATGTACAACTTGTGCCTGGTGACACATTCAAAACATGAAAACTACACGTACATCAATCTGATAGACATACATTAATGCAATGTCCCCCGGGCAATTTCATTTTCCCCCATGAAATTCTTACATCCGGTAACGGCATAACTTCCATCAAGCCATGGTGTGTTTTTTTTTTTTGGTTTTTTTTCTTCTTCTCATCTCTTATATGATTCATATTTCCTTCAGTGATACATTGCAGCGGTCCCTTCGCGTGTTGTCCAGAAATAACTACTTTATATTCCGGAAGATGAGCCTAGCGTGTCGTGATGCATTAGTCAATGGATAGTAGGCTGGGTACGGGGCCGATACCGAGCCGTTGGGGGAAACTGTGTTGTCATACAAGTCACGTATCAAAAAGGATCAATATCACATAGATAACAACATTAGAAAAAAAAATCACATGTAGGGTTTTTAAAAAATTCAAAATTCAGAAACAAGGAGATCATGGCTGAAGCAAGAATACTTTTTATAGGGGGGGAGGGGTAATGATTTTTCAGTACTACAAAAATTACAATAAAATAATCAAAGGGAGAAAAAAACAAAGGACAGTAAGGGGGAATTGAGGTGAAACATGAGGGCCTCCCCCCCATCCCTCTATCTCTCTCTCTCTTAGGGTGCAGGGGCTACAGCCTCCTCAGCCTACCAACCCCCCCCCCACACACCCCTCCGCCAACGGAGATCATACCAACTAAAACGAATGACAAAATGATTTGATGTTTATAAATAAACCGGTGCTCCTTACCTTTGCTTTCCACCAATGACTTGAGGAGAACATAACCCTGGTCTGCAAAGCCACTCAGGGATCCAGTTGGAATCTTGTAGAAAGGGCACTGACCTTCGGGAATGAATTCCGGCTTGTCATATTTAGCCAAGATTGCATTCAGGTCATCCTGATTGTACACCCAATGGACAGGCAGACCTGTGACAAAGAACAATTTAATAATGGTTGGAAAATGAAACAAAATGAACTTTGGTATGACGATTACATCATGTGAAATCTAATGCATTTATAAATGTACTATATAACTGGGGGAAGGGGGGAGAAGGGGAGGGGGAAGTGGGGGGGGGTACATACCCCAGGCACTGCCTTATGGGGAACCCAACTGACCAAAGTTATTTGCACGTGGTTTGTGAGTGTACATGTATAGGGTGCGGTTATTAATAATAATAATATCTCAAAATGATTTTAAGGTATTCAATCAAAAAATAATTTGAAGGGAATCATCAGTTGGCATTTTGCGTTGTGCTTTCTAGTTGGAACAACAACCCTGCAAATAAGGAAAACAACATGTTTATTTTCTCTGTTTATCTGTATGCAATGTGTGTTTGTCATTTCCTTCTTGGAAGATCCATATATGAATCATTTTATTGAGGCGACAGATAACCAAGCAAGGTATTCAAGCGTAGCTTTACGTTCATCACACCTAAATGAACAGCGCATTATCCGAACACGACCAGAATAGAGAAATCACATCCTCCTACACCAAGTGTGACTGGACCCTCTTAGTAAACACTGAGTTCGATAGAGTTTCTTTTTCAACCTTGCCCCCAAGCAGAGACAGCCATTTGTCATCGTTAATTGAGGCGAACTCGTCTGACGAGTCTACATTTGTTCAACCTGTGTTGCAGAGGATGATCAAACAGCTGTCCCAATATCAAGTCAAATAACCTGGCTGCCAAGATGGAGCCAAGCACTGTCACACTATATCAAGACGTAGACGATATTGATAAAAACAGATAATGTAATTTGGATTTTTGTCTATAGAATGTATAAACTGCGTCTTCAAGTGGTATTTTAAGACGGAACTCTCCGATCCGTATATTATGACAAAGTCAATTGTCAACAAATCTTATTGTTTGTTTTACTGTCTCAACAACACATCTTCAAGATGAAACGTCCTTGTCCTCAAAGATAACAAAACCTGAAAATTAGTCCTGCATTCATGAGATCATGTTCAATATACTATTTCCTCATTGATACACTTGATGATTAAGTGAAATAAATCAAGAGTAGTGGGCCTCTCTATTTGTTTTAAGAGATTAAAGGGCATTTACAACACTGGTAAGATTTAACCAATTAAATATTTACAGAACTGCACCTATAAAAATGGTCATGGTGGAAAACTTCCCTTGAAATATGTTTGCCTGAAATGCTACAGTTTTTGAGAAATGAGTAAAACAATTAGTTTCGATTTCCCCCGAGACCAAAACTTAATGTTATAAAACAGTAAAAACATATAATTTTTTTTCCACTGTTTTCTTGTGACTCCATCGACCGATTGAGCCTCAATTGTCATAGGTTTGTTATTTCATATAGGCCTATATATTGGACCACACAAAGTGCAGATATTGGTCTTTGACAATATTGCCAGTGTTAGCCATGTGCTTTAAGACCTTCAGGATGTTACAGTGGAATAAAATTGGAAGCAGGAATGGGTCATTTCCAAAATGTAGAGACTCTGTCCTCGCTAGAATTGAAAAAATGGAGAGCATATAAGAATAGACCTTATGCATTGACGTCATCACGCCGCCATCTTAGAGGTAAATCGATGATGTAACAATGGAAACGCACAGATTTGTACGCACGGCGCACAGGCTTGGCCAATGAACAGCCTCCTTTTGACCTCTAGGCGAGGGCGCCCTACTCAAATGACGTCATGTGCATAAGGTCTATACCGTGTATTTATTATGCGCTTTATCAAGCCAGCTAGGCCTCTCAAAGCTCCTTATAGTAATATTAACCGTGTTCATCAGGCCCTAAGCATTCCTAAAACCATCTCAACTCCTTTGGAGTATGCAGCACCGCCAGCCAAATCAACGCACAGGTTGCTAACCATTCACATCAACAATCTCTACCCTCGCAGGTACCCATTTGCTTCTGGGTGATGAGAAGCAATTGTAGTAAATTGTCTTGCGGTTGTCACGACCAGGATTCGAACACACACTCCGGTTGACCTAGCCACCAAAACATTCAGTTTGATGCGCTAGACTGCGCTCGGCCACGGCACGCCAATAGCAGAGATTAAAGACCTGATATGGGTCCATTTTTTCTTGGTTGCAACTTCTGGAATTTGGAGAAGAAGAACAAATGATGGATGGACATCCTATGACAGCCAATATCACAGGTCTTTTAGGAACATAGACTAAGGAAAAGGATCAGTGTTTACAACAAGCTGAGAAAATACACACAAGGTTCACTTCAAGTTGTTGATAATTATTTGTTTCAGATGTTAGCAAGATGAAAAACAATCTGAATCAGTCTCACTGGATAACGAACATTGATCTGAGCATGGAGCACATTTTTGAGTTAAGTTATAGGAGTTACACTTTCCCTCTTACCATGATTACACTCAGGTAAAGAAGTTGCAACGAAATTATTCAGCATGACTGCCTGTGTTTATTTAAAACTTACGTAAATACTTCAAATGTTTTGTTGACACATGAATGAGAATGGCCATGATGCAGTACAGAAAATACCCCCCAATGATTCGATAAACGCTGATACGACTAAGTACGTAATGAAATTCTTCCTGTAAAATTAAGTTAGTAATATTGCTTTTGCGGGTATGCAGTGATTGTATTTGTAAGCGACACGAGTAATCTAATCAACATCCGAAGAAGTATTAAGGAAAATGTACGCTCAGTAAGAAAGGCAAGAGTGTTAGAAGAGGAGACAGACTTCTTAAATCTGCCGACATTCTTTGCTGCCAGTAAATGCTGCAGTTACTGTAGTTTCATTCGATGACATTAATTCATTGTTGGGCATATTTTCTAGGGAAATTTTCTGCTGACTCATGTACGTAATTAGAGGGAATTTTTTTTAAGGAAGTAATATGCCTCATTTATGGATTGTCATTCATTAAATTCAAATCAGAACCATATTTAATAATAAGGATATAATACTTTGTGGAAGCAATTTGAGATGAAGTAAACTTTCAGTTTTGTAACAACAATAATAATACTTGAGTCTCATAAAGTCTTATAAAGTGCATGTATCTACCAACAATTAGGTACTCAAGGCGCTTATTATATTATTTTTTAAGGCAGGTATTTGAGTTTTTTTAATTATGAGAGCCACTTATGTAGCAGCTTGTAATGGTTTACAAGGTGCTGAGGCACATTCAGCAGCCACTGCCAGAAACACCGGGGCAAACCCATTCTCTTGCGATTAGTGTAACTGGGTTCATTTACGTGCATTACACAAAGCACGGGACCTACGGCTATACTCCCATCCGAAGGACGAAGCAATAATGGTCAAGTGTCTTGCTCAAGGACACGAGTGTCAAGACCAGGACTCGAACCCACACTCTGCTGATCAGAAACACCATAGTTTGAGTCCAGTGCGCTTGACTGCTCGGCAACGACACGCCACGTTTTAAAGTGAACTCCTTGTACTTGAGAGTGGCTCTCAGTGTTCAGTTTTAATTTTCAATCAATGTTTCACTAACAGTTTTCCTTTAAGTAAAAAGAAAGACTCTTTTAGGGTGGAAACGTTGGGCCGTTAACAAGTTTTGAGTATGAAATACTCGTTCCCGATGATGACACATCTCCGTTATCATCCAATCAGTTGTCTACATTAAGACACATTATAAGAAGTGCCTGTACCCCTGATTCTGTCAATGATAAAACCACCCTACTATAAAGGGTTGGGGAATGATTACTTCAGTATGATTGAGTGATTAGTCAGTGACTAATCCCAAGATTAATCCAAAGAAAGCTTTCATTCTGCTTGGGACCTCGACAAGCCCGCAGGAAGCTCAAAATCATTGGTCAGCCCCGTCTCAGAAGCCGATACAGAATTTACAACCAAACCTTTCCATCATAAATACATTCCTCCACGGTAAATGCATCTAAAACATACTACCTGGATACAGAAGCCTCCCAGTGACGAAGATGTGTGCAAAAAAAAATTTGGGATGTCAATTCAAAAAATAAATAAATAAATAAAATATTGGTATGGCCATGGCCGTACCACTTCCTACGGGCCTACAGGACCTGACAAGATCTTGGGTTACACTTTACTTCTTGTCAATGAATCTGATTGTCTATTTGTCTACATCACTACTGAGTCGTACTGTACAACAGAACTTTCCAAGCTTTTGTTAGTTTTGTGATTGCTATAAAAAGTGCACCGATTATAAAAAACACTACCTTAAAAATAAAGAACAGAATTGCTAATTACACAAGAGACTACGAGAGAGAAAGATTAATTTCAATGTTAACTGATTACAAACTTAATACCAAACTCCCAGAGAGTTGTTTCCATCTAGAATGCTTTCAAAGTCAAGAAATAGTCTTGGCAGACCCCCAACATATCAAGCTGTTAGCGTTCACACAGTCACCGATTTTTCCGCTATCGCCATCAATTGCCGTCAAAAACTCTGCCTCGGTGTCATTTTTTTGTGCACACCTAAAAAGAGGAGCAACGCTTTGACTTCTTAAAAGAGTACAAGGAAGACAACATAATTCCACATCAAACTGGAATCAAATACTGAGAATTTTTATTAAAGAAAAGCCCATACTTTTTAGGATTTATATTGTTGTTTTAGCAGAATATATCACCATTTTGTGTGTAAAATCACGTTTTTTAAGTCTCTTCAACTTGCCATAAATACAAACAGCACCACCGTATGACCTTCTTTAAAAAAGTGTTTTTAGGGAAGGTTCTGGTCTAACTACTTATCTAAATTTTTTTCTGATTGGACCTTGTCAGGGCTCATACTTTTAGGTTTAAAGAAGAGCATCGCCAATCATAATCATGCTTACATACATCGTCAGTATTCAAGTTATGTGTAGTGCGTGTATGATACACACTCCCTTCCACACAGTTCGCAAAAGCAAATGTATTGCATTTTGTTACAATAATGCACAAAATTGAGTAAAATAAATAGGAGCGGTTCAGACCATAAACAAATGGATATGAATCACCATTTCTTACTTGGACTGATGCAACACAAGTCATAAGTATAAAGCCTGATATGAACACGTACCAAATCGCTGACAAAACATCAACTGCTCTTCGCTGTTTCCTCTAAAATGTGACGATCAAATTTAATGAAATTTTCAAAGGTCGTTTGCATACATGTGTTTGTTGAAAACTAGAGGACGGGAACTAATTTTCTCCCCCCAAAAAGCAATGCCGTACTTTCCCTTCAAATGTAAGTAGGCCCTACACCCATGGAATTGACAAACTAATAATACATGTATTGTTTAAGCAAAAACTGTTGTTACCCTTTGCTGTTATAAAATTAATATTTTGCCCCAAAATATTAATAAAGATTTTCGTCAATTTTAAAACTGATTGCATCATCCCTCAGGCCATATAAGGGGAGTGTTTAAATCTTACTAAGTTTCCTTTATATTGCATAATTAAGTAAAGCTTTACAAATCTTTTTTATTTTTGTTTATTTATTTTTTTTATTTTATGTGCAACGTTGATCAAATCTGGGCATTAATACTCCGTAATAGATCGAGACTGGAAGCTTATCTCTTTCCACTATGCACTTGTAACACCAACATGTTTACATGATTACTGTCACACACACACACACACACACAAAGTAAAAAAAAAAACAAACAGCGGCGATGAGGATTTGACAAAGTCAGCAGCGTGAAACAAGGTTTTCTAGAGATGCCGCCACCAAGTCAAGTTTAACCATGACTCATCGCATTTGTTTAATGTACTCCCTCCAGGAGAGACTAAAGAGAATTTATGATGCGAGATAAATTTTGCCGCTGCCGCCGAGCAGGCTGAGAAATTGTAATTGAGAGCAGCAGGACTCTCAGAGATTGGATGAAGGTGCTTCTTGAGAAACATTCAGAGTCAGTCAAATAAACAGTTTCTTTACTGAGGAGAGAGGGTGACATTCTCTCAGCCGGTGGGATCTCCGGACAAGAAGTGATACATTAAATGTCAAAGACGTGATTTATTTATAGTCAGAGGTGTTTTACCCTTCCAGTGTGAACAGAAATCTGATATAGTCATCTTTGTTTATGATTTCTTATCCAGTCAGAAAACACAGTTTTACCAACGTGAAGATATATACAAGACAGCACGGTTTCTTGTGCCGTTATAAAGGGGGATTGTCGTCACGAATCCTAGCATGCCTGTGGCTGTACATGGGATTATGAACTCTAACCCTAGTTACTGCCGTCACATCCTGATATAATAATGGCGGTGCACTGGGTGATGTGACGGCCAATGCTCACATGTGAGCAGTAACACGGTTCAGAGTTCATAATTCCATGTTCAGCCACAAGCCTGCTATGATCATGACCACAGTCCCCCTTTAATTGTTTTAGGGCTTGACACTAGAAGCCACATTCAGAATCAAACTAAATCTGCTCTTTCATTGTACCAATGAAAACCCTGGCTGTACAATCTACAAGAATTCAGAAGGGTCTACAAACAACAAACCCATCTCATATGAAAGAAAAAAAATGTCCTTAGATTTATCCGACAAGTGTCAATCATAAGTAGAAGGAGAGACTCCCCTTTTTACCAACTTGGAACAGTCCAGTATTATGTGATGCTGTTGTTCTTCTGGCTTCCGTTTTCTCACATGACTAGAGTAGAAGCTCAGAGGAGAGTTTGTAATAAGCCCTAAATTCTATGGATACTACTCAAGAACCATAGCATGTTTGCAAGGATCTTAGCATTCATCAACTCAGGTAAATTATTTGACTCCCGTAGTGTTCATAGATTTCTGTAATTCCTTGTTATTATTCGGTTATTCTTTGAACTATCAGCTTATTATGTCATGAATATCATAAGGGGATGGCAGGAGTGTGGATGGGAAGGAGGAGCGGGGGTAGAAAGGATCAGGTTATGCTTTTTTTTATCAAAAGGATTCCAACTGCATATCATTAATAATTGCATGAAATAACAATCAGCCATCGAAATGGAAAGACTGTGACAATGTAGCGTGCCCAGTGATGTGCTGACACTGAAACGCAACTCATAAATTGTGTAACTATAACTCTTTACATACAAAATAAATGTTTCATATCAATTTATGCTAATGCCAGCTCATTTTTCATTTTCAAACGATAACCCTCAAGTTGAAAGAATTTTAAATTAAAAGTTGTACGGTCCGATTTTTGCCAAAAAAAATTGTTTTGAGTAATTTTTTCTCTGAACGAGTTGTGACAGATGATGCTGTTTCAGCTTGCAAAAAAAGTTGCTTATGCCACAGACAATGAAAAAAATGCAAAACAATAATTCATTTTCATTTGTTAATTAACTACCACTTATCATTGGCAGATTATTTTCATGCAATGCCTGAAATGAAAGCTTAGTCCCTTAACTTTCTAGAATCTACAAATATGGCTATTTAAAATCTATATCTAAATTTTGGGGTCAAACCTAGCATCTTTAATTTAATTTAAAGATGACAGTTGTGAAAGTCTTTTGCAGTTCTCTGAACGAACAACTGTGGATTTTGTATAAATACACATCCACAGAGGTAGTAGGTCTACATACATGTACCTCTGTGACACAATCTAGCACCCTTTTCATCACCAAATTGATCGGCCAAGATACCTCCTCTTATCCAGTCAAGGAGTTCTCGAGTCTCAAAAAAAAACCACAGCTATATTTAACACCAATTCACTAACCCTTACTAAAAGGTGGCATTCTCAAGACTTAAATCCTGCCAACAATGGGAACAAAACTGGCTATAAATCTCCCTGGGGTGTGTGTTTGTGTGTGCTGATCACTTGAGGTTTTAGAGACTCAATGAGTATAGGATATGATGGTCTACTGTTGAGAGTAGTCACTGAGCAGCTGGGAAGGCAGTAGAGGGGGGGGGGGAGGGTCCTCTTAGCCAGAAGCCCAGAAAGGGTTTAAAACACCAAGGGGCCAATTTCATAATAGCTGTTCAACAGAAAATACTGCTCAGCAAATTTCTTTGCTGAGCGAAAAATGAGCGGGACACCAGTCGCAGGAGTGTAAACATAATGGAATGTTGGCTGGTAACCTGTTTCTGCTAAGCAAGATTTGTCTGTGCTTAGCAAGTTTCTGTGCTTACTGGCTTTATGAAACTGGGCCAAGGTGATATTAAAGTACACAGACAAGATTGGTAGTTGTCAACGACCAGTGTCTGAACTTAAAGTGACCCACAACATAATTTATACATGTATGAAATAACAAACCTGTGAAAGTTTCAACACAATCGGTCATCAGAGTTGCAAGAAAAAAGTGGGGAAAAAGCGTTATAAGTTTTCAGTGTTTTTAAACATTGGTAAACTGACTGTAAATACTTCCATTCTTTGCACAGATCAAGATATTTGTAATAAAACCACCCTGTGAAAACGTCACCTCATTTCGTCGTTTCATTTGTGAGAAAATGGTAAAAATGCATTCAGCATTTTTGTATGCATTCCTAGAGGCAGTGTTTTCGTCTCATCAAGACGAAAACAAACTTTGATTTATTATTCAAAAATGATAACACTTCAGGCAGAAGTATTTCAAGAAACGTTTTCTACCATCATTATCATTTAAGGTATACAAAAATCTGTGAACATTTATGTTTTTCTTGATTACCAATGTTGAGCTGGGGCTTTTAAACTCCCCAGATCAAAACTAATTGTTCTACTTATTTCTCAAAAACTATATTGCATTTCATGCAAAAACATTTGAAGAGAAGTTTTTCACCACGACCATCTTATACCATGTAAGGCGTTTGCAAATCTGTGAACAAATGTTTTCAACCCTACCAATGTTTTACACATCCTTGGAGACACATTTCAGCCATATCAGTGCCTGATACTTTGTGTTCCAACCTTATACGAATAGTTGTATATTTTTTAATCGACCTCACGCACATGACGTCATTTGAGTAGGGCGCCCTCGCCTAGAGGTCAAAGGGAGGTTGTTCATTGGCCAATCATGCGTGCCGCGTGTACAGATCTGTGCGCTTCCATTGTTTCATCAACGGTTTACCTCCAAGATGGCGGCTGGATGGCGTCAATGCATGAGGTCTATACCCATGCTTCACAACCCCACCTCCCCCCTCCCAACACCAATAATGGGTTGATTTTATAATTTGGGTAAAGAAATAAGCTATTCAACATGATTTGGCCTTCATAAAATGGGAGACTTTGGAATGATAGGTGGCAGCAGACTTACCAGGTAAACTAACACAGTTTACGTAGTTATGAGTATGCGCACATTTCCGAAGAACAGTGGATACACCTGGTAAGTCTGCTGCCACCTAGTGTCCTCAAAAGTCTCCAATTCAGAAGAGCTGTTGAATTGCCAGTGGCTCGATTCGTTTATACTGTACTCCAAGTTGAAGGGAAGAAGTTCTCATTTTTTAGGCTAAACTGTTATGTCATCTAGGATGTACGCTAATAACTTTTTACAGGTACAATACAGAATTGGTATTCATCAACAAATCATTTTTTCTTAGTACCAGTCTAAAAGCTATACCGATAATGAAGTTCATACCAGTACCAATCTTCCATAGAAATGTTTCTGTCTGAAAAAAACTGTCAAAGTCCAGAAAATAGAATTTGAAGACCCCAATTTTAATTTTGATTGTAACAATCAAAATCAAGGACAATGTGTTCACACGCTGAAAAGTGTGCACGTTTTTTCACTATTTTCTCCCGACTGGGACGACGGTTTGAGCCCAACTTTTCAAAGGTTTTTTTTGTTTTCATGTGTATATTGAATCACTCAACGTAAGAACACTGCACTGTCAGCTT
Source organism: Marthasterias glacialis (assembly GCA_911728455.2). Taxonomy (NCBI): domain Eukaryota; kingdom Metazoa; phylum Echinodermata; class Asteroidea; order Forcipulatida; family Asteriidae; genus Marthasterias; species Marthasterias glacialis. The sequence continues at coordinate 20,702,214 of OU452228.1, forward strand.
TGCCAATCCTACATTACATCTTGACTTTAAAATGGGCAAAAATAACTGCTTGCCGTTTCCATTAGGAAGTAAATGCTTTGAATACTTGAAGAGGATTCTATCCAGACAGGGTCCTTCAGAGGATTGGAACTACACACAGCTGATGATAACAGCAATTAAAAAAGCAATTAGATTGAAGGTCGGATCTTTTGCTCACAGCATGTGATGTACAGGTATTCTACCTGTTTAGCTATTTGCAGTACTTTTGACCACGTCAGCTTGCGTTTGAGCCAAATTTGCGCGATGCAAAACAAGTAAAACAGACTGTGTTTTCATTGTTAATACTACTATTATTTATTTAGCCATTGGTGCATTAATTAAAACAACATAGAGTCAGACAAATATATATGATAAAAACCGCAATTGTGATGTGAGGAAATTCGCCGCTGAAAGCACCCTTATACAGTAAACAAAATATGGTCAATTAGCATGATTTCTCCACGGAGATGACACTGCAGTATTTCAGGATAATGCATGGTCTACAAAGTGCAAACTACTAAAAATAAGAGTCATTGTCAATCGTTCTGTGGTTGCCATGGAGAATATAGTTACTGTTCAAGCATGGTGCCGTGGTAGAGAGTGCAAAACTGCCACGGCAACAAGTCTTTCTAAGGTTACCTGTTAAAATTGCGGATGCATGAAAAGTTCATTCTTTGCCATGTCTGCACTGCTCATTGTAAACATAGATCCAGAGTGACCTAGCTGCCCTGGATGCCCCAAAACGGATATAATGGTCTCTGTAGGACATCAATGTCTATATTGGAAACTGCCACATAACTGGTTTATATGGTTGAAAGCCTGTCGTTTGTTTAGCCAATTCTTGATCTATGGTTACTGGGTTAAGCACAGCCTAAATGTAAAAAAAAAAAAACAAGTTCAAAATAGAATTCTACATGTGTGACATGTAGTCCTACCAATGACTGGACAGTGGAGAGAGAGGTTCCAGAAAGGGTAGATAATGCAGTTTGCATTTATGGTTTGTATAATTTGGTAACTGCTGACAAAAAAAATCAAACAATAAGAATGTATATTTAAAATGGGCTACAATATTTATGAACTTTATTTTCTTCTTTTTTCTGCACTACAAAAATGACACAAACCTATCAGAATATGGCATAGTACAGTGCAGGATTGTATGAAACACGCCTTCAGAAGAAAATGTTTCCTCTTTGCAAATGTTCACATTTTAATAACAGTCACCAAAAAACATTTGTCAAAATATTGATAACAGTTGACAAATGTTAAGGGGCAAATTAAAAGCATCATACTTGAGGAAACACCAGAGGCAACTTATGAATATTCATTTTGAAAGATCAATTTCTACGATCTGAAATTTCACTCTCTCGCCTGATTGGTGTCAGTTTGGATCTTTTCCGAGTGAAACTCACTGTACATTACCCTTTTGGAGTGGAATTGGAGCAAACTTTACTATGATTCAAGTTGAAAATACTATACCCGTCTTTCACTATTAAAAGCGTTGTCCGCCGTATGGGTCTTTGCAAGAGTGGTATGGCAGACAAAACAAGCGTTTTTTCACTCTTTAACATTTAGAGAAGAGCGTTCAATCAAACTGATTATAATGAAACATAAAAAAAAGGGTAAAGTTCACATAACAACTTTCCACTTTAAACTTGCCGGCAGAGAGAAATAATTCACCACTCCACAGCGTGATTCACATGCAGAAGACATTTCAACGTGCTTCGGACATTTTATTTATACTGTTGGGGGAGATGGAGTGCAGGAGACATCCATAATTTACCACGTTGTGACACAGCCCCAGGACTTGTTATGGAAATGTGGTCCACTCGATACCACACTACCTGGGGCTTCTCGGGCCTAAGGAAAGATGAGTTCTGCACCATCATCCTAATGAACCGTGCTACCGGTTCATGCTCACTGGTTAATAACAACGAGTCAACGAAAGCCATTTTAAGTAATGGTGGGTAACATGCATGCATCACACGGGGGTACATTACACTTAATGAGGATGAGACGTGATTAAATATATATGTAAATTGCTTGTTGTCGAGCAGATTACGTGTACGTTCCCCATGCAATCTGTGGCTTGTTTCATTTCAGAAAAGTCCCCCACATTGTGCTTGAAATCTTCCGGAGCTTAAATTTTCCAGATAAAAATCAATCAACTGAATGTGCTTGTTACTGATTCAATCTTATGATTATAATCAACATAAACATAAACATAAACAGGTCGACAGGAGTTCAGAAGTTTGGCATCATATTTTAATATTTGGCTGGTAACCTACAGCTTGTGTCTGCTAGTTTATAAGTAAATGTTCTGTAGAGGTACATGCACTTGTGCAAAATGGTACTTATCAAAATTACCCAAACTGTACAGGTTACCAGTCTATGGTTAAACACACACACCAGGCCTGATACTTCACGGAGGCAATGGAGGCAATTGCCTCCGTTGCCCCTGGTCATTGCCTTGGTGCCCTTGAACTGTTCCAACAGCAATGTACAATTTCCTCATAGAGGAGCCCTTTATGAAGAAGGAAATGCCTTGGTGCCCTTGCCCTTTCAAGAACGAAGCAATCAGGCCTGAAAACAATTTCTTTTACAATTATTCACTTCATTACCAATGCAGTTTCTTGTTTCATTTATCACGATGACTGTATCTTAAAGATGAGCAGAGTAAACTGTTGGAAGACGTCGAGATCACAATTTGCTCTTTTCAGAGACAGCACTCCTCCCAAAAGAGATTTATACATGGTTGTACCCACAAGTTTACTAGTAATAGTTAGCTCCTATGGGCAACGACAGTTTACAAATACACCATGACTGTAATTCTGGTATAAAATCCCAGTTTCTACACATTCTGTGACACTTAAATTGAACATTATTCTCATGCATGACATCATGTCCTTCACGAGTCATATTTCAACCAAAAATATGACAATGCAAACAAAAAACCAACTGTGTTGTTGTCACCCCACTTAAAGAAATATCTAGCCAGGAGGCAACCCACAACATTCTTGGAAGGAATACTGCTCAGTGCTGGTTTGTCTCAAAAGGGTGAGGTAAGGATTCAGTTGCTCAACAATGAGTTGTTTCATGCTCCTCCGCTGCGCTCATTATGCATGAAAAAAAAGACTCACTCTACTGGCCGACATTCACTGACACAAGCTAGACAAAAATGTGTTTGGTCTTCATCAAGTTTATTAAAGAATGGGATTGTGTCAGTGATTATGCTAGTGTCATTATGTAGAGAAAACCAGGTGGTGTTAAGCAGTGGCCTGAACAATTTGAATTTGTTGTAACAACACTTCTTGTACAGGCCTGATACTTCAGAGAGGCAACGGAGGCAATTGCCTCCGGTGCACCTGGTCATTGCCTTGGTGCCCTTCAAATGTTCCACTAAAAATTTTACAGTTTCCTCATAGAGGTGCCCTTTATCAAGAAGAAAATGCCTTGGTGCCCTTGCCCTTTCAAGAACGAAGCAATCAGGCCTGCTTGTATACGACCATGTTTGGCTGCATTTGTTTGATTGTGGCGCGCCCCTCTCACGTGACCGCTGTGGGAGGCCGAGCATTTTTGTTACACGACATTCATTTGATTCAAACCCAATTTTGTCAAACTCGATTTACAAAAGTGAGCTGAATGTGTACGAGTGCATTTGTAACAATCATTCGTCCTTGGGTGATTTATTATCTTCATTATTAGTCGTTCCCCCCAGACTGGCAGTCTACATCTTTCTTTCAAAAAATGAGTTCTGATTCTTCGTTATGAGTCGTCCCCCACTACCCCAGACCGGCAGTTCTTGGGTTGGATAGATCCTGTTTCCCCAGTGGCCCTTCCCTTTGGAAACAGTTCCCACTCAGACTATGTAGACTATCTGCCCCCGAGTGATTTCAAAGTTGCTCCCAAAACCCTTCTCTTCCTGAATATAATGTAGCGCCATTTGAACCATTTCTCCTTGTGCTGGTAGTTTATGTCGTGATTATAAAATGCTTTAAAAGTTTAAGATATTGATTATTTCAATTATGTAACTGATGTATGTTGATGTAATTGATGTAACAGAAGTATCTTGTTCTGGAATTTTGTCATGTTTTTAGTGTTTTGTAACATACCATGAGAGTCACGACTTGATGGATACCGGTGCAAAATAAGTGTTCCTATTATTAATATTAATATTACTCGCTCACGAGAATGAGGATTGCAATTGTTGGTGTTACCCGGTTCTGATTTGTCGGTTCCAATACCAGTTAAAACCTTTTACCGCACATTTTGTTGTCAAAAGAAAAAAAAAGAAAGAAAAAAGAAAGGGGAAAGACCCATCTATTTACATCTTTTTTCCCTTTAAATTGTATGAGAATGAGGATTGCAATTGTTGGTGTTACCCGGTTCTGATTTGTCGGTTCCAATAACAGTTAAAACCTTTTGCCGCACATTTTGTTGTCAAAAGAAAAAAAAAGAAAGAAAAAAGAAAGGGGAAAGACCCATCTATTTACATCTTTTTTCCCCTTTAAATTGTATTTTTCAGAATCAACTGATTCATTGTTCTTTCATCTTTTCAATATGTTAATCCAATACTGCCCAACGCACGCCGTCTCTCTACCTGTCTTTTTTGCTGTTCATGGTTTGAAGTCTCCAAATAGAGCGCTGGCAACCCAACTTGGCTACGAGTCAAATAAGGAAAACCAGTGGACTGAGATCATGAGTGGCTCACATGTGGTCTTCATGTGTATGAGTACACTGTTATATATGTATTCTTTTTAACACGGAGTTGTGAGGACTCCCTGTTGTTGTTCTATTATTCCCTTTTCTATTGAATTACCTTGTTGGGACAGGGTTTGACAAAGAAAAACGTTGTGGGGACCTTTGTTCCATTGTATAATGTCTGCATAACGGTGTGTGTGCCTACCCATGCGTACACACGCATGACACGTGAGTGAACGTTGTTGTGGTTGTTGAAACATTGTTGCGCGCGCTTCTTTTGTCTGACAAGTCCTCTGTCAATGAATTTATTATCCCCCAAAATCACTATTGAATGGTTTTGGAAGAAGAAAAAAATAAAGCCTTTTGCCTGAATATGGGTCCAAAAGAACGACCCATGACAATTTCCAGCTACATCTATGCTTGCACCTCAGAGTTTTTGCATAACAAACAGACACGTTACTCACATTAGTATATAGATTATTATAGGTTTTTTCCTCTTATGCTAAGTTTCTTGATATCTTTTATGACAAGATCAACATCAGTTTAAATTTTTCAAATTGGTTTAAAAACTAACCTATTTATTCAAACTTGTTAACAAAAGCAAAGTTTTTGCATAGTTTTTTCGAAAATAACACAAATAACATATAAAGTAACAAACCAGAATAACATCTCACATTTGTACCCCATCCAATGAGCAAAACACCACATGACCTGTCATGTATTCCCGTCAGATAGTGGGGCAGATAGGGCAATATTTGGGGGAATTGTGCCTTTGGTGATACAAGCATGGAATCTTGCACACAGTCGGATTATGTTATGAGGAAGAAATTTGTCTATGAGCCTTCACAGATTTGAATTTAACAAAAATATTGGTAGAATAACAAGCAATTTTCAAAATGTTACAAAAAATGGATGCAGGTGTTATACTACCTATATTTTATTCAAACGACAAATCTGTGATGGCCCTACAGCTAAAACATCCTTATGACGTGTGTGCCAAATTCCATACTTGTATCATCAAATGCACAATCCCATCACCCACCTGCCACACCACTATCACGTATTCATGCAGCACAGTTTGGCATCCAACAATAACCTTGAGAATTTTGAAAAACTTAACTTCTTCACGCTCTTGTGTTATTGTACTGGCTTCTGCATTAATGCAAGTAGACTTCCATCAGGAATACATGTATTATGCCCTCACAGAACCCACACCACATACATGTACATTGCAGACAACTCATTAAGAATGTATGAATATTTCATGACAAGTCATAATTAATAAATATGCGGCACCTGCTTGTGGCACGGAGGGCAAAAGCCCATGTGAATGCGAAACTTAACTCCCCGTAGCGTCTGTGACGTCAATAAACTCAAGTCAAATTGCACTGAAGTAATTAAGCCCACAGTACATTACGCTGTATCATGCTCAGAACTGTGCCCAATTTCATGGCTCTGCTTACCACAGAGTTCTGCGTTGACGACGCCCTCCAAAGCGTGTGAATCTACATGTTGCAAGCGCAGAATTCAACAGTAAGCAATGCCATTAAAGTAGGCCTTGCTGGGACGAGATGGACAGCATTGATCTCAAATTAAACAGCCCCAGAGACCTGGGACTCATTCCATAGAGCTGCTCTGAGCTGCTAAGCCAGGCCTGGTTCTTCCTGGAGGCAACGCAGGCATTTGCCTCCGTTGCCCCCTGGTCATTGCCTTGGTGCCCTTGAAATGTTCCAATAGAAATTTGAAATTTTCTCACAGAGGTGCCCTTTATCAAGAAGAAAATGCCTTGGTGCCCTTGCCCTTTCAAGAACGACGCAAATTTAAGGTTACCAGCCAAAACACTATGTTCTTCGCACCATTTGTGACTGGTTTCCTGCCAACATTTTATGCTCAAGCAGCTCTATGAAATATGGCCTGGATTACTATCATCCCAACTACAACTAAAATGTGAAGAATATTTTTTTTTTCAATAGAAAGTCAGGATCGTAAAAAGCAACTGCATTCATATTTCAACTTCATAGAAATCGTGCGGTAAAATCTCTTTAAAATGCTGTCTTCCTTTGCTTAGGTGTTAGGCATACAATTTGTGCCTGCAGGAAGTCCACAGGCCCTGTGGATCTTTTGTAAATATGTAAACCTAATAGACTGTCGTGTAAACAAACCAGCTAATGTACAGTACACAGTGGCGTAACTGAGGGGGAGGGGCGCCCAAAGTTATACTTTCCAGTCAGCAGCCAAATTATCAGACCCTGAAACCACATTGTGAAACCAAATATCAAAAAGAAAGTCATTACCAGCGATACCAGGATATTGACAACAAAATGCTGGTAACTGTGAGGAAAATATACAACGAAAGAAACCTTGTTTAAATTGTTTTTATCGTGAATTCTATCGAATTATAGAAGTTAAAAGAAAGGGAGGTAAACGACAATACAAAAAAAACAATTAAATTATCAGCTCACACATGCTGCTTCTTACTTTAATACACATGTCATAAGATATCACAAAAAACCTTGCAGTACCAAATCCTTCTGCTAAAGTGAAGGAATTTGAAGGAATTGGGCCCTCAGGCCCAAACAACCAGTGCTTATCACACAGGATCAGGCATTCCAAGAATTTTCAAGTCCAAACAACTTGGTGTGGTGTGACATAGGAGAAGAGGATATTGGAGGAATTGGGCCACATGAAGGCCAAAACTGCCTAGTCTGTAAGAGTTTTTATTTTACACAAACATCTACAATGAAAGAGAAAATGGTCCACATCCAAACCAAATAATGTCCCAAACCATCCCCCCCAAAACCAAACACATCCAACAATCTAGGACTTATATAAATTACCAAGTAAACTTTAACTTTAAAGCTAACCCGTTTTCAGCTGTCATTCACACCCTATTCATAAAACAAATTTATCAACAATTCCACTTTGAAGTGTCAATCAAATATCACCTGTCAACTAAAAAGGTATTCAGTAAACAACAGGGGGGAAAAAGGAACGATAAAATTTGTTCTGTTAAATCCCGAGATGAAGTGTTGTCAGGGAACAATATCCCAGGAGAGTTAATTTCTTTTTCAAAATAAAGTAGTTCCTTCAAACAGATGGCTAATAGCTCATACCGTTGGCAATTTGGTTCTCCTTAAAATAGATCTGCAGTAATCACATCAAATAGGAGTCTACTGGTAGGAATTGCAGCCATGGGTGCATTATGGGCATGAGGGAGACTGAGTTCTTAACGGCTAGTCCCAAGTGATGGAAGTGGTTTGTGTGCCCTTTCCCTAGAAGCCGTTAAACAAATCTCCCGAGATGATCATATACTTTTTAAGGCTTCGGTATAATTCTTTTTAATTCATTTCAGAGTTTAAAAGCTTTCTTTGCGCAAAGTTGTTTTTTAACTTGACTGTTCTCCAAACCAGTTAGATATTTCAAAAACCAAAAAACGATTTTATCACAAAGTTATAACTTTCAAAAATGGTGTCAACCAGAAACTATGTTCTGACTAAATAAATTACTCCTGTATATATACTTACTTGGATTTTCCTTTTTTCAGATTTACAGATAATTTTAATGAATTTGATTAGTATTTCCGAATCCATTTTTTTCAAAAATGGAAACATTTATAAACAAATTTATGGATAGAGTAATAAATCCTAAGTACATGTATATCACAACTTTTTTACCAGAAACACTTATTCATGCGTTTGTAACACCAAGGATTGACATGAAATAAATAATTCCCTTCTGTATGGCGTTAATAAGAAACAATTACACCATCTACAACAACTACAAAACGTCACTGCCCATCTGATCACTTTCACAAAGCAATCTGAACATCACCTGTATCATGGCACATCTCCATTGGCTGCCAATTGAGCAATGGATCGAACACAATCTGTGTTTGATCATGTTCAAAATTCTCAATGGTCAAGCACCCTCACATCTAGTTGAACTATCGCATCTTTATCGCCCCACCCAAGGTGGATTGAGATCATCCCACCTTCTCAAGGAACAGATTGCCAACACCCAATGGTGGAACAGAACATTCATGAATTCAGAGCCCAAACTTACAGTGGAATTCTTTCATATAAGGACATCAAATAGCTGGTCTGTTTTCTAGGCACAGTTGAAGACATACTCTTTCAAGGAAGCTTTTAACTGAGGCTTGAGGGTGGACATAGTGTTTCCCTATTTGCCTTTTGCTCATCTGGCCCAATCTCACATTCATGTTTACTTACATGTAGGTTTATACTTCTTTGTTGTAAATACTAAGAGTGCCATGAACACCTTATTTTGGCAGACACCAGGGTTAAATATAAGTTGCCATTATTATTATTATTATTATTATGATATCCCAAATACGTTGTCATGAGAATTGACCTTTGATTCATTCTCAAGTCTGATGAAATGATATAATGCTACGGGGCCTACATGTATATCCCCTTTAGTGTAAATCAACTTTAGAAAATAAAAAACATTTGATGTGCTACGCAGTAGGACTGTTGTTACTTTAGATTTGCAAAACCTAAATTGTGTACATAACCTACATAATGTACTCACAGTCCCAGCCAAAACATAACGCTAAATTGTTATTGCCCATTTTCTCCAAAATATGAGCATCTACCTATTTTGATGATATTCATTTCAAAAGTGATGGTTAAATTATCGATTGATGCGTGATCGTGTGTTATGCACTAAGAGCGAGCTTGTAAACTGCAAAAGAGTAGAACATCGCAGAATTTTCCCTATGCACGAGCTTGCGTATCGAGCCGGTACACGGGAATTACAGGCCGATATGCAGGAATTACGGCCAATACACCAATCATTTGTTTCAAGATTTTAAGATCAAATTCACCAAAAAATCACAGCATAAAACCATTTTAAATGTTCCAGATTACACAGTAGAGCTTTTCACACCAAACATAAACACCAAATAAAACCATTCCAGGGACCTGGGCCCAATTTTCGTGGCACTGCTTAAGAAAGAATTCTGGGATTGCCGCACCCTGTAAAGCATGTACTCCTATGGGCCGTGGGAAGGGCGTAAGCGCAGAATTCCTTGGTAAGCAGAGCCATGAAATTAGGCCCATGAAAATCAGGGCCATGAAATTCAGCGTGCTCCGACCACACTTTCAAAATTTGGGTCCAGAAAGCGCCCCTCCTCCCCAGTTGTAAAAAATCCTGGGGAGAACCCTGCTTTGCGCCTCTTAGTCTTATACACACCTGCAGCATCTGCTATTCAGCGTGCTCCGACCACACTTTCAAAATTTGGGTCCAGAAAGCGCCCCCCTCCCCAGTTGTAAAAAATCCTGGGGAGAACCCTGCTTTGTGCCTCTTAGTCTTATACATACCTGCAGCATCTGCTATGAAACCGCCAACTACTGCACCAATTGCACGGCTAGTGACTGAACTCATTTTTCCTGTTCTGAAAGTATTTCAAAAACAAGCAAGTGCAAAAGCGATTAGTTTAAATTTCAACGACAGGAACTGATAGGTGGAGCTGATTTGTTTGCTAGAGTCTGTGCCTGGGTCTGTGAAATAAACCACACTACAGTCTAGTTTTATGCAAAAAGAACCACGGCCTGCAGGGTGTGGCATGTGTCACATTGTATCTTTGTACATGTACATGTACATTGCAAGTTGCATCATTAGGGCAGTATTCTGCATTTCTGGTGGGTCATCAATCACTCGTTTCATTGAACAAACAAACTGAATGCTACTCTCTCAGGCAGGGGCATATTTGTTCATGAATCTTGTTGCCAGGTTATTTCATAAAAATCAGTAGGCCTACAGGGTCCAAAAAAGACTGAATGTTATTGACTAAAATATTAGTTGGCAAAGAAGAATTTGCCAAACACAGAGTGAATTGTATCTGATTAAGTGTAATCATTCGGTAACTTGTAAATGTAATTTCAATAATTTCAATATTTTTAATACTATGAGCATGTTCGACAAAGCAATTTTTTCCATTTTATGGACAATAAACAAGAATGAATGAATCCGAATGAGAGGGATGCGTCGTATCATCCGTTAGTGTCAGGCACAGCCCATTTCAGAGCTGTTCAGAGCAATGGCAAGAAGTACGTAAAGTTTAAACACAGAAAAAGACAAAACTTCACCCTTCTGTTTATTTAGTCAATTATTTTGGGTTTTTTTTCTTTTTTTTATTGCAAGTTCCTAAAAAGCCACTCGGTAAGGGGTTTAAAGAAGAAAACTAAACTACACTTAGCCCTAGACCCAGTAACTGGGGCGCTGTACTCCTTTTTTGAGATTTTAACATTATCGGTCGTGCTAGTACTAGTAGTAGTACGACCGACAATGTCAAAATCTCAAAAAGGAGTACAGCGCCCCAGATACTGGGTCTAACTTAGCCCTAGACCCAGTAACTGGGGCAGTAGTACAGCGGATAAAATGTCAAAATCTCAAAAAAGGAGTTCAGCGCCTCAGTTTTACTGGGTCTAGGTAGTGAGGACAACAGTTTTTAGGTTTTTATTACCACATACACAATATTAGTGTCATTGGAAAGCTTGTCCCCTGAGTAATACAACAAAAGTTAAATGAACATCATAGCTATTTTATTCACAAAGTTACGCCCATTCAAAGTCATTTTTTTTTCGGGGGTGGTGTCTGTAAATTGGTTTTGAACATTGTAAACTACCTTTTTTCCCCCTTTTCTCCAGACATTTTTATTCTACTGGAACCTTCATTAAAAAGTAAACATACTTAAATGTTTTTTACAATGAAACAATACAAGGTTGCAAAAAACATGAAGGAAGCCTTCCTCATTGCAGAAGCAAAACCAAGTTGCTATCACTTTTATTAGGTTGTAAACAAATATTGCATAACACAGAACTAGGCCTAAAAAAGGTTGTTTCCAGTAAGCCCAGGACTCTAAAAAAAAAAAAAAAAAAAAAAAAAGGAACGAAAAAAAGGAAAACCAACACAAAACAACAACAAAAACCTGAAGTGAAAGAACAAAAATAAAAGAAACAAAAGAAACCACAGTCCTTTTCTTTACAATGCCAGACATTGTCCGGGGAGAATAAATGACAACCCTTTTGTTGGTGGAATGTGTCTCATCTTAATCCCCTACAACTTGTACTACATCATGTCTTATCCCCTATTACAACTTGCTTTGTACACACTACTGCTATATTAAAGCAATAAAGACACTACCCCAGCACACAAAGGATGTCAAGACTGGGTTTTTTTTGTCTAGCCTGGAAACACTCCTTATTTCGCAGGTGAGCTCAAAATACACACAGAAAATAGAGAGCCGCACTGCTCAGCCCTGCACTATACACGTAGTTGACTCTCAATTTGAATTGGGATTACTCGATGTGAAGCTTTAAAAAAAAAATTATTTTTTTTTAAATCCGACCTACGCGAAACATTTTTTTTTCTTAAGGAGGGGGGGGGGGTGCTAGCGATGTCACTAGGTAGCGATATGGAGTCTAGACCCCTTCCACAAGATTGGCTTGAGCTGAAATGCGCTGGCATTTATTCATGTGTTTTGTATTTTATGTTGTAGATGGGATTCTACAGTTTGCAAAACTACCCCTTCTGGACTTTTCCAGCTTTTTCATTTTGGTTTTAGAACGAGAATAAGTTCAAACTCAACCATTTTTTTTCAAAATTTAAGACAGAATTTGTACTGTAAGATCAATTTTTTTTTTACCTTTTTCAAGCAACGAACTCATCAAAGTATATATTATTTGAAAGCGTGTTTTCTTCTGGGAAAAACCTGGGAAAAACCCAGGGAAAAACCTTTATTTTCTTGAGATCGACCTATCATGAGATTTCAGACAAAACGAGAAGCCGCCACCATGTGATAAAAATAAAAATGGCTGCATGCTAGCGATTCGGTTCGCATGAACTGGTGAAAGTTTATCGGAGGATTTTTCACTGTTTTGGCACATAAGTTCCACAATAAACATACGTTTGGAAAACATGTGTTGTTACTGTAAAAACTGAGATATATCAGAGCCATTCCAGACTACTTATTCATCGTTGAACACGGCTGACATTTACGTGAGACAGATACGAAGTGTTATAAAAAGGGGCGGATCGCTGTCCTCGCTAGTCTAGACGCTCTAGGTCAAGGTCTATAAAATAATGCCAATACGCGGAACTCTCTTCCGCCGGGTCCGCCCCTGGGCTAGCCTTGGCTCCTCCATGGCTCTACGACCACATAGCACAAAAACGTGAGATGGACGTTAAACTTCCGAATTTAATGGCTCTCGCGCAATGACCTTCTGATCATCGAGGGGGAAATTTTTGCAAAAAAATGCAAAAACAAGTCTCAATTCGAAAGTTCATCTAACGTTTTTGTGCTTAGTCATTGTCATGTATCATTGTATGCGATCGCCAAATCGTAGGGCCAAAAGGAATAAGGCAGCCAGAACTTAGAAGGAGCTGAGAAAAGTCCAGCATATTGCCGATATTGGCACTATTTACGTGGCTACAAAGCAATAAACCACAGATATTTTTACGTTAACAAAGCTCTGTGTTGACAACACTTTAAAGAAGCAGTTTCCTCGTCACTAAAAGCGTTGAATTCAAATACAAAGCAAATATAAATGTTCGTATTATTTACCTTTTTTTCCTCGGTATGTGATGTCCGTATGGGTTAGGCGACGCATCTGACCAATCACAGCAACTGTAACACACGAGACGGTTTTTATTACGGTTCAACTCTGGAGGGCGCTGCAAAACATAACCACAGGTTTCCCCCTGGGTTTTTCATTGAAATATTGCGGTTTTGATCAGTGAGTGAGTAATTGACAGAGAGATCCGGAGACTTTTTCGATGTGTCTGTGACAGTGAAATCGGAATGAGCAAATTATACAAAAACCATGCGAAGACAGATCTTTGGTTGGGAAATTTCACTGGGAAAGCCTTTGTACAGAAAGTCTGAAAGTGGTGACTGCACTACGTCTACGGGCGGGTTGTTTTTCTCTTTTGGCATTTTTGGTAGCGGGAAACGAGGTAAGCTAACGTTAACGTTTATATATTATTAGTGGTAATATTTTTAGGCCTAGGCCTACATGGCCTACTCTACTGATCAGTCTTTGGCTTTTAAAAATACATGTAGACTGAATCAGAAAAAAAATTCCAGACTTGTTTTTTTTTTAATGTTTTGACTTGCTTGCTAAATAAGACAAACACTAAACTATCACTGTCAGTGTCAGTGCAGTTAAGGTTAAAGGAAAAGGGGCTGTGTTGTCATGATTATAGATCCTGCTTGTGCACGTGACGTCACCGACTGCTTGCAATCATTTTGTTGATCACCAGCGGGTATTTTAGTCAGGCGCAACTGTTACAATTATACGGTGCATGACACAAGATGCATTGAGTCAATCACTGCACTAGACCGAGACATTAAGCCCTGCCTCCATACGTGCTGACCAATCACAGCCTTGGGTACACCACCGAAAGTCTGACAAAAGTCAAGACACAATAAATATCCTAATCCTTTTAAAAATGGTAAACATGCGCAGGCCGTTGATGATCTTAACCGAGGCCACCAAGGCCATTGGCCTCATGCCCTTTCGAGTTAGCCAGCATGCCCTTCAGAAAAATTGCACTGTCACTACCAACTTGGCCAGCATGCCCTAGTACGATTTCTCTGATTTGGCTGCCCCCGGTTTTCTTAATATCGAGTCCTGCATGTGTGTGCGTACTTATGTCGTGCAGTGTGGCATTGAAGAGATGCACATTGTGCTGCCCACGTGTACAGTGGTGATGTAGCCAATGCTGTGAATGGTCAATATGTTTAGGGGGCGGGGGCTTAATGGATCGGTCTATTACCATTAGTAAAGAAATAGCTTCTCGCTTTCTGTGCGTATGTTCTTGTGCGTCAGGCTGGTACATGTGTTGATAAGTTGTGCTTAATTTTGCCACATAAAATCCGTCTTTTTAAACTCAAAATAGAAAAAAATCCATTGTGAAAGTAAACTTGGTATGAAAATTCATCCAGTGACATAATGGTTTTTAGTTTCAGATTACAAAATTCCCGCTGGAACATTTACAATAAACATGAACCTCATGTACTTTTCTTATGGAGAGCTGATCACCAAAATGAAGACCCAGTAACTGGGGCGCTGAACTCCTTTTTTAAGATTTTGACACGACCAAAAAATGTCAGAATCTCAAAAAAAGGAGTTCAGCGCCCCAGTTACTGGGTTTCACCAAAATGGCAATGTTGAAAGCACGTGTGTGATCTGTGACGAAGTTGTGACAAATTTTCTTTTCACAAGAAACCAAAGATTTTGCAAAAATTATTTGCAATAGAAAAGGACACAATACAAAAATCAACAAATATTGGGGTTTTTTTGTTCTGAATCTATTTAATATGGGCCCACACTGCCGTGTATTAACCCTAACTATAAACTAGGACCATTTGTTTACACATAGCCCCAAGTCCTACAATATCCTTCAGTCTGAGAGAGAGGGTAAAAAGACCATAAAGCCCAAACCCTTCTAAATCCTTGTATATTTTATCCACATGGCATATGACCCAATTCTTTTTTTTTTTTTTTTTGGTGAGTGAGCTCTTAATTTTTATTAGGATGTCTGATGCAGCCCATGATAATCTGTTAATTATACTAGTTTCATATCATATTTATGTTTCTACTTTAGCCAAATTGCATATGACCCAATTCGTACTATATCGCATTTTAGCAAAATCACATATGATCCTAATCTCTCTAAATCCGTCTCTTTCAAATAATATCCTAATTCCTACTTAATCCTTCCACAGCAGAAACACGCTATGACCCAAATCCTTCTGGATCCTTCTCTGCTGCAGTGGCCTAATACCCCATCCATCAAAATCCTTTTGTCTGGAGAAAAGGAAATTGGAGGATTAGGGTTGGTTAGGGTTAAATAGGGGGAAGTCTAATTTAAGAGTTGGGTTTGAAAAATAAATATCAGCCCCATGTACAAAAGGAAGAATCTCGAGATAAATGTACTTGGAAGATCTTGAGACATGGTCAAAGAGCCCCAGGTACCCTCAATGTTTTGTATTCATACTCAGTTCTATTTTGAGGTCATCAAAGAAAGATTTACTAGAACAGGATGCGAACCTGCGACCTCTGGATTAACATGCTGGTGCTCTACCAACTGAGCTGTCTAGCCCTAATGTTGGCGGTCTCCCTAATTTGTCAATATCTTTGTTGGGGTGCCAGTCAGAAGCTGTTCAACCTCAAACTGCCGTACAGTCAGGGATCACACCCAAGTTTACGATACAACCTGGGAAATGGCAGTACAGGGTTCACCTTCCTCCATGGTTCACCTTAAGGGAATGAAACTCTATGTTTCAAATTTTTCAAATTTTTTTAATTCAATTTTGGGGTGAACAAAGACAAATTTACTAGACTGATATTTGAACCTGCATCCTCTGGATTATTTGATGTGCCACTGCTGCCATCTACCATCTGAGCTATCTGGCCCTGATGTTGGTGGTCTCCTATTTATTCATATTAATTTATACTTAAGCATTTAAAACTTACAGAACAAGGTCAATACAAATAGTTGGGAATACGAACCAGCATCCCTTCATTGTTTTCATTGCAAACTGTAAACTCCCATCAATCCCATCATGGGATGTTACTTGTTAGTGTGGTAGCTTCCTCCTGGTGTGGTGAAATTATAAACTTAATCTGTTACTCTGTAATGTCAGAACTGAAAATCTTGATTACTTTGTGAAACCCCTGGGTTTGCCAACATTTTGAACCCAGTAAGTCCCACCTGCCATGACCAACAATCTTGTCAGAATAGTTTGCCTAAAAATAGACAAATCAAGGGGAAAGCATTTATGTGCTCAGGGCCTGGAAGTCTCTGATTACCCTGCAGTAATTTTACACTGAAGCTGGAGTTGGTGTTGATTTTCTTGGCTTGGGGCTATTGGGGAGGCCAAATGAGGGGGGTTGGCGTTAGAATAGAATTCTACTTCAAACTATAAAATAGGCTCATCAGTCAGTAGCAGTGAAAATATCAGCATGGCTGGATTCTTGGTGTTATTGCATGTAGCTGGAATGTTAGTGGTGCAGATTTAAAAGTGAATAATTGCAAAAAAATATTCCGTTTGAGATGAGATGCATTTTTGCTGTGAATTGTGATGAGGGTTTCTACAGCACCAGAGTCATTGTTTAGATGCTGTTTCATGAAATAAGCCCCTGATCTTCTTCATTATATTCACTGGCATACTTCATGGTTGTATTGATCTAAGGTCATGTATTTAAACATGGTGCTGGTACAAAGTGCATCATGTGAGTCTGTAAATGTCAAGCATGGACTGCCAGTGAAGAAAGCTGGCCAAGAATAACATCCAATGTGATGCATCCATGCATGAAGGTGTTGAATCAATACACCTGACAATCTGCAACTAATACCCCTCTGGAATGGACTGTTGTAGGAGTTGTGATTTGTCTATGGGAATTCAGCCATTGGGCTGAGTACATGTATTGGCAGGTGCCGAATATTTCACCATAAAGTAAGAGCTTTTTAGTTGCACCATGGAATTGAGTAGAGAATCGGTTGCCCAATGGTTGAACATTGTTGTGGTCGGTCGGGTGCTTTCAAAACTCAGAGTATTAATTGCTATGTAGGCAGTTTTATTTCAAGAAGTCTGCATGTTGTCCCTCAAGGAACATCAGGCCTGGAATTGACCAATCCATTGTTTAGGGGTGGGGCTTAATGGATCGGTCTATTACACGGAGGCCAAAAAGGCCATGGCCTCTGTTGCCCTGGTCTTGGCCTAATAGTGCCCCTTCAAAAGTTTCCCACAGACTTAAACATTTTCCTCCAATGGAAATCCCCTATGCAATAGACTTGCCCTATCGGAGATGAACTTAAAGGCCTTTGTAGTTTGGAATAAATGTGTACTAATAGGATGGTGGGTTGGATTGTAAAATTGTTTTGTTCACGTTTTGTTGGTAAATTTTGAGTACAGTGTAAATTAAACAGTGGTGTAGTCACAGGAGGGCCCCCCCCCATAATTTTTCAGTGCCCCCCCCCAGCTGCCTCCCATGAAAAAGTCCAGATTCATGTGTAATTCATTAAGAAACATGACCCCTGCCCCCCTTTAAAAGCAATGCCTCCTGTGTCCCCCCCACCCCCACCCCCACCCCCCAGTAAAAAAAATCCTGGCTACGCTGCTGGTAAAGAGCATATTGCACAAAATTGGGTGATAGAGGAGAACATGGGGCATGTATGGTAAGCCTTTCACGTCTGAAGCTAAAAGACTTGCCCCTCTCAAAAAGCTCACTATAAGATGCAAAGATTTATCGTATACTATGTACAATTTCTACATTTTCTCAACAGCTGTTTTTGAAAGTATCTTTGAGACAAATGGTCAAAGAATTAGGAACAGAGCAAGCACTATGGTACTCTCTCAGGGTATACAAATAATGAATGTTTATGAGCGCAGTGGTGAGAATGTTTTCGAGAGTTGAAAGATGGAATGTTCCATTCAACAAGGCGAAGCCAAGTTGATGGAACTTGAATCATATCTTTCAAAGAATGAAAACATTCTCTCCTTGCACGAATGCAAAACATTCACTATTTGTTTTATATCAACATCCAACAAAATGTACCAGATTGTGTTCTGGTATTCACTGTTAAGGGTGTTTTGTACTGGTGTGTATAACGCATGCAGTCGCATGGTGTGGTGTAGCGTGCAGTAGTAAAAAAAGGATTGGACAAAAATTCATGATGAATAGTACCAAAAGTTTACGGTTTATGACATAGGCGATGTTTTGGTCAGGGTTGGTTCTCCCCAGGTACGAGCTAGCGTACCAGGCCAATACGTGGGAATAACAGCCGATACACAAAAAAAATATTAAAAAAATAATAAAACTGTTGGGCCCATTATTTATTTATTATAGATTTATGATCAAATTCACAAACAGTCATGACATAAAACCATTTTAATGGTCCAGATAGCATAATAGAGCTTTCAAACCAAATATAAACAAACAAACCAAACATTCTGAGGACCTGGTTTCAATTCAGCGTGCTTCGGCTACATGCTTGCTAAAGTTGGGTCCTGAACGCCCCCCAGTTTTCAAAAATCCTAGTTTGAATAATGAATGCCGCATGACCAACAATCCTCCTATCAAATGACAAAGATCTACTTGGGTGTTATATATAAAGCTCGATGGTACAAGCGTATGAACAGGCAAGGTCACAAGGTGGACCTGGTGTCTTCATCCATGTACTTAATAATTATGAGCTGTAATCTTGAAATGTCTCCTTGAAGATGTTAATCTCTTCAGTTTGAAAGCTGTGGGACCACACCCCTGCAGAGAAGGTGCTTGTAGTCAGCTAATGATCCATGAAGGTCGTCATTCCTTTGGAGCAGACTCCTGAGCAGTCCTTCCAGGCTGTGATTGTTCTGTCCCAACTCTAGAACAGTCCCAACTACAGTTGGGATGGCCCAACTACAGCTAGGATTGCCTGATAGTGATAATGATAAACTTAAGAGATTCAACCGTAATCAGTAGCCCTCTAAAGTAATTTTCGATCCTCACAAGTTCCTCTTGACTTATGTTATGGCGGGATGGGGCTTAGATGCGTTACACAGTAATTATCATGGTAAATCTCAAGAAGAATCCATTACGCTGGTCCCCTGCACGAAGCCGGTATGTCAAAATTCGCCAGCATCTCCAGTGGGGCTAACCTGCTTTCTGGATCCCAGATGTATAGCTTGGGCCGCATCAACTGTAACACTCAAGTTGGGACCGATCCCAGCTGTAGTTGGGATGGT
This sequence comes from Marthasterias glacialis, assembly GCA_911728455.2. Lineage (NCBI taxonomy): Eukaryota > Metazoa > Echinodermata > Asteroidea > Forcipulatida > Asteriidae > Marthasterias > Marthasterias glacialis. Next base: position 20,721,691 of record OU452228.1, read on the forward strand.
TCTAAAATTGGGACTGGGAACAAGATCATGACACTTGGTGTCTGTGGGAACTCCCAATGTCTGGAAGGGATGATTAATGTTCCTGTAGGTTTGACCAACCATAGAGAAAGGTTGGACATAGTAACACTTTGGATAATTACACTCCCCACTTACAGGAATAAATAAACAGCTACACCTGTCACAGCATACATGTATATCTTTTTCAAGGTTTAGCAGTTAGCTAGGATTACAGTAGTGTCAATTGTTTGCATGAACTGTCAAACTCATTTGTTCCTTTTGTGTTCTGAAGCCCTGTTCCAATTTTCATCAAAATGGAGGGTTTTTTTAAAGAGTTACAGCGCATCCCTACCTCATGTATCGTTGTACCTAACATGTATTGCTGGTTTTCATTTTAGGTAATGCAAATTTGATCAATCTGTATCTCCAGTTATTCCTGATTTAGAAGTATAGTTTTATTTCCAGCCTGGTATTTGCTTTGAAGCAATACTTTGGATCATATAATGTGGAAAATAATACTGGGTGTGTTTGATTGGCTTCCCTGGGTCAACCCCGGTCTGACCCCACTGCGTTTGAAAAGCTTTGATGTCATTGTGGTGGCTCACCCTGGTCAGACCCCAGTGACCTGCTTGTGGAGCAGACAGGGGCTGACCCCGATGCATGATGTCATGACGAAAAACTTTCTCAGTGGCCGCCATTTTGTTGTTATTCAGTGGGATTTCTTGAGAGAAGTTTGACACACATTTTCACCCTAAAACAGCTACTTTTTGAGGCATCTAGTAATTTTTGTAATCTTAGACGTGTAATTTTGTATTAAGCTAGGCTTGTAAAATAGGTTCACATTGCAGTTTCGCCTCGAGAATAACTATTTTATGATCTTTTCGTGAATCATAAAGAGTTCGGACGTAATACACAATGAATGTCAGCTCAAGATACGTTGGTATGAATGCTAGGGGAAGTTGGCGTTCGGTTGGCTCTTGTTGTGGGCTCACACAGATGAGTACAACCAGGTCAACCAGGGCAAGCTAATCCACTGTATCCATGCCATGCTTAAAATCAGTTCAGATTAGTGAACTGAAACTAAAGAACTGAGAATCCAATGACAAATTAATGCACCGTACTTGCACATACTCAGCATGAATATGAGCCATCAATGACGGCGAAAGAGTACATTGGTTCTGCTTGGTTCACAATATTACAATGCCACACGGGCAGCTTGGGTATTTAATATGAAGATTAATGAATGAGATTTCACAGCTTGTTAGCAGATGTCCATGAGGCAAATTTGAGTTGAAGCGAAGTGAGAGTACAGCGTAGCATAGAGAAATGAGAATCTCACGTAATAATATAACACGTGGACAACTTTGGCAGTGGGGGACTTTGGAATGAATAGGTGGCTGCAGACTCACCAGGTAAATTGTCATTGTTTACGTGGTTACGAGCATGGGAACATTTCCCTGAACAATGGACATACCCCTGGTAAGTCTGCTGCCATCTAGTGGCCTCAAAAGTCTCCCATTGTCAAAAACCAGTATTCATACTTTATTTTCATGTGACCCATTATATACATGAAAAAAAAAACATGTGAAAGTTTTAAGCTCAATCGGTCGTCAAAGTCATGAGAAAAAAAACATCAGGGGAAAAAAAAAACGGATAAATTTATGTTAAATCACTGTTTTCAAACATCAAGTTTTGGACTTGAGAGATCAAAGCTATTTTGTTAACCCATCTCTCAAAAACTAGCATTTCAAGCAAAAATATTTCAAGGGAAGTTTTCCACCATGACCATCTTTAAACCATGTGCAAATCTGTGAACATTTGTAGTTTCAATCTTACCGATGTTGTGAACACCCTCCAAAGCCTCAGCTCAACGTTGGTAAGAAGAAAAACATAAATGCTCACAGATTTACATATACCTTACATGGTATAAAGATAATGATGGTAGAAAACTTTCCTTGCAATATTTCTGCCTGAAGTGTTATCCTTTCTTAATAAAAAATTAAATAAGATCCAAAACAAGTTTTCGTCTCAGTGAGACGAAAACTCTGTCTATAGGAATGCGTACAAAAATGCTGAATGCATTTTCACCGTTTTCTCGCAAAAGAAACAACCAAATGAGCTGACATTTTTCACAGGTTGGTTTTATTACAAATATCTTGATCTGTGCAAAGAATCAAAGCATTTACGGTCAGTTTACCAATGTTGAGCTGGGGCTTTAATGTAAAATGATGAATGATCATAGTACATGATGATTTGCAATTTGCACCCTGTCATCATGCACTCCACACAAATGCACATACCACCGCCTTGTGGTTTCTTGTACAGCACACATGCTTTATGTAGGTTAATAAGACCAGAGGGCTTCTGAACCTCAAGGGACCTCATCGTCCTCCAAGGAAAAATTGCTCATCTTTAGTTATTTATCTTAACTCTTTGGACAGATTAGCGACTTCGTGCCCTCAGGAAAGAGCTAAAGTAATAAACCTGTTAACTGGGATAGACATTACTAGACTCAAGACCTTTATGATAGCGAGCAAAACAAATACTAAATGATGCAGGATTTACATATTTTGATTGCCGGACATAAAACATATGATTATCCCCCTTTGAGAATCTAAGATTAAGAAATTGCTTCAGTATATAGGGGTGTTAGAATTCAGCTTTTAAGCTGATTTAATTTTTTTTTTTTTTTTTTTTTTTAATCTAAATAAATTCAGCTTTTTTGTACACCTGGTCTATACAAAACTATGGGAAATTATTTAATTTCAGCTTTTTTGCTAGCTGTTTTCAGTGTTTTTTGTTTGTGGCCACTCACATCCCTGAGTATGATAAATTATCATAGATAGGATTCCTAGTTGATTCACGAAGTACCTGACAGCATGAACATGATTTTTGCTTTGTTTTCCTGGAAACAGTTTACAGGGGAAATGTTTCATGAAAGAGTCCAAGGGTGGATTTCACAAAACTAGTCCTAACTTAGGACTAGTCCTATAAGTTAGGACTAGTAACTTGTTCAAACTTGAGATAAGACTAGTCCTAGTGCTTTGTGAAATCCACACCAGTGGTGAATTTCACAAAGCTAGTCATAAGTTAGGACTAGTCTTAACTTATGACTAGTCCTATAAGATAGGACTAGTAACTTGTTCAACTCGAGATGAGACTAGTCCTAGTGCTTTGTGAAATCCACATCACGGGTGAATTTCACAAAACTAGTCCTAAGTTAGGACTAGTTACTTGTTCTAACTTGATATAAGTCTAGTTCTAGCGCTTTGTGAAATCCACACCAGGGGTGAATTTCACAAAACAAGTCCTAAGTAAGGACTAGTCCTAACTTATGACTAGTCCTATAAGTTAGGACTAGTCACTTGTTCTAAATTGATATAAGTCTAGTCCTAGCGCTTTGTGAAATCCACACCAGGGGTGAACTTCACAAAACAAGTCCTAAGTAAGGACTAGTCCTAACTTATGACTAGTCCTATAAGTTAGGACTAGTAACTTGTTCTAACTCGAGATAAGATTAGTCCTAGCGTTTTGTGAAATCCACACCAGGGTCCATTTTCATGGCTCTGCTAGCCGTAAAATTCTACGCTTTGCGGCGCCCTCTAAGGCACACAGTTCTATTGGCTGTAAGCACAGAAATCCACGGTAAGCAGAACCATGAAATTGGACCCAGATTACACAGCAGAGCTTCTGAATTAACTAAATGCCCATCTCTCTCTGTAGGCACAGTAGGTATATTTCAATTGCAGTTTCTTGCAATTTGATATGAAATGAGAACTGTGCATGTAAGCTGCAAACCAATGCTTGAAAAAAACTGAACATAAATAATTTCAGTGCTTTAATTGTCGCATTTATTGATGTTGAATAAGTAGATCAATTCCTTGTTATATGGGACGTGTTATGTCAACAATGAGTACAATTTATGCAATGTCTTTCTGCTACAATGAGAATATTCACATACAATTGTTGCTGTACACGTGTACAATTCTGGTCATCTTCTACAGTGTATGGTGTAACATTCCAGAATGATTGTTCCAGGTGCGGTTTCGGTTCCATTGTCAGTACATAGGCCCATCACCTGATTTTTATTTTTTAAATATTTAGTATCATCATAACACAGAGTAATAGTTTGTATTTAGTATAGATTGCAGATATTTAAAATACATTAAATGGATAGTTTAATAATTATGCGATGGGGTGGAGTGTGTGAAGGCTTACAATGTGAATTGTGTGTGAACAAAGCACGGAGTGCTTTCTCTTTCTAATATCATATATACAATCGATCTTCAACAAACAACGGTTGAAAAGAATATCACGAGGTTTGCGATGCTGTATGATTTTTTTTTTTAAGGATCTAGGAAAGAAAACATACAAATAAGTCATCACTGAGATGGAAGATAGACCATGCATGAAAAAATATTTGTTTAATTGATATGGAAATTGGGCCTCGTAAAGTGTATCCCTCATCACCGTCCATAAATTGCTTCCCCTTGCAGTGATCCTGAGTGAGTAAACCATGGGGTAATATACCCAGATTTCCTCCATGGCCGGCCAGACAGCCAACCAGAACCGTAAATCCTTCAGAACGTTTTTTAAACCACAGCTGCTAGATATCAATTCATCATCCTCATCTGCGTAGTCAAACGGCCTTCCTGTTTGTATAAGATGGACCAGGAATAAGATAACAAGCCATGGGGATTGCAACATCCCCCCCCCCCCCCCCCCCGTGACTCCTCCTTACACCATTGAGGATCACCTTGGTACAGGGGTGCATGCTCCTAGATGACAGAGGAAGAGAGAGTAGTGAGGAGCAGATTTCTGAACTGATAGGATGATGTTTTCTAATTTAAGCTCGGAGGTTATGTTGACGCACCCAGCATCTGCTTTGGATGGCATAATGATACCTGCACGGTGACCTTTTGCATCATCTATGATGTGTGCGATGACGGTGAGGTAGGCATAGTGTGTAGATCATCACGTTGGTCTCAGCATGGGTACTCCTTCCTATATCATCATCAGTGTAATTATGATTAGCATTGAGCAGTGACTGAGCATTGGATTGGTTTTATATTCCTACTCGGGTTTTACCTACTCGGGTCATTCAGGTCGAATAGCTTGAGTCTTTAGATAAAGTCAATTCCTAATTTGGACTGCTGTACGTTAATGATCGCTGCTGAGATTAGCATTGTAAAAATGCCGGAGATTTCTGTTTGTTGTGTTTCTGTTTGTCATTAATTGTTGCAAATTACTTTGAATCGTCTCATTTTTTTTTAGACACAACTTTTCACAATTAGTCATGTATGTAAATAATTATTCACAAACTTGTTATGTATGCAATCAAGTGTTCAAACCTTTCAGCCTACATAGTGCTGACAAAAATCATGTCATCTGTTTGAGAACAAATGAAAAAAAAAATACAAACAAATTGTCTACAGCTGTAGCGGTTTATCTGTAAATATTTCTACCGAACATTGGAAGAAGTCATGTGCAAATTTTTTGTGAAACAAGCAGCCCAGTACCCAAAGTTAAACATGTTGGAGATTCATGCATTTGATTTGTGTTCATTCATACCCAGCTCTCAGAAACGAAAAAAAATTTCAATTAACGTGTCTGATGTCCGCCACCCACGATGTAATTTGCACAACGCCTATTCCCTTGTAAGGAAAGGTTAATAGGTGTACATGTTTTCCTTTTTCTCCACTATGCCAAGAGACTTGGCCCTCGAGTTCCAGACGGAATTTCATCCAGGAGGGCTCAAGACGGTATTATCTTCCTTCTGGCATCTTAAGGGGAAAGAGAAGGAGGTTGGCCTAGATTCTAATTTCAGAAAGGAGGCTGGTAGCCCGGTCATCTTCTGGTATTCCAGATGTGTAGCTCCAGGGGCCTCCCAGCATCTCCGGTGCTCCTGTTTTACCTCTCTGCGCTGGTTGTCTTATAACTTTGGTCATTGGTGTCTTGAGATGGACCAGAATCAAATGGTCTAGACGATTGGAATGTCAAGACAGTTGTTCCAGATGGTTGGTCTTGGTATACTATTATGTTTGTCAAACCGGGAGTTATTGAGATCATTCATATCCACGAACGGAGATTGTTGTAGACTATAAAATTGAAAATAACATAAAACATACAGACAATTACAGGCCTGATACTTCACGGAGGCAGCAACGGAGGGCAATTGCCTCCGTTGCCCCTGTTCGTTGCGTTGGTGCCCTTAGAAATTTACAATTAGCTTCATAGAGGTGCCCTTTATCAAAAAGAACATACCTTGGTGCCCTTGCCCTTTCCAGAACGAAGCAATCAGGCCTAGCCGTATTGTTTACAAATTACTTTGCACAACAGATGTTACATTTTTTTGTTGGTTTTGAGCGAGGGTTTTTTTTTTCATGATTTTTACAGCATGTTTATTGGATGCCTTCAAAGACGTTTTGTAAATTCAGGTTGGTGTCGGCATGCCTCTGAGCAGGCGGACAAGACCAGTATCCACGCATTTTTGTGACCCAGCACATGAAATAACAAACCTGTGAAAGTTTAAGCTCAATCGGTCATCGGAGTAGCAAGAAAATAGCGGGAGGAAAAAATGAACTGTTTTGAAACATCAGGTTTTGGACTTGTGAAATTAAAACAAATTTTTTTTAAACTCATATCTCAAAAGCTGTAGCATTTGAAGCAAAACAAAACTCAAGTGAACTTTTCCACCATGACCATCTTTATATCATGTAAACTATGTGAAAATCTATAAACATTTATATTTTCAATCTTACCGACGTTGCGAACACCCTTTAACCAATATTTTATTAATATCTGTATGAAAGGGAATAATCTTGTTGAGAACCCAGACAGAGACTTATCTTATCACGGACTGATTGCATAAATTAGGATTCATTTGCACTAAGCCATTGAACCTTCAAGTATTGATTGAAGTTAGAGATATTCTGAGAATCTATGAATATAATATTAATGTCCGTAAATTGTGGTTGAAATGAACTTTGGCCGTTTGATATATTTTGCCATAAAAAAAACCATGTAGGCCTACATGTGTTGTAAATCCGTGTCTCTATTTATGGTTATTGCGAGTATTCTTTTTTTTTCTTTTGAAGATAGGTAATAAAAGGTTTTAAAATACTTTTAAATAACAAATGAAATGCAGAAAGATACATTGTACTGGGAAATTAACAATCTTTCAAATCCTCAAATTGATTTAATTTTTTTTACAATTTTTATGAAAATTGAGGTAACAGTGAAGAACTGGTTATATTTGTTGCATGCTCAATATGTATACATGTTTTGAATAAATCTTTACAAAAAAAGAAACAATTCAAAACAAAAACTGAGTGTAGAAAATAAATTTTCTTCAACATGGCAATTTGTAAGATGACAATTTTGTCTCAGTGCTTTTGGTTCTAATACCAGGTTTATAACAAAGTAAAGTTTCTGTGTTTAAGCATTTCGATTTTTTTTTTTTTTTTTCTATGAAGCATGTTTCATTCCTTTTAAGCCCCAGCTCAACATTGGTAAGAAGAAAAACATAAATGTTCACAGTTTTACATATACCTTATATGGTATAAAGATAATGATAACTGTCCTTGAAGTGTTATAGTTTTTAAGTGATAAATGAAATAAGATCCAAAATTAGTTTTCATCTCAGTGAGACGAAAACTCTGCCTGTAGGAATGCATACAAAAATGCTGAATGCATTTTTACCTTTTTCTCGCAAATGAAACAATGAAATGAGCTGACATTTTTCACAAGTTGGTTTTACTCTACACATATCTTGATTTGTCTAAAGAATGGACGCATTTACAGACACTTTACCAATGTTGAGCTGGGGCTTTAATTCAGCTTGCCCCCTTTCTGCACCAGACTCTTACAGACAATACATTGCACTGTCGATATGAACCAAGACCCAAAGACCCAGCTACAGAACCAGTTGACTGTGACCTCTAGACCCCCTAACGACACAGGAGACACACATATGAACACTTGTACCTGTACCTATAACAAAATGAATACATCAACTGTCACATTCCATCCAGGTTGGTCATACATCACGCGGAATATCATAGCAAATAACATCAAATGTTGCAAGCTGAACTGTGAATTGTGTACTTTTATGACAGTCGTCTGGGGGGGGGGGGGTTAACTGCTGTGCACAGATGATATCTCCTGGTAGTTGTAAAAATCTCAATTTGATTTATGTATGTTTGTTTCAATTAAGTAGGGACATCAGAGAGATTTTGCTACTGGTCCCACCAGATGTAATCTGATAAAGATAGTCCAGGCTTGCTGTAAGTCTGGATAACCTGTTATATACCTGATTGTACAAGCTTGTAATATCGAAAGGATTAAATGATGGAGATTAAATAAAAAGTTTAAATCTAAAAAGCAGAAAGAATATAATTTTAAGCAGTTGCTGCTGGAATTGTTTATTTGTTTTCCCGTCCCCCTGGCGGGATTCTTTTGGCGGAATCACTTTTCTTTGAGAGTACCGCTAGCACAAAGAAACCCTGACTTGACAAAGCCAAGAGAACAAAGATTCTCCTTGTTTCATCGTCCATTTTGTTTTCTCCACAGAGAAAATGTCAAATTCACGCATTGTGAATTGCAAAACTTCAGCCGTTACCTACGGCATAGGAGTGGTACTAAACCCAGAACCATAGTTGGATTCCCGGCTCACTCTGACTTGCCTCCATTGAGCCGAAATACAATGAATAAACAATGATGGAAGCCTCTTGATGCCTCGTAATCCTCTTCTTGCAACAAAAGGACAAAAGTCAGGAATCGGGCATTAATAGCCAGAAAATTCCAAAGTATTTAAACCATGTTTTGCCTGTGTGGGTGAAATGAAGCGTTGAACGGTGCTCGTATAGTCTGTGCACGCTCAGCAGTGGAATGTCCGGGCAACCTTTGCTCCGGTATTCCGATTTTACACAATGGCGTCTTTACACAGCTTCCATTTCCAGACAGGGGAAACATTTGCATTTATAGGCTACACGTCATCCGGCAGCTACTGGTTCAGCTAATTATGGAAAATGGCGGATGGTGTGACAAAGCTATTGAACAAGGTTATGCATGCAGGTGTATACTGCATTTGTTTTTGTGAGCAAACAAATCTCAGCCCCTCTGAAACGCCCACTTTCTTTTCCCATGAAGAAAATATGAATTGCTTTTGATGCAGTAGTAACCCAGTGTTTGAAATTTAAAGGTAGGGGACCCTGTCTTCTGACACCATGATACAGCTGAGTGCGATAGAGTCTTATGTTTTGATTTGACGAGACAAGTGATTGAGTACACAACCCTGTAAGTTCAAGGGTCTGTATTACTTTACCCAAATCTTGAGTTGTTGTGGCCGTGTGTATAATATTGTGCCTCAAAGGTGCGTAAGAGAAAACCTGCTGTGCTGAGATTCAGCAACAGTATGATGCATGTTACAATAGACTGACTGACATGCTGGTACAGTATGCCCTCAGGCAATCAACATCTGCTGGTGTATCAATACATGATGATGGAAATTGAAGTCCTGTGTAGTTTTCGTTTGGTTCACTTCAGGTTAGTTTAAACGTACACGAGGGCTGATGCTTCGTTCATTTAAGGGCAAGGCAGTTTTCCCTTTTGTAAAAGGGCATCTCTGTGAGGGAAATATAAACTTCTACTGGAACATTTCAAGGGGCAGTAAGGCAATGAATGACTAGGGGCATGGAGGCAATTAGCCCCTTCCCACGATAAATGCTAATTACAGGCCTCGATCTTAAGAAGAACGGGGGCAGGCCTTTGCTGGCCAAATCAGAGAAATTGTACAAGGGCATGCTGGCCAAGTTGGTAGTGACAGTGTAATTTTTCTGAAGGGCATGCTGGCCAACTCGACAGGGCATGAGGCCAATGGTCTTGGTGGCCTCGGTTAAGATCAAGGGCTGTAATCACATTCACGCATGCGCACAGACACTATTGGTGGGCAGTGGCCATAGAGTTGTACACTAGCCAGACGCACAAACGCGTGTGCGTCATGCCACCATCAGCCCCATACAAAAAGGCGTGATGTTCCCTCATTTTGCCCACCAGTAGTGTTAGTACGCACGGGTGATGTGCAATTTATGTATTTCATGGGAAGGGTCTGTTGCCTCCGTTGCCTCCGTGAAGTATTAGGCCTGCCTACATGTACCAACCCACAAGGTACCTAAAGCCGCATTCGCATTGGATTAATATTTTAACCGAGACCATGGGTAACTTCCAATGGGTAAATCTTACCGGTGTCCGCACTTGGATTATTGGACCTGGGTAAACTAACCGAGGCAATGGGTAATCTAACCGAGACGATGGTGGAACAAACTAACTGAGGCATCAGCGTCGGCCACCTGCAAACCAGCCTTTGCACGTGTGAAACGGATGTGGTATTTTACTGGCCGGTTGTACCAGGACGATGCGTCTGCACTGGACTTTTGTGCTCGGTTAGTTTGACCAGGTTAGTTTACCTGGGCAGAAGGTGGCCGGTTAAACTACCCATTGGACTCAGTTATTTCACCGTGGGTGAAATCTGACTGGGCTGTTCGCACTGGACTTAAAATGGTCAAGTTACCCATTTGCTCGGTTAGTTTACCCCCCAAAAAGTCCAATGCGAACATGGCTTAAGAATAGTTGTCTATATTAGACACTTTGAACAGACATTTAACCTACTGCGAGATCAAAGTTTTGCCTGTTGGTTTTATTTGAACAACTTATCTAAATTGAGCACATCATAAGATAAGATATGATAGAAATTCATTTATCTTGTTTACTTATTTTGCAATGTTTGTCAGCTTTGGATTTAGTAAAGTTTTAATGATCACATATGATTTGCAACAACTGATAAAGTTGTTGTTACTATTCAAAAAGTTGGGTTTTTTTTTCAATAGTTTATAAATAATGAGAAGTTTGTATTTGTTCATGGCGTTTGATTTTGATTAATGTTACCAGGTGGAACATGTGTATGTTTACTTAGCGCCCCCTGACGAAATTGTAATCTAACTATTTTTGTGAGTGTGTAGTCGTGTAAATAGTGTGCATGTTTTTGTCACAAATAGAAGGAAAAAAAATGATTTAGCTGTTTTAAAAACTTGCATTATTGTTGTTCCACTGATACAATTAAGGCAGTTACATTTCTCTGAATAGTCTCGAACAAACTTAACATTTCCTTTTCACATTGTTGTTATTTCTAACAAAGCCTCAATCGTGTTTTTTTTTTTTTTTTTTTTGCTCGTCTGTAGCTCGCTGTAAGTGTGGGTAAACACGAAAACATTTCCCCTAACATTAAAAGTACAAGCCCCTGAACACGAAAAAGCTACTCAATCTCACATTCATCAAACCCATAATGTGACCTAGTTGAATGAATTATCACTAAGGAGTCCCTGCTCTTGCCCGTTGTTGTTGTCACATTTCCCCAATGCCAATGCTCAGTCACCATGAAGGTCCAATTTTACCTTGATGAATTACGCCGACCACATCCGTACTTCTTTTCATCTTGGAGGCAGTTACTGGGTACTAGCGGGCGGCTTATTAATGTATTTTTGATGACAATGAAAGAGACCCAAGAGACTGGTCTTGTATTATTCATCTCAGAGGGAGGTTCATTTGGGGAGAGAGTTTGTTGGACTTGGTGGTTCTATAATCAGATTGGGTCGGCATGTGGTACACACTGCCTTTAAGATTTTGATTGATTACAGTATGGCAAAATTGCAATCTTATGCTGAGTTGTCTGGGGAAAAAAAGGTGGAATATTATTCCTTGCCAGTTGCCTGAGTTTAGTGTGAAAATCAGTAATTTACATGTATTCTTCTGATGATATATACACGTATACGACTATAACATTTAAATCAGTATCAGAGAAAACTGAGTAAGATCCTATCACATAATTATGTGAATTAATTCATTTTAGAAAGGCAACTTCTTATGTATACATTTTACAAATGAAACAATACTATTAACAAGTGTTTACTGAGTGATGAATTTGCTGTGGATTTTTCTAACTTATGAATTTGATTCTGGAATTTTCTAGCCTTTTACCAGTTGTCTCATGTTCTTGTTGTTATTTTCTGAGCAATTTATCAATGTGCATTTTTGGATTATTTATTTTGTGATTGTTAAATGCACTTGTGTACATTGATTGGAATGGGCGCAGTATTCAAGAATAAATTATATATTTATATTTGTTTACACTCCAATAGGTAAACCTAGATTTGGCTGCTTTTAGCTGTCATTCATATCGCCATGATAGTGCAAAGAAATATCACAATGACACAGCTGTGATAGCCTTCTGACCAATTGAACCAGTGACCATCTGGCTTTTGCACAACTGCGTCAAACCCGTAGAGAAAAGCTGTGGGTTCTTTCTGTATGGACAAACCACAGAGCAACTATAGATAAAGTTCATCTACCCAATAATAGACTGATCCGTTGAGCTCCGCCCCCTAAACATATTGACCAATCACAGCATTGGCTACATCACCACTGTACACATGGACAGGACAATGTGCGTCTCTTCAATGCCACACTGCACAACATGAACGCGTGCGCTATAAGTACGTGCACGCATGTTTACATTTTTCAAATAGGATTTTATCGTGTCAGTCTTTTGTCGGACCTTCGGTGGCGTAGGCAAGGCTGTGACTGGTCAACAGGTAAGGGGACGGGGCTTGATGAATCGGTCTATTGGAGCATGCTGTAAGACCAAGGAAGGAAGAAGGGACATCCCCAAAGTCGGCATTCCCAGCTATAGGGAATGGGGGAGGGTGGCAATTTTCAGTGGAGTGAAAAGTATACCAATTTCTCATCTCAAGCTCTTTTCACACTACGGAGCCAATTCCCAGGAAATAAAAAAACCCAAAATCTGGTGAATTTTTATCCCATGAGAAAGTTAACCCTCAGTATGCTAACTCAGGGTTATCTCACTTAACCCTGGTCCCAAGCAGGGGTAATATTTTCCCGGGGAAATTGATTTTTTCCCAGGAGTTTGCAAGGGTTAGCAATTCAAGTGTAAAAAGGTCAAACAAATGTTCCTGGGAATTTCCCGGGAAACTCCTATAATGTGAAGGGATCTTTATAAACCAGTGATTCCACAAGAGGCCGTTTATTTCCGCTGAAGTTCAAGTTTGTTATTCAATCAACCTAAATTTACCCTAAGTCAACAACCAGCTGAACCCTGTAAATGAGTCTCCCTCAACCAGTTTTTCCACTAGACGGAGGTGAACACCCCAGATAACAAAAAAAAAAATAAACAATTCTTCTAACAATAAAAGGCATTCATCTTCATGGATGTCTACCGAACAAAGCGTGGACTTATTGGGTGGTTTTTTTTTATCACGGCAGACATCTCAAGGTCTCCTCCATTATGAGATATTGGCATGTGAGGACATCATCTCTTCCTCGCTTGTAGAGACTGGCATTGGCTGACAGGAAATCAATGGGATCCCTGGTAACCTTGCCCTGATGGATGGATTTACTGTGTATGAAAAATGGTTTGTAACAATCAGGGAGCTGCATTATAAGATGATGCAGAAATCTAGGTTGGTTGTCTAATGAGATAATGAGATACATATTTGTGGATACAGTGTGTAGACGGGGTGTAGAAGACCTTTTCGGTGCACAGTGTTAGGTTTCAAGCTATAGTCTGAAAATGCTTGATGTTGTCTTTTTTTTTCTAATTTGACAAATCATAGGGACAAGGAATGTGAAGGTAAGCGACGATATCAATAGTGTCATTTTCAGGTGATTTTTTTCGAAGCTGGCATTAAACTTCAAGATCGTTACTCGTGATTCTTTTAAATTGTTGTTTTCCTTGTTTTATTATTCGAGCTGCCTCTATCTACTGGTAAAATTCGGTGGTCTTGTGGTAAGACATCTGTTCTAGAATGGCAAAGGTCATGTGTTATTTGTGTTTTTTGCCCATACAACGATGTCTGTTAAGCAATGTATACTCGGTACTTTCCCGAGTCCTGTGAAAAAAACCCTCACAGGCATATTCCTCGGGTGGGATTCGAAACCCACGACCCCCGCCATTCTAGAGCAGATGTCTTACCAACTAGACTACTGAGACTGCCTGGCACCTAGAGGCAGTTCGAATCCTACATGTACTAGCAGGGGATACCGCAACCATATAATAGATGTTAATTTTTGCATCGGGGATAAGAATATTATAATAGATGTTAATTTTTGCATCGGGGATAAGTTTTTATTTGTGTTTTTGCCCATACACCAATGTGTGTTAAAGGTCATGTGGTTGAATTCCACCCAAGCAAAGTGCCTTTGGATTTTTTTTCTGTTCTATTAAAATTTTGTTTTCCTGTTAATTTTTTTATCAAGCAATAAACAACAAGGGTTCTTCCACACGTTTGAATCCAGATGGACCTTACATTTCAACTATTCAATGTTTATTTAATCACTTTCCCTAGTACATTTAGACAATAGTTATTCCCAAGGTCCGCCGGATGGGGGGGGGGGAAGGACCTGTTAATACTTGTCAACAGCAATGTTACAGATGTGTCCATGGTTCTGTTCGGCTTTGCTTTCCCGCCATCCTTGATTAGCCCATGAATCCTTCACTCACTACACACTGGCCGATGTGATTACCAATTGGGAAAAAAGCAAGAACATAAACATGATCTCTCTGATGGCTGATGAGCTGCGGATATATAGTTACAATGTGATGCACATGACCAGGGTGAAACATTGCCAAAGTGGAAATATGAAATAGGTGACTCATACACTGCCTTTTTTTCCTCATCTGTCTGCACTTGAGCTAAAAATATCATCTTGAGCTTGAACGCAGGACTGGAAAATAACGGGTTTTTTTATCATTGTGTGAATTTGTAGGGAAACCCATTGTCCAGCCGGATTATCACAGACAGCATTTGTAACTGTTTATGCGTATTGTAGTCTCTCGTGTACAGCACTTTTTCAGCTTGTTGAAATTTTGGTCCCCAGTCTGATCCCTGTAACATTTGCAGATGTGCCGTCAATGCTTCAGCTTGCAGTGTTTACGCTAGATCATACAAAGGATTTGTGGTCGGTTGTTTTTTTCGTCAAAGCTTGTCTCGAAAGTATTACATATATAGGCACACATTTCATGGAATGTTTTATTGTGTCATTTTATTGTATATTGTATTCCCAGTCGTCTCAAATCCATTAAAAGTCAGATGACATGCTGTAAGGCTGGCCCAACAATGGTGTTTTCAGATTTACGATATACATATATTATAATAGTTTGTTATTGAGATGCAGTGTTGACCTCATGGTTGTGTCACATGCTGAATTATTTTTTTAAATACACCATTCACATGCACCATGTGTAAACTTACAAGATGTACATTTTGAGTGCATTTTGTGTGTGCAGTGAGTGCTTCCATACCAGTGCAATCTGGTGATTGACAACTAAGGCTTGTGTCTTTCTGCTTGATAGGATTTGAATAGTGGGAGGCCAGCCTAAACTGGACTCATAGGTAAAAGAATTGACTGACTCAACAGTCTCAAGATCTTAAAGGAAGGACTGACCTGATTTTCCAGGGTCCATCTTTGCTTTTCTTTTTTAGTCTCTACTACATCCAGGCAACATGTGGAACAAACATGTCCTGCAATGCTTTGGGTGTGACTTGTTGTTAAGATGCCTAATTCTGCCAAATTAGTTTCCAAACAAACTGCTCTAAACTGTAAGTGACTGATTGGGCAAACCAGGTGTAAAAACATTCCAGAGTCGTGAATTTACAACAAAGTGGAAGGGATCGGGAACAAAATTACCCTCTTCCAGTCTGCAGGAAGTCCAAATTGCAGCAGTAACCACATCAGGACTGGGTTTCATTGTCCTTTATCGCTTGGCATGGTGGTGTCAATTGATTGATGAATGGGCTTCCAGTGTTTTATGGTCAGCCTGGTATTATCGTTAGACAAGTATCAGGTGGTTTTCACCACACATGTTTGGGTTTGGTTTATATAGGCCCATGGTTTGCCGCAAGATGAAGAAGTCATTTTGACTAACCCAAGCCGGCAAGAGCTGTGAATAGCTTGGATAATTCTGGATCACAGAGGTGTTCCGATTAAGGGACATTCCAGACACTCCTTGTTATCCAAAGGTTGAGTAATTTTGAAAGTCATGAAGTCAAATATTTCCTCCATACAGCGTCTGTGAAATTGATAAGTTTTATAGCCTTTGAGAAAGACTCTGCTAGGGTCGAAACGTGAGGCCATTGAAACAAATTTGAAATTGACAATGAAAGGTAAAATTAAGGTCTGAGTGTTTGTTAACTAAAACCTATGTAAACAAATGTCCCAAACCCCATACACATTGGTCCTTGAATGAAACACAGCGTGGACATTCTATGGCTGGAATCCACATGTACCTGTTATATCCACTGTAAATATTATTGTCTGGAGCTGCTGATGTCGAACAAAATCCAGTGGGGCGATACAATACAACTTCTATTGTTGAGTTGAAAAGAAAGAATGTGTTGTAAGGAAATCGACATTCTTTGCACATAATGCAGACCTTCCTTCATCATGGTGCAAGATAACCCCATCCTGAAGCCAATTTCCCTTTCGTTCTATTCTTTTCAGATTGATGTTAAGTGATTCAGCATCACCTTGCCCTCGTTCCTAGACTCCTTCAGGTTACCCCAAGGATGACACAACATCATTAGTTGATTAGGTGGCCAGACACAGGAGAAGAGTCTGAGACAATTAGTGGCCACTTCTTCCCAGCTGCTGCTCAGTCCACAGTGTAATCAGTCTTTGGATAGTTCCTCTCATCCAAACCACCAGACAGTGACTGATCGTCATGTGGTGTTACGACTACTACTACTACTACTAGTGCTGGTGCTGCTGCTGCATTGATGAAATCACGCTTCTTCATGAGATCTCATCATCATCAGGTAAATTGCTTGTGGTTAATCATCCATTGATTTTAAGGTCCATTGGTCAAATCAGTGAATTCTTGAGTGGCCGGTTTTGCGCTCGTATCAAGGAGGAAGGAAAGGCACTTTTCTCCTTGCTTATAATAATGATGAATAATAATATAAATGAACATTTATTAAGCACCAGTATCCTCTTACACAGGCGCTCATGGCGCTTGGAAGAAGAAATAAATCTAAGGAGTTGGGATTGTCTCAAGCGGTTTAGCGCATTGGACTTGAGTTCTGGTGGCGAAGTCATCAGGATGTGGGTTCGAATCCCAGTCGTGACACTTGTGTCCTTGAGCAAGACACTTGCTTCAAATAGGGGAAGAGGCAGTTATGTTTGTCTCGCAATGGATTCATTTACCCCTCTCTGTTCTTAGCTGCGATGTGAAGAGACTTGCGTTTATATCTCGCCATGTCTTGTTTCTTCGCATTGGGGCAGGTTTCTATCCCTTCTGTATAGCCCACACCTCGAGTGGCCTTTGGGCCTTGTGATGGTCGACTTGCATATTAAAAAAAAAGAAGATTGATTGTACAAGTGAGATTCAATATTCATCTTGAATGTAGTGATAGATTACATCAGCAGATGTCATTCTACCTCACTACCCCCCCCCCCACCAGTAGAGAAAAAAAAGAAGACTTTTCTTTAACAGCAACATAACATGTTTTTGAGCACTTAAAAAAGATTGCTGTGATAAATAAAATAGCATACAAACATCATACATTCACATGTCTATAAAGCACAATTTAAAATGTGGTTAAATATTTTGTTGTTGCTTTACTTTGATTTTTTTTCCTTATTTCCTCTGAGTGTATATTTATAGTTTTTGGAACTGAAATATTTAAATATGCATGAGATTTTCTTTTGGTGTTTTTGATGCTTTCTAAGGCATCATTATTGTTACAGAGAGCAAGGATATTCTGTGGGGATTTATAAGTTGACAATCGGCCAGTGGGTTGAGCAAACTCATGTCTTCCTTCTCGGGACAATTTTTTTCCGGAATTTCTATTTGACAAGTTAACTGTGTTTTTTGATACAATCTGCGCCTGAATTGGTTGTGTTTGTCTGCAACTACCCCATCAAGCTCAGGTGAATGACCTCGGCCAGTTCATGCGAAAGGTCTCAGTATTGATTTAGTCTGGTCAGAGTGTGATTGAATGGAGTACTATAAAAGAGCTCAAGCCTGACCGTATTTTTAAGACTCTGCTAAACCTTAGCCTAAGTTTGTCGGACCATGGTTGGACCATACAGCTATGGTTTTGTAGCTCTATGGTTTGAGCAGTGTGGATTATTTAAGGTGGAGTGCTCCTATGATGACAATATGAGGCATGCATCATCAGCAGGAGGCGGACCCCTTTTGACATTACATTAAGTGTGTGTCAGGAGCAATGCGTGGTTTGATCTGGTTGTAGGGGTTGTTGTGAAGTTTGGTGGAAAATGTTAAACCTGGGCTGGCATTCTTTTGTGCCGCATCATTGGTCTTTGCTACGTGCACGCTGGCCGCTCATCCTCCTGATAGTGATGATGTGTCATTTACAGTGTTATTGTGTTTGGAAATTTCGATGTTTAAACTTCAACCAAATTCTGAATCCAAATAAAGTTCACCATTTATACACCATGTTGTATTTTACTTCAACATCAGATTGCATTCATGTAAGATGTACTCAGCAGTGCAAGTTTACCACTCCACCATGCCTTTCTAACCTTCGTCCTACATATTTCACTATACAACCTGTATTAATAATCGGCCCATGAGAGTCTCCCCAGTGATACATTTTTCTGTGTTTGTCTTTGAGTTCGGCTATTTTATGGTTATATCATAAACTGTTATGGGTTTCCATATCAGTGATCATATTGGTATATAAAAATCAGTGCTGTTGTCATGTCAGTCAAACTAAAGTTCACAAAAGAAAACCCCAATTTGGTTCCGATCCTCATAGAGATGAACAGTTCTGACATAAAGTTACCTTGATGCTCGAAGCTGGCCTTCTACTGGCTTGGTCAGTCTCTATAATGTGGCTTTACTACATCTCCGGACAATGCCCTAGAATTAGCACTTTGTGGGATGAAGAGACGGCGTTAACAATAGAGCACGGAGTTGGTCAAATCCCTTTGAGTCCTACTTTGGTGAACCCTTGTCAGAGGCTTATTTCACTGCCAGCTTATTACAGGTTTCCAGAACTCATTTTATCTTAGGAATCATCCTAACTTGAAGAAGCTATAGTGATTTGCATTGTGGCATCACACTTTCCTCAGTAATTAAGATTGATTCACGCGTTTACCCATCTTAAGATTGATCTTAGCACTTGAATTGATTTTGTTGGTGATTCACATTAGTTTAAGAAAATTTTGAAAAGCATTTTCAAACCTTGACCCTTGACCTGACAGGGTCTGTAGAACTTTCTTACAAATGATGTTGGAACATAAGTTGCACTATGTACATGGTGATCATCTGCATTTTGCAGCTTTTTTTCCCTTTACTTGGTTCATGATTGGTTGAAGAAACAGTGATTATAAAAATGAATGGCTTCATTTTACTGTACCTTTGAAATCGATACTTAGTATCATAGACATGGTAGTTTCTGTACCACCCTGTGTAACCGCATCATTCCTTATGGCGTCTCAAATAGCATACCCTCGGGAAAACCCAACATTTGCCGAAATCGAACGGTAGACAGCGCATCAAAATAACGCGCCTGCAAAAAATGGCTGTGTTTTCTATACGTGATCCATGCGCTCATGTCCAGTGCAATCATGGAGTGCGTGGCGCGATCGCGTTGCATGGGTGTTCATATTCCACGCATTTTTGTTGTTGTATACATTCACAGCAATGGTAACCGAATGCGTTTTGTCACAGCCGAGACATGGCGAGGGTACACTATTTTGTGCTCCATAGATGACAGCAACGGCGGCGAAGTACCAGTTCGCTAGTTTATTTCTATGCTCAGAATCCTTCATTTTGAAAAGTACTTTGAGATCCTGCCTGAAGGTTGATGCCTCCAAGATGGTCTTTACTTTAAATCATACTCAAGTGAATGTGGCACGCCAAGCCTATAGTGTATTTACCTCTAATCCCATTTGGGTAAGGGATTTATGTCTGCCCTCTATCCTCCATCACTTCCCCCTTATTTAGGGGATTATCTGGATCAGCTGTGCTGAGAGAAAAGGTCGCGGGATAAACATCTGATCTAAATCAGTGTTGAGGGTCGCTAAGATCGCTTAATCCCTACCAGCACTAAGAAATGAAATAGCACTCAGTGGGATTACTCACAGCTTATTATCTGTAATTCGAGTCTTGAAAGTGTGATAACTTCTTGGATACTTTCTTCCCATTGAATCATGATTGAAATTTTTATAACAAGATGAATAATGCGCAGCACACTCTTTTGACATTTATTTTATCAAGTTTGGAAGGTAAAAAGACAATCTTGGAATAATGTTCCGTCTTTCTGCTGAATATTGACAGACATTTTTCTTGAACATAAGGTGGGTTTTCTTTTTCACTCTTTTTTGAAAAATCGCTATAAAAGGCTAAGGTGAAAGCTACTAGCTACAGAAAACAATTAAAGATTAAAGAGAAAAGTTGTTTGTTCACATTCCTCTGAAACTTGGCTGATTTCAAGATGGTGGGAAACAAGATGCAGGTAGGGAATTCCAAAGTGCAGCTGTACGGGTAGAAAAAAGCTATTTGAATATCTCACTGTACTGGCCTATGGAACAAATTATGTGTAAAATTAATTTGATAAAAATGGGTTTTGGGGCTTTGGTTTTTTTTTTACATTTTTTTTCAGGAGCTCATCCAGGGAAGGGTGGCGGGGCTGATCTCACAGGGTCTAGCCAATGTTTACATACCAACAGGTATCCATAACAATATAAACTTTCAACAAATATACCTTAAATTGATTACTATGTAAAATAATACAGTGTTGTGTTTCCCAACTGGATGAACTTTGTGAACCAGACAGCTATGAAGGTAAGGATTTATTACAATTTTTACTGGGAGTGAAGTGCCAACGCTACAAACCCAACCCTAGCGGGACGCTCGTTATGCACACCCCCGATTATCAACATTTGGTAAAACACTTAGCAGAACTGCTCAATAATTTTACATAGGGGAAGCTGCGCACACCACAGGGATACCTTGTAATTTAATATTTCACATATTAAATTAAAATTGTTCTACCATATGTGTTGGACTTGCAAATAGGAGTGAATTGGTCCCTGGTTCTGTGTTCGAAGATGGAAGGGTCTTTCGGAAGATGGAGGGGGGGGGGGGGGCTTCAGAACTAGGACACAGATCGGTAAGTGTGGTCTCAGGAAAGGGCATATTCTGACAGATTAATAACCTTTAACCCTTGAACCCTGAACCAGCATCACATGATCTAACACCTCAAATATTAAAGGATGTGAAGTGACTATTGCGGTTTGTGCAAAAGCCGAGTAACAACATTTAATATATATTTTTTCAGTATGTAAAACAAACACCTACAGTGCATGCACATAATAAGTGCTTATCCACACTATGTAGCTTATTGTTATACACACAATTTGAATTTAAAGTGTGTGCGGTTGGCATTCAGGAAAACCAGTAGAATGTTCTGCCTGTATTTGTATAAATAAATATTTTTTATTTCAAAGACACAAGTACATCCTGTACTTGTGTCTTTGAAAAAGCGGATTAACTTGTAAAGTGTAACGTTGGTAGTTGTTACACCAACACCCCTGAGAAATTTTTTCATTTGGTTATGAGGCATCATCTTGAGAAAATGGGGACGGAACTTGCCTAGAAGGCAACTTTTACAATTTTGTTTCTCAATTTATTTTCTGTTCAAAATTGTTGATCATGTCATCTTAGGAAATGGCTGGCTAGCTTTTTAATCCTAAAAGTTTTTGAAAACTAGATCAGATAAAAAGTGGAACGATTGAATTCCCTTTTGGCCTATAGAAAAAAGCGCTCTTGCCGTGTCGAATTCAAATCATTTGAGTTCGGCAATAGCACGGCATTGGGGCGGCAGTGGTTTCAAACGTCGCGCTTCTGCTGAACTTTGCCAACAGCACGGCAGGGCCTGGTGAGCCATGGTCGAGCTAAGCCTCTGCCGCGCTGACTCCAAAAGTGGTTTCAAACGCCGCGCTCCTGTCGTGTCGAAATCGAAAAAGAAATCAGAATATTTTAATTCGACACGGCAAGAGAGCGACTGTTTGAAACGGGCCTCATAGTAGTTATGTTGATGAGGTGAAATTGATACATAGGAATTAGAATAAAGAACTGAGTGTGCAGCTTTTGAATGGTTGTGAAGCATACAGTACACTTGAAAAGATCCAGATGCAGGTGTTGTTATTTTGACCTTTTACTGCTGTGGGTTGTCTGGTTCTATAAGCTGAGACCACAACTCGCTTCCATGGATCTCAAGGGGGGAAACTATTGTCTTAATATTTGACTAGGAAATTTAGTTATCTGGATAATATCTCATGCACAGGTACAAGAGAGGTTAGGGAAAGGACGTGCTTCATGTAGCGTTACATGGTTGGAAAAAGAACAAAGTTTACTCTTACATTAAAAAAATAACTGTTGTACGATGTGGCACAGTCTTTACAGTGAAGCTCAGGAAAATAACTTTTTTGATTTTATTCTGAAAGCTTTTTCGGTATGAAGCTGATTCTGCACCTAGTGCCCAGAGAAGTTTATGTTGGAAATATTCATTCTTATTTCTGGAAAAGTTATGTTATTGTTTAATACAAATTCAGTTTTTTTTTTGTTTTTATTATTATTTTTTTGCCATATCACATAGCATCTCTGAAAACAACTAAATATGTAATGTTCATGCTGTTCTTTAAAATGTGAGTACCTATTGATCCAATTCACCTGACGTCATCATCACAGGAATCTTGGTTGCGCCATTTTGGAAGTCAATGTCACTGTGTGTTATCCAGTGTAGTGCGCGGCATTTTAGGCGACGCGGCATTTACACGTATACCTAGTGACTCCCAAAATGGCGTTTCCTGGCACAGTGACATGCGTGACGTGAGATGCATGCGATGGGTCAGAAGGAAATGTTCACAGGTTGGTTTTAATATGGCCTCTAAAAAAAAAAACAAGATGGTCAAAAACGAACGTAGTTTTCCAGAGACCAGTTTTTGTACATGTACCATCCCTTTAAAAGCAAGATACCTGGTAACATAGCTTCACAAACACATATTTTTCAATGACAGCTGTTGCCATGATGAGCAGTGCTTACTTTCATGCATGTGGTCTGCGTATCTTTCCCGTCAGTAACACTGAATGGAAAACCTACAGAGCTAGTATAAAGCTGTATTTATAAGGGTACAATAGTATGTTTCCTCCAGGCCTTTAGGATAATAGTCCAACAATGCCTGATGATCTAACACACAATCCCTTGAAGGATGGGGTTAGTACTTGTGGCAGTAACAAAAGCACTTAATCGACCTGTCTGTGTCTGGAACGTCAGATTTTACAGTATGTTTTTTTTTCTCTTCTCCAATCCATACTCATGGACTGGTCATATATATATAATCCATAGGCCACAAGTGACTTTAAATGTAGCGTCTGGCCCGGAGTGCTCAGATCATTTTCTTCAGATTTTTTCGCTATGGGAATTTGAGAGCATTTTTTATTTTTTTTAAAATTTATCTGGCGTAGACAAATGTTTTTTGTGCTATGTTGCCAATGTACATGTACACAGCCAAAACGTTGTGTTCATAGCAGAGATTCTGCATACTCAGCTTCATCAAAGCGTCATCTTCATGTATTCATTTGGGTTTGAACGTAATCGTTACTTGGTCGTATAATATTTGGCTTTGATTACAGATTTGTTTTGCCGTGTCCCCCCCCCCCTCCTTTTTTTGTTTTTGTTTCAATGTACACAGCCAAAACGTTCTGTTCATAGTAGAAACTCTCCATACTCAGCTTCATAAAAGCTCCATCACCATTTAACTCCAGGCCTGTGCATGTATTGACCCCTTGCACCAACAGTACATGCAGCTTACTGTCTCCCACGCTCGCCATTTTGGGAGTAAAGTTGCACATCAAAATCATGGTAAGTGTGTAAACGCCACGACGCCTGAAATACGCACTTCACTGTTCACGGGGACATTGACTCCAAAAATGGCACAGCCGAGACTATTGTGACGATGACGTCAGGTGAATTGGGTCTGTAGCCCATTTGGGTGCGAATGCTTTTCAGTCACCTTAAGCTTTGAAACAAAAATCTATAATTCCTTAATATTATGTCACCAACTCTTGACGTCTTTAAAGGATATCTCTCACAACTCAGCTTTTGGGGAATTAAATTTTTCATTTTCTTTTCTCTTTGTTAATGTAAGCCAAAGAGCAGTGCTATAATACCATCCCTGTAAAAGAGGGCAACTATTAGGAGAAGTATATTTTTATTGAGATGTGAAGATGTCCATCGTTCCCACCCGCTTCCTTTTTTGAGCCCGCATGCTTTTTTCCTTCTTCCTTTTCCGCCCTCAAAATTTGTAGGGGAAAATAGAAAGTTTGCCCCAATGCTTTTTTTTTTTATTTACTTGAAACATACGACTGAATTTGTAGAGTAGCAAAAGTATGCTGGTTCCCTGCACCTTGGAGGGTAAAATGATCCAGCGGCCATCTTGGAAAAATTAGTGGAGCAGCCATCTTGAAAAGGACAACAAAACGGGTCCTCTTCCTTTTTTTTCAAAAAGGCCTGATGCTATTTAACATGTTTTTTTTTTTAGGTTCTTGTGTTTATTTATTAATTTATTTTTATTTTTATTTTTTTATTTAATTTGTTTTGGTTTTTTGTTTGTTTTGGGGGGGACCTAAAATGTAAGTGCCACTTATACCCATGTTGTACCTTAGGTTCAAATTGAAGATCCATCACCAGTACAGCACTGGTAGTTGTGCAACCCATCCGTGAACTATTAACACTTGAAACAGTACTTCTTGGAGGTGTTTTTTTCTGAGGTGTTCTCTTAATATCAACGTGCTCGGTAATAATACACGGCCATGCATGGTCAGGGTAAAGCGCAAGGACTGACCATATTGACAGAAGTAATTTATTTTATTGCTCTATCAGATTTTGAAGTGGACTCCTCCCCTGACATTGCATTAACCTCCAGCGTGTATGTACACACACGCCCTGTACACACTGTTTAATACATTCAGAGGAAGAGAGGGTTGATTCAATACGCTGGTAAAGTCCAATAGGCAACTGACCTACAAGCAGCTGGTCATGGCCATACAGAGCCTCTGTGCCCTCAGCCCTTGAGCAAACACTCACTGTTCTGCTATACACTGTGTTGGGAGGGTCGAGGCATTCATTGATTCATTGATACCATCACAAGCTCTCTCTTCACGCTCTCATTTAACAACTGAATGTCCCGGAGAAAAGCATGAAGGAAATCTAAGGCTTGGAGGGTCGGTGTTTGACTGTTGGAATCAATGTTGATGAATTTGTGGTCTCCAAACTCTACCGTTGTGCATTGCTTCTGTCGAGACTGTGGAGTGAATTTATAGCAGTGTTGAAGTTTTCTCGCCATTAATTTTCATCAGGTTAGTTGTTCAATTTCTGTTGTAAGGCTAGTGAATTGATTTAAAAAACTAATTAACCCGTTTCGCAGATTGTACTGCCTGCGAAACAGATTTTGCAGTTTTATACTCCAGCATAATATTAAATTCACAGCTAAATGTTTGTAATTCATATTTTGTGGTTTTACTGACCTCACAGTATGTCCTATCATTTCCTTGAAGTTCTTATCATGATAATGAGTACAGTGTTTTATAAAGATGCTATTATCAGTTCAATTCAGAATGTTGCTTTCTCGTTACTGTCCTTGCTCTATGCTGGCAGTAATTACAAATAATTATAACAAGGTTTTTAACCTCCATTGCCCAATTTCATAGACCTACATAAGTAGTGGATCTCAACAAAATTATGCTTACCAGAATAAGGTGACCAGCCAAAGTACCATGTCGCATGTACAATATGTGACTGGTATCCTGCTCGCTTTTGCTCAGCAGAAAATACTTTCTGCAATATTTTCTGCTTAAAAGCAGCTCTACAAATTAGGCCGATGTTATCATGATGGAGACAGGCACAGTCAACCTCTCTATCTCCCCAAGAGTTCCCCCGTCAAAGGTGTGGGTTTGTTTATACCAGCCGTCATGTTGATTCTGACCCCATTTGCTCCTACACAAAGGGAGTAAACTTGCTTTTTCCTACAAAAAATTTGATCATAATACAAACTAGGGCATTGCCTTCTCCAAAAATGGTCGACAGTTTTTGTGTGAGAGTAAACTGACCACATTCCCCAAATTGTAAACATTGCTGTTTGATGCTGAGGGTTTTTTTCCCCTCAGGTCATGATGGGGGGAAAAAATTGAAAGAAGACTTGAGGGATTGAAAGGATCTGTAAAAGGATTATATACAAAGAGGAAAATAAACTTAGTGAAAGGCTAAACTGAAATAGGCTTTACTCAATTTTCCAGTGAAGAAATCAGGGTAGTTTATAATAAATTGGAAATGCTAGACATTAAAGGAACGGGGGGGGGGGGGGGGGGGGGGTATTTTATTTTTATTCATATGTTGGCTTCATAACATGAAAATATGGTAAACATTTTAGGAGACCTTTGGGGGAGGCCTCTGTAAATGATTTCACGCTTGCTTTAAAAAATGTAAAATGATTTTGCACATTGCGACAAATGAAAAAAACATCATGTGTAAACCAGAAAAAAAGGATTCATTTGATTCTCAAAGGTGAAGCCGGCTCAGTGAACATGTTCATGATGTAGCAGAGACTCTTTCTGTACTGCGCGGTCGATTAAAGTTAAAGGCCCCGTCGTCGTGCGTCCACGTATTACATTATTCCGTTGATTGCAAAACCATCTTCAATGCAGACAGTTTGCAGACAAATCTCAGTCTACCAACACGTATATGTTTCTATTTCTGTTTGCCAGTGGACATGAAGGTGTTGGAAATGTCCAAAGGCTGAAACGGCGAATTACTCCAGGATAAAGCCTGGCCCACTTCCAGGGTGAAGTGGGATATTTGGCACGAAATTTGTAAACTCTTTGACACACTTAGAAGGAACTGGTTCCAAACAATAAAAGACCTGTTGTTGAATAGCTTCGGCTTGAACGTACACATGAACCTTGCACTGCATGCACGATTTTGGTACTGGAGAACGCAGGTGTGGATTTGTTTGCACAAAAAAAAAATAATAAATGTTAATGTAGATAAGTGGCCATTTGGCATTAGATACTATCAAGTTTGTTGGTACAACATGTCTAAACATGCGTCATGCAGAGGTCATAAAAAGGAATTAGAAAATATGCTTATTCAGAGTCGGACCAATTTGCTTAAAAGCTGTTTGGTGATAATCATCGCTAATACCTGATAAAAGTTAATAGCGCTCAGCAGGTCTGCTTCTGTGTGGTTGGTTCATAAAAATGTGGTTTGTTTCACAATGATCTGTTCTCAATTATGATGAATCCGCCATTGGGGTATTCGTCTTTAAGCGTGGACCCAAGAAGTGTGTACTTCTTTAAGAGTATTATCTTAGTATGCAATTTAAAACAAGCTACTTATGCCTGAGAATCACCACTTGACAAATGACCCACCCTCCCCATTGTCGCTTGGTGCACCTTAAGGTCAGGGTCTGGTTGGGCAACGTCTTCAAGCACCACCTATATATCTTGTCACATCCAAAGACCCCAGATCGACCCAGACAAGTTTAAGTGCCTGTTTAGTGACACTCGCACCTTCCAAGGTGGGTGTATTGTGTGCCCTTGTCATTGAAATTGGAGACTTGAGGTTAGAGCTTGTATCTGCTGACCCATTTCACTGTCAACATTCTGAACTTGATGTGGGTTGATAAGATAATAACACAAGGTTCGCCCTGAGATAAATAAGCAAGTGTTCAGGCTTGTCATTGATCGTAGACTCCATGGCCTGTACCAGCAGTTTGTTTTGATCTGGTCACTGTGGTCAAGCACAGACATGGGTCAGGAGAGAGTCTTGTTTGTCTTTGCTGATTTATATACACAGTGTGACTATTAAACCACTGCCATCTAAATGCATTGTGATGACTGATCATTCTGTAAAAGTTATAAAGTATTATTAACTTGCACTGCACAACAGTGTCTGCATTTGTATACATAAAGTACACTGTGATTCCTCTTTGTACCATTTAAAAGAAATGAATGCATACTTTATTAAAGCTTTATTCAAGCTTGTATAATTGAATTATTCATGCTGCACATATTTTGCTTTTTTTCTAATTCTTGGATTTTGACACCTAAGCCATGTCATAAAACGGATATCGATTACAATATTCACCAAGTCGACATAAAGAAGAACAATAGAAGGTGTTCCTTCCACAGTTTCTGATTCAAAATATAAATATTATCATAGAAAACAGGTGTGGATGGTTAATCAGAGAGTCCAAGAAAAATGTCAATACAAATACCAGCTTTTATCCACAAACCTTCCTATACAGCCATCATCTATCACATGCTTCTATAGAAATCGGCCTCTAATCACATATTTCCGGCACCTCTGCGTGGTTTCTGGCAAAGGTTTGATTTATCGCTCTGACAGCTTCATTGTTGGAGTAAAAGGAAATTTAGTCTATAGTTTGTTAAAAAAAAAAAATGGGAAAAAAAATTCAGAAGGAAACACAATAACTTTGAGTACCAGTCACATTTAACCTTAAAATAATGACAATGGAATCGGAGAAGTTTTTAAGTAGGCGTCCATACAATCATTTCAGTTTGGATAGTTCTGGGTTTGACTTTCATGTGAAACTGATTAAAAACATTTGTAGCTTCACCAGACCGTTCATTGCATTTCCAAAGATCCCTCATCCAAATCAGAATTACTTACTCCTAATAAAGTACATGGAAGTATTTTCGGAATGTGAACATTTAAAGGGCTACTTCAGACTCGGAGGAGTCGTCACCTAAGCCCTTTTCACATTACAGAGCCAATTCCCCAGGAAATCAAACCCCAGGAAAATTCCTGGGGAGTTTGAACCCCACCACCACCACCCCATGTTCGTTTCACACTCACTGCAATTTTTCTGGGAAGAATGAACCCTCAGAATGCTAGCCCCGGGGTTATCTCGCTTAACCCTGGTCCCAAGCAGGGGGTAGCCATTTCCAAATTTTCCTGGGAATTTCCTGGGAAATTTGTCGAGTGTGAAAGGGGCTTCAGTGTGATGTGGGAAACATTAACATTAACTTTGTGAAAACATTGAATCAAACTGTAAAATACCTGGTCAAACAAAAATGGTCTATTTGTATGCCTTGAACACATGCCTTGCAGTTCCTTACACACGTTAAGAAAAACGCAATCTAAAGTGAATAAAAATAAGTTTGAACGGGAAATATTGGCAAATCTCAAAATTTGTTGCTTTGATTGATGTACAAGTGATGTTTTTGTGAGTTTTTTTCATTAGGGATAATTGAATAGTTCATTTCAGTAAAAATGCCCTTTGTCTATGTGAATTTAAACTCTGTGTGTGTGTGTGTACATAAGGGTTTCCAAGTCCTATCACACAAAAAAAGCAAACAAAAAACCACTAGGGTGGGAATCAAAATGATGGATGTGATGGATTAGTACATTAACAATAGTCACACTGCTCAAACATTATTATATGTCCCCCTGCTGTGAAAACTGTATACTTGATTCAAATGCTGGGGAGTCCAGAGAGGGTTTCTTAACAGTACACTCCCACCACACCTGGTCAAATAAAGAATCCCTGCACCTCTTGCCAGACTACCAGTGGCCATGCCTTAGGGGTTGGTACAGTAAGAGTATTATAAAAAAAAAAGTCTCCCCCCCCCCAATATGTGACCTGTAGATTACCGAGGTCATGGGGGTACCCTATTCCACAGAATCTAGGCCAAATGTTAAGAACCTCTAGCACTTAATATGAAGAAAACATCTCACACACTAAAAAAAAAACATTTTAGCAGATTCAGCAAACAGTGTAAGTCTATATTTTAAGCAATCGTGGGACTGACACTTTATTCTTTGGGTCCACTTGGTTAAGAAATCAACTAAAAGCCACAATCTTTCTACTCTCTCTCCACTGAAGTTTGTGAACCTCCAATATTTTGCTGGTGACCCTTGCACCATCCGATTAAAGTGGAGGAAATTGTGTAGTGTATGAAGATTTTGTCTTTTAGACGAGGATAAAGAGTTGCAGATTCTGCGAGATTATGATAAGAAATTTCTGCACCAAATAATCTTTGCATTTATATTTACATCCCGTGACTGGTTTATGTCAAAGTGGTGTTCGAATATTTAAAGGAACTGGGCACTTTTGAACTCTCAGTTTCAGTTCATCCCCTGCCAATGCGCTATCGTTTATGTTTCTGTCGCATTGTTGTTAAGAAGTACACAGCCAATTTTAAAAATCTTTTTCAATTATATAGTCCTTGAAAATTCAACATAACCCTCGGGATACCGTGACCGCATGTTGGTCTTAAATTTAGGGTCAACCGGAAGCTTGACGATATCTCAAGAACTACAAATCAAGTACCTTAAGAAACAATAATCGGAACAGCTTTGATTTTGTCCTAGAGACAAAATCTTAATGTCTAGTATTTTCTTTGTTTGTGTTTGGTTTAATATTTTCTCAGTCTAAACATGGTCTGAACAGGCGACTGTGTTGCAAATCATCTCGAACCCTCTCCAGCCTGGATTAGTTACGCTTGCGCTATGTATTCAGAATAAAGGGTGTGTTGAATAGTTCAGTGCGCCTGAGAGCTAGTCTAGTTTTGTATTTGTTTAAATGATGAGAAAACTTAAGTCCTGGGTGCCACCTATGGGTCATGTAGTATGCTCCATTGGGTTGTTCTACGTCAGTGGTTTAATTATTACACTTTAGTTACTTCAAAATTTACTGTGTTTGTATTTAAAGTAAGTTTGAATGGGCTTTAAAAACTGCCAGTGCAAAGCAAGACAGAAAAAAAAAACACATAGAAGGAAAGTAAATTGCCACCTATTGTCAAAGATTTTGAGTAATGTGTGCATTGGTGGGAAAATTCTCCGTCAATTTTCACAATTGAAAAAGCAAGCAAGTTGGAATATAAGTGACCTTTCTCATTGAGTCACATGGCGGGTTTAGCATGGGAAGTAATAAAAATCATATTTTCAAATCGAAGCTGTGATTTTTTTGATGGATTTATAATTTTCATGACCAATCTCATCAATAAACAGTATTTTATGGCGTTTCATTGCCACATCAGGTATTTATGTGACGTGATAAAATTGACGCAATTTTACACTTTGTTGCGTACCAACGAATATAGGCAATAAAGCATGAACCTGTTACTTCCAGGATTCATGCTTCTGTGAGCCGTGCTTCCAGGCAGCGACAAACCTGAAACTTCTGCTAGCTTTTTTATTTTTTTTTTCCATTTACAAAATTGCAGCTTCTTTGTCAGGCCCTTCTCATTGTTTTGTTCATTTATGTCTTTTCTTAAACCTTTATTAGAAAAGCCCCTAAGAAAATAACTTTTTTGTAACTGAGGAGGCTCCAAGTAAAGTACAACATCAAATGAAAGAACAGAGTCTTGCATCTACTGGCCAAGAAACAAGTTTTGAAGTGAACAATAGAAACGTTGTACGTTTCAACAAAATATTTGCTTGTCTTTGCTAGGCATGGTTGACAAGAAGGTATTTAAACTCCTGATTGATGGATTTTGCTCAGCATTTGTTGTTATCTATCAACACATTTCTAGGGATAGGCTTTTTTGGGGTACGGTGTCCTTATCAGGTGTGCTTAGTCAATGTGCGCTGTATTTTTTTGAGTGATTGATGTAGAAATAGCTTGGAGGTTATAATGGGTGAGGTTATAATGTGGTGTTAAATGTTGATCTATGAACTCCCTACTGAATAGTCTGGGGTTGATTTCAGGTGAAACAAGAAATGCCTCGAGGCTTATTTGGTGCAGGGAAAGTTGTCTTTACCCTATAGTTTTGGGATTTCCGTTTATGAATTGGCTCAAGTTACAAGTGTGAGTAAAGTGGGTCACTCATAAGTCTAGGTATAGTAGTTGTTGCCAAAGTGAAATATCCTTGGGGGGTTTTGTGCAGCAGTTCCACCTTCCTTAATATAAGATCAGTTGAATATCTATGGTGGGAAAAGTTTATTCCATTTGTCATTTTTGTTTTGTAACAGACTATAGACAGTCTTCATAAAGGTTTGTTTCTTCACTTAAGTTTCAGTAACCGATTGGGTTGACGCATAAATATCCCTTGGGTGATTTGCTAGGATCTTCCCTGACTAACAAACTGCAACACCATATTATAGTAACTCAGCACACAAACTGGACACTGGTTGTAGTGCCCAATCCCATGTGTTGGAAAGCATAGTCAGTGCACTAGTGCAGTCCTCAGTCCAACAGAATCCAACAAAACATGCCGTTGGATTTTGAATTGTTCGGGACGCTAAACGTTCATATGTGTAGTCAGATATTTGTTTTGTATGCTGTATGGATAACAACAATTTATATCAGATGTGCCACAGTAGATTTTATTGAAGGTCTTCGTGATTATGTTTGACTAGGTATCGGCACAGATGCCATGCAAAAGCAGTTTTGGGTTGGTGTACTTTCTTGCATGGATTGATAATTTAAAATAATTGATGATCACATGAAAATTGACTTACCATTTGTAATAACCTATATGATCAACGCATATTGAACTAAAGACTAAAGAGATAAAGTCGAATTTTTTGAGTTGGTATATAATTATGGAGGAATTACACATCATTGGTTTTAGTGAAGACGGCAGGGATTCTGTGCAGGCTTATTTTGATTGTGGCAAGCAATATTAATTTCGGAGTCTTCACTTGCTATTTCCCTGAATTGGACAATATATCAAATGGAAACATTTCTCTGGATGATTGGGAAGCCAGGAACAGTATTGGCCAGGAAGACGATTTGTTTAAATTTTCCTCTTTTAGGCACTCGAAATATTATGAATATTATGTTCTATGTTCTGACACTCCTATCTTCCGACAACCTTACAAATGTATGTTCCGAATTCTAACCCTAACCCTAACCTTCACCCTAACTAACCCTAGCGTGTAGATCATGACTGATAATCGGAACATGGGTGTCAGAACATAGGGGTGTCTGAACATAGGGGTGTCAGAACATAGGGGTGTCTGAACATAGGGATGTTGGAACATAGAGATGTTGGAACATAGGGGTGTTGGAACATAGGGATGTCTGAACATAGGGGTGTTGGAACATAGGGATGTCTGAACATAGGGGTGTCTGAACATAGGGGTGTTGGAACATAGGGGTGTCTGAACATAGGGGTGTTGGAACATAGGGGTGTCTGAACATAGGGATGTTGGAACATAGGGATGTTGGAACATAGGGGTGTTGGAACATAGGGATGTTGGAACATAGGGGTGTCTGAACATAGGGGTGTTGGAACATAGGGGTGTCGGAACATGGGTGTCGGAACATAGGGGTGTGGGAACATAGGGGTGTGGGAACATAGGGGTGTTGGAACATAGGGGTGTCTGAACATAGGGGTGTTGGAACATAGGGGTGTCGGAACATGGGTGTCGGAACATAGGGATGTCTGAACATAGGGGTGTCAGAACATAGGGGTGTCGGAACATGGGTGTCGGAACATAGGGGTGTGGGAACATAGGGGTGTGGGAACATAGGGGTGTTGGAACATAGGGGTGTTGGAACATAGGGGTGTCTGAACATAGGGGTGTTGGAACATAGGGATGTTGGAACATAGGGATGTTGGAACATAGGGGTGTCTGAACATAGGGGTGTTGGAACATAGGGATGTTGGAACATAGGGGTGTTGGAACATAGGGGTGTCTGAACATAGGGGTGTTGGAACATAGGGGTGTCTGAACATAGGGGTGTTGGAACATAGGGATGTCGGAACATGGGTGTCGGAACATAGGGATGTCTGAACATAGGGGTGTCAGAACATAGGGGTGTTGGAACATAGGGATGTTGGAACATAGGGGTGTCTGAACATAGGGGTGTTGGAACATAGGGATGTTGGAACATA
Organism: Marthasterias glacialis; assembly: GCA_911728455.2. Lineage (NCBI taxonomy): Eukaryota > Metazoa > Echinodermata > Asteroidea > Forcipulatida > Asteriidae > Marthasterias > Marthasterias glacialis. The sequence continues at coordinate 20,755,658 of OU452228.1, forward strand.
GGGGTGTCTGAACATAGGGGTGTTGGAACATAGGGGTGTAAGAACGTAGGGGTGTTGGAACATAGGGATGTCTGAACATAGGGATGTTGGAACATAGGGATGTCTGAACATAGGGGTGTTGGAACATAGGGGTGTTGGAACATAGGGATGTTGGAACATAGGGGTGTCTGAACATAGGGGTGTTGGAACATAGGGATGTTGGAACATAGGGGTGTCTGAACATAGGGGTGTTGGAACATAGGGGTGTTGGAACATAGGGGTGTGGGAACATAGGGGTGTTGGAACATAGGGGTGTTGGAACATAGGGGTTTTGGAACATAGGGGTTTTGGAACATAGGGGTGTTGGAACATAGGGATGTTGGAACATAGGGGTGTGGGAACATAGGGGTGTGGGAACATAGGGGTGTTGGAACGTCACCATGAATAGGACACCAAATTTCTATTAAAGCACAGTAGCTCATTTTTCAACCCCAAAGTAAATTATAATCTGTCATCTCTTAAGACTATTAGCTATATGTAAGTTATCTTGTAAATATCACTTCTTCATTGCATTCATTTCATTTGACTTTGTATTTGGCTGAAATGAAGAAAAAAAATGCTCAAAAGACCTATTACCATAAATTTAATTTACCAGCCCATTAGACCTGTTCAGGGTGCCTATGACCCAGATTTGAAATAAACCAGAGTTTGTAGTCTACTGGTCTACCCTTTGAATGCAAACAGATTAAGCACTTGAAAGTTTGAAAAGGTTAGTTCAGGTGGTTCAGACATGGTTCAGACAACAGATAACCGGGGTCATCATTATGAATTATTGACTCTGAACAACGGTCACAGGTAGAAAGAGTAAAGATTAAATCTATGATTTGTAGAGTCAAAAGATAGGCCGATATAACATGATGTTTCTACCACAGCAGGCCAACTATTTTGTAACTTTCTTGATGATAAAAATTTACTTAGTAAATGATTGTTAATGGCCTCAAGTCTCGACGCTATGCAAGGGTTGAAAGTTGAGGCCATTAATTTTTTTTTTCTTTCCCATTTGTACTACGGGTCCTTTTGATTGGTAAGCAGTTTTCAACAGCTAATTCTATCTTCTACTTAAAAACAGAAAATTAATTGCAGCACTTAAAATCTAACTTAAGAGAAACTGCAGAAGCTTTTGTAGCAACAACTATAGGCCTACTTCATCATCAGACGCAATGAAGAAGTTGTTGCCACGACTGCTTATGCAGTTTTCTATTAAGTTAGTTATTTCGAGCTACAATTATTTTTCTATTTTGATTATCTACTTAGTAAATGGATACATCATCTAGACAATTTCTTGCAACATTGAAAATTAAAAATTATCGGCCTAACCTGTGAAGAAACATCATGTTATATGTAGGCCCAACGGGGGGCATATATTCAACAAATATTGTGCACAATTCTTGTAGTCTGCTACATCTTACCCCAGAACTTAAAAAAATAGCTATTTAAAAACATAATACAGAATTGTGGCTGTGTGATAACCAATCCTCCAAGGTATTTCTCTCTTTGTAATAGATGCCCCACTTTCACTCGGCAAAATCACTCGCCCTGTTTCAATTGCAAATCGTGGTAGATACCTCATTTTATAAATACTCATTTATCACTCTGTCAACTTTGTCCTCTTGAGATGAACTCTTATCAAGAAGACAGGTTGATTGGATCGTGATTGAATGTTCCTTGAGTGTCAAGATTCGTGCATTCATCTCATTTCCATTGGAAACAAGATCTTTGGATCGAGTAGAGCCTTAATTTCGTTTGAGTAGTTACAGCATAATTTTAATCGCAGGCAGCAACTTCATGGGCAACAAACCTTTGTGATCACCTAATGATTCATAGCTACATCTTTCAGTCACTTCTCAGGAAGTCATTATCAGATTATGTGGTTTAGTGTGACACTACCGCAACTTGAGAGATTAAATAGGTGTTAATTGAAGTCAATAATGAGTAATGGCAAGGTGTAAACAGAGATAATTGTAACAAGAAGGGAAGCTGAGGAGAGTATTTTTAAAACCTGACCAAGTTGTCTTTACCAAGTTTGTGTTCGCTTGACCAAGAATTGACAACAGGAACAACTTGCGGTTGGCACATGGAGAACTTTCTCCATGGGCCAAATATACATTGTTTCACTTGGCCTAATCCTTATACATTGACACATGTCCCTCTCCATGTTACAGTGGCTAAACACTGGATTTAAAAGAGGTAACAAGTGTCCATGAGGAAAAGTTAACTTTCACAATGTATATAGGATTTGAGGCATTGCATGGTGAGGTATCAATGTATATTTGGTTTGCGGTAACACCATGTGATTGTATCTACTTTGCTATATACAGTAGATTGTTCTGTGAGAACTTGTCTTGCTATTATTCTACTACCGCGGAGTAGATTTCCGGAATTCGGGAGACAACGTAGTTCTGAAAAGGACTGTCCTGCTTTTTAAGTACTACCTGGGGGTAGGAAATCGCTTAGTGGACTGGGGGGACTTCTCGGATAACTTCACTACCGCAGAGTGAGTTTGGTCTCAACGTTTCGACTAGCCTGCTCTAGTCATCATCAGGAGACTCCACGGTAGTAGAATAATAGCAAGACAAGTTCTCACAGAACAATCTACTGTATATAGCAAAGTAGATATAATCACATGGTGTTACCGCAAACCAAATATATATTTCACAATGTACATTGCCACGAAATTACATTAAAAGGCCTTGATTGCAGAATATCAACTTGAAATCATGCCTTATTAGCCCACAATATACAATGAACAGGCCCTCTATAGTTGTTGAAATAACCTATGGGGAAGTCACCGAGAATAGGTCCGTGGTGGAATCAAATTGATTTTTTAACTTCAAGTGAACATGGAGGAAGAATCCTTTCTCCATGAAGTGACTATGTTTTTTTTAGAGAACGTCATCCACGGCAGCAAAGGAAACGAGAGATCGACCCTCAGGAGAGAACTCTGATCTGCTTGCCTTGAAATAGTAGTTCTGTGTTTATATCACGGGTGCACCGATTTCCGGTCTCTTTGTAAATAAATGGTGTAGTCTAAACATCAAACCGTGTGTGATGAGTCACATGGCCATCCTGACTGATGGACTGACATATGTCATGTGCTGCACATTATGATTGCTAATCATGTGATGAAGGGTGTGTACTGACTAGAATACTAACCGCATGTCGTCAACTACTAGGGAAAAAAAACATCTTCACGAACGTCTGTTGTCTAATTGTTAAAGGAGAAAGCCGAATCGAATTGAACACAGGTTATAGGCAGACATGGCCAAAGGGAAAGATACCTTAAATGTCGCAAAATTAAGCCGTTACAAATTTCACACGGTGCCCAAACCGTGCCTAAAAAGCAAGCCCGGACTTGTCGGTATTGCTTCACATCCAACCGCATGAACAATGACCCGCTTTTCGAGTTGAGGTCTCCATACGCGCACACACGGAATTTCAAAAATCCTGGCAGTACTGTCTAATAGAATCTAGGTGATTGATTTGAAGGCAAGGCAGGTGAATAGGTTTTTTTTTTCTTCCATTCTTTGACAAAACGTTATTAGTCAAAAAGCGTCATATGATAATCCCCACCTTTCCATTCCACTTGGGTGGTTTATCTTCCCGCCCCTCAGTCGTATCCCCTCCCTGCATCATTTTCTTACAAAGCTCAAGGGAGCTGATACCACCGGTAGGCCTACTATGGCTGTGAAGAGAATATACCGGTATTGTTCCATTTCATCCAAGATTGAATGGTATCCAATTGTACCTTCGCTGATCCCTCAGCCCGACGACATCTTCTTTTATCTCCCAAGATGGGCGGTGAGGACTCCTTCAACAGCAAAATGCCCTTTTGGGTGCAGTTTTTGTAAAGGCTTTACTCGGATAATAAGGATACAATAATGGTGACATTCCACAGCTTCTTGACTCTTCTGATGGCTCTTGCTCAGCAGTTTTAATACTGATGCACACCGATAATGGTTTTTTTTTTTGCGTTTGGTCATATAGGCCTACCATACGTGAGTTGATGGCAGGGTTTGAAAACTAAATTTTTTGTTAACACTCGGAATGTCTTTTTGGAAATTGATGGTGTTCGAATTCGAACAGTGCGGCTTGATAGAACTGCAAGATGACTTGCGCGTGAATTTTGTGGGTACTACAATCACAACAGGTTTTTGGGGGAAACAAAATTACATTTAGTATAAGCTTGCCTTTTATTTAAAAAAAAAAAGGAGTCTTTTATTCTATTCAACCATTGTCCCTTGTAATGTCGGCGAGCGGCTCTTTTTGAATGATCACATTGAAGTTCAAGTCTAGTAACAATAGTCTACATATTTGTTACATCACGATGCACATCAGTGATCTCGCAGGAAGGCAAATCGTGGGCCTTTTTTTTACAAAATTTGAACAGTTTTTTCTTGTGACATGTTCTACTTGTTGAAGAAATCCTTGGGCTTTTTTACCTCGTACACAGAACCTTGGTTCAAACTTTTCAAGTTTAATAGGCCAATAGCGTTCTGGATACAGAATACTGCACGAATAATGTTTCAAACGCCAATAGTTCAGGGTTTTTTCCTTCATAAATATCTACAAGCGTTGGAAGATCTTTTTCTTGGCACTGTACTTTATCAATTTATTTATTTTTTGCTGCATTAGATTTATTTATCAATTCAAATAAAACTTATGGGACGGTTTATGATCAGAACGTGAAAGAGAAGTATATCGTGAAGTGGGGGATCAATATGACTGAAAAAATTGATGTCTGTTGAACAAAATCTTGCATCTTTCCGGTTTGGAAATGACGATTTGTTCAACAATTAATATCGTTGTATATGAACTGATCCCTTCAGGCCTACTGTATAGAGTGCCGTACAAAGGCATTTCTTCTCCGGTGACTTTGTATTCACTTCTGCCCTACACTGGTGCCAGAGGGTAGGCCTACCCTTCCCTCACAAAACCAACACCATCACTGGTAGCAACAACACAACAGTTTGTTCTTGTAACAGTTAACAGATTAAAGTCCTAACGATAACCATACAATTTACAAACCACGTCAGGCTGCAGTCACTTTGACAAATTGCGGTGGCCGCTGGCATTTTGGGGGCGTTTTTTTCCTCATTCGTTGCCCTATTCCCAGAACCATACGAAAAGAGAGGACGCAATATTGGGACGAATGGGAGAAATGACCTCCAAGTACACGTACTCCAACGTGGCCAAGCACAAAGGAAAGGCATTGTCCTGGTGACATCCTTATTGGTGGAGAAATTGGGGGAATGTAGTATTGGACCGGTCCCTTTTCTGTGACGATGACTGGTCCTTTTGACCATCCAGTTATTCTACAGCCGTGTGATATCCTTGATACCAAGGTTGACCAGTTGAGTCTCCTTAGGAACCCCATACCTCTTCAGTGGTCATCGCATTATCCTTCCGTCCGGACACTACTACTATACGAGTTACAATCTTGCCTGGGGGGCATGACCAAGAAGCACTGGGCCGTGGCATTCCTCACACGACAAAAGTGTGACGTGTCGTCATGAGCCCCAATTGTTGCAAAGGTAGATCCCCCTTTATTCCCACTAAAGAGAAAAAAAAGGCTGATTTGCACGCGTGTGACTTGGCTCTTTTCGGCTCCTCATTGCGTGAGTAATACTATCTCCCGTCACAACACAAATCGGCACGTAGGAGTAAACGCCACACACCAATGGACAACGCAAGAACAACATTGGACAGTTTTTCTAAATTACTAAATAATTAACCGAGTTATTAACGATTAACTGTTTAATCGTTACCAAGATCTATTGGCGTCAACCATCAGAAGAAATTCAGCCGAGATCCCCGAAATAGGTAAGAAATTTCTAACATGTTTTCAACATCCTCTGAGGCTTGTTGATGTTGTTTATAGGAACCACGTGCTCAAAAGTCTTTCAACTTGGCTGTTGGTGAACTTGAATTGTTATAAAATTGAAATGTAAGTACCGACTCACATAGCTGTATTTGGTTTGCGTTTGTTGCAAAACCATGGTTTTACTTGGTTATGAAATACTGGTTTATTTATTTGAGAAACAGGTCACACTGCGTTATGCGTCTCACACTAATGTCACTCTACTACGACTACGGGCAGTTGTCTCACACCCAGATCATTCGTCAACTTCTAACGTCAGGTGTGTACATAGCGATTTAAACCATCTTCAAACACTTCACCGTGGACTGGTGGCTAAACTTGATAAATTATGGCTTCAAAAAAAAATGTCGGTCCAGAAGGCGAGACGAGTGTTAGTTGTTGAGATTAGAGTACACGTAATACACCCAAATAATCCCATATCTTTATCACGATGTCTGAAATGATGCAACAAGTGGCACGATCCGTGGGCGGTTGAGTCAAGAGATGGGGGGTAAGGGATAGGCGCTGCAAAAAATGTTAAGTGGAATGTTAAACCCCAAGGATTGTCGTCCACCCACTATTGTGTGATATCAAAATTTTCCATTGGAAAATGGGTTTAATTGAGGTCATTCTCCAGCAGCTAACCCAAGCCCATAAGTGTGTCGTTTCCCTGATCAGATTGCCGCGATGCACGGTGAACGTACATTATGTTTGGAAGAAGAATACACTCATAAATGGTGATTTTTTTGTTCAGAAGCAGTTTCAATGAAATATACATGTATGTATGTATGTGTGTGTACGCATGTATATAATATATATATATACGAATTTGTAATAGTTTGTTTGCATAATGTTTATTATTCAGTTTAACAATTTATTAATCAGATGTCGAACTCAAGCACATTTTTAAGACAGTGATATTCTAATTAAATTTATTTTTCCGATAATCGCAAGTCATTTTATGAGTCTGAAAAAGGGTCATATCAACCAGGGTAACGAATTAACCCTTCAACATAACGAGTTTCGATAATACAAGTGGTTATAATACTTGGACCGCCCGGAAATTAGAAACTCGGATTTCAAACATTGACGCGTTCTTCACACGGATCCGTGGTTTTATATTTACTACTCTACGGGTTTCACGACCATATCAAGGGCCCCGCAGTCCACCCACAAGAGGGTCATTGGTCTCTCGTACTAATGTAAAATGATGTAAAAGAGTTATTTAAAATGGTTACCACAACCACGCCACAATGATGGCTGCTAGATTGGAGGCAGTGGCGTAGCCAAGGGGGTGGGGACAGCTGCTCCCCTGTGGAACATCTTGCCCCCTGCTCGCCCCCACCCTGTCAGCCTCTGGACACCTTGAAACATGCTATATATAATCAGACAATTTTAACTGAAATTGCCCCCTCTATATATATCTGTGCCCCCTTCAAAAAATATGCTGGCTACGCCACGTTGGAGGTGGATTACCCCAGTAAGGTCATGATCCATGACGTCACCATACCTGACTTAGTATTGTGTTTAAGTATAAATCCACCAAATTCAGTGCCAATTACGACAACGCTTTATGGTGATTTTATTGGTGATCAAATTGAGTGGCACCGGCTACGATCCCGATATCCACGGGCAGCGAGCAGCAGGTGGATTCTAAATCTCACGGCTACCTCAGGACAAGGAAGTAGCAATTACCTGTACCAATGGTTAACGGCTATTGATAATGTTATTGTAGGACGATTGAGATGGCATTCCGCCAGGTTCGCAACGGTTTCTGATTCATGACATCGTCAAGTATCTCAGCATGAGAAGGAGAAGCAGTCACCATGGAGGATGACATTGCAGATTGGTTGGTGGATGATTCCTAATTGTCGATAGATAATAATCCATCACGTCATGAGGGTACATACGACTGTTTATGGCAACAATTTTATTATTATACGGGGATTACGAATCTCAACCGCCGCCTTTTATTTTACTCTTAGCTTATTATTAACACAGCTGAAGTTGGTCATATTTTTCGCTGAAAATTAACGTCCTGTTTTAACAATTTACTGTTGACACGCCCCAAAAGACACACCATTGTCCCATTTATTTTGAAATGCCGTTGTGGATTTCGTCCCGGCACTGCAATCTTTTCAATGATCTTGGTTGCCAAACCGCAGTAGTCATGGGGGGCTTGGCTGTCTTGAGCCGGGCCATATCGAACAGCCGGAAGTTTCTTTGTGTTCACCTTACTATTCAAACATCCCAGCTAAACTTTAGCATTGTTTGTTCCGCCGCGAAAACGCAAAGTCTGTATTTAGAAAAGGAAGAGAGAAAAAAAAATACAATGGCACCCATCGCTCTGGCTTTTGGATTTATTTGCGATTGAAGTATGGATCAGGAAGAGAGATTGAACGGCGCTTTGCCTGCACTGACTGACTGAGAGTGAGCGCATGTATTTATGAAACGTCACGTAGCCACGCCTACTTTGCCTGCAGGGTACACACACAGAGCGACAGTGGGTTGCCGATCACTGTATTTTACACTTGTCGCTCTGTACATCGTGAAATGCTGGCAGACGACTGAGTGAACTCGCTTGGAATGGTAGATACACCCACCACACACGGGCAGTAGTTATCAAACCGACGGTCTACGTTGTTCATTGACGAGTGGACTGGAGAAGTTTTTAATAGTAATACGTGGGATTTTAACTGGCAGAGTTTTCTTTTCTGTGGAACTTTATCGGAACAGATTCGTTTTAAGGTATTTGTGATGTATTTATTTTAAATGACTGAATGGCATATGCGTTGTGCGACGGTTTGTCCAGCTTGCTTTTTTTTTAATAACGACACTGGTTTGTGGTTGCCGGTTGCTGATGAGGGTCGGTTGATCTCTGTGAATGACTAATGTAATGAACATCGCCAAGTATGGAATAATTAAACGTGAAATTTAATTGGCAGTTTGTTTCAAGGAAACATTTATGCTACCATGAAAGGACTACGTTTATTACCCAGTTGTTGTTGTTTTTTTCGAGATGTTTAACATATTTGAAAAAATAATAATTTCCTTTCCCCTTGTACATGTCATGTGTATTGACACTGTATTTTTTTATGTTTGACATTTTTAAATTTGAATATGATTACAGCTTCTGAAGTTTATCAGTTGTTAAGACTGTTTTAAATACATTAAACTTATATACTTCCTAAATATTTTTGTTTGCTGAATTTAAAACATATATTCTGCTGTCAATTACTGAATATAAAAACATTCCACAGTGTTTTTTCTCATAGTGCAGATGTCAATGATTGTGCCAGGATGAATTTTTTTCTAACATCAACCATTTATTACAGGATTGTTTGAATGGTTAATCAGCAGCTGTTTGTGGGTTTAACACAGGGTTACTCTACTGCAGTCAAACGTTCATGCTACAATGAATAAACCAAATGTGTGCTGTTGAATACCCCGCTTGGCAGTTGCTATTGTTGTGCTGGCAGACATGGATTTAACTCTGTGAATTGAATCGAGTAATTTACTCCTTGCTCTTTATTGATTATATTGCAGATATTAACCGTCAGCTGCGTGTGAAAAGAGTGACAAGGCAAGACCCTGAGAAACCCTGTGAGATTTAGGGACCTAGTCAAAACAAGGATCGGACTGACATGGAAATGAGGCAAAATAAAGGATAACCATGGCCACATGTACAGTACAGGGGAAGAAGTTCTACTGCCGAGAGTGGGCATTCCAGAAGCTGCTGCATAGTCTGGAGAGCAGACCAGCCTCTAAGACATGTGGCACTCTCATCATGGGTGGGCCAGGCAGTGGCAAGACCGCCATATGCTCGGAGATTGCCTGGCCCACTGCAAACCACGGCAAGCAGAGGAGCCTCAACAAAAGAATGCTGGCCTACCACTTTTGTCAAGCCCACGATCTGGACACTCTTTCTGTGCCTAACTTTATCTTGGGTTTAGTCAGTCTAATCTCACGATCAACGCTGATTCATGGATATGATGAAAAACTACGTAATCCTCGTGTGCAAGCAGTTTTGGAGCCGGCTGCTTGTGAGCGATATCCAGATGAAGCTTTCAAGAATGGAATCTTACAGCCTTTATGCTCTCTCAATCCCCCATCACGGAACTGTTTCATTCTTGTGGATTCTATAGATGAAGCATACCCAAGGATGGACGGAGAACGATGTTCTTCCAGTAGAACTGTTGCAGAACTCCTTGCCAATCATCATGAGCTATTTCCCTCATGGCTCTGCCTGATTTGTAGTGCACGCCGTCAGAGTAAATCAGTAACCCGTATGTTTACTGGGTTCCGGAAGTTAAGCCTTGACGATCTACGCAAATCGCACGTTGTACGAGATGTGCAGCAGTACATTTTGTGTCGCCTTGACCGAGAAGAATTGCTGCGACAGCAACTCAGTAGAGATACTGCTGAAATGTTGAACCAGTTGCATATAAAGAGTAATGGATGTATGATGTACTTGGAGAAAGTCTTAGATGGAGTTGCAGATAACTTCATTAAACTGAAGGAAATATCGGACATACCTGGGACTCTGAATGGACTATATTTATGGCTTTGTCAACGTCTGTTTATCAAGAAGCAGTTCACAAAAATAAGACCCATCCTGAATGCAATGTTAGCGGCCAAGTGTCCACTGACTGACAGAGAACTCTACGCATGTACAAGAACTCATAACACCAGTCTCACTGAAGCAGATTTCCATGAAAGGCTTCTGAAAATGGGGAAGCTGTTGGTGCGTGGAAAGGATCAAAGATTGCTTATTTTCCACTACAGTTTTGTGGAATGGCTTCTTGATGTGAAACATTGCACGAGGAAATACCTATGTAACATGGCAGAGGGACATGCCATGATTGCCATGAAATATTCCTGTGAGGCTCCAAGTCTCACACCTGCACAGGTGCAGAACTTTGCAGCCAATCTCTTGCAGGCAAAATTTGTGCCTCCTATGGAACCCCATCACCTAACCCTTTGGCTAATGTGGATGGGAACCCCTCTGAAAGACTGCCTGATGAGCTCGACCCCTAAAAGCCAACAAGTGCTTCAGCTCCTTGTTTCAGCTGGGGCGAAGGTTATAGACCTTGACGAAAGCTCCATTGCTCTGCAGGATGCACTGGACAGGGAAGATTCGTTGAAGAGCTTACTCGAGAGTGGAGCTTCTATCAACCAGGTTGATAGCAATGGGCGTTCTCTTCTTGCCAATGCTGCATATGGCGGAAATTTACGAGTAGTAAAGTTCCTCTTAGCCAGAGGTGCAGATTCAACAATAACTGATAGAACTGGTCAAACAGCGTTGGGACTTTCTGCACGACAGGGGCATTGTGAGGTCGTCAGTGTTCTCGTTGAATATCATGCTGAGTTGGATCATGTTGACCATGACGGCTGGACTCCTTTGCGATCGGCTGCTTGGGCTGGACATGCAGACGTGGTGGCTGCCTTGCTGGCTGCAGGGGCCAAGGTAGACTGCAGTGACACAGACAAAAGAACGGCACTACGTGCTGCTGCCTGGGGAGGTCACTGCGACATCGTCATGAATCTCGTGGAACACGGTGCTAATGTGAACCAGGCCGACAATGAAGGAAGAACCCCTCTCATTGCGGCCGCGTACATGGGACACAAGAAGATAGTGGAGTATCTTTTGGACAATGGAGCGGACATCAATCACATAGACTGCGATGGTCGCACCGCTCTCTCAGTTGCTGCAATGTCGGTGGCAGTCAGCCAAGGCCATACGAGTGTCATTACTCTGCTCGTTGAGAGGGGAGCCGAGGTGAACCACAGCGATAATGACGGTATGTCTCCACTCGTTGTTGCTGCCAGTGAAGGACATCAAACTGTGGTAGAGCTTCTACTTGAAGGGGATGCCGATATTGACCATACAGACAATAATAATCGCACGGCCTTGATAGCTGCCTCGAATATGCGCCACACAAATGTTGTAAAGGCACTCCTGTATTGGGATGCGGCTGTGGATACTATTGACAATGAAGGGAGAACTGTGTTGTCCATTGCCGCGGCAGAAGGCAATGCGGAGGTTGTACGAATGCTCCTGGAGCGTGGTTTAGATGAGATGCATAAGGATCACCACGGCTGGACCCCATTGCATATGGCTGCCTTTGGAGGTCACAGAGAAGTCTGTAGAGTGTTTCTAAGCCAAACCAGCCCTGTTTCTGTGGATATCATGGACAGAGATGGGAGGACACCATTGACTCTGGCAGCACAAGAGGGTAAGCTTGATACCGTCAAAGAACTTTTGAATTACAATGCAAATATCCACCACACTGCTCACGACGGACGGAGTGTGCTCAGAGCTGCATCCTTAGAGGGACACCAAGAAGTTGTGAGACTGCTGATAGAAGGTGATGCTGACATCAATTATAAAGATGCAGAGGGGAGATCGACACTGTACATGCTGTCTCTAGAGAACAAAGTGCCCATGGCCCATTTCCTGTTGGAGTGTGGTGCAGATACTGAGAATCCAGACTTTGAGGGTAGAACACCTCTTCACGTTGCATCCTGGCAGGGCCATACTGAGATGGTGAATGTACTGCTTACTTTCAAAGCAAATCCAAATGCTGTTGACAAAGAAAAGCGATCAGTATTGCAGTCGGCTGCTTGGCAAGGACACGTGATGGTTGCAAATGCCCTCCTGGAAAAGGGAGCCAATAAGAATCATACTTGTAATCAGGGTGCTTCTGCACTTTGTATCGCAGCTCAAGAAGGTCATTTGGATGTTGTGAAGTGTTTACTGGAACATGGTGCTGACCCAACTCAATCTGACAAGCATGGACGTACGGCGATGAAGGTAGCACTCAAAGGTGGCCACCAAAGTGTAATCAAACTGTTGGAAAAGTGTGGGGTGCAAAATCCAGTTTCACCGATGCCGTCTAGAGCAGCCCATAATCGAAAGAATGGATGTGGCACGGGTGGATCTTCATCCTCAAATCAGAGCAGTGAGAATGCAAAGACTGGATCCTCTGGGCTGTTGAATAACGGCGGTTTGATGCAAGCTAGTTCATCTTCAAACTCACCAGACTCTACATTTGATCTAAGAAAGTCAACTGCATCCAACCAGTCATCGAAATCTTCTTCAAATTTGACGTCAGTTTCGACTGTTAACTCTACCATTCATCTGCATCCTCCAAAAGAGAACAACCATCGACACTCTACTTTCACGGAACAACTTCAGCACCTGGCGCCTCACAGCAAGAAGAGGAGTAGTAGCTCTCATGGAAGACCTCAGGAACCGAGCAGAAGCCAGTCTATCACCAAGGTCACACCAGCCTCTTCCTTCCAGACTATACCCGAGAACATCATCACTGCCCACAGCACTGAAAAATTGCAACATGGACAAGGCAAAAGCCAGACTGGTGCCATACAGTCTCCGAGACGCTCGCCCTCTCCACATATCTCTTCCCGGTCAACTTCTCCGAGTCTACAACCATCAAGTCCCCTGTCTCAAGCATCACAATCTCCAGTCAGGATGATATCACCACAAACATCGCCATCACATTGCCAGTTTCACAATAACAACAAGCCTGTGTTCCCTTTCAAGAATCCCCAGTGCACAACATCTCAAATTTCTGTGGAAGTTCACAGCTCTCAGGAGATAAGATCTGCTTCTCCTCAGCCACGTATGGGTGTCCACAAATCTCCCAAAGTTGAGAGGAGAGGAAGGTCTTCATCTTTGAAGGATCATCGGAAGATACCAAATCACCAGGTGCCTCCACTGAATGGACACAATCATATAAATGGTCAGGCGCCATACCAACCATCCCCAAAGGGACAACATGTGCAGCATCAATCACTGCAAAATATCCCTGTCGTTAATGGCAACCATCGCCAGATGCAGTCACACAACTTTCATCCATTTTACTCGCCACCGATTCAGCGTAGATTTGACCCGTCTATGCAGTCACAATGTTGCCATGGAAGTAGCACAATGATTCCTGACCAACAGTCCCCAGAACACAGTTCCTCCGGAGCACCTAACCACCATCGATCCAACTCACAGCCTGTTGCCACAGACTGCCACTGCCACGAACACGTCCACTTTCAGCGCAAAGCCTCTTTGCCAGTGTCTTTCAATCAAATTAACCTGCAGCGTGTTCTCTCGGCAAGACCTGACTCCCCCGAACCGAGGCCAAGACGAAATGGAATAGTCACGAATCCAAATTATAAAAACTATCACAACAAGACTGGGATGCATGGGAGTCATACAATGTTAGCTCAACATAGCATCATTGCTGGAGATAGTCATAGGGGACTGTCACCCATGGAACTTAAGCAGGCGATGAAGGCCAACTTTGAGGGATCTTGCAGGAATGGTTACAACAAGAAAGAAACGCCCTTATAAATCATTGGTAAGTAACCAGATCTGATTGGATTTTTTTTTTTTTTTTTGCCAAAGAAAGTGTTTAAATTAAAGCAACAGTCACAAACGAAAAAACTTTGATAAATTCTACCTTAAAGCCCCAGCTCAACATGGGTAAAAAATAAAAACATAAATGTTAACAGATTTGCATAACCTTACATGGTATAAAGATCAAGATGGTAGAAAAATTTTCTTGAAATATTTCTGCCGTAAGTGTTATCGTTTCTAAATAATAAAAGAAATAAGATCCAAAATTAGTTTTCATCTCAGTGAGACGAAAACTCTGCCTATAGGAATGCGTACAAAAATGCCGAATGCATTTTTACTTTACCGTTTTCTCGCAAATGAAACAATGAAATGAGCCGACATTTTCACAGGTTGGTTTTGTTACAAATATCTTGATTTGTGCAAAGAATGGAAATATTTACAGACTCTTTACCAATGATGAGCTGGGGCTTTATGGTGAATATCTGTTCGGTATCTTTGTTAATTACAACGTGTGTGTTGTTTGTTTATTTTTCTCTGGGTAAAACATGATGTTTGAAAGAGAAATAATGCTTGAATACAAAAGCAGTTTGGGATTCCTACCCAATATCAATCTTCTCTCACACACTGTTAAACTCAATGCAAATTTCATGAAAAATGCATTGCGTAATATGAATCATGGCACGTTGAAATAGATATTTTTTTCTGTCAGTCCCAATGAACCTTTCATAATTCAGGTAATTGAAAACGAGGTCAAAAAAATCTATTAACTTGAGCAAGCAACTTATTATTGCTGCAAGTTTTGCTTTGCCCAGCCTTGCTGTATGTTTCATATGCACTTTATAACACGTCCATCCGTGATTGCAACTCGTCTGTATTATGAACTCCGACTAGCCGTGCGTTATTTTAGCTTGGGGCAGTTTCATAAATGTACACGCATTAAGGAGCAAATTGAGAAATTCATTGGCTGTATACCATTGGGAATTAATGTGAAACCTTGGAGGTCTTAAGACTGCACCGAATAAATACATCAGGACCAATTTGTCATGGAGGGGGAAGTCAACCAAGATTGAATTTATGGTGGGTAACTTTGTCAGGGAATGGCTACTTGGTGCTGCTGTAGTGGGGGAAGATAGGGCAAATATTTGGGGTAAGTTGTGCCTTTGATGATACCAGCATGGAATTTGACACAAGTCAGATCATGTTGTGAGAAAGATATTTGGCTATAGATTAATCCTTGGAAAAAATATAGGTGAAATAACACAAGCAATTTTTCCAAACTTTTGAAATGGCTGCCATTGCTTGTTATTGTACCTACAGTTTTTTTAAAGGACAAATCTGGGATGGCCCTACAGCCAAATATCTTTCTCATGACATACTCTGACTGTTTGCCAAATTCCATGCTTGTATCATCAAAGGCACAACTCCATCACCTACCTGCTGTATTACTATATGTGTTATTTCTCACATGGTACTCTTACAAAAATAGTGTCTCATAAAAAATTGAAGAATTTCATTTTTAAGGAGTGTGAGTGCAATCGCTCTTCTCTGCGCTCCTTCACCTCGTCCAAGGAGGACAACAAATAGCACTCCTTAAAATTTACAATGGGTTAAAGTAACATATTAAACTATTTTATGTGGAAAAAACAGAGTATTAATCCCAGCTGGAAATGAACTACCGATTTTGGTGTTTAGTTGCTTTGATCATGTTATAAAAATAAGAATCTGCCAATCAAATCCTGCAATCTGGTACGTGCATTATGAATCATGAGAGGTACTTGCCTGCTTAAAATAAACATCATGTTCAGTCAGATTTTATAAAATCATGTTTTAGTTTCACTTCTTAGACTTTTGTGTGAAGTTTGTTTCTGAAGAGTGCAAAGAACTCTCCTAAATAGTTTCAGGAGAGTAGTTTATAAGCTCTCCTCATAATTCTTAAAATGAAGGGCTGATTAATTTCATAGAAACTATTAATATATGTTATGTTCGCCCACATTAACTTACAGTATTATCCTCTGACATTAGTTGACACAAACCTTTTCTTTTTGCATCATGGGATTGTGGATTTAATTTGTTGGCCCTTCAATCCAATAGACCTTATGCGCATGACATCATTTGAGTAGGGCGCCCTCGGCTGGAGGTCAAAATGAGGTTGAGCATTGGCCCATCCTGTGGGCCATGCGTACACAATGTGTTTTTCCATTGTTTCCGCATCATTCACCTCTTAACGCTGCGGCGTAATGACATCAAGTCCATACCAACTCTAAACTCCATTTTGAAAAACTACTATGAGCAATCATGCCACCAGTTGGGTGCTGGTCCCTGGCTTCTTTTACTTAACAGTTTTGATTGGCGCTGTTTCTTAGCTCAAACAACTAATTAGGGTCAGGCTATTTCAGCCATAGTGTTATTGAATGGGTTCAGAAACAGGCTCTTTTAACTCTCTCACTACGTCTATGCTTAATGGCTGCTAAAATTGGCTTCTCCTGTGCACTATGCGTGCTTAAAATAGAAGACTCAATGCACTGAAGTCATTAAATTTAGTGTTGGTAAAAGAGTACTGTCACCTTGCCTTGAGCTAAGGAGTAGTGCCTTTCAGCTACATGTATTTGTGTCATGTACATGTACATGTGCAACCTGGCAGCTTGTTTAATAATTCAGTGTTGACTGCTGTACATGTCTTATAAATAACTTTCTTTTTCTTCTGAGGTTGCTAGTCTCTGCTTCTACACATGCTAGCCTTTTGAAACTCATGATATCAGAAAACTGTCTTCCTTAAGTTTTTCTTGCAACGTGATACCCAAATTCCGTCTTTTGTTTTTCTTCTGATAAAATATGGCACCTTGGTGAGAATGCACTCCACATATTAAGCTCAAGTGTACGTAGGTTAATGTTAAGTCAATAATGCTGGCTGGGCTTAAATACCAGGTGCAACATATCAAGTCTTAAGACTGGACACCAACCACTGGGCATGCTGCGGGCAAACCAGAGGATACACATGTTACTCATTTGCTTTCCTTTTTTACATTTGGTTAGAAAGTTCATTTGCTCCGGGGCCAAAAAAGGGCGAAGAGTTGAAGCATAATATTTTGCAGGGATTTTTTTTTTTTTTTTTTTTTTTGTGAAGTGAAAGGATTTTTATGCACCTGCTGGTGCTGTTCAAACTTAATAGGATCATAGGATGGGTGGATGGAGTTCAAAGCAATTCTACAACTGTTATGATATAACCGAAGAATAAGTTACCACATTATTTCATTACATTGTGACTTGAAATTTTCATCGGGGCTCCTGATTTTCTCTTCCGTAATAGAACACAGACTCTCTGTGTAAACATTTTTCTTTTCTTTTTTTCTGATGAAAGATGTTATAGTTTCAGAGATGTACTTGTGAATTTTTGTACACAGTTAAAAAAGAATTGGGCTGAAATTTCCTCTCAGAGAATTGAGCACGTTTACAGGCATGCAACTTTTCAGCAGATCAGCTGATTTCCTCTTTTTTTTTCTCTCTTCATTTTTGGTGTCATAGAAAACTGAAAAACACTGTACAAACTTATGGGTGTTTGGCTATTTCCTCGTTTTTTGGGGGGTAATTTCCAAGTTGCGTGCCTGTGTTTAAAGATTTAGCACAGATTTGCTGGCTCGCAAGCATGTCTGCAGATGAACGTGAATGTTGTCAATTTTGGAGTCCTCTTTGATATATTAAATGTTTTCTTTGGCCTTGTTGGTGATCTCTCATTGGAAGTCAAACATGGACTGAAATGTTCTAACTGGCTTCATCTCTCCATTTCTTGAGTCAAAATCATGCACTCAATGTGAGACTTTTGAGACGTTAGCGGGCGCCCCAGTAACTGGTCCTTTTCTATTGTTCTCATAATAGAAAAGGACCGGTTACTGGGGCGCCCGCTAACGTCTCCGAAGTCTCTCATTGAGATGACTTCACCAATACAGACAGCCTGACTCCCATAGAGAACAAAACACAACTGCAGACACATTGTATTTGCCCACTAATCATTGTTAGTTATTTAATGTGGAATGTCGTGGCCGAGCGATCTAGTCCGCCGAACTTGAATTTTGTAGTTTTTCGGAGTGAAATTTGAGCGAACTTCACTCTGATTCAAGTTGAAGATACCCGTCATTCACTATAAAAAGAGTTGTCCACCATATGGCTCTATTGCTGACAAAAAAACGAGTGGTTTCTCACTCTTTTACATGTAGAGAGTACGTTATAATAGACCGATCCATTAAACCCCGCCCACTGTGCATGCCCATCATATGCACTAACGTGCTTGTCAGACTTTTGGTTGCGCAATCACGTAGGTGATTGTTCAATACAGCAAGGGCGGGGCTTAATGGATCAGTCTGTTATATTGATATTTATGTATATTTACCCAGGGTCAATGAACCAAACTTTCTTGTCATAATCACGCATATTTCTGTTCTCCTTTTTGATCACCCCCAGATACCTACCTGGATGTCTTATCTTGTTCACAAATCATCCTGGATCTCAAATGACTATACCCGGACCTTGGAATTTCTCTGCTGATGATCTTCCAGTCCAATCCAAGGTTTACATGGAGCCGAAGCTTGAAACCAAGCAGAAAAAACACAGGACCAAGGACATCAATGTTCAGTCTGAGTTGAGGACAAGACCAGACCCTATTGTCACCATTATAAGGCCACTTCAATAATGCTTGGACCTAACTTCAGGTAATCTGTTACATGCCATTTGCGCAGAAACTTTCCCACGAGCTGATCTGTGAATGAAAACAAACGTAATTGTTTGGACCATGTTTTGTACTGGTGCTTGTTTGGTGACAATATGCTTGCCATGTCACTCTGAATAGAGCCGATTTCATGACGAGAGATAGTTACCTTCAAGGTTGAATTTAAGAAATTTGCTAAAAGCTTTTCCCAAGTTTTTTTTTTTTTTTTATATGTAATTTGGGTGTGAATATGGCCCAATTACATAGAGCTGCTTCAAAGCAAAAAAACGTAGCTAAGCACAACAAAATTATGCTTACCAGAATAACGTTACCAGCCAATATAGCATGTCACACGTACTTTCTGTGACTGGTATCCTGATTACTTTTTGCTTCGCCCAACATTTTTTGAGCACGATCTTCTGCTGAAAAGCAGCTCAATGAAATTGAGCCCAGAGTAAGAAATTATGAAATACCAAGATACTCCTGAAGCTGCCATACTTATTTGAAATTGCTGCAAGAAAATTCTTAATTTTATACACAGAAGTTATTTCAGTTTATTTTCAAGTAGGCCTATCGGACTCAAATGCTGTATGAGTGGTATTTAAATGTAAGCGCGGTGTTCCGAACAATTACTGTAATACACATTTTAATTATTATGATATTATAAAGGTTTTTAGAATCTAAGAAATACAGGCTCAAGAAATGAAATACCAAAAAAAAAACTATGTATTTTATTTCTTTCTCCATGGTTTATATGCACATCAAGTCACCTGACAGCAGCAAAATGTGCAAGCCACCCTCAGGTATATTTTACTAGTAAATCTATTCATCCTTTCATAGGTTCTCAAAGCTCTGAGGACCTTTATAATATATGTTAAAATTAACATCTATTATAATGGCTGCGGGACCTGCTGCTAATAGGATTCAAACTGCCTATAGCTGCCGGGCAATCTTGATAGTCTAGTTGGTAAGACATCTGCTCTAGAATGGCAGGGGTCGTGGGTTCGAATCCCACCCGAGGAATATGCCCGTGGATTTTTTTTTTCACAGGACTCGGGGAAAGTGCTTAACACACAATGGTGTATGGGTAAAAACACAAATAATAGTCTCTGAGGACCCACCGTCCACATGTGCTATTATCACTGCCTCTCTCTTGATACTTTGGTCCCGTTAATTCAGTCTTCATCTTGGTGTTTCTGTTAAGGAACACATGCATAGTAAACCTGTGACGTTAATAAATGAACTGAAATGTAATGAGTAATAAGCTCACCTTCTATCTCTTCCATTTCTAATGTTAACATCTTGTACTCTCTTGGTATTATTCTCGTCGGTGTATTTGAACAATTTGTTGAGCTCGGGCTAGAATCGTCCACAAATCCACCCAAACTGTCACAATCATTCACTACTTAAGTATTTATGACTATGGACCCGACGTGATGTGTTTTTACAACTTCTTGATAAAATCTGACTTTTTTATTTTAAGTGAAACAACCTGCTGAGCATGATTTTAAACTTGCTCACCTAATTAATGTAATCTACTCACACGAGACTTGCTAACTTCAGAAATAGAATTTGACAGTACAAGTTAAAAATAAATGATCCTTAAAAACAATGATTACATGCAACTGGGTAAAAAGGAACTCTGGTACTAGATTAGGGAAAACGCCAATATCACTAAATATAGTAGAAGTACATTGTACACTGTATGTACCTTTAAATTATTTAGTAATTTCTAAATTGCAATTTCAAGTAATGCATTAAGTAGTTGGGTTTTCTGCTTAAGTGTCACTTAAAACTTGTTTCTTGTTCATATTATTATTGTACATTGAAATACCTTACAGTTTAAGAAACTTCTTTATAGTGACCATACTGCTATGTTTGAAATGACATATTGTCGTTGTAGAAATAAGGTGGAGGGACTGTGTATATTTAAATTGTGTACATAAACAAAGTTTATGTTTGCTGTATAGCTGAAGGGCAAATGTTCATGTGTGTGTGTGTGTGTATGTAAGTACCAATAAATACATTTTATTGAGGAGGAAATAGTGTTTACAGTTCGTCAAAAAATAATTGATGGAATTGCTGTACAGCAATTTTAGCTTTGCAAAATTTGTGTTTTCAAGCGATGAAAAGCAAACAAATACAAACGGTACAATATTTCCATGATATAAGCTAGACCTCTAATGAGCTGCTTTGTTGGCTTTTCTGCTCGGTGGGCATTTAGCTCTGTGAAATATGATGTTCAAAGTGAAAAAATAATTGTAATTCTCTGTCTGTGTTACAGTAAGAAACTGTTATTCTCACGTTTTTCAAGTGTAGTTATAAAATAATATAGGAATCGTAAGTTGCACTCCTCCATAATTCAAACGTGTTGATTTTAAAGCCATTTGTACATCATTTGCTCTCCAATTTTAGCACCTTGAGCATGATACCCATTGTAGCATAAAATCAACATGCATTGGTCGTGACTCATTCTAGTTTTGTGGGGTCAAACACAGTGAATGGAGAAAGTATTTCGGATAGGGGGGGGGGGGGGAGAAAAAAGCTTGCCAATATTATAGTGTTTACGAAAGGTGTATATGACAAAAGCTGTTATTGAACAGCCTGGGGAGCCTTTCATGCATAGATCTTCTTACTGACAGGTTATTGATTTGTTGGAACTGAAAACAGTTTTGGTTGGCCTCAAGTGAGATGTTTTTAAGGGCCTGAGAGGGGTGTTTACTCGCTGGGTTGTTTGGAGGGTTCTGCTTCCCCCCTTAATGTGTCAACACCTTAAGTAAACCTTGTGAACATGTCTAATGCAAAGTTTCACACAAGTGTAGAGTAAATTTGCCAACAAATTACTTTTAACAAATTACATTGTTTTGATTGTGTTCCCACGAATCCTGATTATGTGCAAAAACAAAATGAATAAAATATTTTCATTTTGAAAACAAAAATAAATTGGAGCAAACTGTATTGTGATAATAAAATAACGTGCTTTAGTAATAAACAATGATCCATTGAAACTGAGCTCAACGTGGTAATATAAACTCTTGTAGTCAGATTCCAACCTTATTTTAAGTATCAAATTCCTGTTATTTGCAACAACAGCAACAACAAATTGTACTTATTCTTTGTTATTATGTCATTCTGGTAACGATACTATTGAATTCTGAATAAGTTCAATCATTGGCAGCCCATACGAGAATGGGGAAAAAACAATTTTTTCAGTGCTATGTGAGAGTTTCAAAGAATACTCTTCATCCATTTAAGTCAGTGGCAGGTCCATAATTCAATCAGAATTTTCACAACTTGACACACTTTCTGTCCTGTGTAATACAGAGCAAGCTATTTAACCCAGAAATGAGTTATACTTGATTTTCTTCAGTTCAATTGAATGAAATCAAATAAACTTGAAGGCTTGAAGGAAATTGAACCCGGCATTTTTTTTTTACTATTGTTATTATTTTTTTATACAAAAAAAGTACATGTATCTGGTATTGTTATGCAGGGAATGTGACATACTCTTTAAATGTAAAAGAGTGAAAATGTCACCCTCTCCCCTGAATTGTGTCACTTTGGCTCTTTTGAGAGTGAAACTCTTTGTGCATCACCCTTTTTGAGTGAAACTGGAACACTCTAAAACTAAAGTTAGTCAAAACAGCCTTAATTAGTCATTTTAGACCGTTTTTGACTAATTTTAGTCAAAATGTGGTCTAAAATTACTAATTAACGCTGTTCTGACCAAGTAAGTTTTTATAGTGAACGAACTGCGGAACTATGATTCAAGTTGAAAATACCTGTCTTTCACGATAAAAAAAAGTTGTTTGCAATATGGGTCTATGGCCGACAAAACGAGTGGTTTTTCACTCTTTTTTACATTTGAAGAGTAATGACAAAGATTTCCAGTATTCTTTTTAGAGGTAGCAAGCTCCTGTCTCTGTGTTCATGAAACTGTGTAACTCTCATTTTCACATTCCTTCTCAATTTAAAAAATATCATAAATCCAACCACGATGAGACATTGGATCATTAACCACGTCACCGTCGGGGAATTTAAAACTACCAGCTTAAATCATCGAGCATGGGTGAATCAATCAAGTCCAACAATGATAATTCCTCCAAAAACATTCTGTGCAAAGATATGTAACTGAATAAAAAAAAACATGAAAGCTCTCTGGGGAATCTGAGACAAAGCAGGAATTTGGAACATGAACAAATATTTACACACATGGTTGAAGTTTGCCTTGATAAGTATGTTGCAGAATGCAAATATTTTCACCCAGCGTGCATGCGTAAAAACAATTGGTCATTGAGAGTGTTGACTGACAGCTGTTGATCTTGACTTTTGTTCTAATTTTTTTTTATGTCTATTGTTGGGTATGCCACCTGTAACCCAGATACAGTCCAACTGTTTCATTAAAATGACTCAGCCTGCAGTACACATTTTATTGCTTGACCCAATTTTACGGTGAATCTAATAACCGTGCGGGAGTTAATGTGTTTTCCTGAAAACTGAAACAAAATGTTACGGGAAGGGAGCAGGGTTTTTGTCAGGAAAATGTTTGCCATGGTTACTAGCATTTGAAAAAAAAGTCAATTTGGATGATTGTTTTGTTTGCTAAGTATATTCTAATGGATCAAAAAAGGCAGTGACTCATCTTCGTTTAAAGGTACTCTATAAATGTAAAAGAGTGAAAATTTCACTCGCTTGCCCGAGTGGTGTCAGTTTGGCTCTTTTGATAGTGAAACTCACTCTGCACCACTCTTACTGGAGTGAAAGTGGAGTGAATTTCACTCTGAATCTTGTGAAAATACATGTTTTTCACTCTAAAAAGAGTTGTCCGCCATATGGCTCCTTGCAAGAGTGGTATGGCGGACAAAAAAGAGTGGGTTTTCACTCTTTTACATTAAGAGAGGTACGGCAGGCATTTCATTTACATTTTGTTTTCTTCAATTCAGTGGTCTTGAAACGCCACAAAAAACTATCATCATCAGCCGTGAAGGAAAAAACCTTGTTCCCAGGCTTACACATGTGGCATTCTGTGGGTGTTTTTTGTTAAGTGGGGTTGACCAAAGATTTTGACTGGAGGGTTGGCTGCAGGCTGGTTGGTGGTATGGATCCAGCTGCAATAACCTTGTAAATTCTGATCTGAATACCGGTGGCTCAGACCAGACCATAAACTCGAGGCTGAGACCAAGTTGGCCTTGCCACCAGGTGAGACAGGAATCTCAACTATTCCGCTATTCACCTGGTCAGACTATGGTCAGACACAGATAACTTAAATATACAATTTGTATACGGTTATTTGGATACATCTAGATTGGGTTTTATTGCTCTAGTGGAGTCAGGAAACACTCAGTAACTGGGTGTGGTTTACAATTCATTCTACAGCTGATATCATGGTTATTTTTTCATTTAAATGAATTTATGGGGGGGGGGGGTGTTTGAAGTTTTCATGTATAATGAGGGTGCCTATATGCGTGGCTTTCAGGCTGTGGACAAACACCTAAAATGACATCCCTGAAATGAAGAGTCAGGTTTCAAAACAATAGGAATTTTATTAATATGACTGAACCTAGGGATGCATTTCTGTTTTTAAAATGGAACTGATCAAATATTGGAAATGGGCAGAAGAGGGTTTTATAAACCTTAAATTGAAACATAAAAATGTGTCTTAAAACAACAAACATCTTTAAGTCAATAGTTCAAGAGCGTTAGACATGTTGACCCGTTGTAAGAGACCTATTTAGGATTGAAGTGTTGTTATTGACAATGCCAGAATCCATTTACTGTTTGTTAGTACTTAACCATTTTGGGCCATAATGAACTTGGATCTCTTCCAAAGAGGCCAGTTTCTTTTGTTGTAGTGAAGGTCAATTTTAAATTGGTAATCAGATCAATTATTTGCTTTAAATGGCAAGCTGTGAGCGTCATTTTAGTAAAACTGCAGGGTGCCAGCTGAAAAGATTAAACCAGTAGGTTGCTGGTGTTCAATCATTGATAATGATCAGTGCAAACGCTGAGATTTTGTTAAAACAATATGTTGTTCGTCAAGACCATGGGCCAAGTTTCAAGGAGCTGCTTAAAAGCACAACACACTATTCTTACCAGGATAAGGGTACCAGCCAAAATACCATGTCACATGTACAATCCTTGACTGGTCTCCTGCTTATTTTCGCTTAGTACAACAAGTCTAAGCAATATTTTCTGCTTAAGCAGCTCTTTGAAATTGAGCCCAGGTTTTTGTTTTTATATTTTTGTAAAAAAAAAAGTGATGGTAAATCACACAAAGGACTCGTCTGTGAAACCAAATGACCCAATGTAAACTCAGTTTATGTACCGAAATAGAATTCTACCGCCATGGTCTAAAAGTCAGGGTATAGACTACACTGCAACAACTGGTGTGATAACACCAACATGGTGTTAATTTTACCAACAATAAAGCCATGGGGGATAATTAACACCATGTTGGTGTTGTCACATATACACCAAGAGAATCAATTTAACACCCCAGTTGTTGCAGTGTAGTTGCAGTGCTCAATACAAAGTCCCACTGCTGAAAGTCTGTTGTGCTTCTCTTGGCATGGGACTATTATTTTTAACTACCTTGTTTCGTAAGTTGTGTGTGAAGGTAGGCCTACTCCTTTCAGGTATATTAAGATTCATATTAAATTGAAATCAATGCCATTAACGTCTTTAACGTCTTAAAATCTTCATTCGGCAGAGCTTGTCACAGATCAATTTCAGTGTTAATGTTCGTCATGCGCATAATCTCCTTAATCTTATAACACAAGTGTACAGTCAGTGGCTTCTGTACAGATAGTCTTAAAGAATCTGTGGAAACTTTACAACTTTGGTGCTTTTTCGTGGGCGGCCAGACTGCGTTACTGCGTCTCACCCCATAAAAACTGCTATTTTGGTGCCAATGTCAAAAGTATTGTATCTTTTATCATAACAAACTATCATTATCAATAACTGTATTTATGAACTTATATTTAAGCATTCATTGAAGTTGGATGTATATATATAAAATCTTGTAACATATCAGAATTCTCTACACTTCTTCATAATAAGTGAAAATTGTGGCGCCCCACGCCAACAGTAGGCACTTCTTGGAAACATTGAAATGGTAATGGAAAGTGGGGACAGTGTTAATATCGATATGATGTGATGTTTTAAACATTCAATCGTAAGAGAAATCATTTTATTATTGTAGGCCAAAGTCGTTATTCGAAAGCTACTCTTCTCTTCTGTTTTGATAAGTAAATCGGTTTTGTGTGGCTTTTGAGAGGTTTTGGGACGTAGCGTCACAATTAACGATCAAAATGTTCACTAAGTTCAATAGTACAATGGAACACATGAATGCACGTGTGACTGTATACAAACAGATGTACAGAAAACATTAAATTGTTAACAGTCTTCCTGTTATTTATTATTTTAATGCAATTCGCCCATCAAAAGGCCCAAAGGCCACTCTAGGTGTGGGCTACTTTTTGAAGGGATAGAAACCTGCCCCTATGTGCAGAAACAAGACATGGCGAGACATAAACGCAAGTCTCTTCACAGCACAGCTAAGAACAGGAAGGGGTAAATGAATCCGTTGCAAGACAAACATGACTGCCTCTTCCCCTATTTGAAGCAATTATAGTTAAGTGTCTTGCTCAAGGACAAAAGTGTCACGACTGGGATTCGAACCCACACCCTGATGACTTAGCCACCAGAACTTGATGCTGATGCACTAAACCTCTCGGCCACCTTTACTTTTAAAGCCTTGGGAAATTGTTTTTATTTATTTAAGATTCATGCAACGCACCCGCTAAACTACTTATATTATTGCACGTGCATGCGCTTCATTATTTGCCAGAAAGTTTGACAAATTAATTTTTTTTCATATTACAGTAAACTGGTATGAACTTTAGGCCTGTCTGTAAAAAAAAGCAATCTGGCTTTGATTAATTGTAAATTCATTTATACCTTGTTTCAAGTTGAAAACTGTGAACACTGTTGTTTGAAATAACTTCAGACATTGACTCTTGAGAAAAGTGCCCTGTGAAAATGTTCAAATAATCAAACTAACAAAAAAAACTGACACAAACCATACGCTGATCGGGTTTGTACTAATAACAAGACTTTAAAAAATGCTGATTGTATTTGCCAAGACAGAAACGCAAGCAAGCCACTCAATTATTTATGCCTGTCTGCAAGATATGAAATGTTTATTACCTTAGAATAAATATCGGGGGTACTTATTGGGGAATATCACCCCTCTAATGAGGTGTTTGGAGTATTTTTTGTGGTCACTTAACCCTCAAGTTAACGGTAGCATTATTTATACAAGGTTAGGTGTACGCTGCGTGACATGATTATGTACACACTAACTTAAATTACGTTCTTACTCTTGTTGGTTTAAAGTTTAAAATAATAACATAATAGGAATGGAAAAGTGTGAGACATTTTCGGTGCATTATTTACGTTTAGCACTGCTGTGTGTCCAATGACAGACCAAATAACTCAGCTATTTGGTAAGAAAACCTTAAAGCAATTTGTATCAAATTTTACTTTTTTTTCATATTTGAAATTCATTGTTTGAGATTGTCATTGATGATAAAAAGATTAACATTGTTATTTCTAGAATATGTATTAAAAAAACAGTTTAAAAAGTAAAATGCAGAATTGATGTGTTAAATAAATATGAATAACAAAATATAAAATCGTGTGCGTGAAACATGGACTCAAATTTTTGTACCTGTGTTTGAGAGCTGGTGTATGTTTGTGTTTTCCCCCCAAAAGGAAACATCAGGAAAGTGCACTGTACCGATTGCCATTCATCTAATTGTATGAATGAACCGAAGCAAGTAATCTCTTCAAAGGACCAGGGTCCCTGGACTTCCCAAGAAGAAATTCTCACACAACACGTGGAATGTGTCTGTGTGCACATGGTGTAAGGTCTTACTCAAATCTCAAAAGATTTTGTGTAACGCTCCGAAAACAGCTGACGAATTGTGACAAATCACTAAAGCAGGTATAGGGCTGAAACTGTCAAAATGCTGCTGGCTGGTTCTGTTTACTCAAAAAACACTGGGTCCTTTTTGTGGTGGGTCACATAATAGAACTGCTCACTTGCCAGGTGTGGGATACGGTGACGAAAAAATCCAACCCTTTTCTCGGGTGAGAAGTTTAGCAAGTCTCAAGCATTTAGAGAGCTCGCGATTGCCAATTTTCAATACGTTTATAACACAGTTAATCAATACAGTGAATTTCTCTGCCCTATTGTAGCAAAAGCTATTGTTCCAAAAGTTAATGCTGGAAATTGAAAGGTGCAATTTTGGCTTTACCGTGTAACTCTTGACAGTCTGCCCACTTTGGTATTGATTTATAAAACAAAACCATCAATAAAACTTGTAGACTATAATTATGCCCATGGCGTCATTTGTGTAGGGCGACCTCTGCCAGAGGTCAAAAGAAGTTTACTCATTGGCCCATCCTGTGCGCCGCGCGTACATAGACGTGTGTGTTGTCCATTGTTTCATCGTCGTTTTACCTCTAAGATGGCGGCGTGATGACGTCAATGATAAGGCTTCAAACAGTACCCATTATATGTATGGTCCAAAAGGCAAACTTAACATTTATCAATTACTTAGTTTTAAAAATGCACTGATAAAATAACTCAACCTATAAGTACTCAGCATTTGTTGTATTTTGCGTCAGGCATGGATTGTGGGTTCCCTGTAATGATTAGCATAAGATTGTTTGGGGGACACTTATTGCACATCTAAATAATAACATACATTTATGCCGTGCTTAATACTACGTTTCTAAGCGCTGTAGTGCTGTTGTCCTCGCAGACTATAGACTCTGTCACTCTCGCCACAGACATATCTATAGCAACGCAGGAGGTCTGCCATGTTGCATTTCTTAGCACAATATCAAGTTCGCTTAGTTCTAGCAACGTGTGTGCATGACGTGCGTGTGTAAAGTAAAGTACTCCAGCATGCCAAGTAAAAACATAGATGGGGAGAGTTTCCATATCCTGCTGCCATTTTCTAAGGGATTTTTTTTAATGGGTGTTGGGCTTTATTTCCCCCCTCTTTTTTTTATATTCCTCTCGTGGAATCGGTTGCAAAAATGATATTTACCAACAGACTTGCTTTAATAGCCAGCCAGTCAATTTGTTGCTTTATTTCCTTTGATATGCATGATTAAGTTGACTAGGTTATTTTAGAGAACATTCCAAAGACTTGTAGTTCTTATGTAATGATTCAATTTCTAAAGAAATACTCAGTGAGTGAACCATGTAGGGTATGGCTCTGGTCGAGCTAAAAATGATGTGTAGTGGTGTAAGGCCATTCCTGCACCACCCCAGCCACAGCGAGAGGAGCTACTTATTCCGTTCTTTCCGTTCTTCAGTTTGAGTTGGTTGCTTTGACTTCAGTTTCAATTAAATGTATGATAACATTCATTTCAATATCGAGCCGTATATAGCTGCACCACTAAAAAACATAGTAAGGGACACTTGCTACAAATACCACAAGTTCGGTGAGTTCAAAATGTGTGTATTTTGTATGTTAAGGAGGCATTAGTACAAATCTCCATTTTATATGAATTTCGTGTCATGTAATACTATAGGCAACTGTTTGTAAGCTGAATGTTTAAAAGTAAAGGTATCGTTTATAACTATAAGTTGTAAACAGAGTTCCTTACTGGGAATAGCCATTTTGGTTCTAGCATGTTGACTGAGGTGTGTTTAATTAAGCTACATTTGTTTTAATAGTGACATAAAACACACCGTAATTTGTACAATATATTTGCACTTCAAGGCGTTTTATTTGTTTACGTAATTAATTATTTGCGGTCTCCTGCCACCTTGAAGCCTAAGAGTCTGCCTTGACGTATGACCCCAGACCTTGGAGTCAAACCATTTTTATATATATACCATGTGACCCTTGTTTACAAAAGAGTGACCTTGTACATTCCAGGGCAATTACTGGCAGGCAAGATACTGCATGGGACATATGAGAAATTTTACATTTTGTATCATAATTTCCACATAAATTCAATGGCTATTAAAATGAGAGCTGAACTAGTTGTGAGATGTGCCCCTTTCCTTCATATCCAAAGTTGATGACAATCGGACAGTGCAATCTCCATAAAATAAAAGATTTAAAGTATTTTCCCATTGAGCCGTGTACAAATCCTGCCTGCAGGAAGTCCAGGTTCTGTGGCTCTTTTGTAAACGTGATGTCACAGGTAACATGGTCTATACGGTACGGGCGATATTTAAAGTGTTTATTGGAGTTCGTATTTTATGTAATTAAAACACATTTCTGCGTCTCGTCACGACTAGGGCATGCCTTGTGGCTGTGCTCTGAATGGCGAATTGTGGACTCGACCTTTCGGCGCGAGCTGCTGAACGCGAGCGTGTCTGGCGAAAAGCCTTTCAGTTGGGTTTAAAAATAACATTTATTTGTGTCGATAAGTTGTATACCGGTTTTATATATTTCATATATTTTTCAGGTATTACCCAGATAACACTTCTCACCAGTGGTAGCCTTGCAAATATACTAAATTGAATTTATTATAGCTGAGTATTTCATTCCTATAATCATAATCTCGCTTGCAGTATACCTTGCATGGATGATTAGTGTGACATGCTTTATTTATTTAGTTGTGATGTAAATAGTTGTAATTAAACGAAACATAAGACTCAACCAAAGTTGAACGCTATCCCTTTTCATTTTTATTTTCGTGTTGCCTTGCACTTGGTCACATTATTGTCCTTAAAAAAAGAAAACATAAGCGGAAATTTCATCGCGCGGCTGGAACTTTCGCGCATTCATGCCCAAACGAACTAAAATTGCGTTTAGCGAGTAAGCGTTGTCAAGCCCAACGTAGACATGAAAATGGCTTTTTTTTCATGATTTCGACACTTTGTAATTGTTCAAAGTGCCTGTTCCTCTCTGTATACATTCTGTCAACCTTTCTGGACAGGTTAGGATATAATTTATAATTTGACCTAAATTAAGGGAGATAAAGTGGCAGCCGGATACGGCATTTTTGCCCAGAACTATATTATTCATAATAACATGGGAAAGGTAACGCTTGACAACGCTTACTCGCTAAACGCAATTTTAGTTCGTTTGGGCATGAATGCGCGAAAGTTCCAGCCGCGCGATGAAATTTCCGCTTATGTTTTCTTTTTTTAAGGACAATAATGTGACCAAGTAGTTTCTTCTCGTCTTCAGTCATATTTGAGTGAACATAATCTGCACAACCCCTTTCAGTCTGCATATAGGCAGATGCACAGTGTGGAAAGTGCACTGCTGAGAGTCCAGAATGATATTCTCACGGATATGGACAGTGGCAAAATTTCTGGCTTAGTGCTGCTTGAACTCAGCAGTGCATTTGACACAGTGGATCATTGTATCTTGCTTGACAGACTGAAACACATAGGCATCGATGGGTCGGCCATACAGTGGCTCACATCATATCTTTCGGACAGATCTCAATCAGTGTGTCTCCCCAAAGCATTATCTCCATCGGTTAATCTCAACTTTTCCGTTCCCCAAGGATCAGTCCTAGGACCACAGTTATTCAATATTTACACACAACCATTGGAAGCCATTATCCAAGATCACCAAATAAATTACCACATGTATGCAGATGACCTTCAATTATATTTCTCTTGTCAGCCAGTACAAGAGGATATAGATGCATCAATAGCAAAGCTTGAAGCCTGTGTTAACGACATTCAACAGTGGATGATAGAAAGTTACTTGAAACTCAATGAGGATAAAACAGAATTCCTTCTCATTGGCTCAAAAAGACAACTCAGCAAAATCACTCCTCCCCACTTCCATATTGGGTCTACCTCGGTTTCTCCGGTTGAACAAGCTCGAAATTTAGGTGTTATCTTTAACTCTACAATGTCTCTTGAGTCACATGTTTCAAGCTGTGTTAAATTGGCCAACTATAACCTTCGTAACATTCGTTCAATTCGACAATATCTAAATCCAGTTGCTACTGAACAACTAGTTCATGCCTTTGTCACTTCATATCTCGATAATTGTAATTCATTACTCTTTGGATTACCTAAAAATCAAATTATTCGATTACAGCGGGTTCAAAATGCTGCTGCACGTCTTGTGACACATACAAGACGGTCATCCCATATTACACCTGTTTTAAGATCTCTTCACTGGCTTCCTGTTCGGGAGCGAATTTCTTACAAAATTTGTCTCTTTACTTATCGAGCCCTCAATGGATTAGCTCCTAGATACATTTCATCCCTCATTCATTCACCCTCTGTCACTCGTCCTGGTTTACGATCATCTAAAGTCCCAAAACTGTTTGAGCCTCGTTCAAAAAGAAGTTGGGGGGACAGGGCGTTTGCAACAGCTGCTCCTCATTTATGGAATTCATTACCGCTGCATATTCAAACCTCCAGTTCCTTAAGTAGTTTCAAAACTCAACTCAAAACACATTTGATGTCTCAAGCTTATTCTCACTCATTGTAACTGCCTTTCTTTGTAATTTTTCTTGTATTTATATGGTAGGGTTTGTCTAAACTTTTTTGTACTTTTGTTTTCTTGTTGGCGCCTTGAGCACTCTTCAGGTGGATATGTGCGCCTTATAAATTTTGCTATTATTATTAAAGGTAAACAAAAACGTACTGATGACAAGGTCCGGGAAAGGAAAAGTTTACGATGTGTTTCACTTTTGTGCAAAGCATGTTATGCGGACTTGGCAAAAGTTAGGCCTACTGTTATGGGCTTCCTTATATTTGATAAACTGTGTAAATAGTTACACCGTGGCAAAACGTTCTGCAACTTATTTTGTATGACACTTCGGCCTGATGTATTAATTGCATCATAACTAAAATCAGCAAGAGCCACTAGTTAAGAATGCTTTGTGTGATAAAAAAGTATTTTTGTGTGACTTAAAGTATGGGCAGTGGCCTAACAAGAGGGTGGGGCTGGAGCCCCCACCCCCCCCCCCCCCCGCTCAGAACCCTTGCCCCTCCCCAATGAGATCGAAAAAAAAAATACAAAAACGAATACATGAAATGCCCCAAAAATTATTTCTTTGCCCCCACCCCCAGCCAAATGAAAATGTCTGGTTACGCCAATGAGTGTAGTGGTATCAGCCCGAGGTGTCAAAACGCGAGTTATAGAAAGATGCCAACTGACCTACTTTTGCACTGAGGTCATCCCAACCTGAGCAGTGCCATGGTTTCTGATGGCCGTGAACAAACCATGACCAAATCAATGTATACCAGTTACCACAAAGCACTATATTTGCACAACCCCCCAAAACCTGACAGAGCCTATCAATTTTCCTTTTGGTCTTGTTCTTTTCAGGCCTTCCCTCAGATTTTGCCGAAAATCTGGATAAATAATTTCTGTTTGACAGCCCTTTTTGTTCTAATTTGTAAGCCTAATTTCTTCAAGGTCGGTAAAACTTTTCACTTACTTAGGAAGTCTGTGAAGCTGATCCATCAATTGTTCTGCAAGGATCCAAAGATCCAGACCCGATATAAATGACTAGCTTTATAGCAAAGGAAAATACTTTTATTTGTTGCTTGATTTAGCTTGATCGAGCATCACTGGTGACCCAAAACCATCGTCTTGTTAGGATGGGGGTAAGTTCAGGTGAAGGCCATGGATATCGGACGTTCATTTTACATCAATATTTCCGTGCATTTAAAGATTTCTGAAAATACTTCAAGAAGACGATTTCAATCTTTGGCCATCCTGTGTGAGTCATTTAACTTGTGCTGTAAAATTTCCCAAAATTTGCTTTTTATTACCCAATTAGCAGTGGTGAAAGTGGGCCTTGTCATTTGGGGAGGGGGGCAAGTGGGGGTAAAGGACAAAGTTCGGGGTGGCCTTTTGATGTATAGGCTAGAACCATTCATTTGTGAATTCTTTCGATCTCATTTTTTTTGTGGGGGTGAGAGGGGGAAGGGTTCCCGATAAAATTAGGTTCTTTTGCTGGCACATTGTCAGTCATTTTGACTGACACCCACAACTCAAATATGATTTGTTATTGTTTTTATTTTAAAGAAAACCTAACAAAGAAAAGGAATTATATGTTTTTCAGTTTCAAACCTTTCCACAGTACATTTGTGATGTAAAAAAAAAATTAATCCAAAATGATGAGGGAAAATAAGTACCTGCCTAAATTGCACCTCTATTCTCTCTTTCAATCATTTCTGGCTTTTATTTGAAAGAATCCCTCAGAATTCTGTCACACTGATTGAAAACTTGTCCGGTTGAATGAAAAAAAAAATTGAACTGTCCTTGTAAATGAGTTGACCCAGGTTGACAGCTGCGCCTTCGTCAGCCCATTGAACCAAAACCACCGAAATGGACAACAATAGGTCCAAAAGGCCACCAATTAAATACCACTGATAGACACAATAAACCTCAATGCTGGGAAAAGGCAGAGTGGTCAATCATTAACATCGAGACTGACCTCCTCTTCTGACTGGCCAATTTACACAGAAGAATACTCTGAGTTCACAAAGGTGACAAGGTACTCTGGTCATTGCAGTTGCAACAAGAGTTATTATGCATATTCCTGGTTGAATATCAGATAGCAGTATTTAATCAAGTTTTTGTAAGCCATGCTTTACTCTACATTGATGAATGAAGTAATGGGTTGGTGACCGGAAAATGTATTTTAAAGGTTATTGACCGCTTGTTCCTTTCAAAAAATGTAAAAGGGGGAAATGTGTAAGTTGATGACAAAGGTCTTAAAGCTTGTAATTTAATTACATTTGATACAGTCGGTGAAGACTTGACAGGATGTGGCGTTAATTGTTTGTGAAAAGAAATAGCAGGTAATTTTAATGAAATAACCACTTTTCCAGAAGCTGGCATTTTATTTTCTTAATTTGCTGAGTGATAAGTGGACATAACAGAAATTCAACTTCACATTTTGATGCGTTTGTAAAACAATGTCTTCTTTTGTTTAAAGTTACTTTCTGTAATGATTTAAATAGATCTGATTATTCCAAAACAAGTATATATATTTTTTCGTTTTCTTTTTTTCTTGCATAAGCATGTTAGATCCATGCTATTTAAGAAACATGACCAAAAAACCTGGCAGATTGTCAAAGTTGTGCTGGGCTGAATGTGAAATGAATGTTGAATATGGGAATGTTGTCAAGAATGACAAATAATGTGTCATGACAGCATTTGCCATTGTATTTGCAGGTAGACATTCTCGTTCAGATCCTCCCTCCCTTTCAGCAACTGGAAGTACCTTATGAATTAGTAGATTTAAAACCCAAAGCACACCACATTTGTCAAAACAGACCATATACAGAGTGTCTGAGCAAATACGATTACCGTTTTCTCCTGGAAGTGACATTATAACAAACTTTCTTTCTCTCCAGGCCTAAAGGCAAAGAACAGTTTCCATGTCCGCATTGTTACAGGATTTTAGTGATTTAGGGCACTTGATTTCTATTGTGTAACTCCCGCACAGTTGGCTTCAGAACTCCTGACGAAAGAAAGTCTCCATTCATGATTACCACAATAGGGATAGGGGTGACTTGGTAGCTGGGACAGGCAATATCTTTAACTAAATTTCTCCGTTTCCTCTTCTATAGGGCAAGAGCATAGCTCAGTTTGTGTAATTGTCCACACTCTTTGATCATTTGTCGTTACAAATTTATGTCCAGATGTAAAACTAGATGTAATAAATAAAATAATATCATGACAACAAATGCAACGAAGTGTGTCTTTAATGGTTCTCATTTTTTTCGAAAGAAAAGAATTGTTGACCTGGAATTTGCTCTAAACAGTACCCTGTGCTTGCCAGTGGTAGAATGGGGACCAGTCGGCTCAGTGTCCCATGTTCATCCAATTTTCGACTTTTCCTTTTTCCTTTCCCTTTCTTCGCAAAGCATTAAAAAATGCTTTGCCTTTATAGTTTTGCCTATTCGCTCTACTATTGGCACCTACCAATCCACCTCTACCCATTGGGTCAGCAATAACCAGCCCTGTGGGCTTCCAGACCACCCTCATCATTTATTATTTTCTACAAAATCATCGTTTTTTGTATGTTATTCACATGAGAGTGAAAATATACCAACCAACAAATCAAACCAATCAAACCTGTTTAGATCTCTTGCTTTTCTTTCTGTTCTTTTTCTTTTAAAAGTTTTCTCATGGATACTTGCTGAACGACCTCTGAAAGGTTGAAGGCGCTGTCAGACACATCAAACAACATCCAAGGGTGGAATCTCATCAGCTTGAAAAGGGATTCTCTTTATCACCGTTCTTCAAGATGCAGTCTCTCTATCTACAATCATGTGGTTTCATGATCCTCAACATTAGAGTCTAAGTTTATGTTTCTTACAAAAAAAACAACAACACTGGGTTGGATAAAGTCTTGCATCTTGAAACAAAAGAGTCATCCTTCCCTATCTTGGCGAAAAGAGAAACAACATGTATGAGTCTTTGTCGACCATCCTTGCTCTGTGCTTACATACTGCAGGTGACACGACCCATCTGGGACATCTGGAGTTTATAGTTCCATGGTTGGGACAACTTTTCCACAAGTTGTCATACCAGAATAGCAGTCACTCCAAAGGTAACAAACCAATTCAATTAGTCAAACTTTCAGTCATGTGCAATTGATTGCAACAAAAGCATGCAAGAATAGACCGAACAATTCAAACCCCCATAAAAAAAGATTTCATAGACTTGTTCTGAACACACCGCCCTCTTACCACTTAAGAATAGGGAAGACTTTTAAGAGGCGTCTCTTTTGAATGCGATTTAACGTAAAGAAGAGTTAGAGGCACTTAGAAAAGAATAGCTGCGAGGATGGAAGGACTAATAATAGTAAAATCAAAGGTGGTCCTGTGAGCATCAGACAGAAGAAAGACAACTGGGTGGTTGAGTTTCTCCTTGATGTTCTTACCGTCTTTGAGGAAACCTCTACGGTAGCTAGAGGGCTCCTTGAAGTCGGTAGAGAGTTAAACCTTCCAATGTGATTGAAGGCACGTCATCAGAACAAATCTATATATTAACACAAGACAGACAATCATGACAAAGGGAAAGTCTTAAGATGGTGTACGGGGGTACTTTTGATGGCTTCCCCACCCTGCAACCAAAAGTAAAGATAGCTGTTAGTAACACTGGTGTTTCAGGATTGTATCTTTCTAAAAGGAAATACCAAAAACAACGCAACATCTATAACTGAACTGAAATGGGGAAAATGAAAGAATCGCAAGTACTTTTTACACAAAGCCTTTTTGGGTCCTCTTTTACACTGTTAAAAATTTCTTGTACATTTACAGTAGTTTCTTATGTCAATTAGGTACCACAAAGGTGACTTTCTCGGACACTAGACATTATTCTGTGTTGTAGTTCAACATAGGTTAAAGTTCTGTTGTCATCTAACAACGGTATCTACTTATTAATTAAGTAGATTCTACTGTTTAATTGTCTGTGCGTCAACAGATGGCGTTTGTTAATATACTACTGTTCCCTGTTGCCCAACAATCACTGCTTGTGTCTAGACAATACAATTGTAAGTGTACAATGCAATTTGGGGTCCGTTATATTTATTTTGCCTGATCTGTTCCTAAAATGAAATACCTCTTTCCCGCATGTTTTATTGTTAATTATTTAAAAGTACCGAATCTGCAATTTAAAGTTAGTAGGCTTAACTGCCTAAAAAAAGCAGTTGGTGTTGATGTAAAATCCCGCAGTTATCTACAAAAACAAATGTTAGTAGTCTCCGTAGGACCGTCAAAATGTTTGAAACATTATAAAATTAATTGAAACAGTTGTATTGAGTTACCTTTTACTCATTAATAAAAAGGTGACAAATTTATAAAATACTTACTTTTTCTGGTGAAGATTTACTTTACAAAAAACGTTGCTACTTCTTTCAGAGTAAACAACGAACACACTTTATTAAAAAAAATAGGCCTCCAATTTGACAATGAGGGCGCTGTTGACTTTTTGCAGTACTTTTTTTTCAACAGTTAACGTAAATGGACCATTGGAAATTTCATAAGATGCTGCTATGAGATTATAAAAAACGCAGTGAATAGTTGCAAAAGATTTTGACTGGACGGCCATATTTTAATTTGTATGAACCAATACAATATTCAAATGTAATGTTGCTGTCTGTTATTATTATTATTATTATTAATATTATTATTAATTACTATTATTATATATTTTTTCCTTCTTTTTTGGGGGGAGGGGGATGTGTAGTTCAGGGGTGGGGGTAGGCTGGGGTAGGGGTAGGACGAATGTACATGCAATTCTGCTGGTAAGTGATGACATTTTTGAGCCGGAAGTGCAGTGTAACGAATGATCATGTACATGTATGTATACCATTCATTTACATTGCACTTCCGGCTCAGGATTGCATGTAAATTCGTCTTACGTATAGACCATGTGACCCTTGTTTACAAAAGAGTGACCTTGTACATTCCAGGGCAATTACTGGCAGGCAAGATACTGCATGGGACATATGAGAAATTTTACATTTTGTATCATAATTTCCACATAAATTCAATGGCTATTAAAATGAGAGCTGAACTAGTTGTGAGATGTGCCCCTTTCCTTCATATCCAAAGTTGACGACAATCGGACAGTGCAATCTCCATAAAATGAAAGATTTAAAGTATTTTCCCATTGAGCCGTGTACAAATCCTGCCTGCAGGAAGTCCAGGTTCTGTGGCTCTTTTGTAAACATGTGATGTCACAGGTAACATGGTCTATTCACTGCCATCTTTAAGGTCAAACGCAGCATCAAACGTGTTTTGTAGCTGTTTTATACTATATATGCTCATGTCATAGTAACGTCATACGCATATTGGTCTACGGGAATTAATATCCTCATGGTATGTGTATGAAATTGACTTCAAATTGTTTTTCCCATCTGTCTGCCGTTACAAACCTGTAAATTACATTTACCTCTTTTTGTAAAATTTCTCAAACAGTAAAATAAATCCAAATTTATAGACCCTTCCCATGAAAAATGCAAACTGCACGTCACACATGCGCACTAACACTACTGGCGGGCAAAACGAGGGAATATCGCTGCTTTTTGTGTGGGGATAATGGTGGCGTGACGCACACGCGTTTGTGCGTCTGCCTAGCGCACAAGTCTATGGAGTTTGCCCACCAATCATGTCTGTACGCATGCGTGAATGTAATCAGCATACTTCATGGGAAAGGCTAATTATTGAGTAGAGTAGCTTCAAGTTTCGACCCTAGCAGAATCTTTTTTTCAAATTACATCAGCAAAGGCACCATCACATCTTACAAGGATTATAAAATGACAAGAAAAAACACATTCAACGAGTTCATCACTTCCAACATCTTTTAATTTCGAGGAAGGCAAGATATTAACATTTTTGTTTTGCAACTTTTTTCTTCACTGCATAAAAGCATTCGTAATTTCTCTCATACAAAACAAAGTGAAACGTGAATTTTAAATATCAATTATTGTCATTAGCTTTTATATGTTTTTGTTATATTTATATATATTAACAAGTACATTAAGTTGGGTTCTATATACACTGTAACACCTTCTTGAGTAATTCACAATAAAGACAAAAAAAATGGTTTTGCAAAATGCGTTAATTTTCCTCTAATAAACTTACTTTTGTTCGTTAAATATTTTTTCCAAGACGCCGTATGCAAAAGAATTTATATCATTAATCTTTGGTCACTGAGTTGAAAACTTTGTATTTCGCATTACATACTTTTATCATCGATAACTAACGGGAGACTTTTGAGACGCTGGCGGCAGCAGACACAACGGTCCTTTTTGCCAGTTCTGAGCGTGCGCGCACATGCCAAGTATTGCGCGAGGTTCTGAGCATGCGTACTACTAGTGAGAACCGTGAAAAAGGAACATCCAAAAGTCTCCCATTAGCCCAACTGCCAGCAGGGTTGACTTTCTAATTGGTGGTTTCCTTCTGTTTCTTCAACCATTACGACTCGTGAATTGTTGTGGAATTCTGTTCCTTTGATAAAAACTTGTCCCTACCCCACAATGGAACCTTCCGATGTCCATCACAATCCTTGACTTGGGTCCTTTTTAAACCACGACTTCGGGTTTGGCTTCGTCAGTAATTTTGAAAATATACACTTTCGGTACGGTACATCAACCAGGTGCGTAAACCAGAGCCAAATCTTAAGCCTAAGCCTAAGCCGTGGTTTCATAAAGGCCCTGGACTGGTACCCTGTCTGAGCCCCCAGGCCCCCACCCTTTGGCTATGCCACTGATCAAATAGACAAATACATGCAATGACACTGTGTTCTGTGCAAAGATTATAGAGCGCCATAGGCGCAAGATGGGGGAACTCTGGCTGAAATATGAAATCTCACAGGGCGCCATTTCGGCAAGTGACTCTATTGATACAACACTGATACGTGCGGACCAGTGTAGACAATGACAATTGCTATCAATGGGAAACACAGGCATTCACTTACGGAAATGGCGCCCATGCATATTTCACTTTCCAACAGTAGATAAAGGCCCAGTTCCCCATCTTGCGCTCTATAATCTTTGGTTCTGTGTACAAATGTTTTGTGTACATGCAATATAACTTCCATACTGATAATACACTACATCAGTGTGTGTGTATACACACACTATTAACGGCATGCTATAATTAAGTGGGTCAAAGGTGAATCTATCCTGTTGTTAAGCCATTGCGTCACACGGAGTGCGTATCTGCTGCACGCCCAAAGTTTTACCCTACTTCCGTTTCCACAGCTGGCTTACGTGTGTAATTAAAAAAATAAAATAAAAAATCACCCATTTCATAGTTCAAAAGCATTTCTTATTACAGAAACTTTGAATTTTGAGAAGTTGAAGAATGTGTGTAAAAGCCAAGTCCAATACTGAAACTTTTCTTGCATAAATCGTCAACGAAAAGCTAGCCCAATGCAACTCCCATGGGCTTCTGGTAATCAGTGGAGCCAGTTTAATGATGGAATTATGTCACACTTAACGAGCAGGATACATGCCACCAGCGGGTTCTAAAAGACCGCTACTCAACATCAAAACCTTCTAACCATCTTGAAAGTTTGTCTAAGTAAGGACTGTAACTGGTTTAGCTTAGAAGTGCCGAATCCATCAAATTCATTGCTCCAATGTTTTTTTCACTGTATGCGAGCTTTTAAATTACACTTTTGGAATATAAAAAAGATCAACTGAATTGAGTTGAAATTCAGGTGAACTGTTTAAGATGTTTTGGTCAGTAATAATGATGTGGGATTGCTAATTCTCTTGTATGAGTGGCTTGCCTGCCATAGTTAACTCTTAGAGAAATCTGCAGCCTCGACACAACAAACCATTTGTCATAATGCACTGATTATGGGCTCACACATGATTCAATTCAAATCAACCATTTACTTTGTCTCATGATTTGACCATCAAGTGCGATGCTAATAGCTCTGTAGAGGTAGATTTCAACCAACCACTGCATATGCTATCAGTTAAACTTGCCCCCAAAACTCCAGGCTGTGCACAGCCAACAACAAGGGGCTTCAGAAGTGAATGCGAAGTAACAACGTTCCTGCTATTTTTCCGTAACTACCAAGTACAAAAATACCACCTTTCATTCTCGATAAAATATATCCCTTTATAACAATCCCTTTATAACAATCTCCTTCGCTCCAAGCTCAATGATTAAAATTACTCAGTATCCTTTGGGAAGACTCTGATATTTGTAAATTTACTTCATACAAATGAGCTAAATTATATTATTAACCATAGAAAAACAGACAGGTTCTACACGAAAAACCCAAACAGGTGATGCGATAACTGGAAGAACCTTTTGTAATTTTTACAAACACTTACTTTTTTTTTCTGAGGAAAACATTTGAGTTGTTTTTATTTCAGCAGCAAGCTGCTTTGGTGATTATTTAACAGCAGCATTTCGTTATCAGAGCAGCAAGGACGTATCTAATAAGTCATTTATTGATGTTTACAAATGTTTCTACAAATGAGTTTCTGAACAGTGATTAGCCAGAACCTGTCAGATGAAGTTGAACTCTGATGGTAAATACGTCTACACTCGATCATTAATAAACAATTTTGTACTTTGGATATACGTTTGATCTACAAACAATGTTTCAGACATCACAAACAGTTAAATTTGATTTGGTTAAGGATTAGAAGAAATTACCATTCAAAACATGTGAAAAACAATGCACATTAATCCAAATAATAAACAGCATCTTTTTTATAATTCTATCTTCTCGATAAATGTACAGCTGGATTTTAATGTAGCTATTTTTGTGTTGATTAGCCTTAGCAGAACCCTTGGCTGATTAAGTCGACCCAATTTTCAGACTGTGTATAAATTGGCAGGGCCGATTAAATTGCCCCCTTTTTTTTAACGCATTTGTAGTGGTTACAACATACCACGTGACCTTAAAATGACCTTTGTGATGAAAGTTCAAGTTGTGACCAAAGTAAAGTTTGGGAAAGCCAGCTTTGAACTTGTCCATGCCTTGACTGCAGTCATCGAGTCTGGAACTTGGTATTTGCAATTTCTAATAAGTAACGATTTACAACTTAAAATGCAAGGCACAGATTTCTCACAGGAAACTACCGTTGGGTAATGGAGCGCTGTAACCAATGGAGCCAGAATGAAAAAGAGTCTGGCACCTTTTTCGGTATTAAGACAATCAGTATTCATAAGTGCTATAGGATACAGGGATCCCTTCCCCACCAGCTGGCTAGTGATATGTAGACAATGCAATACGGGATACAGGAGAAGATCCAACAGTCACATCTGTAGCTACATATTTCTCAGCTACTTAACAATTTGCTTAATATTTAGGTATTGCACATTCAATGC
The DNA here is from genome assembly GCA_911728455.2 of Marthasterias glacialis. Taxonomy (NCBI): domain Eukaryota; kingdom Metazoa; phylum Echinodermata; class Asteroidea; order Forcipulatida; family Asteriidae; genus Marthasterias; species Marthasterias glacialis. The sequence continues at coordinate 20,798,466 of OU452228.1, forward strand.
AGTTATGAACGCTTATACATATACATGATATGAAGGTGAAAGCAGTACAGGAAGAAATCTACAAATGAAAGCTCTTTGTCTAGGAAAAAAAGAAGAAGACAAAAATAGACTTAAAAAATGATAACTCTTACACTAAATAGGCAGTACAAGTCATGTGGTGTGTCGTGGTGTTTCTGATTGGCATGGTGTGTGTTTGAGTCCCGGTTGTTCTGCTTGTGTCACTTGTGGCCTCTAAGCAAGACACTTAACCATTATTGCTTCGTCTTTCGGATGGGATGTAAAGACGTAGGTCCCGTGTATTGTGTAATGCACGTAAAAGAACCCTGTTCACTTATCGCAAAGAGAAGGGGTTCCTGGTTTGATTGGCTGCAGATAACACCACAGCACCTTGTAAACTGTTACATGGTGCTGTGTAAAGGAACAGGACTAATAATTTATTCAACTCCACATACCTTGCAGAAAACGCTTCCAGAGCACCCATCGGGTGTGATAAGGCATTGTGTAAGAATTGCGTATTATTATTAGTAGTAGTATTACTAGGTAGAAACCTGCAATAACATGTGGTAACCTGCCAAGGTCTTTACACTAAATGTACCACCCCTTTTTGTGTCTTAAAGCCCCAGCTCAACATGGTAAAGTGTCTGTAAATGCTTCCATTCTTTGCACAAATCAAGATATTTGTAATAAAACCAACCTGTGAAAATGTCAGCTCATTTCGCTGTTTTATGTGCAAGAAAACGGTAAAAATGCATTCAGCATTTTTGTACGCATTCCTATAGGCAGACTTTTGGTCTCAATGAAACGAAAACTAATTTTGGATCTTATTTCATTTATTATTCAAAAACGACAACACTTCAGGCAGAAATATTTCAGGAAAAGTTTTCTACCATCATTATCTTCATACCATGTAAGGTATATGTAAATCTGTGAACATTTTATGTTTTTCTTACCAATGTTGAGCCGGTGCTTTAAAGGGACACTGCTTTCGGACTGGGTGCTTTTGGATTATACAAAGCGTTTGTCATGGTTGGATAGATATTGGAAAAGCTTATATGTTAAAACTGTTTCATTTTGACTCTGGTCTTGCAAACATTGTTCTGGTCTAGTGAAAGTTTTGAACTACAAGCCCTACGGTCTAGAGGACTTTCCGCCCAAATTCGAGCCCTGAACTGCTAATATTAGCAGTGTTTAAGTATACCCATGTCTTGCAATTCTTGCAAATGGTTTGGTAGAGTCCCCCCCCCCACCTAAAAAACAAACAAACAAACAAAACAAAACAAGAACAAAACAACAAAACAAACAAACAAACAAACAAACAAACAAACAAACCAGGTTTTCTTTGCCCCCACCAACCCCTCCCCCCAAAAAAAACAAAACAAAAACAAAACACCCCAAAATCTCTAGTTCCGCCACTGAGCAGGAACCTCGAGGAGACCGACTGTGCACACTACAATACTAGTCATGAAACCTTGTATTGTTCATACAACAATAGCTACAGCGGATCATACAAGATGACCGAAGATCGTAAATCTACACTTTTGTGATATAAATTGCTGGTAAATTCTAAAAAAAAAAAAAAAAATACTAATGGTTTGTTTTTAATCATATTTCATAAATACATCTTGTTAAATAGTTAGAACTAAATAAACAACTTTTCAATGATATTATGGACAGAAAGGAAAATTTACTCTTTATAAATGAAGCACAATGAAAAATCAAGATTTGATAACTGCTATCATGATGGCAATATTTAACATTTAAGATAAACACGGACTTCATCCCTTTACACTTGATAAGAAAAGTGAAATGCAACCAACAATGAAATTCTTCTGAATATAAAATGATTAAACTTGATATAAATTTTCATCCAGCAATCTACCCCAACTCCCTCGTCAGCAGAGCCCACCTCGGTGATCCCACCCACAACCCCCATGAGCTGCCTCCACACCTCTCTAAAGCTTGAATACACTTGAGTTGAAGTTACTATATGTTCACAGAAATCAAAAGGACATCTGTCATACCAGGCCAGGCCTCGACTTTCACCATTGAAAGGGCAAGGCCATTTTCATTTGGGGGGAAAAGGGCATGATCATTGCAAAATCTATGGGAAGCTATTGAAGGGTTACCAAGACCAAGACCAGGGCAACAGTGGCCATGGTCTCCGTGTAATTCCAGGCTTGCCCAGCTGATGGTCACAGTAGTGGAATTCATAGATACGTTTGCAATTGTTCAAATTAAATTCTGTCTGATTATTTTACTAAATGACAGTCATATTTAGATTACCATAAGAAGCGTATTGGAGCTTCAACAGACGCCAGAGTGTCAACTCACCTCCAAAGTCCCAAACCTTCTCCACCCCCCCCCCCCCCACTGCCTTGGCACAAAACTCATCCCCACCCCCAAACTGATAGATAACTTCAGATATAGCCATTTTGATTTGGCCGAACAAGCAATAATCCCCATGTAGACACATTGATAACAATTGTTATTTTGAAAACAGTCAAGGCAATATAGTGCCCCAGATATGCCAACGTGGACGTCAAACTTATATTTGTTAAAACTAGATGCTTTGACTAGAGTAAAGAAAGAAATCTCTCTTAACCAGTTGGCGCCGGATGCCGTGTATCAACGCAAAAATATTTTTCCGAGCCAGCAAACGGGTGACGTGAATTTTGTATTTTTGTGCGAAGCATGGAACAAAGGCCCCCCCCCCCGCACATTCCACTACGGAGCGTGCACAGAGCATACACATTCATAAAGCGGCAGTTTGCGCTTGAATATTTTGCCGAATATCTGCCATTATGCTGGGGTTATTGTGAAATCCAAGATTCCAGACCTTTGTCCTTTTGTTCCAGGTATAGTACCAATCCTATGCCATAGCTCACAGCCGATGTTTTGCAACTCACGCTGCATGGATTTGACATTTTCTACTTCTACTTTGTTACTCGGCAGGATCCTCAAGTTAGGTCGTAAACGCCAAGGAGCAATCATAGTTAAGTTGCTCAAGGACACAAGTGCCGGGACCGAGACTCGAACCCACATTGTGTGGACTAAGCCACCAGAACTTGAATTCGGCGCGCTAGACCGCTCGGCCACAACACGCTTTCTCGGTAGGGAAAACAAAACTCACGGCGCAATAAAGAGAATCTTTGTTCTCTTGGCTTTGTCAAGTCAAGGTTTCTTTGTGCCAGCGGTACTCTCAAACAAAATTGATTCCGGCAATTCCGACAAAATAATCCCACCAGGGGAATCGGGGAAAAAATGGAAGAATCCCGGCAGCAACTGGTTAAGCATGATTATTCCATTTTGATTTAGCCAAACAAGCAATAATCCCCATGAAGACACATTGATAACAATTGTTATTTTTAAAACAGTCAATGCAATATAGTGCCCCAGATATGCTGACATGGATGTCAAACTTATATGATTAAAACTAAATGCTTTGAGAACTCTCTCTTTAGCATGAATTTTCCACTTCCATTTGCCAACACTTAAAACTCAAGCCTCATTTACAATGACGTAAGATTCTCTTGCACTGTGTTACTACTGGCTACTCTGAACCGGTAGAGGGCAGCATTCATAAATGATGGCATTCAAAAATTGAAACAGGCCATTATTGCTGGACGTCCATAGTACACGCATCAGCTCTTGGGAAGTTGAAATCAGATTAATGACCCTATTCACCTGACGTCATCATCACGATAATCTTGGTGGCGCCTATTCGGGAAGCGGATGTTCCCGTGTGCTATAACACTGAAGTGGCATTTTAGGCAACATGGCCTTGACACGCTTACTGGTACCTTTGTGTGCAATTTGACTCCCAAAGTGGCGAGAGCGTGGCCGACAGCGGCCGCGTTGGCCGACAGTGGCCGCGTTGGCTGACAGTGGCCGCATTGGTGCTAGGGTTCAATACAAGTAATACTCACATCTCATGTCGAGTGGTTTCTTCAGTGGCTTAAAGCGGCTTCCTTTTGTTCTTGTGCAGTGATTTGCGCGGCGAGGTCAGCAAACTTTGCTACGTAGTCGACACTGTTCTCATTCATCATACACTGTAAATGAGTGTCCACCTAAAAAGGAAAAATACAATACGTTGAAATCACACGGTCTCTTTTTCGACATCATTTTAAGGTTGAGTTACAGCAGAATCACACTTCACAATAAAATTGCTTTATACTTTAAGTAAGATTTGAAACTTTGCATGGTGGGAATACAATCTAGTAATTTTTTGTGGTGACGATCAGAGTATACTGATCGAAATGTCGAGTTGTTAAACCATCGGTTCTTTTCAGAACCACCCCAACTCATTAAAGATAATTTCATGGTGTCACCACACAAGCTTTATATTTTGTTAGGGATTTTGTACACATTCATATGCATGTTTATTTCAACTTCTACTTTCTTTGACTGAAAACCAGTGAACTTTCGGATTGAAACTATAAAACAAAAAAAGAAGATTTTTGATGCTTTTTTTGTAAATTTTGATTCTATTTCTACCTATGATATAAGTATATTTTAATGTGATGACATTTTGATAAGATACAAAAACCTTCAAAAAGCAAGATCTTTCACTAAGATATGAAATCATAACAATGATATTGAGGCACTCGACTTTGATATATTTTGTAATTATCAATGACTGAAACAATGATATTGAGACACTCGGCTCTGATATATTTTGTAGTTATCAATGTTTCCTTACATCTCTTGACATAGTTGAATCTCTTGACGAGTCATTTAGGATATTGACAGGTGGGATGGACAAGGACACTGTATTGATGATGTTCTGCCGCTCTTTCTTCTCGGGTGATTCAAGATGTGCAAGGATGCTACTCAGTGAAACATCTGGAGCCTGTATATGGGGACCAATCAAATCCATTTACCAGGCAATGCTACTCATATACCACCCCCCCAAAAAAAAAAATTTTAAAATAGAGAAAAAATATGACAAAGTATTATTTTCAGCGTGCATTGCTAAATGCAACCAAATAAGATCATGTTTAACCATGGTTGAATGGGCCGGCTCTAGAGGCTGAACAATTAGGAATTTTTGTTAGTATGAAAAAAAAAGTTTTACATTTTGTGTGTGTGTGTGTGTATCGGTCCGCAATTTGCGGAGAACGTATACTGGAATTCTTTCCAATTTTAACGAAATGCTTTTGTTTCTGTCCAATTGTTTATTAATAATGAACAATGCTCACAATCTGCACATCAAACACGGCAAGTCAAGTTTCTAAAATGTGCTTTTCCAACCAATTCCATTTCCACCCATTGCCTTTCATTGACAGTTTCCGTCAGACCTTGGCCTCGATTGGTTAAATTTAAGCCTAAACATTGAAGAAGGATCCTTGTAAATTGTTTGAGAGAGTCGAGGTTAAAAGGGGAACTTCGCAGCCTTCTTTTCTCAAACCAAATGTTGTTGAAATCAAAGGAAGATTAACTGCTAATCTTCTCCTTTTTGTTTGTGACTTTCATAAAATCTAACCATTTTTGGTCCCGTACTAACATGAACACATGAGCCAACTCTAAATGATGTTGCGCACTTTTCTACAAAGGATTACCGTCAATGATGTGGAAATAAAGTCAGTATATGTATACAGCTCATATGACATTTTTGGGTGTTGTGTCATGGATGAGCGGTCAAGCACACCGGACTCAAGCTCTGGTGTTTCTGATCAGCAGACTGTGGGTTCTAGACACTTGTGTCCTTAAGCAAGACACTTAGGCACTGCTTCGTCCTTCAATTGAGACGTAAAGGTGTAGGTCCCGTGTGTTGTGTAGTGCACGTAAAAGAACCCAGTACATTTGAGGGGGTTTGCCCTGGTGTTTCTGGCATGGTTGGCTGCATTAAGTTTGCATCACAGCACCTTGTAAACCATTACAAGGTGCTACATGTACAAATACACATGTAAAATAGGTCTTAAAATTCCAAACATGGCTCTGCATACCAGTAGATGAAATACTGAGTGCTTTGCGCGGGAGTGAGACGTGCTATATAAGAACTGCATATTATTATTACTAATTTTTCATTTCACAGAAATGATATTACAGAAAAATATCGCTGATTCAAAATGTTGAAATGTTCTTGACATATTTCCGGAAAAAGGAAAAAATTAAATATGAAAATAAATAATCGTACCTCTCCATTCAGCCACTGGCTATCCAGACTAAGAGAGCCAAGTTTGAACGGCGATGACGACGGACTGGTCATATGCAGTGGGGGAGTCGTGGTACCAGACTCTCGTCCTGGAGATAAGGAAGGAAGCTGCTGGTTGAATCCTAAAATGTTGGTGTGGAGAAAAAAAGAAAAAAAAATGCAAAATACAAAATGATTGAAGTAGTTACTTCAGGTTGGCTGAGTTGGTTTATTCCCCCCTGCTTTTCACCACGGTGACCCTGGTTCGGATCCCAGACCGGAGCCTCGCATGTGGATTGGGTTTGCAGTCTCTGACTGACTGTGTTGGTTTTCTTTATTTGGGGTTTTTCTCCCCACATCTACAACTTAACTTTCTTCACCATCTTCTTTAACTCAAAGGTATCTTCAGGCCTATGGGTCATAGTGCTAGTCGCTTTTGACAGTCATTTGGTTTAATTACCAGAAAGATATAACAGTAACACATTGTTTCTATACAGGATATGCACAGCCGTTTCCCTACACTAAACTTACGGCCGTTTTGACCTCATTGAGGGCGCTGTTGTACAAAGCTCTATGCGACTCATGACGTCAGACGCATAAGGTCTATTACATTGGTGTGGATAGAGAAATATAAAATGATCGAGCAGGTAGTCAGGTCTGGAATTTCATCTCTGAGAGGGCAAGGCCCTTTTCATTTTGGCAAAAGGCACTTCCATCTGAAAATCTTAAAGTCTATATATGGGGAAATTTTGAAGGGGCACCACGGCCAAGACCAGGCAGGGCAGCAGAGGTCATGGCCTCCATTTCACTCCAAGCCTGGATAGTTCACATTGTTTCCATTTATGTGTACAATAGTGCTGATCACAGTTAGAGAGAACGACCAAGACCAGGTAGGGCAGCGGAGGTCATGGACTCCATTTCACTCCAAGCCTGAGTAGTTCACATTGTTTCCATTTATGTGTACAATAGTACTGATCACAGTTAGAGAGAACGACCAAGACCAGGCAGGGCAGCAGAGGTCATGGACTCCATTTCACTCCAAGCCTGAGTAGTTCACATTGTTTCCATTTATGTGTACAATAGTGCTGATCACAGTTAAAGAGAATGATTTAATTTTTCTTACCTGTGAATGATTCTGGACCTATAGGGATGTCCATCAAGGCATCACCACCACCGACTGCAGCCGACGACGGCAAAGAAATCTCCAGCAATGACGACAGGTTAGGAGGAGAGATTCTGAACGGCTGCTCGTTCTCCAAACCGACATGACCCTGAGCAGCAGCAATCAAGCTATTACTAGGCATAACGGATACAATCTCCATGGTGTCATCAATGATCTGCGGGCTTGGGTTGAGCATTGTAGACTTGATGGGATCAGGTGACGAGGTACCCATAGGAATGGGTGATGGGTGAGACTGGGTATGCTCCGGAGGACTTGGGCGTAAGGTTGTGTCTATACCTGCTGCTGCACTAGCTGCTTCAATCTGAAGGAACGCAAATAAATAGAACATGAATGTGACGGTCATAGAAAATGTACCCCCCCCCCCCGCCCCAACTTATTTTACATACTTTAATGTATTACGTAACATTTCCTTAAACTGTATAAATTATTGAATTATTCAAAAGTAACTTCCTCTTTTGACAAATACATTAGTTTTGCGTGCTTCCGTCATTCTCATACTGCAACTGACCAACCCATTAAGCCCCGCCTACTAACGTATTGACCAAACACAGCCTTGACAACGCCACTGAAAGTCTGACATGTTAAAATCCCAATAGAAAAGTAAACAAACGGCCGCCATTGTTCTGACACACAGCAGCACACACAACTGTACTAACTTTTGTTGTTTTAATTTTTTTTGTAAATCCAACAGCAGTGGTCCCTTTACAGTTGTGTAAAAGTGCTTAACAGTGTTCCTGTCTGCATTGTTCTTAGGAATCAATGCACTGCTCAAAAGGCCATGAAACTAAATCCATACCGTTCACGAGAACCATGTACGTGTGTGTATCCGATACATGTGTGTGGCCACAACAAAACCACCGATTGTGGCCAAAAATTTACACCATGTGCTGTTGCTAGGCAGTTGCATTTCCATTAACATTCTCCTAAAAATTTGTTATGTAAGTTTAGTATTGTAAAACTTTGCATATCTGTAATCATTATTGATGCTTTTTTATTCATTGACATAGCAGTTTAGAAGTACGTAATCAGTCGCCGAACTAAAAATTTATGTTCTGATTACTTAGTTTTCTGAAGGCAAGTTTGTTTATATTTTGAACTAAGGTTTATTTGACAATAAAGCTACTTTCTTTTCAGAATACTTCCAATCATAGGAGCATTAGCTAAGTTTTAGTTGCATTTTGTAGCTGTAGTCTAACGGAACAATAATCCAAAATGGCGAATACCTTCATGTATGTCATGTTTTTTTTGACAAAACTGTGTTTGCCCATTTACAAATTTTCTTTAATATATTCCTTCCACGCAGAAGGATCCGAAAAACGCTGAAACTGCATGTTTTTCATTACGTGAAAAAGGCTTGTGCATGCAGCCTTTCTCAGATTCAAATATTTCAGCGAGAAATTACCTCATTCTCAAAAAAGACATTACTTCAAAGGGAGTCATTTCTCACATATCTTATACCATCAAACAGGCCTCTGTTGCTCCTTACCAAATAAGTTTTTACGGTCACTCATTTTTTTGGAGAAATTACCAAAAGTGTCCCCTGACTTTCATAGATGAATCTCTTAGCATGACAGATGAAATGAGAGCTGTGCCTCATTGTTTACTTACTTCATTCATTGGCGCGACACTAGTTGACATCAGAGACGATGGTGAAGACATGGCAAGAGATGGAATAGGTGCGGAGACACTTATACATGTAGATGACTCCACAGAGCTAGTAACCAATGGAAGACTGTAGGTAACTAATGAACTGGACATGTCTTCAATGCTTGAGGTTGCTGAAAGAGGCAAGAACAAGTGAAAACAAAAATGTGATCGCATTATTACATTGGAGTTCCAATGCAACTGTCGGACGAGCTCGTAACTTGTTGCATCTTCTCAACTCCAAATCAAAAGGATGAAGGAGCAAGACAAAAACCTTTGCTGAAAATAGATTATTGATGTAAATTTGAAGAACAATACACAATATTGCGATGCAAATTGTCAGAAACTACAGAAAATATCATGCATGTTCAAATCCTGCTCCAGTAATTTTTTCTTTGTTCACCCCACATTGAAAAACTAACACCGTGGAGAGGCACGGTAATTTTAAAAAAATATCGATGTGAAGTGGTCAATGTAGGAAGCTGGCAAGCACCAAGTGATACGTTTATGCCTACTCACTTGACACGTCAGTATTCTCTGCTGGAGCTGGTGCTACAGGGACTGGGCGAATAACCGGTCTCTGCCCAACACTTTCTGGAATACCCAGCTGAACGGGAGTAAACTGGCCCGTCTTAGACATCGACATCATGTGTCTCGTTGGTCCTTTATGTTCAGACTGAGGTCTTGGCAGTAACGTTCTCTGTTGAAATAAGGTGCGAAAGAAAACAAAGTCTGTTGTAAAATCTGTAGTAACGCTGTTCCTATTGTAAACTAAATTTCAATCCAATAACACATTTTTTTAATCATATTATTAAGTGAAAAAAGGAATGAGAAACTTAAAAAAAACAAAGAATCAAATCAGAAAGCCAAAGAAGGAAAGACAGTTCAACAAGACTGACCGTAAATAAGTTTTTTTGTGGAAACACAGAAATGAAAATTTGCTTACCTGAACAACCAAAGGTTTTCTACCTCGTCTGTTGTTGGACTGAAGAAATGTTGGTTGCTTCTGAACAGGAAAAACAAAACAAACAATGAAATACATCCAAGGTCAACTGTTTAAAGTTTTTTTTAATTAGATCTGATATATATTCCGGAAATGTTACAAGTTCGCCAAAGGGGGCAATGATTTCCTTGTGCATTTGTTAAATGTAGGTAGATAAATAGCCATTTAGAACAGTTTTCCCAAACATATTTTTGTCAACATTGCTTGTGAAAACTCTTCCCAAGCTGGCAACGTTTCAGGGCGATTTCTGCGAGATACTTTCCATCTTATAAACGCTGTCACATTATACGTATCACTTACATGTAGGGACTCAATTTGCGCCATGAATAGTTTCTCTGCAGCAGTTGTCGATGACTCTGCAGCAGCTGCAGCGAGGCGCTGCGGGTGTGGCGATGGGGCAGCAGGCGTCAAGAACACACCACTGTCCTTATCTTTGCTGGCACTGGCACTCTTAGCACTCGGCCTGGAGTTTGCCTTGACGAAGCCGTTGTTAGCGTTGCGTTGGCCGCGTGCGTTGGATGGACTCTTGGAAAGGTTGGAGATAAAGGAAGCTTTGGAAGGTGGAGTTGTGTTGGATCCTGGCAAGGTACTGAAGCGCTGTGGAGAGGTGACTGTCCCAACTGAAACACTCTGAAGACATTAGAGTAAAAAAACCATTTGCGTAATGAGATTGTTTCAGCTGAACCACTTTCAAAGTATTTAACTCGAGACAAATTTAAGCAACAAATCAATGTAATCAATGGTTTATTGCCCAATGGTTTATTGCTTGATATTTGAAATTTAAAAGTCGCATCCCCTTACATGTAATTACGTGTAATACGTGTAATTCCATGCATTTTTAGCTGTAAATTACTACTTTTTTAAAGAGATAGCAAAAACAAAATTACAGAAACAATGACTCTCAAAGCAACAAATCAATGTAATCAATGGTTTATTGCTCAATGGTTTATTGCTTGATATTTGAAATTTAAAAGTCGCATCCCCATAAGGTGATCCCTGTCCTGTCACTATATATATTATAGCTCTATGGTTGTATCATATACTAGGGGTGTGATCCCTGGCTATATGGCAGTTACAGGTTGAATGGCTTCTAACTAGCACCTCCGAGCAAAGATATTGATGAAATAGGGAGACCGCCAACATTAGTGCTGGATAGCTCAGTTGGTAGAGCATCGGTACATTAAGACAGTGGTTGCTGGTTTAAATCCCACTCCAGTGAATTTTTCTTTGTTTACCAGCAAAATTAAACAGTTTATAAATAAGCATGCAGGTACAAAGCTATGTTGCCCCTAGCAGTACCCTGTAATAAATACGTGTAATTCCATGCATTTTTTTGCTGTAAATTACTATTTTTTTTTAAAGAGATAGCAAAAACAAAATTACAGAAGCAATGACTCTAGTGAAGACATACACAAGTTCAATGCGGACTTCCCTGACTTTATTTTAAGTCACAACTTGAACGTTCACAAAGGTCATTTTAAGGTCATCTGGAGTGTTGTAAACCGATACCAATACTTTCCACATAGGGCGGATTTAACTGTCCTCGGCAATACTTAAGTCTGAAAATTAAATCTGCCCGGAACACTGATAAAGCTTGACAAATTGCACCTTGAATTTTCAGAATGTACATGCCCAAAACAAGCTTTTGCTCCATTTTTTTCCCCCCTGGCCTTTTGTTTTTTTTGCAGAATGAAGAATGTAGAACAAAGACTTTTTGTACATGAACAAAGCAACATGTATACAGCCATTAAGTTGTATGACCTGATATTTGCCGAAAGAAATAAGAACTTCTTCTCTGAACGATTTTTGACAGATGATGCTGTTTCAAAATGAAAAACATACAGACAACTTTTGCATATGCCATGGACAATGCCCAAAATACATGTTGCATGCAAAATTGCTTGTACATGGCTGTTGGACGTGAGATAATGTCGGGATCTCGACAATGATTCATATTTAGTGTTTAAATACCACTAATCATTTGTAGATTGTTTAGTGCAATACCTTATAACTTTCTTGACTCTACAAAAATAGCTATTTAAAATTTAAATCTAAATTTTGGGGTCAAATCGTTCGAAAATCAGACCTAGCATCTTCTAAATGATCTGGAAAAAATGAGAAGAATGAGTAACCTACCCTTTTAACTTTCTTTATCTTGGTAAACTCAGTGGTGGCAAGCTCATACAATCGATGAAGTAGGTTAGACTCCGGTTTCTTCTCTTCAACAGTGTCGCTCTCGGCTCTTATGAACTCATACTCAAACTTTAATCGCGTCGGCATTTTTAGCTGCAACAAAAATTGTGAAAAAAGTAACTGATTGTTCCCGTCCATGCAGTGCAAACTGCATGCAATGGAAGATAAACAAACTGCAAGGTTAGAAAATGCTTGCATAAGTAATTTCCTGTGGAGAAATTTGGGGGTATTTTCCTTTTGAACTTTTTTCTTTTCTTAGATTAAATGTTTCTGGAATACTTACCATTAAATAAATATCTGTCATAGTGAGATTTTTAGAATTCTCTGACGATAAAACTCCTTTGAGTTGTTCATCTTTTGTGATTTCCTTTTCAGGGGCAACCGTCCATTTGATTTCCTCTAATGGAATAGTTTCTTCTTCATGTTCTGCCGTTGCATCGCCTCTCTCCCCGGTATCCATTTTCTCAGCATCGTTTCCTTCAAGGTTCAAAGGACTCTTCGAAGAATCGCTTTTACCGAGGTCCATTTGCTCCGAGTATTCAGTTTTTCTGGACTGATTGGAGACTGTGTTTGTTTCTGGTAGAGTCTCAGACCCTCCGACACTGTTACTGCATTCATCAACTTTAGACAACTTCGCTCTCTTCCTCGGTTTGTACTTTCTTGTCGGCTTGCCAGATGTCCCATCAGCCGATTTCTTATCCAAACCCGGGACGTCTCTGGTACAGTCCAGACTGCTTCCTGACGGGGCACGACCCGAGGACGCGGTACGTTGGATTTTGGCCGCTTTGGATGCTGCCACCGCCTTGATAACTCTCATTTCAGAGTCCAATGAGAATACAGCTCGACTGTCACTGTGCATGTAACGTCCCGTGATTTGATTGTGTGGAGTTACTTCCACACCTTCAGTTAACACTAAACCCAGTTGTAAGACGTCTCCTTTGTTTGGTGACGGTTTGAGAGTATTCAGCTGAGATGACAATGATTAGTCAAGGATTAGAAATCAATGTGGATGACTACACAAATCTAAGTGGGACAGTGTCAGTACAAAAAAGTTGCATCTCCAAAAATAACCTTTTTATGCCATGTGTGTTTGAAAGTGTAAACTATCGCGTATGTAAGCAATTGTTGAATGGCCTCACGTTTCAACCCTAACAGAGTCTCAAAGGCTAAATGACAACACAACACACACATACAAATAAATTGTAGTAACAGAAGCATTCAAGTGGAAAGAAGTGAAAAGAGAGAGGCAGAAAGCAGTCACGGATGTAAACGCAAATCTAAATGCACCTACATACAACATTCTTGCGCTCACCTGAAGAATTATCCTTATTCCCCCCAAAATAAATAAATGTTCATTAGTATCCCCCAATATTTGCACAAAAAAGGAAGGCGCCATTGACACCAGATGTTTCCTCCAAGTAAACATATTTAAGGATACAAGTTTTGATCGGTGTGGTGTCCATTTCTCATTGAGATAGCTAATAATACTGCCCAAGTTCTTCTTCAAGGAAACCACCAATCTGAAGAAGAAGAAAAATAATGACATTAACAGCCAATGGCCTTTGCACATGGATAGAAAATATCAGCAAAAGAAAACTCACAAATTCTGATGATTTTTACAGTTTTTTCTTCATTAAAAGTATTTATTAATGGCAATAACAGTGTGAAAACCCGGTATTCACTAAGTGGTAATGAACTTGGCTGGTGGCTGGCCGCTGTTGATGGACCTCGCCTTCGGCTTGGTCCATTAACAGCGGCCAGCCACCAACCTGGTCATCACCACGCAAACCATTTCTAACTCTGATTTTCTTCTGTGGCATTTTGATAGATATAACATGATAAACTCACCTGACACGAGGGTTATGTGCAGCACTTTGAACTGATGCCCAAGCTTTATTATTCTTAGGCTGTAGTTCCATTAATACATGTGCAGGTAGCTTGTAAGGATCAGATTTGTTCTCATCACCTGAAATTTTAATGGAAACGTTTCACTCCACTATTATCGGACAAGAGCTCAAAACATTTGACAAAAACATAAATCGCAATTCTCTAACAACTAACAGTAAAAGCTGCGTTCGCATTAGACTTTTTAGTCCGGTAACTTCCCGGGGTAGTAAGTTAACGTACCGGCCTGGGCCCAATTTCATGGCTCTGCTTACTGTAAGCAAAAAAACGGCGCTCGTGGAAACAGAAAATTCTGTGCTTACTTAAGCGTATTTCACAGGCTAGCAAGGAATTTTTGCTCCTGCGCGTGCAAAGTTCACGTAACTAAGAATTCCTCACTCACACAGCTAGCGCAGGAATTCGGCGCTAAGCTCATAAGCGGCGAATGGTCTTTATAAGCGCAGAATGACACAGGAAGCAGAGCCATGAAATTTGGCCCTGATCAGTTACCGGCTGTTTGCACTTGGATTAATTTGTGTCCCGTAACTTCTAAAATAGCTGGAGCTGTGAACACGGGTTCGGCGCTCATAGCCATGCGCATGTTGGCCCACTAACTTACGCGGGCGCTAATCTATGCGCAACGCAATCATTCATTACACACTGGTACTCAATGTAAAATCTATCATCACGTGACAGTATTGTTAAGTTACTGCGAGTGTGCTGTTCGCATTGGATTTTTTTGTCCCTGTTAAGTTAACAACTGTTAAGTTACCGCGACTCGATTCGGCCTGTTAAGTTAACAGCACTACCGCGGTAACTTACCACCCCGGTAAGTTACCGGCTGTCCGCACTTGGACTTACTATCGGTAAGTTAACAATTTGTTGTGGTAAGTTACCCATTTTACGTCCAATGCGAATGCGGCTTAAACAGTTAATGATATTTACCATTGATTTTCCTCAATGCCTTGCATAATGGAGTTTTAACTCGACGGTTCATTCCCTTAACACGAATCACCGTTTGCCTGAAAAAGTAAAAAAAGCGTAAGCAAAAAATAATTAGTAAAACCTGTGGATATGAAATACGATTATGTTAACACATAATTTTCTGCTTGCTGACGTTAGCGACAGTTGATTTTCCCAATAGTTTTATCAGCAACTTTAACATTTTACCGACTTTTTGTTCTGCTTGTCGACTCAATGAATTCAGTCATATTCCTCAAGAAAAAAAATGGGCCCAATTTCATAGAGCTGCTGAAGCAGAAAACATTGCTTAACAGATTTCTGCTAAGCAAAAATAAGCAGGATACCAGTCACAAACAGTACATGTGACATGGTGTTTTGGCTGGTAACCTAAATCCGGTAAGCATAATTGTTTTTGTGCTGAGCTACTTTTTTGTGCTTAAGCCCTCAAAGAGTGGTAAATGTTTCAAGACTCCATGGCAGGTTTTCTCAGGAAGTGGTGCCTTGCCAAGAAACTGTCCCTCTGGAATCGACTTTCTTCCCAAATTCTAATATTGTATGATGACTAAATAGGCGGCATTAAACAGTCACCTTAAAGGGGAGGGAAAACGTTCATTTTTGTACTCCTATGTATTTTGTTGGTTCTTTTTTCAAATTCCCTAGTTAACAAAAACACATAGGTTAGTTTATCTAACCTTTGAATTCTTAGTACTGACAATGCTGAGATACTGAAGGAAACAGCTTTTAATTGATAACTTGAAATTTTTGTTATTATTCAGAACCTGTCTAAACTTGCAGTTGACAGAAGTTATGATCCGCTATCTATCTTAATTTCCTTGATAATAAAATGAATGCATCGTCATGATCATAGTAAGCCTGTGGCTGTACATTAACCCAGTTACTGCACGCGTGCAGGCGCTGGCAGTCACATCACAAAGGGTGCCCTCATTGTTATATTGTGATGTGACGACCAGCGCACGCTCGCGTGCAGTAACTGGGTGAGAGTTCATAATAGACCTTATGCACATGAGGTCACTTCAGTAGGGTGCCCTCGGCTAAAGGTAAAAAGAACGTTGCTCATTCGCCCATCCTGTGCGCTGCGCGTACATAGCTGTGCGTTTCCATTGTTTTACCTCTAAGATGGCGACGTGATGACGTCAATGTATAAGGTCCATTCCATGTACAGCCACAGGCCTTGTATTATCATGATGACAGTCCCCCTTTAAGCAACTTGACATAAATCAGCTAAGCAACTTGACATAAATCAGCTAAGCATCTTGACATAAATCAGCTAAGAAACTTTCATCTTATAATATTGAAATCCTAACATCTTCAGTCCTTCAGAAGGCTCCATCTCAGAATCATCAACCACTGAGGCAGCTCTACCAGCCTAAAGACAAGTGTTTCTCAAGACATTTAATGGATGGGATTATGTAGCCTGTCGTGGCTGAGCGATTTAAGTCATCAGGATGTGGGTTTGAATCCCGGTCATGACACCTTGTGTCCTTGAGCAAGACACTTAACTATGATTGCTTCAAATAGGGGAAGAGGCAGTTATGTTTGTCTCACAACGGATTCATTTACCCCTCCCTGTTCTTAGCTGTGCTGTGAAGAGACTTGCGTTTCTATCTCGCCATGTCTTGTTTCTGCGCATTGGGGCAGGTTTCTATCCCTTTGTTGTAGCCCACACCTAGAGTGGCCTTTGGGCCTTGTGATGAGTGAACTGCATAAAAAAAATATATATATAAACAAATTACTCACCCACTCGTAATGAGTTGATTGAATCTTTGTCCAACCCTTCGAGTTATCCCTCCTTTTAAATTTAGTTTTTTTCTTAGCTCTCCATAATTGACCAATGCATACAGCTCACTAACCGTCTTCTCTTGATCTGAGGTAAAAGAAATAAAACGAAAAGAGGAGACACTTTTAACAGTTAATTCCTTTCTGCTCATGTTTAAAAAAAATGTACTTTGATAGATGAAGCTTGTAATGATGTTGCTTTCAATAAAATGAATAATGTCAAGTCCTGCTGTAAATCTAAAATTACTATAATAATGGATTGATATTGTGTCAAAATAAAAATTGGAAAAAAAATGTTTCTCTCAATTAATACCTCAGCCTGATTGATTCAGTTTGAATTCAAATTATCTCCTCAACATCAAGTACGCTTGAAGTTAAATAAATGGGTGATTATTCCTTTTTGACAAAGCCCCCTTTACACAATCCTATTCTAGTCTACTGAGACCCCCTCCCCCATAAAAATAATAATAATAATAATAATTAAAAAACAAAAAAAACAAAAAATTGAAAATACCACATGTACCTAGAAAAAAAGATAGTTGCTGGCAAAATGTTAGTCATGTAAAAATTAGTTTTGGGGTTTTCAGACAGAAATACGATAAGGCCTACCAGGCTTGGGGTCGATATAACTGAAGAGTTTATGACAGGTTCTGTAGTAGAGATGTCGCACCTGAAAAGTACAAGAGTGGAATTACCTTAATTTGATCGAACAAAACGCAACAAACACTCAAATAAACAAACAAAATAAACAAACCCTCAAATTCTTTTGTAAAGCACGGACTGAGGATTGATCACTCAACACACGCAAGGTCTCACCAAAATAAAAAAATACAACATTTTGTGTAAAAAAAAACCACGGCATTATCAAAAGCCTCTTCCAGGAATGCCGACAGTTGGCAGGCTAATAAAGACAGTGTCTAGTTGTAAACAAAGTCAACTTATTTGTATACACCCATTGCGGTTGGTAAATCTGACGTCATTACAGCATAAACCTCGCCCACTTCACGTGTGCCAACTCCAAAGATCATCAGAAGCCCCATTGCCGAATGCATTGGCCAGCATTTTCTACATCGATTTAGGCAAAAACTAACCAAGCTAGGTGGTTGTATTGAACACATGTATTGTGCAGACACTAAACCTTCTTAATAATGTCCTCCTCTGTTTAAGAAATTTGTCTAAACCGTAGGTTCAATTACACACAAACGAGTACCAGCTTTGGAATCGTAATTAAGCAAAACGTATGCACGTACTACTTATGGCACGCGTATGACGTTGTGATTTACCAACAGGATGGAAACGTGGACCCATGTCGTAATAAAATAACAATAATAATAACGAGTATTTCTTATGCGCCATTCCATCTAATACATCGCTCAATATGCAGAAAAGCAAAAATGGCAATCAAATACAAAAAATATATTTAAATGACAATGTAGAATTGACAAATACAACAATTCTGGAGTTACGTGAAAGCTAATTTAAACAAGTGAGTCTCGAGAGTAATAAACTTCAGTTTTGTCCAGGAGAAATACTACCAAAGTCTGGCGACTCATTCCAGAGTGAAGGTCCAGCATATGTGCAAATGACCGATCCCCCAATGAATTATTACAAGCAAGGTAGTATAGAGAGGTTTCACGTGAAGTCACCCGAGACCTTTTTCTAATGCTGCGTGCACAAACAACTGCTGGAAATCACTCAGCAGACGACGCCTCAGCCATTGAGTTTGTACATGGCTGGACCCAACATGGACGCGAAATGAAATTTTCCCAGGATCACTCAACCTCTCTATTAGAAGAAAAACGACTAGGAGGATTGGTCTTCCTTTTTGAGTTTTTGACGTTGTATGCTTCTGAAATCCTTCTTGGAAAAGGAAACGGTGATTGGTCTACTGAACCTACCTGATTCTTGTTCTTGACTTGATGAGCTGCCAGACCAAGTTTCTTGTGACGTTGCTCGATGTATTTCTGGATTGCATCAAAATCTTTTCCATACTGTGAAAAAAAAGTGGTTAGAATCATTATGCCACAGGTCTGCATGGTGCAATCGTTAAAAACACATGGATTATCAACAATTCACTATCACAAGCATCCTATATCATAAATAATGCAACTGTTTTGACATTCACTTTCTTCTGCATTTGGCTTTAAATGATTACCTAAATCAGAGAGAAGAAACATTTATAATAATAATAATAATAATAATAATAATAATAATAATTTGGGCGGCTAATCATCCTTACTTGGCAGCTGAGAAGCTGAATTGAGAAGGACGCGGCTACAACGTCTTCGAGCTGCAGGCATTCAAGAGCGCCTTAGGCAGCCAGCCACATCAACCCATATAATATGACCACGGAGCACAGCCTGAGATTGAAAGTGTTTGGTTTTTCCGGAGAGAGAAAAACCGGACGGCCTGGAGAAAAACCCTCGTGGCACAGGAGAGAACCAATGCACATTTTTACTCACATATGGCCCTAGCCGGGACTTGAACCAGAGACACATTGGTGAGAGGCGGGCGCTTTACGCACATGCCACCCATTAAGAGAAAAGGCACAGGGAGGAGGGAAGTCAGTCCTGACACTTCATGGAGGCAAATTGCCTCTGTTGCCCCTGGTCATTGCCTTAGTGCCCTTGAAATTTCCAATAGAAATTTCCTCATAGAGCTGCCCATTATCGAGAAGAAAATGTCTTTGTGCTGTAGCCCTTTCAAGAATGAAGCAATCAGGCCTAGGGAACATCCCACCTTTAAGTGTTTGCTGGTGCCGGCTAATTTTGTTTCACTTTTGTTCCCATGAGCTTCTTTGATGAGCCAGATTAAATCTAGCAAGTTCTTGATACTACATAAGACTATACCAAAATAGATTCAATAAGAAACTCACCGAATCACAGCATCGTCGCGTACCCGGTAAAAGGGCGTATTGCCTTACGCCCTTATACTGGTCACATAGAGCAATCAAATGCCCCCGACATGAAAAATATGGCGTTACACTTTTGTTGCTAGAATTAACCCAAGCACATGTTTTCCCATTCCCATGCAGAACTTAACCTTCCTATAATAACTTTTGAATGGCAAAAACTTGATCAAACTTTCCCCCCAGTTTTCTTGAAACACATCACTTGCTTATATGCCCTTTTACCAGGATCTTGTCGTTACGCCGTTTTACCGGGCACACGGCGGCATGTAAATAAAGTAAGGACTGTAATATAAAGGACAATAATAACAAGATGGGAACCTCCCGTTAGGCGTTAGGGCTACTACGTTTTTTTCTACCTCATTGACTGCTTCAAAGAATAAAGTTGTTTCTCCATCACTCCATGCTTCCCAACAACGCTTCCTGTCTGGCTTGGCCTCAACTTTGTCTGTTTCCTCTTTAGGCAACAAGGAGTTAGAGATAATGTCATACAAAGTTAAACATCTCTGCATGTTTATAATCAGGGTAAAAATGAGCCTTTAAATAACTCACATTTGAGAGAAAGTAAACGGCATACCAACGTGAATCTGAGAGTCTCTTGACTCAAAAGAGATCAATCAAATTACAAGGGGGCAACTTCTCTCAGTAATGACGACAAACCCGACCACAATCATTTCACTAATTTTGACCCAAAACATACCGATCAGGTCTTGGTAAATACGATACTACTTTTGGTCGTGTGACACAGTGGGGGATTCGGCATCACTTCCTATGTTTCCTCTATGACAGTGTGCTAAGCACACTACCCCCCTTTAAAAGTTGATTACATACATGCATACAGTTACTGAAAACCTAACTGGACAGTTCTCTCCACCATGCAAAGGCCTCAAATACTACTTACATGTTTGCAAATTTGTAATTTTTTTGATTCTCGTACAGTGTTCCCTTCATCAATTTGCAACGCAGATTAGTAATAAGCTGTTTGGCACTTTTAACACTAAAAAAAACTTGGGGAACAGCTGTCACATTTACTCCTTAGGTACTGATTGTATTTTACAAGGATCATGACGAAGTACACAAGTGCCTTTGTTTACAACCATGTCATCCAGAATATTACATAGAAATTAAAGGTTATAAAGATCTTCCTTTTATTTACCAGGTTTTGGAGGCGATGGAGGGGGAGTTGGCTCCTTTTTCTTTCTTTTTACACTCGATCGAAGGAACGGGTGATTTAGTGGCGGTCGAATTGGAATATCTTTCACCTCCTCCGCAGGCTGACTGTCGACCGTTTGGGTTGGTCCATTTTCAGGCGCGCCGCTCGTGTTGGTCTCCGGTCCCTTCATTACACCTTGATCTTGAGAATCACACTCTTTGGGACTCAGACTCGTCTCCTCGGTTGTGCCAGGCGTCACCACATCCCTGTTTTCAGTAAAATTGAGCTGAAATTAATTTTCCAATCTGAAACCGATCTGACGATTGTGTTGCACTGTAAATTGTAAAAGACTGAAAATTCAAGATGGCGTCTGACTCTTTCTCCGTTTTCGATCACTAACTTCCTCCGCATTAAGTCTCTGTTTTTCTAATTTCAACCAGATCTATTCTAGTTAAAAGCTTACCATTTAAAAAACAATCGTACAATGAAGAAATCGACCTTTGTGTAAAGTTTCTCGACTGAATTCGTCCTAGCATCGACGTACAAAATATTAGTTTGGATAATATCTCCGTGCAAAACGGCAGGACGAACGTCACAATCTAGTTGTCTAACAATCACAATTTACAACCAGGCAGCATAATTTGTACAAAAAACATGCGATCAATTTACCCCTTCTTCGTGGTGCATATCAGTGCCTCGTCTCCCTTCACCTCCTTCTTACGTTTCACCATTGACACTAGAAATGTTCGCAATCACTTAAAATGAAAATCAACGCTCATTTTTGAGGCACAAATTAACACTAACAGTGTAACGACTTGAGTAACTTGGTTGAGAATGCACTCATCGACACACGACGACTGAATTGAAATAAACTAGCGCGGTGATGATCACAGAACTGATTGATGGCAATACACTGCACATCACGTACTGCAGTAACCAAAACAGCTGGTTATTGTTTTAAAACAAAATGCTTCTTCAGTCAAACAGAACAACCATAAAACACCTTAAACACATTTCAATATTTATTGTATATCAAAGTTTTCATCCATTTTCTTTCAACTGAACACCGAACGAAAGACGAGCCGCAAGGCTGAGCTGACCAAAATGTTACCAACGGACGAAGAGGTCACGAACTGCCTCTCAAGAAATATCACATATTTTTGCGACGTTTTTAAACTATTAGGACCCGTCTTCACCAGAATAAAAATAACCAACACAAAATATCAACAAATAACAATACAAAAGCACACTTACGATAGATGAAAAATATAAATGTTGCTTTTATGACTTCTAATATATTTCATTAAGGGCCTTTTATAATAAAACAAAACTGAGTAAAATAAGGTACGTGATTCAACCCACCCCATCAGGTATTAAATTATTTTCTCGCAAGGTGTAATTTACTTTAACAAATTAATTAAATGTGTTTCAATGTTACTAATTTAAAAAGTGCCTAAATGATACTACCTTCCATTAAATATGATTGAAATTAAAATTAAATAATATTAATATATTATGTCTCTACTAAAGCCAAAGGTAACTTAGATGAATGTTAGTGTCGACTATGCATCCAAACACTGACCAACCTTTTTTGCCTTTTGTGCTAATCGTCGCTGTTTTTTATTATTTGTATGGCCTCAGCTATTCTACTTAAACAAATCATGAGCTTCGTCCTAAAGTGAACCTGTAATTAAAATTAATAATTAAATATAAATATTTTGACCCGAATAACTATGATCACAGAGCAAGAACAGAGATCCTTGCTCTATGCTGTGATACATCTTAAGTGAGAGAAATTTTGATTTCTGTTTTCACAGATCAGTCAAAAGCAAAAAGTACCACTTAATTTTACCCCTATTATAACTTATCAAATTTCGGGTAAAAAGTAATTATTACTTTAGGCTCAAAGAGTGTTTGAAAACCTTTCTACACATAGGCCTAGTTTCAGAATAGTTACTATAGCATAGGTAGACTTAGGCTATACATCTTGGAAGTTCTTTGGGCTGAGCTAGCTCACTATAGACGGATCAAATGACCACTGAGAAAAACCAGTTGATCATTGTTTTGGAGGTCGTCCAGACGGTCAGAAACACAGGACGATGCTATACAGGTAGGCCTACAATTTTGATAAGTTTATCCCAATAAAAAAATGTATGAAAAATACAAATAACAACAACAGCAGCAGCAGCAACAACAAGAACATCAACAACAACAACAACATCAACAGCAGCACCAAAACCAATCTAAACCTACAGAAACACTTGACAGACCACACAAAATGATGAGTTATTAAAATGGCAGAGAGTTTGGCAACAACTTGGGGTTTGGAAATTGTTTGGATGTACCGATGAGATGAGGGTAACATTTTCTGATAGTGATAGTGACTGATATTGTTAACTTTTGTTTTGAAAATGAAGATGCCTATTTTTTCTTCTTCGTTTGTCCGTTTATGATACTTTTTGCATATACACATATTCAAAAAGAGTTCTTGATTTAGTAGCTAAGTACTGCTCAATAATACATTATTTTAAAGCTTACATTCGTGCCATTTGATTGGTATACTTTCAGCTTATTTAATTTAAGTCACATAAAGACTACCACTTGTTACCAGTGCCAAGTAGCTCCTTCCCAGATAACTTACACACGACGATTTAATAAACCCTCACCCGGTACACCCGTACCCGACGTCGTTCTCTCAAGTTCTAGCGGATGATGACAATTTATTGTTATTTTTTTTTTCTCACCTGACGTGCCCGAGTCAATGTTTAGAGAGTCCCGTCACTGGAACTCAACATAAACAATTTGTCAATGATTAACAGAAGAAATTGTGTTATTTCCAAGAAGAATCGAAGTGGGACACTAGCTACTACATAAATTCCAAGTTAGTTTCCTTCACCACCACCATAGCCCTGAAGTTTGAGCGGACTTAAATACTGAGCTCTGACGAATCCAACGTTTGGCACGCTTCCCAGCGACATAAATTTTCGCTCTGCGCCTACAACACACACCAAGTGCATTGACAGTGCACTTGATAAGCGCTGTACATGTACACGTTCACACTACGATGTAAACACAAGTGAATGGCGCCAAACAGAGAAAATGATAATTGGGAAATCCCATCTCTCATTGGTCATCTTCTGATCATGTGACAAAAGGAATCCCCGACCCAATACTTTAAAGTGATCATTACAAAGAGCTATAAAGCTTTAAATTAGGGAATAACAGTGTGAGGAGAACGGTCTTCGTTCAGTAGTATGACCGGGTTGGTGGCTGGCCTCGTGGGGTCCAATCAGACACCAACCAAGGTCAGTTTGCCGCAGTGAAAACCGGGCACTCACAATGTTATCCCATTAAGTGCAATTTGTCACGAACGCTTTCTACCTCCATGTTTTAACTAAGACAAAGTCAAAGCTTTAAATGACAAAAACATCCTTTACATGAATTTTATGAGGAAATGAGATCTGAGGCTGAGAAGACTGAAGTGAGAACCACTAGATTTGAAAATTCTTTCTTACCTCACTCTGTTCGCATGTTTAATGATAGTCAGTAGTCATCATGGAGTCCTGCTGGTCCGTTGGGATGAGGTGGAGGGGTGTGTCTGTGTGTGTGTGTGTGTGTGGGGGGGGGGGGGTGTAAAGTGTTCCCTTTACTCAGAATGTTCTTGGTTGTTTTCTATTGTGTCGGACAAACCACTAAGGATTTTATAAATTTTGTTTTGCCTTTTATTCTTACCGTTTTTATTAAGTCTTTTTTCCTGCTTGCCCTATTCTATATATTGTGGTTTTTGTAATTCCTACTTTGTTTACTTTTTTATTTTTGTTTTGTGTGTGTAACAGTTTGCTTTGTAATGTCAATATTTTTATTGTATATTGTGAGCATGCTCGACAAAGCAAATTTCTTTCTTTTTTGGACGAATAAATTAAACTGAAGTTATAATACTAATATTAATAATAAAATTATTTATATGGTGCCAATCCATAAAAAGTGCTCTTAGGCGCTTAAAAAACAGTTTAAGAAGATATATTCCAAAGTTAATAACAGTAATAATCATAACACACATTTGAAATTGGAATTGAAATTAATACGTGTAAAGAGATATGCCGTGACACAGGGTGAGTACAAAAACAGTCGATTTTGACTCAGTGTTAAGTGATAGATTAGTTAATCAGCCCCTTTATTTAAAGTAGTATATGTTGTGGCATTAATTTGAATCACTTCTCTGTTTCATAATTTAACAGAATTCTACTAAAAAGAGGTTTTTTTTATAGTTATGCACTACCGGCGTCGGACGACAATGTAGCCACCCGCCTGTTATTTTGTTTGTAGGCCTAAATCACCGTAAAAAAAAGTGGGGGTATTTAAAGAACGTTGGAAAAGTGAGCAATTATACCTAGCCTTGCGAAATTTAAAAAAGGCAAAGGAATCACACAGTTTTGGAAAGCAATTTCTTTGGATGATTTCAGCTTCAAAACTTTGAAATTTTTGTGTTACAAAGTGCCGGTGATCGCGGTCGTCTGGCCTAACGTTCCGTCGTGCACTGTACATGATCGTGCACATTTATACGTCTTGCTGGAACTGTCCTTACTGGCTTTATTCAGCCACTTAAAGGTCTTTGGTACAAACTCTGGAATGTGTTTCACAGATTTCGAGCAAAAAAAAAAGCCTCGATCGAATTAACTAAATGCATTAATCATCGTGTACCGTACCTACCTTTCCTATGGAGGATTACGTGTGTGTTTACATTTTTAACACAACAGGGGTCACGTGACGCGGGTCGCGCAATCGGTCTATCAATGGTTAAATAGACCTTTCCCATGAAATAAGTAAATTGGACAACGCGCGTGCGCACTTACATTTTGGTTGGCAAAATTTTGGGAACAGTGCGCCCTTTTGCATGGGACTGATGGGCGCGTGACGCGTACGCGCTTTGTGCGTCTGCTTTGTGCACATTTCAATGGCGTTTGCCAACCAACAGGGTCTGTACGCATGCGTGAATGCAATTAGCATATTTCATGGGAAGGGTCTATTGCACGGCCCATTCTTTAACGCGCTATTCTTACGCGCTGTTCTAACTCCCAGCTGCAGCATCCTATGGTAAATTCTCTGTAAATTCAAAAGTGGTGCCTTTTGCTTGATGATAAATTCTTTGTCACACGCGCGCTTGTGGAATACGGAAAAATATAGCGCGTCTGCGTCCCATATCCAAATTGGCCTCCCTGCTGCGGCTTCGTTGGATTAGGGACGCAAGAGCCAAAAGCGCTATATTTTCGTGTGTGGTAACTTGTATAATTATGTTATTATTATTAATATTATTTATTCGGCCAATAATTAAACAATCAAAACAATAGGATGGAACATACAAGCATTTCTAAAACAAGTCTTATGAAAGATAAATAATGTAAACAGAATAAGTAAAGAGGATTAAAAAATGACAAAAACAATTTAAGAAAGAAAGTGAGTCGGAAACATTTTAGACACAGAACACAAGACAACTAAGGTGAACAGGATTAATATAAGTGGATAGTCACTGTTACTCGAAAGCATATTCATCCACCCTTGAACAGAACACCAACAATGATAAGAAACGGTAAAATTGTTATAAAAAATATACTCTGAGAAAAGGTGTCTAAATGAATCTGATAAATCAAATCTTTGAAATAAAAAAAATTAAAACGTAAACTAGCAATTAATCAATAAATAAATTAACTAACCAGCCAACAGATAAATAAACCAATCAAATAAGTAATTGATCAATGTTACAGCATGGTAAAAATAACATTATTGTTTTCAAGTTATTCAATTAGACGATAGCATTCTTTTCAGAGTTTTACTAACATTATTTTTGAAAGAAGTAGACCTCGTTGTTATTTTGGTCAAAAGAACACATTCTGACTCTGATTTATAATTGTTACGTAATTCATTTTAGAAAAGCAATCAGAATCTCCCATCTAGAGAATAGTTAACACATGAAATTGACTTTTTCAAACATCAATGATGTACCCAACTTTATAACATAATAATGATTACGTACATGAAACAAATAAGGAAAATAAAGATGTGCGGATTGACTGTTTGTGATTAAGGTAAACCCAATATTAATAGGTTGCATGAAGAATTTAAATCATGAATTATTTAGAAGAAAAAAATAACATTAAAATAAACTAATTAATGACACCCGCAAAACACCTTTAATTTAAATGAAAGGGTTGGTCGTATCTGGCCAAACCAATCATAACGATAATTGTTATTGGTTGTTTTATAGTAAAATCGTTATCAGTAATTTCGCTATTTACTAACTTTTTATAGTAAATTTAAAACACTATATATACTAAAAATGTAAATGAAATTTTAACTGAATTATTTTGAATTGATTTTCTAAAAAAAAGCAATAAATCATTCTATTGCTTAATAAAATAGTGTGATACTGTTAAGATCGCTCGGGTAAAGTATCCAATTGAAATTGCTTTTACTTACACTTATACAAACCCGTGACATGAACATGGTACCCAGTCTCACTGGACTTATTTTTTCTTGACACATCTGTGCGGCGTGCTGACTATATTTTGGCAATGCTGGCGAAAAACGGGCGGCGGTTGATTGACAACTGTCTGTGTGTGTGTGTGTCTACGTCTGCTCGCTTTGCAACCAAGGAGAGGTCTTTGCAAAAACGAATTTAAGTTGTACAAATTTTACTAGTGTTTTAACTTAAGTTAGTTGAGGAATTCATACCGTCAGTATGACGTCAACCGGTACTTTCACAGCTGCAGGTGTCAATAAACCGACATCACGGTAAGTCGAGTATACAACATTATAAATCTTCATTTTCCGTGCCGTGTTAATGAAAAAAAAATATTATATATTAATAAATACAGTCATTTGACCAGTTCGGGATCATTGACCAGTTCCGGATCACTTTAACTTTGCATTGCCCCTCGATCATCAGTAAATTACTCTTCATTTGACCACTTTAATAAATGTAACGAATAACATCCAATAAGATAACACACCAAAATTCAAATGTATTGTTGAATAAATTATGGCAAATTTTCTGAATTTTGTCAGTGACAATCATTTTTATTTTTTATTTTGAAACAAAATGATGGTTCAAAAATGCTGTTGAAACTTCTCACCTTTCATATTTGAAGGTTGAGTAGCCCCATACTAGACCCAGTAACTGGGGCGCTGTACTCCTTTTTTGAAATTTTTGACATTATCTGTCGTACTAGCACGACAGATAATGTCAAAAATTTCAGAAAAGGAGTACAGCGCCCCAGTTACTGGGTCTAGCCCCATACATTGTGCCTACTCCTAGAACTATGAGGTTCGTTCCGCTATCGTCTCCACGAGCCTCATAGAGTGATATGTACAAAATCCTATTCGAAACTTTCTGCCCTTCACGTTTACATGGCTACAGTTCTTTTTTGAAATCAGATCTCGCCAAAACTAGGCTCTATGTGTTCTTTCAACTCTGATCGAGCGTTGCACGGGTCCAGAAAATCCACTCCGCAAACTAAAAGTTGTTAAAAAGTGATAAATTCTCACCGCAATTCAGATCCCATTCAAACAGTATTGCAACAAATATGGCGACCGGAGTTGCAAAATTAACTGGTATGCTGCTATGCGGTGCGCTGGTCCTATGGGCTGGTTCCACGTACCAGTTAATTTACAAACTGAATTCATAAAAATGATCCAGAACTGGTCTAATGACTGTACAAAAAACCCTTGTCTGCCTTTGTTGGCACATTGGCCGTTTGTCTAGTTGCGATGATCGTAACCCTCCATCCTCCTGATGGTCGGACACCGTAGGGTTACGACATGACACACCAGTGTTCGCCGGCCGTGTGTGCCAATTGGGCTATTTCTGTCAGACTGGTGACCAGATTTGCCTAGTTTTAACCACTTTTCGAAATCTTGATACACATTCTAAAAAAACGGATTTGATCTTCAATATGTAATGAATCAATTTAGAACGCGTAAAACATTATCGAGAAAATATTTGCAAGAAAAAACTTACCAAGACTGTCCAAATTGTTCATCAGCCAGGTTGTCTGAACCCTGCACTTACAAGATCTCGAGCAATCAGCGGAGACCCAGCGCGCGGAGCTGCATGTGCAAACTGAAACCCTCGCGCAAACTTAAATCTGCGCGGGGCGTGCAAACTTCATGGCCCTCTACATCAACCTCGTGCCCAGGGGTAATTGATCAGTGCCGCGCCATTGCCGCGCCATTTTTTTTGGTACCAAGCCGAGGTTAATATATGGTTTGAAATTAACAAAACATAGTATTGACTATTTTGATGTGTCTGTTATGCGTTAATACACTTTAATTGAGCCCCGAAAATGTGTGCCATTTGATTGCGCAATGATCCATGACGCAGGCTATGGTAAAATATTTGGAAGACGGCTCTGGTGCCGAGTGGTCAACAATGCATTGTATGTTATTGTCACAAACATGGCCCTGGTCAGCTGTTCCACTGTCTACGTCACAGATTTTATGTTAATGAGGAAGGGTGGGCGGAGCACGGCAACCCCCTAATTTTAGAAATCGTTATTTCTACGATTAATACGCATGTAAAAAATGTGAAAAAAGTAAAGATATACTATAATAGGCATACTTTATTTTTTTAACCAATAAAAAAAAAATTCATGGGACCTTTAAGGACACAAGTGTCACGACCGGGACTCGAACCCACACTCTGCTGATCAGAAACACAAGAGCTTGAGTCCGGTGTTCTTATCCGCTCGGCCACGACACGCCATCAACGAGCTTCCTCAACCCCCCCTCAATGAGCTTCCTCAACCCCCTCAACCCTCCCCCCCCAAAAAAAAAAAATAAAATAAAAATAAAAAAAAATGAAATAAATAAAAATAAAAAAATAAATAAATAAATAAATAAAAACAAATAATAAATAGCAAACAAACAAACAAACAAATTCAAAATTCAAAATCATAATATTAAATTAGGGCCAACCTTTTGACCCAAACAGAGTCAAATACCAACCTTCAATGATACAACATAAGGGTCAGATAGAGAGGTGTACACATGACATACATGTATGGATGATAGTTTAATAAAATCTCATTTATGTAACTATCGGACTGTAGCATAGTTAAGTGTTTCTCTAGAAATATTAAGCAGACCATTTCACAACTTTGTTTTCACTCAGTTTGGGAATGTGAAATTAATGAAATGTTAATCAATCCAAGCAAAAATGTAAGCGAGTCAATGAATGGACCACAAGAAGGCTGGACATGCACGCAAGTCAAATGACAAATGGAATTAATTCTTCAAATTGAAAGGTTGTAGTTATCATTTTATTCACATAACGATGTACGTGTACATGTTTATCATGCCAAATTTACTTGTTCCAAATTATATTCATGATCAAACAATAAATATCTGAGTAATTTAAGTCAAATGTCAAATAGATTTAGTCTGATAACCTTGTTGTTGTTTGTTTGTTTTTGGTAGAGTGCTAAATCCTCCAGGTGGAACAAGTCATATTTCATTTGGTGGCTATGGGCAAGAAGCACAGTCTGAGAAGACCAGTCAGAAAGCTGAAGTACAGAGGCAAGAGCCAGTGGGCCAAAATCAGCAAGATCTGTATAATCCGAACCCACCACAACCCATCAGACCAGCAGGTATGACGGCTTCATCTAAAAAACTATGTGTCTTCTCATGCTCACAGCATAGTTAAAAAAATTGTTTTTATGAAACCGGGGTTTACCCTTAACTTTTGCAGTGACTAGCCAGCAGGACCAGTTAGCTTGTAGTTTCACTAGTCCCCCAGCATGTTCACTAGGTCCATATTTTGTATTAACTAGAGATGTCTTTTAAACGCTGCACTGGTCAGCCGGACCACGCAGAGAAAATGATGCCTGGTCCTCTGGTGTTTTAACTAGCAATTGGCCAGCGGACTGCTGTTAAGGGAGAGCGCTGTAAATAGTAAACAGTGCTCAATTAAAACGATTCATATTAAAAGCTGTGTAAAGCCATTTTGCATTTCAGAATGGCCATTTCTGTCAAGTGTACATCCTAATACTTGAAATAGTAATGAACAGCTTAAGTTTGACAAGTTAGAGGTAAATGGGAGCAAGGTATGGCCACTGCCAATAGCCTCTAAAAAGTCCTTGTGTTCGCAGTACAATCGGGCGGAAGAATGTTGCATGCTTTTGGTTCCGTAAACGTGGGAAGGATCCATGATGTTCATTTTGCATTTGCACTCCTTTGTGAAATTGTTGGGTCTTGTAGGGTTTACTTTAACCAGTTGGCGTCAGATGACGTGAATATGCACAAATGTTTCCCCTGCCTGGAAACCGTGTAAAGATGCCATTATGTAATTTCGAACCACACAGGCAAAGGTCGCCCGGTCATTCAACTGCAGAGTATGCACAGACCGCACATGCCGTCTATTTGGTTTCACCCACACAAGGACAAAAAAAGGTCTTATCTTGGCATTTTGTGGCTATTGAGAGGCGGTTATTGTGTAATCCCCGATTACAGACCTTTGTCCTTTTGTTCCAAGAGGAGGATTACGAGACATCGAGAGGCTTCCACCATTGTTCATTCATTGTATTTCGGCTCAATGGAGGTGAGAGTAAGAGTGAGCCGCCAATCGAGCCATGGCCGATGTGTTGCAATACACGGTGTGTGAATTAGACATGTTCTCGGTCGAGAAACAAAACGGACGACCCTCAAAGAAAAAAGATTCCGGCAATTCCGCCAAAAGAATCCCTCCCGGGAGACGGGACAACAAAAAAAGAATCCCGGCGGCAACTGGTTAGCAAAAAAAAGTTAAAAAAAAAAGTTTTATTAATTTTATAGCTAGGTTCTCAGGGCTACAATTTTCTTCTCTGATAGTCATACAGTTCAAGTTAGAGCGTGCTTCCTCATGTGTTCAGTTTATGTCCAAGTTTTTTTTTAAACCTCTGCAAGGTCGGATGTCCGGAATGACGTCTTAGTTGTTTTCAAATGGCCCCACGCAATATAGTTCAAATCTAGGCTTCTGGATGGTCTATTTATTTGCCCTTTACAATTGATTCCATGTTCCCTTGCCCATTTCATGTGTTTGGACCCCCTTGTTGGCTGATGTTGGCAGAGGATAGCTATGCCAGTTTGTTTGGTCAAGTAGAACCCATTGAGGTTTCTGGTAATCAACCCCGTGGCAAGAGACGATACCCTGATCGCACAGACAGTATGTATAATGAGACAACACCACACACACAGTGATTGTTGTCTTCTTGAATTTCAAGAGTTTTTGTTTGTTTTCCCCAAACATTTTGCCAAACGTGTTGCTTGCTTGCTCTGTTCATTCTGAAATTTCTTATCCTGTTGCAAGTTGTATTTGTTCTTGAAGTTTCCACGTTTAGTTATTTTTCATAAGAAGTTTTCTTCCTCTTGCACTTTCCGGCTACTCAGTTAGATTTTACATCGTAGTATTATCAGGGCTCGAAATTTCCACTGGACCGCAGGCCCGAGGCCATTGATTTATCATTGGGCCAGTGAGTAAACTCATGACTGGACAAGTCCATCAGTCCCTTGTGTTTTTGTTAAAATATTGACTTTCAGTCCGATAAATCTCTTCCAATTCTGTGGAGTATTAAAGAATTATTATCCATAATACTTCTCTTAGTGCTGTGTAGGTATTTTTTTCTCATTCCATTTCTGGTCTTGTAAAAGACATTTATTCCAGTAAACCTTTTGAGCTGCGAGCTCAGCGGTCTTGTTGATTTCTACTCCAAATTTGAGCCCTGTTTTAGCAAGGTTGATTTTGTTGTTCATGGAACTTGCACATTATATGTAAATGTTCCTGAAGTTATCGACTGTAAATATTCTAGTGAGTCAGTCACAGCAATTGTCTGAAAATGTAAAAGTTCATGGTTTCCTGCCATTTCTAATGAGTTGTGATATATCTGAGAGTCATTAGCCTCAGTCACAGTGACCTCATCGCGTAAATTTGTCAAGACTGCGGCGTTTCATGCTGCTGTAACGCCATTAGAAAATATCAGTCACTTCCCAGCCGGATAATCCCATAAAAATAAAACAGAAAATAAATCTTGGAAATCGATGAGTGTTTAAAAAGAAATTTCAACATGGTGAGGCATTCTAAAGTAATTTTCCGGATTTTTGAGTGTTTATCTTTAAGCACTGGATTATCCGCCATATTGACATTTCTCCTCTAAAACGCCCTCATTGGTCATTGTCGGTAATTTCATCATCATCAGGTCGGCCTTGTCGGCTGTGGCCGACCTGACCTGACCTGATGAGAATTTCATGACAGAGGCTTATGCACCACCTTATAGGAAGATATCAAATACAACTCTGCGTAGCACTGAGAAATGGAGTAGAATCAAAGTGAGAAAGTTGAAGTAGTGCTTACCAAAAAATTATTAAATGGCCGAATTTTGGACATTGTACGGATTTGCAAGAGGATCTTCATATGTAGTGGACAAGGTAAAGATCTTTGAAGGTTCTTCATAGATACATAAACTACAGTGTACATGTTATACATACATGACACATGTACAGTACAGCGCGTACACGTGCATACACGTTCATGCACACATACATAGACAGTACATGTACAGGTTAAAATTCATAAAAAGGGTGGATACATCTGGTTATTGAGTGTGAGCAAGTTTCGGGTCTTGAAGAAATTTCCTGCCAGTCAGTCGGTTGTCAGACCTACATGTATATTTTTCTTTCCAACACACATGCGCAGTATTTGGCATATATTTAAAGGTGCAATACAGGATTGGTGTTCATCCAAACATTTTTTATTAGTATCACTCTGAAAGATTACTGATTATGAAGGTCATACCAGTTTCAATCTTCCATAGAAATATTTCTGTCTGAAAATCTGTCAAAGTCTAGAAAATAGAATTTGAAGATCCTGATTTTAGTTTCAGTTGTAACAGTCAAAATTAAGGACAGTGTGTTTACATTGAAAAGTGTACTCGGTTTTTCACTATTTTCTCCCAACTCGGATGACAGATTGAGCCCAAATTTTCACAGGTTTCACACAAAGTAATAACACTGCACAATCAGCTTTGCCAATCTTATATTTTACCTTTTATTCATTTGATATCTACACATGTAACATGAACATTTGTAACTTGCATTATAAATTTGCACAACAAATACTGATTAACACAAAATGTCATTCTCTGATTGATGAAATCTATCTTCAGACAAAATTGACCTTAAAAGCTTTGAAACAATTTTTTGAAAAGGAAATTTGCTATAATAAAAAGGTGTTCTAGGGAAGCTTAGAATGCACTACATCAGAGCATATCTAGACTTCAAAGTTTTCCCAGGCCCGCTTAAGGGCCCCGAACCCCACGCTGTAAGGGACGAGCGCTTTGCACTCGCATGGATGGGAATCACATATCCAGATGATTTTAATTTTCAGGCTTTTCTAAGACAACCAATGACAATGGTTGCTTTGTTCTTGAAAGGGCAAGGGCACCAAGGCATTTTTCTTCTTGCTAAAGGGCACACGTAAGGAAATTGTAAATTTCTATTGGAACATTTTGAGGACACCAAGGCACAATGACCAAGGGCAATTACCTAAGTTGCCTCCGTGAAGTATCAGTCGTGTGTACATGCATAGTGTATGTTCATGTATACATGTCTATTTTAAGGAAAGTACTGTTCATTGTAGTAGGAAACATACTGTACATGTACATCTGTACACACAGTCCTGAATCACCATTATGTCCGAGGACTTCTAGTGTTAATTCTATTTTTCCTGTACTGAAGCAATCTCCATTGGTTTTGTACACAAATGGCGTCCGAGGACCCATGAAGACAAAGAACTGACTAGTGGGGACCTATTGTCCCTATTGAAAAATGTCCTCGGAGCATATGGTCAAACATGCCCACATGTACACACCTGTTTGTAGTTAATATTGAGTGTTCTGTACTAACCGCTGTTAACATTTCAGTCATTGACGTTTTGCGTTGAGTATATTAACAACATTTAATTGGTTTGATAACATCATCCCTGAGCGTGAATGTTAACATTAACTACAGATTAATTAATCAAAGTGGTAAGAAATATGAGATACCTAAATCAGTCAGATCACAGTCCAAAACTAAAAATTTTTTAAGTCTTCGGCAGTGATGTATATGTACCTGCAAAAATCTCCCGCAAAGAATTCAACAATTTAGTGGGGTCCAATTTAGTGGGGTCCGATTTTGAGATGCAACCATTCTGTGTTCTCAACAATTTTCCACATATCTGTCTAGTCTCAGCTCATTGAAAGATTTTGTAATGTTCTTATTCACCAAACTGTGCAGGGATTGGCTATTACAAAAAAAAACACATGCAAAAAACACCGGCATTTAAGCAAAGAAACAAGTACCAGTACATGACTTGAGATTCACCAGATTTTTTTTTTTTTAGTTAAAGTAGGGCAGCCTGTTTGTGTGTTTTCAAATTAGCAGAGTGCAGATGTAATATTTTTGCCTGAAGGTTTTTATGTCGCACTTCACCTTTGGTACACAGCACTCTATGCATATTGCTGTTGTACACCGACTTCGCACTCAAAAGCACTGTTTTCATACATATTCGCATGGTAGTGTAGAACCATTACATTACTTATAGTGAGCAGTACATTGTACATATAATAGTCAAATTCAATAATGGACTGTTAGCGCACTCAAGTTGTGTTTAATGCTCTACGTACATGTAGTGGAAGTTGTATAGAAAAATCACTTCACTTTGATCAAAGACATGTAGGTACATTAAAAAACATTTACAGACTAGGCAGTTCGGCTAGTGTGTGACCTCCATCGTCCAATTTCCTCTTCTCCTATAATAATAATAATAGACAATTCTTATAAAGCGCATATCATCGCAAGGTCCGTATGCACTTTAGAGAAAGAAAGAAACATGCTGAAAAGGCAGGAAAGAATAAAATTAACTGTGATAAATTGACTGAACAAATGTGTTTTAACCTGGGTTTTAAATTGATCGGTAGTTTCAGCCTGTTTGACATTGTGTGGTAAACTGTTCCAAAGATGCACAGCAGCGCTCTGAATGGAGCGAGAACCATACATGGAAAGCCTGACCCAGTTATAAACACTTGTAATTTGGGCCTACCGGCCCCAGTCCTTCTGAATCCGTCACTTTGGCAATTGGATATAGAAGGAATTGGAACAAGGGTTTTAAGTAGTCATGCTGTCTGGGGCAGTGACAAATGGTGACTCATGGGGACTGTATGTCATTATACAGTGGCATGGGTGGTGTGTGCGTAAAGTGCTCACCTCTCACCAATTGTCCCTGTTTCGATTCCCGGCTAGGGCCATATGTGAGTAGAGTTGTGCGTTGGTTCTCTCCTGTGCCGCGAGGGTTTTTTCTCCCTCCGGAAAAACCAAACACTTTCGATCTCGGGCTGTGCTCCGTGGTGGCTGGCTGCCAAAGGCACCCTTGAATGCCTGCAGCTCGAACACGTGTAGCCGCGTCCTTTGCAATTCAGCTTCTCAGCTGCCAGTAAGGATGATTAGCCCCCCAAATTATTTTTTATTATTATATTTACACAGAACCTTCACTCAACACTTTACAGTATACAGAACATGTGTACCAACGTTACATCATACAGTACACAGAACAATCACATATGTGCCAACATTTTGTGTTGTAAGGTTGAACTTTATGAATGGCAAAATTGTTTTCCCACCATTTCCTCGTTTTCCACGATGGACTTCACATTATGCTTGGCTTTAAAACTGCTGAACCCAGAAACTCGTCATTTTAATTGTAGCTCTGTCGTCTCCGAAGAGTGTCTTAATGCTATTTATTTATACTGGAGATAGTATGCATTTATGAAGCACCTATTGTTGTGGAAATCGCTGTCATGTTGTTTGAAGTTGTATTCCTCTATCAAAACTACGAAATCATCCAATGTTTTTGGAAGATGCTTTTTTTTCTATTGAAATGACACTTTGTTCTCTAGCTAACAGTAAAAAAATCATACCATTACAGTTTCTTTGAGTAAAGTTATAACAGTATTCATAATCCACTGAGGTCCTCGTAAATCAACTTTTATTTATTTTTTTTTATTCCAGTTGGAAACAACCCAGTGACTGGTGCCCCGAACCCAACAGGTGCCGAGCCTGTAGCAGAGGCACCAACTGAAGGCGGAGCGAAGGGACGTAATAGCAAGCCCGATCGGATTGACCCGGCTAGTATGCCCGCAGCAGGTGGTAGAGTAGAGAACAAAGCCGTCATGAAGAGGCAGCCGCCCGGCGGCAAAGACTCCGGCATCTTCTCCTAGACATGTAAGCTCAGCTTGTAGTTTAGCCCACTGGTGGTTCTGATTTGGGGGTTTGGGGGTTGGAGAAAGGGATGGGGAGTCTTGGCAGATCAGGGCCGGTACATGTAGTTACACCTGCAAGTACATTATTGTAGAAGACTTTATATATCTTGTATGGCTTTATCTCACTACACCCTAGACACTTGTTCTTCAAAGATTTGATGATTTTATCTGCTCTAGCGCTTCCCAAGGAAATGAAGAGTAACTTTGAAATGAATAACCTTCTTTTTAAGAACAAGATTTGTCTTGAGTAATTTGTCTACCCTCTCCGATGCAGGACTTAACTCTGGTGGTACCGGTGAGCTGAACATACAAAATGTATGCTCCTTGTCAAATGTTACAGTTCAATTTCATAGCTCTTTGTGTACAATTCGCATTTGTGACCCCACAGTACTTGTTTGTTTTGAAATGAAATGACAGCAATGATCTGAAGTAAAGTACGTAATGTTTTTTGAAAATTCACAGCACTGTACCACGACTTAAGTGGTATGAAGGGAACCATGTTTAAGATAATGTACAGCATTGGACTTCAGAAGAGCTACTCAATTAAGTCGGCTTACTCCCTCTGTTTTCAACAGAATTTCACAGTACTCTGTATAAGAACAGTATCAAGGAAAGATGTGTACCATTAGTGGAAACTGGGTGAGGTTAGCACTTGAAGTAATAGCCAGTGTTGTACCGTAAATGAAAAAGAATTGTTGAATTTGGTTACCCCCCCCGTTATTGCACATAGTCACTCACCAGAAATATAAACCAAAAACATTCAAAGAATAGTATTCTTCACGCTTCCCTAGAACAATTTTGATGCATTGAATTTTAATTGCTAATGGTTTAAAATATTGAAGCCAAAGTGGGCATGCCTCGACATTGGGCCAATATCTACAGAGCTCATTATTTATGCAGCTAGTTCGTAGGTCGAAGGGAAAAATTCAATGCTCCATTGTTTAGGTAGGTGCGATGTGATAGCACCTTTAATGAGACTTGCATTTGATGGGAGATTTTTGGGGACGCTTTGTGGCAGCAGA
Organism: Marthasterias glacialis; assembly: GCA_911728455.2. Lineage (NCBI taxonomy): Eukaryota > Metazoa > Echinodermata > Asteroidea > Forcipulatida > Asteriidae > Marthasterias > Marthasterias glacialis. Next base: position 20,836,671 of record OU452228.1, read on the forward strand.
TTCGCCAGAAATCCATTTGTCTTTTAAACGTGCTCATGCTCAGAACTACGTAAACAATGGAAAATTATCCGAAATGTCTGCTGCCACCTATTGTCCCCAAGTCCTCCATTTTATACAGATGTACATGTACTTTGTATAAAAAGTAAGTAATAATTGTTGAATTTAGCAGTTTAAGTATCCTTTTGAATCAGTGCCTTCAATAAGGGTTACATGAATGAAGGGGTAAAATGCCATTGATATATGCAACCTTAAAACTTGAGGCTCATTCTTTATTCAGGACTCTTTTGTTGAGTAAAAAAAACCGACCTGAATGAAACAAAACAAAAAACGTTGCCAGTCTTATGCTAAGCTAATGAGTGAAGTATCAATGCACGATATCTTGCATGACAAATCTTGACTCGGTCATGTATTATGAAGTTTAAAAGCATAATCAGCATATTTGATCTTAGAAGCTTGCTTGGTGTTTGCTGGGGAAAAAAAACCCAACTTGAATGGTCACCATGTATGCATGGGTACCAAGTGAATGTATAAAGACGTAATTTTAAGCATAATTGAGCTGGTCTGCTTGTGATAATCAAATGTTCTGCTTCAATGTTTGTGACGTTCCGTTTATTGTAAACGTCAGTCTAGTTCAGGTATGTTTAAATACGCAGTATCTTAGAGCAAGCTCGATCAAGGACCATAGTTAGCCACAGTTTGACTAACTCTGACCGAACTCACGCTAGTCAACGATGGTTGGACTAGTCTAGTCGACTATTTGCGATCAGCCTGTCGAGGTTGGTCGCATCACTGGTTACCAATAGCCATTTCATAAGCACAGTGCAGAGGGGACCAGTTATCAGAAGAGTAATAACGTTGATTTTGCCGATTTCTCATGGTTGCATGGATGTGACTGTACTGGAGTCGTTCGCACTTCAACTTCAGTGCGCATGCACTACGTATGTCACCAACCACTAGTTAACCATTGGTCCTTGATCGAACTTGCTCTTTGTTATGGAATAATACAACAACAAATTCTTACTCATAAATACTTCTACAACTAAAATGTAATGCAGCATTGGGTGGGGGGGATCAAGGGTGATTTGGCGCAGTTTTGACACGGTAAACCTCTTGTTTGGTAACAAATCTCCTACTCAACGTGTTTGTTTAGAACACACTCGGCTAATCTTTGCTCATGTGATTTTTTATTGAAACAGTTCCAATGCCACGATGACTAATTGATAAAGGTTAACTCTTTGGAATATGATTTTTGTTGGAGAATAACTTATGCACTTTGAATAATAACTTTTTGTAAATATTGTCAAGGATGTTAAGCTGTGTTTTTTGTTTGTTGATAAAGCATTTAATCATCAACACTTTGTAGCTACGTGTAAAGTGATAAATTATTTTGACGTTTACTTGCGAAATTGGGGGAAAAGGACTATTTATTGGGATATCAATCACTCGACATACTGCTTTTATTCTTACTCTCCCTTTGGTTTTGGCTCATAAACTTGAACTGGAACAATGTATTGATTCAGATAATGAGATAGCTTGATCTTGTAAAAATCTCTGTTATTCTCTGTATTGAAGATGTACCATGCAATCAGTGCTTGTTGGAAAAATGATTGTAATCAACCTGACGCTCAAAGTAAACCTGCAAAACGGTAACCCCCAACTGTGTAACTGATCATGAACTACATGGCAAGTCGGGCCTGGAGTTATATGGAGGCAACAGAGGCTATATTGCCCTGTGGTCTTGGCCTTGGTGCCCCCTTCAAAAGTTTCCCATAGACTTTTCAAGATTTGCTAATGGAAGTGCCCTTTGCAAAATGAAAATGGCCGTGCCCTCTCCATGGTGAAATTTCAGGCCTGTCAAGTTACTGTTTCCATCATGCAGCATTTTTTTCAATGTGTTCTCTTGGTCACATGCACCAAGTGATGAAATGTGATCCGTCTCTAATGTACATGATCATGTCATTGATATCGAGTACCATTCTAATTTTTGTTCCAATTTACTTAGATCCATCAATCAAACGACCTTTTTTCGTTCTGGTGTTATGTCTGTCTTTGTTTATCAAACGGCAAAGATGTTCAATCAATTGACAGCGCATCGTGCATCTATCTAATACATTGTTTTGAAAATTACTATGTCATGTGTTTACTTAGCTTATATTTCAACTCCACTTTTTGACCAAATTTGTATTGTGTGTGACTCATTTACACCGTGAATTGAATGTTAATGCTTAGCATGAGCTGTCATTACATGCTATTTACATGTTATTTTATAACGCTCAAAAGAATTGTATACAAACCAAATAATAAAATTAACTAGTTGCAATTGAATTTCCGGGGAGTATAATATGCTTGAATGGTTTTGCCGATTTCTTCTAAAATAATCAGAACACATTTCAGGAATGGTTAGAAGTGCGAATCAGTGTAAGTATTCAAAATTGTAAAGCTCCAAGTTTGTGCCAGTAACCTAGAAGATGTAGGTCCTAGCAAGAATAAAATTCATGTGCAAAGCAACACGATATAATTCTGCATATATTTGGTATTTAATTTGGGTAACATTAAGCGTCGCCGTTTAGTTTGGCTTTTCAGCCATGCATATATATTTTTGGTTAACTGTTTTCTTATCTAACTGTATTATAATCTTCTATCTCTAGATGTGTATCGATGCGTTCATTTAATACAAGTTGCATATATCTCTTTTAACAGTAGGTATCCAAATTAATTTAAGTATTGGGAGGTTGAATTATTCTTAATGAATCCATGGCCTGTCTCAGTGGTTGCTTCCAAGCACATAACAGTACATGAATGTCAAGCCATTCTTCGATACCTTTAACTTTGTACATGACGTCATCCATTGTGACATGACTCACCTCAGACTGTGTACTTACATAATGTCTCCTCACATCACGTTTATCTCTCGTACTGGGATGAAGGTAAATCCATGGCAAGGACACACTTTTTGTTTCATTTGTCACGCAGATGATGACCTAATCTCAAAGTCAATGAGCTTTTGGGCAACACGTTTGCTCACAAGTCCGTCTTTTTTTTTTATTGCTTTTAAAAAAATAAATCAATAAATAAAGGTCATCAACACTTTTTTAAATATTTTGTTGTTATTCTGTTTGGTATCCTGCTCAATATTTCGGAGGAGATGGCTTTGCTTTATGTAGTTGTTATGTGCTGCCGAGAAGCTGAAATCAAAAAACTCAAAATATTTTAAATCTGAAGTTATGATTGATAAATGTTTGGGCAACAGTTGATAAATGTTTGGGCTAAGAGCGGAGTAGACAGGATTTCATACAGGAATGCTAAATGGACTTAGTCACCTTTATTAAAGGTAGACGAGCAGATTAAGGACTCATACCTTCATTCACTTCATTCCATTTTGACTGTCAGAATAATTGTTCTCAAAATACTGGACACTAATTTATTTACAGAATGTTATATTTTGTTGTTATTTTGTTCTAACGCACACTCAAATAGTTCATGTTAATACAAGTTAGTGGTAAATAATCTATATTGAATTGGTAGACATTTTGATGGTTAAGAGGTAAATGTAAGTTTATATTCATTATTTACTTATTTCACTGAACTCTAAAAAATGTGAAAAATGTTGGCCACATTCATCTTGTTTTTATAGTTGTTAGTTCTTGTTTACAAATTTGAATGTTTCTAGCATTTTCTATTTTGTGTTGTTGCTATTCTGTAATTGATATACATGCAAAAAAATTAGTCAACTTGTACATGTACATTGATCTTGATTTTAAATGCAATTTGGAAGTAATATTTGTAGGTAAAACCAAAAAATGCATAAAATGCAGTACCAGTACATTATAAGATTAAGTTGCGAGTTGCTCTTGCTGTCTGCAACATTATAAGTTCACATCTTAAGATGTAAAATGTGATTTGTACCTAGCTTGACTGAATGAGACGTAATATTAAATTCATAGATGTGCTTGTTATCATGTTTAATGGCGAAATGATGACATCATCAGTTACAGTATGCAAAAGATTGTCAAGTCAGTTATTCTTCAAGGATGGAACATGGTCTTCATCAAGTCTCGCCAGTATTGACACCAAAGCATTAATACTAAATATAGACAAGAGATCACTTGTGTGTGGATATTTAACACAATTATTGCGAAAACGTACAAGTAAAAAAATCTATCGTCAAATTTGATCGTCGACTGTCCCATCTTTCTGTGATCAAAACATCTATCATGTATTATTACAAACCAATACATGTAAATATCATTGACAGAACCAGGCTTTTGGGCTGGTTATCTGAATTAAACATCGACGGACCAACAGAACATGGTAATGCTATTCGAAACGATTACCAGAAGCCCACAGGAGTTGCGTTGAGCTAGTTTGTCTTTCATGATTTATGCAAGAAAAGTTCAATAACTGGACTGGGCTTTTACATACATTCTTCAAAGACCGAGGTCTTCTCAGAATTAGAAATTTCTGTCATAAGAAATGCTTTTGAATGGGTGATTTATGATAAAATTACACACAAACGTAATATGCCGGCTTTGGAGCCGAAAGTGGCAAAAACTTTGGGCATGCAGCAGATACGACAGGATAGCCTGTCGGTAAAATAGTCTTAATCAAGTCTCGCCAATACTGATATCAAAGCATGACTACAGATGTGCAATATCTGCTGCATCTATTTTACCAACAGGATAGCCTAGGGTGTTATTATGTTTGGAATGGGTGTAACCTCAGATGAAATGATAACAGTATTGATCACAGAAAGATTTGACCACTCTTGAATTATTACACTGATTCCAATGCAGTAGGGATACTCAGTCAATAAGCCATTTGCGAGTTCGATTTGAATAATGTCTTAGTCACAAGTTACTGCTTCAATTTGAATTGCTCAGACTGTTGAGTCACATGGTTTGAGGCAAGCTTTTGTATAGCAACCTCTAGATGAACAAACCGTGGTACAACTGTGCTGTATACATTTCTACACATTTAGTTGTGTATGTGTGTTGGCTGTTTCTCTTGTGTAACTACGCAAAAGCTTGCACCGAATCATGTATCATATCAACTTTCTCTTTAGTCTAAGGAATTAAAATTTAAGTGGGAACTTGTGACTTCAGCAAGTCATTGCACCAGACGTTCAAGTGTAATTCGCAAATGATTGATGAGCAGAATATTCTGCAGCTATTTTCTTGCAATTATCCCAGCCCTGATTCTCGTTAATTGTCAATTCTTGCAGTGTGAAATAAATACTAAGTGATCTTGGTTAATTCCTGTGTTTTTCTGTCGGTCTCTTTTCTAACCCTGTCCCGGAATAAATACAATCCTAGGTTCCACATGGTCGCCAGAAATTAATGAATCGAGATTGTGACATTTTAGCTTGGAAATAAAATGTTATTCATGTAGCGTAGACACGACTGTACACCAAAATAGATATTAAAGGGGCTGTGTCGTCATTATAGCAGGCCTGTGGCTTTTAAAAAATTTGTTTTATGGAAGTGGCCAGACACACAAGGCCAGTAAGCCACTCGAGGTGTGGGTAAGCTTTTGTATAGCAACCTCTACGGCCGTGCGTAGAAAGATGAACTCTCACCCACAAACTGCACACAAAGGGTGCTGTCTTTGTCAAATTGTGATGTGATGTGCACACGCGTGTAGTAACTGGGTTATTCCATTTACTGCTACAATCATGACGACACGACCCCCTTTAACTCGAGACTCTACAAATTAATCAGACCATTCATATATAATATTACACAGCGGTTATATACTAACCGCCTGGTTTAATGCTTAGTTATTATTAACCAGAATCACAAGTCTTATTTATCTGGTTTAATACAATACAGCAGTTAACAAGTGTGTAAAATCATAACAGTGCAAATTTCCTAAACTTTCATAGTAGCCCAAAGCTCTCCGCAAGAGGATGTTATTACCATCTACTAACTTATAAACTAAATATAATAATAAGGAACAAATGTTTCAAACTTTTGTCAAACAAAAGCATAAACACTTGTTGGAATACATCTGGACTGAAATAAGTTGCTCTCTCAACTTTAAATCTTTGTTTATATTAGAGAGTTTAGGGCACGTAGATGAACACTCTGCCACATCAACTACGAGTGATGACAGTTTTTATGAATTCTGAGTACAGTGAAATTAAAACTTCATGGTACAAACGTGATGTTAATAGCAAATATCAACTGCAAAATCATGAGCTTTGTAAACAAATCAAGATGATTGTATGTTGAATAAAATTGGGCCAGTTGAATAATTCAGAAATCGGAGAAATGACGAAGTTTGAAAACCTGGCATATTACATCTTAACATAATGAGCAAACATAAAAAAAAATCCCAAAATTAAAATGTTCATGGCAGTATCCATTTTGCTAAACATGGAAGCCCAGCTCATCATTGGTAAGAAGAAAAACATCAGTGTTTACAGATTTACATATACCTTACATGGTATAAAGATAATGATGGTAGAAAACTTTCCTTAAGATATTTCTGCCTGAAGTGTTGTCGTTTTAAAACAATAAATGAAATGAGATCCAAATTTAGTTTTCGTCTCAGTGAGAATGCATAAAAAAATGCTGAATGCAAAACGGTGAAATGAGCTGACATTTTCACAGGTTGGTTTTATTACAAATATCTTGATTTGTGCAAAGAATGGAAGCATTTACAGTCAGTTTACCAATGTTGAGCTGGGGCTTTGATGAAGGCTTTTTCATCAATGTGAAAATCAATCAAGTCTTATTAATGGGACAGAGGAGCTCATTCAATGAAATCCCATTACGTAACTCTGCTGGAACATTTTCTAACAACGCCATTACTTTCAAACATAATTATTGCAGAGTGCCAAATCTATACAAATAAACATGTTGACCAAAATATACAAAACATAACTTAGGCTAACTCTTAAGTGCTTACCAAAACCAAACCAGTCTACCGACCAATGATCAAAGTGCAAGTGAGATTAATTTCCAAAAGTAAGACTTTAAAACTGCTTTGTAGATGAATGTGGCCTTCAGGAGTTGGCAAAGGGGCAGCAAATGTTATTTATTATGGTGCAGTTTCAAGATAACCTTGTTTTTTTTTTGAACAAATACATTATGTGCTTTTTAATAGAGATCAGTGAACCAAACACTCATTTTGGTCAAACAAAAAGTGTGCATGAAAGATGTTTAAAATAATAAAAAATGTAAAAGCACAAAAATGTTTCATGGCCTCGCGTTTCAGCCCTAGCAGAGTCTTTCTCAAAGGCTTTTTTTAGCCTTTCAGAAAGACTCTGCTGCCAGACATGCAACTGCAGTTTGTCAAAAGTGCCAGGCACAACAAGACTCTGTACTGTGTTTTTCAGTTTTCAATAGCACAGCTGAGAAACCGAAAGTGAGGAAATCAGCTAGAACAGTTGCATGCCTGTCTGCTAGGGTCGAAACAGGAGGCCAGCCATTTGACAAGTTTTTGCATTTATACCACTGGTTCTTTTGGTAGGTAAAGCAGTTTGCAACAGCTAATTCTATTTTCTGAAATAATCTAAAAGTCTTTTTCAGCAGATTTTGTTTAATGTGAATCAGCTTTGTGGGTCAGTTTATCAGAGACTACAAATGTCCATGTTTTCATATCTTCCAATGATTAGATCCGAATGCATTTAAACCCACAGAAACATCTCAAATGGATCTGAAACCTAAAGCAAAGTAGTATTACATATTGTAATTAACAGAACGTAGACTTTAATATAACAAACAATAATTGCAAATACCTACCCTGCACACAAATTACCAACTTGAAAGATTAGAAAGAAAAAAAAATGAATTTAAAATGCTAAAATACTAATTCTTACCTTCAGTGTAGGTTGTGTTTTGTTGAAAAAAACAAAAAACAAAACAAAACAAAACAACTACATTGTATTGTTTTATTATGGGAAAATACAACTGTCAAACTCATCTTGCCACTACTCTTCCCTTTGCAAAAAAACACACATTACTTTTACAATACAATTAATTCCAAAGGTATAATTTAAGATGATATGTCTTCGTAACTTTTTTCTTCATATGATCTTTACAAATTAGATGCATGTGCTCAAAATAAAGATTCTATACAAAATATCTATCTGAAAGAATCAAAACATGCCACAAAATGCATAGGCCCCAACAGCAGGACATGTGTCAAAATGTTGTATTTTTTTTGTAATGCAAATAATCTTTTATCAAAAGCAGTTTTAGAAAGCGAAGGGGAGGCTAAGCATCACAGATACATTAACAATGACTAATCTAATACAAACATTTCAGGTTTTTTTTTTTTTTTCTTTTTTTCTTTTTTGGTAACAATAATGTCAAGTTTGAAGTGAGAATTTTTTGTTGGTTTTTTATAAATTGGAATGTCATCATATTTTATGTATAACTTATTCTGGTCCAAATTCCACAATTTTCTATTTGTACTAATTCAACAAGAATACTTCCTTGTCTAGGGCAAAGGTTCAACAGTGTAAAAAGAATCTATTTATATAAAATCTACTCTACGTCCTTTAGCAACTAATGTCCCAGAACTACTTTTAATTCTGGCACTTTAAGATACTATTAATCAAATGAAAATAGGCATCTTTAATTTGTCATCTTTAAGAGATCCTTGTGCTAATCTGAAAGTGACTTCAACAGTGACAATCTACAAACATAAAAACATCTAATAATTTCACTTAACCGTGCATTGCTGAACTCTTTTATGTTTTGTGTTGTAGCTTGATTAATTTTACTTAATATGAAAAAATAACCAAAATCTATGATATGTCCTCAAGACAAGCCACTACGGAATGTGAAATTCTAATCTCGTTTTACTTTCTTAGTGCGCCAGAGCAGCTGAGTTCTAATTTTGTGGGTTTTTTTTTTTTTTGCTGATACAATTCAGCAATAGTCACATTTTACACGTTACACTCTAACCCATTGAATTGTGCATAATAGTGTACTTGTGCTATGTACAAAACCACCAAACCCAAGTTGATTTCTACATCCACATATATATTTGCACAACACTGACTTAACCCGTTGTTTGCATAATCTAAATAGTTGTGAGTTTTAATATATAGCTCTATATGTAGACGTCTACAATTTGTGGTATATAAAACCTGATATGCAAGTATGTTTACATTCACACAATAGTGTCTCAATTCTGAGAGTAGAACTTTCCCTTTCGCAACTTCGAGGATATCATTTCACTTCCTCACACTTATATCAACAGTATGCCTAACAGCTTGAATATATCTTTTATCTCGTTTTAAAAGCTTGAATCTCTCAGTGTTTTTACTCGAGTTGAATTTGGACAGAATGATACAGAGTTTAAATACCATACTATCTCTCTCTCACTAATGGCAGTAGGCATGAATGAATTACTTAACAACCAACTCCAACCTTTCATACCATACAGAGACAAGTCATAATCTGTCATTTCTTGATTCTTTAAGATTCACTTGAACAAATTTATCTCAATTTATTTGAAATAGACTGTCCTGTAAAGGTGAAATATAGGATTGGTGAAGCAGATAGCGCAGTGTTCGTACTTTGTGTAATTCAATATATACATGAAAAAAACAAACCTATGAAAATTTGGGCTCAATCCGTCGTCCGGAGAGAACAGTGAAAAACCATGCACACTTTTCAGCATGTAAACACATTGTCCTTAATTCGATTGCTACAACCAAAATTAAAAATGGGGTCTTCAAATTCTATTTTCTCAACTTCAAACAGTAGTACTTCAGTGAGAAATATTTCTATGGAAGATTGGTGTTGGTATGAACTTTATAATCAGTAAGCTTTCAGACTGATAATAATAAAAACATTTTCTTATGAATACCAATCCTATATTCTACCTTTGATGACCCATTTTTTTGTTGTTGATAGAATTAGACAGGAGAAACTTGGAAAGTGGTTGGCCAAGATGGTTCAAGTCATTTACTGAACTACCCAAATGAATACCGATTCTTTCCCAATAGAAACTGCACAGAATCTTTTTAGCGCCAAGCTCTCCACTTCCACAGTAATCTCAACAAATTTGACCTTGAATTAAATGTAAAATCAAGCTTGGCTTCTTTCAACACGCCAGAGGAATTAAGTGTTTTTAATGTTGCTTTTTGTTTCAACTTCAATGAAAATCCCCATCATAAACTAGTAATTGCATAAAGGCTTGTGGACAACCTCACTCTGGAAGCTCGCTAAAAGACACCAACAGAGGGCGCTGTGAGTCCATCTAGTAGGTCTCCCTAAATTCATGGTGCCATTTACTGAAGTTGACATTGAATGCTACGATGCTACCAGTAGCCATCCCTGCGATGATAGTTCTGTTAAGAAAAGGACAGGAAAACAATTCATCTCTGTGACTGTAATTTAATTAGCAACTATCGGTGTGCATTTCCTTTCAAAACAAGAATTTCAGCATTCAGGTTGGCTCTGTGGTTTCTTTCCCTGCCTTTCACCTCTGTGGACCCCGGTTTGAATCCCAGACTGGAGCCTTGCATGTGGATTGGGTTTTCAGTCCCTACCCGATTGTGTGGGGGTTTTCCTTCATTTGAACTCTTCTTCCCACTTCTAAGACTTGACATTTCTTCATTGCTTCTCCAAACAAGTATCTTAAGACCTACAAGTCACAGTGAGGGCGCTTTTAAGGGTCCCTTGCTTTCATGACCAGAAAGATATAATAGCAATTATCTTCCAGTACGCGCTAATCCTCCAATCGGCTTGCTGAATGGGAGTGTGGTAATAATAATAATACCCAGTTTTTATATAGCGCTTTGTCACACCCTATGGGCGTCTCAGAGCGCTCAGTATTTTTTCCTGCAAGGTATGATGAGTTACGTTTTTGAAGTATGAGACCTGTTCCTTTACATAGCACCATGAAATGGTTCACAAGGTGCTGTGGCGCAATCTGCAGCCGATCAAACCAGGAACACTGGGGCGAACCCCTTCTCTTTGCGATAAGTGCCACTGGGTTCTTTTACGTGCATTACACAATACACGGGATCAACGGCTTAACGTCCGAAGGACGAAGCAATAATGGTTAAGTGTCTTGCTTAAGGACACAAGTGTCACGACCGGGACTCGAACCCACACTCTGCAGAAACACCAGAGCTTGAGTCCGGTGATCTTATCCGCTCGGCCACGACACGCCACTAATAACCCATATACTCCCAGTAGTCTATATTGCACTCTGAGTATTTAGAGTATTATGCGACATGCTCCACATACGGACAGTGCAAAATAAAATTCTAAACTTTGCGCATTGCGCATGTTGCTCTCCATCAAATAATGCTCTAAACTTTTAAGCTTTGCGCGTGTGATTTGTATTGTATGTTTTCATGAGGCAGTATGAAGTTGACTGGAAGATAAATTCGTTATCACACGCGCACTCGTGGTATACGGGAAAATATAGTGCGTCTACGTCATATATCTCACTCAGCCTTGGGCATCATGGGATATGGGACGTAGAAGCGCTATCTTTTCCCGTATTCCACTCACGCTAGTGTAATAGCTTATGTTGTAATACTTTTATGCTTCAATTCATGAGAAGAAACTTAAAGCAGTTGCCTGGTTTATCCATAAACACATGTGCAGATGACTGAAACGTAAAAGCTGTTATGGATGCACATTCTTCAGTCAGTTTCACATTTCTCCTCAGTATCACATGCATGTGTTAATTTGAAGATTACAGCATCATTCAATCCTCATTAATGCGATGTTATGACAGCATGCAATGATCGGGAAAAAACAAGGAATTTTTTCCCATCTGGACAAACCAAGTTTCCCTCAAAACTTTAGCCATTTCAACTTAACCTTACTCAAAATCTAGGAATAGCTCCTAACCCACTACGCATCTCTCCAAAAACTACACAATTGCAAGCTAAAGCAGAAATACAGTATTCACAGCTAGTTTTTGTGTGCACGTTTGTTTGTTTGTTTTTTTCCCAAATAATATTTAGAATAAGCTGCTGAGAGTCAGGCTGTTGCCAGGACCATCTAAATAAAGCTTTATTCACTACAGCAATGTACAGTTTACCAGGAATGGAGTCTGGGGGTCAGACCACAAGACTCCAATTCTAAAATCTGCAAATCAGTACAATTTGAAATGAACTAATTTCAACAGAAAATACACTCTGGACACTACCAATTTTTTTTTTTAATTCCCAAGTTTACTATACTATTGAATACATATGAGTGCATTGTCACACAATATAATCAAGAGGTGAAATCTGGACTATTCCATTCCATTTCAGGAGGTGAAGCCGAGGGAAATGAAAAAGCCAGATTTCACTGATTGATTATATTCTGCAACAATGCACAACTGAAATGCATTCAATAATTGTTTGATATAACTTACACATAATTATTCTTGTCATTTGGATTTTATTCACAATAAACAAAAACAGACTCGGAAACTTGTCCACCGCACACTCTAAAGATTTTACAAAACCCCTTCTAAACATTGTGGACGACTCCATGTGGACACCATTCTTGTCCGTTGTGACAAGTCCTTGCCTTGTTTGGAAGAACGGGCAGGAACAATTGTTTTTGAAACGACGCTGTGAAGCATTCAATAACTAATGCTATAGGATTGGCACCTTTTCAATATTAAATACATGACAAAAAAAACAGATAACATTTGACGTGTTCCACCCATAAAAAGACAAGGATATGTGTGTCTGGTATATAATAAAAATTATTGATGGGGAAAAATGTACAAAAATTAAATTAAATTAACTGTTAATTTCAACATCATCATGTTAAAAAAACTGAAGGGCAAGCATTTTGAGCTATGAATCATGTCAGCATGCCAAATCAATTAATTAATGAAATGAAAGCATTAATGAATGATGATACACCAGTCAAAGTATCATCTGGTAGCAATGTAATATTTACCTAGTTGGATTTGTTCGTAATCTACCAAGAATAAAAATACAACAATGTTCAAGAGGACAAATCAACACAGAGACAATAAAATGCAAGTGAATTCAATAGGCTGTATTTTTTTGACAGCAAAAGGGTGCAATACTAATTCCATTTTGAAAGTACCAAATTATTTCAAAACATTTAAAATACAAATTTTCCAGGCAAACATCTAACATTGGTTACAATGTAAAACTGTCAATAAAAAACCCATCAAAAAATGTATATCAACTGCGTTATTAGAAGTCTAATTGCATCTGGTTTACCACACTATCTCTATGGTTTGACCCCCAATCTACCCCAAAGGGCGCCCTCTTGCAGTCAAAAATAAGGCCTATTAATTCCCAACACAGAAATGATGCAAGAAGGATATACAAGTCCACTCAGCCACAATAAAAAAAAAGTAATGCAGTAACAACAAATACATATTCAGCAATAAATCACAAGTGATGGTTACGTTTGTGAAATTGCTATGTTGTGTATTTATTATTTATAATGTGGTTCGATGTTCATACATGCAGTTTGTTTTTGCCCCCCAAAAAAGGAATCTGTTTAACACACAAAACATCAGACAGTGGGTGCGTTTGATTAGCTTCCCTGGCTCGACCCAGGTCTGACCCCAGTGCATTCGACTAGCTTCGACGTCATTGTCATGGCTCACCCGGGTCAGCCCCCAGTAACCTGCTTTTGGAGCAGGTTACTTGGGGTTGACCCCGATGCATGACGTCACATGCATGGCCGCCGTTTGTTTGCTATTCAATGGGACACTTTCAGGAAGCCTGACATACATTTTTCACCCTAAAACAACAAATTTCTGAGCATTTAGTAATTTCTTTAGTCGAGACACACACTTCTGTTATTCACCTGGACTTGTAAAATAATTGAACGTTGCAGTTTCACCGTGAGAATGAATATTTTACGATCTTTTCGTGAATCACGGAGAGAGTTGTAGACGCTATGCACACATTTAAAGTAGTTCCGGTCAGCTGTCCCAGGATGCACTGGTATGAATGCTAGGGGAAGTTGGCGTTCGGTTAGCTCTTGTTGGGGACTCATCCGGATGAGGACAACCGGGTCGACCCGGGCAAGCCAATCGAATGCACCCAGTGCTTTACAGTTTTCAAAGGCACTGAAAAGGAGGACATCAGCTGATCAGCTAAAAAAGTTGCAGGCCTAATTTTAAAGGCAATGTCACACAGGGCAATTTCTACAGTCAACTCGGAAGCAACCAACTGTGCTGCGTGCAAAAGGAACATTTCAGTAGCACATGAGTTGTTTTTCTAACAGTTATCTTCCCCACGAAAATTATGTGGAAATTTACATGTGAATGTTTTTTTTTTTGGAGATTGCCTGGAACTGGTTGCCTGTAAATTGACCCATGTGACGCGGCTCTAAACATTGGCTGCATCAATTCATTATTTTCATATGAAAATTTGACATATGAAAATATATTTCCAAGACCAGCACTTGAAGAAAAAGCGTTGATGATTTTCCGCTAATCTTACCTTTGTTCATGTGCCATGTCCAGAGCCAATATGGAGGCATCACACATCGGGAATGAGTACATCAAATTGTGATCATACGTCCGCCATACTTGCACTTGACGATTGTCCCCGGCAGTCAGGAAATAGTCTCCTTCATGTTTGAAACGCATTGCCTGGTAAAGATGATAATTAATAGTAATCAAGATTCATAAGTACAAGACCCCTCCCAAGTGCAAAGTGATGTCACACATTATGAGAAACTAACCATGTCTCAATAGACTTGTGTAAGTCTTGCGAGTATTCAAACATTTTTGGGACCAGTTGGTCCCACACACATTGCTTTAACATGTAAAGGAAACAAAATCACGTGCTTTAACGGACTCTAATGTTTGAATACGCACGAGACTTGCACGGTCTATTGACCCCCATGCACCATTGTCACACGTGGCTACTGCTGCCATGCTCGCCTTAGACCGTTCCGGCTTTGGCAACAAGCCCCGCCCACACACATTAGTTTATGTACGTTTACGCTGCACGTGTGACCGAGTTTGACCGAGGTCACATGACCAAATGGCGTGATCCAATTGGTCAATGCACACAGTTTGATTGACAGGCCGGAACGGTCTATTGTGGGAGTCAACTCGTGAACGTGTAAACACCGCGTCAGGGAAATTGTGTAAATCGGTTGGTCCATGTCTTTGTGTACAAAACCTTGCGCTGACAGCGTCCCAGCATTGGCAGAGCGGCGCGTAGCACTAGCGCCTACCAACTAAAATGTTTCGGTCTGTTTTTTGTTGTTTTCCCTGTAGAACTGATAGAGTACGCCTGTGGATTTTTTTCACAGGCGGGACTCAAAAAATTACTGAGTATACGGTGCTTAACTCACATTGGTGTATGGGTAAAAACACATATGATAATCTTTATGCCTTGATAAAGGATTATATAGGATTCAAACAGCTTCTAGCTATCGGGCAAGCTCGCTGGTTTATAGTAGTAAGACATCTGCTCTAGAATGGCAAAGGTTGTGGGTTCGAATCCCACCCGAGAAATATGCATGTGGATTTTTTTACAGGACTCGGGGAAAGTACTGAGTATACAGTGCTTAACACACATTGGTGTATGGGTAAAAACATAAATAATTATATGGAAGTTACAGGGTCATCCAATAGATCCATTAAGCCCTTTCTCCTAATATACTGACCAGTCACAGCCTTGACGCCACTGAAAGTCCGACAAAAGTCTGACACGTTAAAATCCCATTAGAGAAGTAAACAACCCACTGCCATTATTTTGACATACAACAGCATACACAACTGTACTAACTTTTGTAAAAATTTTTAATTTCTGGTGGTGCAAATCCAACGGTCGTGTAAAAATGGTTTAATAGTGTTCCTGTCTGCATAGTTCTTTGAACTGAAAAGCACTGCTCAAAAGGCCACGAAAGTAAATCCATACCGTTCACAAAAACCATGTATGTGTGTGTATCTAATATGTGTGTGTGGCCCACAACCGAACCACCGCCACCATCGTGGCAAAAAAAAACCACACTGTGTCCTGTTGCTAGGCAATTGCTATGGTAGGCTGGGCTTAATGGATCGGTCTACTCCTAAAATGCCAACATGTGTAAAGATTCTTTGCAGACGGTTACGCATCCCCTGTCTGCAAGTTGGTTGTTCAATTCAACATATCTTGAAATGAGACCAAATGATACATACCATGGTGATTTTGACTCTTAAAATGGTGCAGTAGCTGATGTCATTGCCAAGGGGGGGGGGGGCTACTGAGGGTAACATACTTTGCTTCAATTATGTCAGCGATGACAACAACCAACAGCAAGTGATGTCAAGGTTATTTTGTGACATGCTGTAATTTCATTACATACTTTTAAAGGGGGATAAAACTACACGATGAAAACCTACACCCAACGCTTTCTCTTTTTGTTTTGATTTGATGAATTCATTCAGTTTCGTTTTTTTTTTTTTTTAGTGTCCACTTACATTGACCTTTCCGTTGACGTCTGTTTGTATGAGGAATTTGCCGTTAATCGTGTACGAACACACGTGACCCTTGTCGAAGGTCACCAAGATGACCCCTTCCTCGGATGCAATGGACATCAGACGAGGGGACATATCAGGCGAGCGAGGATCCAGTGATCTAAGAAGATCACCTGCTACTGTGTGGATGAGACAAGCGCCACCTAGAGACCAAGAACAAAAAAATAAAATTCAATTTTGTACCTGAGGAAGCAGTGTTTCAAATTAATGTTCACTCACGTCTTTTAAAATGAATGTTCTACGTTATCATGCCGCCACCAGATTTATCATGATCCCGGTGTGCATCAGCAATCACAAATACTGATTCTCATAATACTGTAAAGGGACCAGACTAAATGTCCTATGGGCCTCAGTTTTGTTACTTTGATTCAAATTTGGGAAAATAAAGCAACATATTAATTGGGGTAAGCAAAGAAAATTTGTCTGATGCCGGACTCGAACCCGCGACCTCTCGAATACCGTACAAGCTCTCAAACCAACTGAGCCAACTAGCCCTATGTTGGTGGGCGGTCCTATGCAATGCCAAACCACTTTGCTCGATGGGGGTCCAGTCAGAAGCCAAACTGTACCGTATATATATATACATATAGAGTGCTTAACACACATCAGTATATGGGCAATAACGCAAATAATATTCTTTATCCCCAAAGCAAAAATTAACATCTATTATGATGTTAAAACCACAAAATAAATCACTCTATTTGCTGTAAAGTAAAAGAAAGTGTGTATACCCAGTGATCCACTGACGACCAGTCCAAGCTCAGTGCAGACAGCAGCACATACAACCTCAGTATCATGACCCGTTAAGATGGCACGAGGAGTTGCCATCTCACCTACATCAAAACAAAATAGTCAAACAGTCATGATGATATAACTCTCCAGCAAAAAATATCAACATTTCAAAAACAGTGTCTGCAAAATTGTAAACATATTCATAATAGGAACATTATTTGAGAGGCTACTCATCCTTACTTGCAGCTGAGAAGCTGAATTGTGAAGGACGCATTTGAGATACAAGGGCGCCTTGGGCAGCCAGCCATATTGACCCATTGGACCACGAAGCACAGCCAGAGATCGAAAGAGGGAGGACAACCGGAGGGACCGGAGAAAAAACCCTCGTGGCATTGAAGAAAACTAACACAAAGCTCTACTCACATATGGCCCAAGCAGGGTTTCGAACCAGGGCCACAGAGGTGAGAGGCGAGCACTTTATACTCTAGCCATCCATGCCACCAACTAAGGGCGATCAAAAAATGCCTTTCCCATTTCCATTTCACAATTTACAAAAATGACTGAACAACTGACTAAACAAAAACAGCTTCTTTGTAAACTGACATTGGTAAACTGACTGTAAATGCTTCCATCCTTTGCACAAATCAAGATATATGTAATAACACCAACCTTTGAAAATGTCAGCTCATTTCGCTGTTTCATTTGCGAGAAAATGGTAATTATTCAGCATTTTTTTACGCATTCCTATAGGCAGAGGTTTCGTCTCACTGAGACGAAAACTAATTTGGATCTTATTTCATTTATTATTTAAAAACGATGACACTTCAGGCAGAAATATTTCAAGGAAAGTTCTTTACCATCATTATTATCTTTATACCGTGTAAGGTATAATGTAAATCTGTGAACATTTATGCTTTACTTCTTACCAATGTTGAGCTGGGGCATTAAAAGTTATTATTTTTTTTTAAACACTTACCCAAGACATGGTTCTCCCCAAGGACCCACTGAACCTTGGCACTCCAATGCCAAACCAGCAATGTTGCATCTCTAGATCCCGACACAATATAGCAATCCCCGCCCACAGGACATTCTGATCTCACTAGGCATGTCACCATGTCCCAGTGTCCGTACACAACTTGGGTCACTTTGCCTGGTATGGACGAGAAGAAGAAGAAGAAAGAAAAAAAAAAGCACCATCAAAATAAATTATATCAGTCAAAAAGTAAAACAGACTAAATTGTACTTGGCACCTGGGTACTAGCATTCTGATTGAGAGTTGTTATACCATCGGTTCTGTTCAGAACCACACCAACTCATTAGAGATAATTACATGGTGTCTCCGCAAAAAATTACTAGATTAAATTACTAAGGATTAAAAAGTACACTCTGCAAAAAATATTCTGTGCCAACATTTTCCTCATGTCTCAGGGGGATGAGTCATGAGGGAGGAGTCACCAGGGAGAAGTAGGGGGCGGAAAGTGGAAATGCTTTTCTGCAGAAATGGCTAATTGCTTTAAAGAACAAAAATGAGGTTAATTCATATCAAGAATGTTTGTTCGACCCTCTCTAATATTGTGAAATCATCTCTATGGCTTCATTGTGAAATTTGAACTCATCGACAAACCAAATAGGCCTTATTTCCAACTGCAAGAGGGCGCCCTTCGGGGGTAGATTAGGGGCATCCCATGGAAATAGTGTGGTAAACCAGGCCAAGTTCGCACAAGGACCATTTGTCGACTAGAGGTCGATATTGCCTGGTACCCTACACATGTTTTCGAGCATGAGTACCAGTTAATATCAGCCGCTAGTCGACAATAGTCCATGTGCGAACTTCGCCCCAGATGCAAACAGACTTCTAATAAAGCAATTAATATACAACTTTTGCGTTTTTTTTTTACAGTTTTACAATGTAATCAGTGTCAGAAATTTGCAAGGGAAGTTTCTGTTTTTAATGTTTTGAAATATTTTTGTACTTTCAAAATGGAATTAGTATTGCGCCCTCTTGCTGTCAAAAATACGGCCTATTGACTTTGATCTATCAGATATACAAAGTCTTTTGTCACGTCTAATGATCATTGAGACGTTATTGTGAAATGCGCTAAAAGAACTACTTATTAAGAACATGTTATTGTAGTTTTTAGACAATTGTATTTATGGATCACAATCCACCAGAAAATATTCCTTTATGAATCTCAACAAGCCATCACCAACTTTTGAAAACATAGAATGTCGTGACCGAGTGGTTTAGTGCATTGGGCTCAAGTTCTGGTGGCTGAGTCATCAGGATGTGGGTTCGAATCCTGGTCACGACACTTGTGTCCTTGAGCAAGACACTTAACTACAATTGCTTCAAATAGGGTTAGAGGCAGTTATGTTTGTCTCACAACAGATTCATTTACCCCTCCCTGTTCTTAGCTGTGATGTGAAGAGACTTGCATTTATATCTCGCCATGTCTTGTTTCTGCGCACTGGGGGCAGGTTTCTATCCCGTCAAAAAGTAGCCCACACCTCGAGTGGCCTTTGGGCCTTTACGAAAAGCGAAAAGACTAAAGTTCTCACATGTATCAGTAAGAAAGACTCTGAAGCTCTTATCCCAGAATCCACAAGCCATCAAGTAGCGGTTATCAGCTGTCACTACGTAGCATGAAGACTTAGACTTCACATTGGAATCCATGGTGTCTACTATCTGACGCCTGTGCATACCTGTTGTTGATACTTCAGTTTAAAAAAAAAACAGAAAAATATGTAAGATATCTTGAATTACTTGAAGAGAGCAACAAATCTCATAAAAATATTTCATAGTGACAATATTACAACAAGGTGTTCATCTGGGACCAACTGCATACAGCTGCTTCAGCATACAAAGTTGCTAAGCACGACAAAATTACGCTTACCAGAATAAGGTTACCAGCTAAAATACCATTTTACATGTACCAAATATGGTATCCTGGTATCCTGCTTAGTTTTGCTCGGCGGAAAAAGTGACACCCCCTGGTGGGCACTAGGCTTAAAAAAGTCTTCCAGTAACTGATAAAGGAAGATGTAAAAAAGACACCCATACAACCCCTCTGGTGAGCAACCTTAAAAACAAAAGTACATCATATAACATGAGTTAAATTGACAGATTTTGGTCATCATGACACTTGTGTCCTTGAACAAGACACTTAACAACAGATTCATTTACCCCTCCCTGTTCTTAGCTGTGCTGTGAAGAGACTTGCGTTTATATCTCGCCATATCTTGTTTCTGCGCATTGGGGCAGGTTTCTATCCCTTCAAAAAGTAACCCACACCTTGGCCTTTGGGCCTTGTGATGGGCGAATTGCATAATAAAAAAATAAAATTAAAAAAAAAAAGAGAAAGAAATTGAACACAATAATTGAGCCAATTTATAGCAACATCTCCGACAATCTATGCACAAAGACCGAGTTTAATAACTTTTTGTGGAAACAATTGTAAGTAGGAACAGCTAGCTTTTTAGAGAACATGCACATATTCATAAACTGACTGACTTTTTTACCACTAATGATGATACCTTTACATGCAAAATACAGCATCTTACATGTACAAAATAAAATCCCTGAAATTGTGAAGTTTCTGAAATGATAAAAAGCTGTGTTTGCTATTGCAAGGTGACTACACACAGAGGGTGTAAGTAGTGATATCAAACAACCAGACCTTGGATCTCAGTTTAGACTGAAGCCCGTTTCATACTTCAGAGCTAATTCCCAGGAAAACTAAACTCCAGGAAATTCCTGGGGTATTTTAACCCCACCACCACCCCATGATCGTTTCACACTCACTGCAATTTTCCTGGGAAGAATGAACTCTCAGAATGCTAGCCCCGGGGTTATCTCGCTTAACCCTGGTCCCAAGCAGGGGGTAACCATTTCCCAGGAATTTGCCAGGGTTAGCATTTCAAGTGTGAAAATGTCAGCCAAATTTGCTTGGGAAATTCCTGGGAAATACTTGTAGCGTGAAAGGTGCTATACTAGATTTAACTAAGACACTGGTCATGCATTCACACTAGGGTTTTAAGTTAAAGTTACATGGCCCGATTTTCTCAGATTATTATTTTTTTTGTTCGTAATTTTTTCTCTGAATGAAGTTTTGCCAGATGTTGCTGTTTCAAAACGAAAAACATACAAAAACTTTCGCATATGCCATGAACAATGCACAAAGTACATGTAACATGCAGAGTTTTTGTACATGGCTGATGGACGTGAAAAAATGTCGGGATCCCGACAATAATTCATTTTTAGTTTTTAATTAACGACCACTTATCATTGGCGGAATTTTTCATGCAATACCTTAAATGAAAGCTTATAACTTTCTCATATATAAAAAAAAAACGCTATTTAAAATTATAATATATATTTTCGGGTCAAATCGGACCTACAATCACAGACAAAATTGTTGGGACGGTGTTAACAGCTACCCCTTACCCCGGTTCAATGATGTCAAGATGCAACAAGCACTCAGGCAACTGCAATCAGAAGTGATCATTGCTTGGTTTGCTAGACAGACATGAAAGTGCTCAACACTGAACTGGGGGTTACTGGGGTATCCCAACGGATTGGAGCATCTTTAAACCATTAGTACTTACGTATGAGTGGATCCAGCTCAATGAGAAGATTCTTACCAGCCTCCATCGAGTAGCCTGGGGAACCTGGCTGACCTTCATGGGGGGGGGGGGGGGGGAAACGTCACCAAAAATTAACCACAATAAAAACATTTATACTGGAAGAATGAGGACAGGGTAAGTGGGGGTGGCTACAGACTTCTCAACTTTAGAAACTTCCCTTCTTACAAACCATATCTTCTGAAGCAACAACAGAATGGATGCCACGACTTGCCAAAATAAACAATTTGCTCAAATTGTTTTTAGTACATAAGGGATGGGATTGAGGATTTTGAACTCCTGGTCATCCATCAGAGAAACCTTAGGTCAGTCGTAAGGCTCCAATCATCATGGCTTGGATATACTGAACACTTTGAGTCAATCAATCAATCAATCAATCAATCAATCAATCAATCAATCAATCAATCAATCAATCAATCAATCAATCAATCAATCAATCAATCAATCAATCCATCAATCAATCAATCAAACAATCAATACAGTGCTGGTATCAATAAAAAGTACGTTCAGAGGTACCTTGACACACAAATACATTACACAAAATGCTTTGGAGTACAAATGAGCTTTCATTCTCTTCTTGAAATGTCCACATTTGGCAAAGTTTTGAGAGCAGGAATTCACAATACTGTACAGAAATTAATACTTTCACAATTACATGGACAAAGTAACAAACATTTTATCGATTACTCACAAAAGAAACACCCGGTTCAGACTGGCGCTCTAGAGTTGTGGCCAAACCAAATATAATAGGAGCTACTCCAGGTCGACTGAAATAGACTTTGGTTTCAGACTGGCAAACTTAATGTATTAGCTGAAGATAAGAATACAAATGGAATTTCTACTTTTTGCGCTGCCCGTCGGTGAATTGTGGGATGCTAAAGGTTGTTTTCCCTAATGACCATACGTTAACATAGTTTGAATTAGCTTCGGCTCATGACAAGACGTCTGAAACCAAAATGCTCCAGTGTCATTCCAAACGACTGCTACAGTCGATCTTTCAACTTCCAGCACGTCTATTCGTTCCTAACAGTTTCTGACGTCGAACTTTTCATGTACGTAACTCAATAATTTAATTCGGCACAACTCTGGAACGCAAGTCTCAACCTGGTGTAACTGGTGTATCAACAATATCAAACTATAACAGAAACTTCAACAAAATGTACCAGTGCATTACGACCTTTAACAACTTAAAGACAAAAGTAAACTTTTAAAAAAAAAAGTACAAAAATGGATATTACTTTAAAGAAAAGAAAAGAAAAAATGAAACCATCCAACACACCTGTAGTCCTACCTGCTGTAGAAACCTGGTTGTTCCATTTGTTCAATGCAAATGTCTGATTGGCCGCTGCCGTGACAACAGCGGGAGTTGGGACATTGGGATGAGTGTTTGCCGAGACGTGGATGATGGGGGAATTAGAGAGGAACTTGATGATCATCAAAACGTCTTGAGAAAGTTGGTCTGAATACATCATGGGACTCTGACGACAAAAATATAGATTAATCATAATGTTAATTACAATACCAGTAGACAACACAGTATGGAAATGGCCTACCTTAAATGGATAAACTTGCTGTAACAGTCAGCAAAATCTACAAAGAAGAAGAAGTGGGCTTGTTTTGACAAAAAAAATTCATCAACTTTTTTGTTCAGGTGGCGAGTTTGTGGCCGAGTGGTCTAGTGCATCGGACTCAAGTTCAGGTGGCTGAATCATCAAATTGTGGGTTTGATTCCCGGTCATGACACTTATATCCTTGAGCAAGGCACTTAACCATATTTGCTTCTTTTAACCCAGGTGTATAAATGGGAACCTGAGAGGGCTGAATTATCGAAATTGTGGGTTCGATTCCCGGTCACGAGACTTATGTCCTTAAGCAAGGCACTTAACCATAATTGCATCTCTAAACCAGGTGTATAAATGGGAACCTGCGAGGGCTGAATCATCGAAGTGTGGGTTCGATTCCCAGTCATGACATTTATGTCCTTAAGCAAGGCACTTAACCAGTTGATACTGGATGACGTCAATACACGCAAATAATTCCCCTGCCTGGAAACAGAGGTCGTGTTGATATGCCATTTTGTCATTTTGGACCACCGGTCTGGAGCAAAGGTCGCCCGGTCATTCAACCCCAGAGCGTGCACAGACCACGCACACGCCATGTAATGCTTCGATTCACCCACACAAGGACAAAAAAAGGTTGTTCATTTACTTGTATTTTGTGGCCATTGAGAGGTGGTTTTTGTGTAATTCCCGATTATAGACCTTTGTCCTTTTGTTCCAAGAAGGGGATTACGAGGCACAGAGAGGCTTCCATTATTGTTCATTCATTATGTTTTGGCTCAATGGAGGTAAGTCAGAGTGAGTCGGCAATCGAGCCATGGTTCCGTGTTTAGTTCCACTCCTATGCCGTAGGTAACAAACAATGTTTTGCAATTGAATTTGACATTTTCTCAGTTGAGAAACAAAACGGACGATCCAACAAAGAGAATCTTTCTTCTCTTGGCATTGTCAAGTTAGGGTTTCTTTGTGCCAGTGGTTTCCTCAAAGAAAAAAAGATTCAGGCAATTCCGCCACAAGAATCCCGCCGGCAACTGGTTAATGAGTCAATTCTGAACTAGTCTTCTGGAAACTTTATTTAGAAAAAAGACTTTCATATTTTTATTTTTGAAGTTGCCACGAGCTTGCCTTGTGTTTTGTTTCCTTCAATGAGCAGGATAGGTCAATGAAGAAAATGAAAGTGAAGCTAAAAAAAAAAGGTGTCTCGACCTCCAGGTCTAAAAAAAAGCACAAGAGTTCCAGTCAGACTCACACCGGTACAAGCCCCCTCAAAATATCTTAATCTTCTGACAATTATGATATTCAGATTGATTTATCAATCAGATCCACAGGAAATAGCAGCTGACATCCTGTACTTACGAGATGCATTGCTGAGCTACGTGGTGGATGAGGCTCAGTCATTAACTGAGCTGGCGTCTGACCAAAGCTTCGAATCTGATTCTCTATGGCCTAAAAAAATGAAAAAATACATGCTATTATCTCATACAAACCTAATGAATAAAAAGAAATTCATGGGTATGTGTGATTTCAAATTCACAGTGCAAAACATATCTCATACAAAGGCACTTCTCTATCCGAAACACAAAAAACAAAAGACAAGATGTCATCAGCGTTGAGTAAAGACACGTCACATCAAATGTGGTCAAAAGTTATGATGCGCGTCACTTAGAGGTCAACACCGAAATGGTCAGATTTTTATTTCAGGTTTTCTTTGTGTGATGCTGACCACAGAAAGTCTAGATAAATTGCTAGTTGTGTACAACCTGATTACATTCTAAAATTCTTAGTGATACTCAGTAACAATCAGTGGCAAAACCAGGGTAAAATTTTAAGTGGGTGGGGGCACAAGGGGTTGCACTGTTTTTGCTAGGGGGGGACTTCTGGACAATTAAAACTGTTCTATTTCTTTCTTAAACAAGCCCTTTTTCAGTGCTTTTGTAAATGTCATTTACTGTTTTTTATAAAGTAATCTGATGTGGAGGTCAAAACAAATACATTGTTTGCATGGAAGTAGAAAATAGTTTTTTGAGAAAATTGATAAAATGGTCTTTTTACTGTTTGCCTTTTTTTTGTCTGCCAGTGAATAATTGTAAAAAAATAAAAAAATACAACTAAATTAAAAGCTTATAAAGTTTTATAAAGGGTTAGACCTCTCTCATGACAGGATCTTCAATTGTATCCAAGTTGACACTGCCCTCGTAGGTAAGATAGTAAAACACGTTAGCCGCACGGACAGCCTCTGGTCCTCGTTGCTTGTAGCCAAAGATTAAATCAATCCACTGATGTAGCTGACATGAGACAAACTCTGACTCCAGAGCCTAAGGTGAAGAAAAAAAATGATGCAAATTAACCACTTTGTGCCAGGTTTCCTTAATTTTTTCCACACCCCTTTACGGGAATAATTTCCCGGAATGGCCGGAATAATTTGTTTTTTGAGAATATCGTTGTCACAATGAAACCCTGACAAAGCAAAGACAACTAAGGTTCTCATAGAAAGCACCGGGATTTATTGTTTTCTTATGAGAAAATATGAGAAGCGTTCAACGTGAATCGCAAAACCTCGGCCATAAGTCATTGCGGATGATCGACCCTATGGTCAGAACCTATGCTGGAATCTCAGTTCATGCCGACTTATCTCCTATTGAGCTGAATACAATGATAAACAATGGTGTAATCTCTTTGTATAACAAAAGGATAAGGTCTGGAATCGAGGATTACACAATAACACCCATAAAAAGTGAGGTTCAAAGCATGAATTCTTTTTTGTACAGGAGAAACAAAGCGTTGCACGGTGAGTGCATGGGCTGTGCCTGCTCCATAATAAAACATCAAAGACGTGTTAACATTTCAGTATTCCGATTCTACACTACAGTGTGATCTACACATCATCCAATTTCTGGCAGGAAAAAATATTGGCGTGTATACACGTTTTCCGGCATTAACTGGTTAAGACTCTGAGAAAAAAAATCATCTTTAAAAAAGAGAACTTCCTGGATGCATTTGTCTGATTCTACTGGATGAGGAGGAATGGTATTAAGGAGTGCAAGTGTGTTTTATCAATCACTTTTTTAAGAGTACAAAAGCTATCTGAGTAAAGTACGAGGGTCATTCCATGAAGGTGGGACACGATCTGTGACATTTTTCAATATGATCATTTTTGTTAGAATAAAATGTTGATTCCAATTTACGTTTGTCAATCATCACATATTATTTGGGCTTTGAAAGTATTTCAGAAAGTTTTAAATCCATCCCACACCACCTTACCTAATATTTTTGCTAATATTCTAAATGAATCATGGTAACGATGTAACAGGCACACCATGGTTGTAACAGACATTTGTCAGTATCAGGGAAGCAATAAACAAACTTACACTGTTCAACAGAAACTTGATGCCAAATCCATAAAAAACAACTTCTTACATGGGTATTAAAGTACATATGCTTGAGAAAATTAAGGGTATATGTCACAATGTAACAGGGACACCAAATGTCACATCTGTGGTGTCCAAGTTACATCGGTGCAGGCACTGTATCACATTTATTTGACACCACAGTAATCAAGTAAAACCTTTTTATGATTCATGTTTGGTGTTATTTATACCATGTAGACTAGTGAAGTGGTGAACAAGCTTCACTGGTGGTAACGATGTAACAGTGTCCCTAATTTTCCACCTTCATGGAATAACCCATGTACAGGTTCAACATACGTACGTATAATGTGCTTTGATCATTCTAGGAAAAAGCGCAACATATATGCCTTATTGAATTATATATATAAAATACAACACAAAAGTTTCCAATCACCAAGTTAAAGATACATTTCTTTGCCACTATGAAATTATTTTCATAGGCTGGATCTGGCAATAAGCAAATGTCTTCACAAACTTTGTACGGTATGACTCAATGACCCAAACTCAAAGACTAGTTCGGACGTTATAAAAACAAAGGATCAGTGAGACAGGCTTTGGCTTTGAAAAGCTTCACAGATATCTTACATTGATTCATTCACTAACAACTCATAAGACTGCTTTCTTTTTTTGACCTAATTTGATTAAACATCTGAAAGCTTTTAACGTCAGCATTCCCGAACTGTTGCCGGGTTTCTTGTACTCTCTAAACACTAAATGTTGCCGTCATCAGAAGTGGGTCAACTAATTGAGGCACCTGGAAAGCAGTAATTGGAACACCAACATTTTATGCAATCATCCCTGACTTAACAAACTCCTCCCCACCCCACTCCCCCCCCCCCCCCCCAATAGTCAGCTGTCATAGTAAATAGAGTCAATACACACTGACATTAGCAGGGATGAGCCTTTTCAACTCTAACCCTTCTCCCTCCTGGTAAAAATTCTTGACCTCGTCAATTACCTTACAAGATTGTAGAATCCTAACAATTGATAAACTACTGTATAAATGGTCAGTAAGTGTATTGGTATGATATAATAAAAAATAATTAAAGCTGTGCTGGTAAGTGAAATATCTGACGAGTTAAGTATCAGACGACAGCCAAGCTGGTTAAGTAGGTTAATCTAAAACAGCGTATGTCGCGTTCATTGGCTCCACTAGTCTACTGACAAGCCTTGAACTACAATGACTGTCACAGTTGCATAAACTCATGGCTTTATTACTTGTCATTGAGAATGACAAGACAGTTGCAGTTGCTGACGTTGGCGCAAGGTAAGGGAGTCACCGTAATAGTGCAATTTTTTGGGGGGGACTAATAAAGCTGAATGCCGAGTGTCTTGTCTTGCATTGTGCAAATGAATAGGAAAACAGAAATATTTTCACTGAAAAATACCTGTAATATCTAGCCCCTTGGTCTTCAAGTAATCATTGATAATGTCTGAAGAGATTTCACATATTTTTTTGGCAAGAAACAGAGACAAAGGAATTTGAATAAATTTATCTTCAAGTTGTTCTGAGGTAAAGGTATGATGCATGGTTCTAATGATTTGAAAATAAAACGGCACTTAAATTTTAAATCATTGCAGTACTCGCGGCTAAAATATAGGATTCAAAATGCCTCAAGCTTCTGGGTAAGCTCAGTGGTCTACTGGTAAGACATCTACTCTAGAATGGTATAGGTCGGGGGTTCAAATCCAGAGTAATATGCCTGTGGATGTCTTTAACAGGACTAGGGGAAAGTACTGAGTATGCATTGCTTGAAACACATCGGTGTATGGGTTAAATACAAATAACAGCACTGATATTGACTTAAATTTCACAGATTGATTGAACGAATGATGTGTCTGTTTGAAAGGTAGGGTACTGAAGTCAAGGCACTCAAACAAAACCATTGACGTATCATTTCTGGGACTGCGTAAAAAATGAACTGTTGCATGCATTTTAGGAATATGACATCATTTCTTTAACTGTGAAAAAATGAACTTTTGCATGCATTTTAGGAATATGACATCATTTCTTTAACTGTGAAAAAATGAACTTTTGCACGCATTTTAGGAATATGACATCATTTCTTTAACTGCGAAAAAATGAACTGTTGCATGCATTTTAGGAATATGACATCATTTCTTTGACTGCGAAAAAAATGAACTGTTGCGTACATTTTAGGAATATGACATCATTTCTTTAACTGTGAAAAAATGAACTTTTGCATGCATTTTAGGAATATGACATCATTTCTTTAACTGCGAAAAAATGAACTGTTGCATGCATTTTAGGAATATGACGTCATTTCTTTGACTGCGAAAAAATGAACTGTTGCATACATTTTAGGAATATATGACATCATTTCTTTAACTGCGATAAAAATGAACTGTTGCATACATTTTAGGAATATGATACAATACTGTCATAGGTGTATTTCCAAATCATACCACTGCCATAACTTAACACACACACAAGTCACTTTATCTAAAATTGACTTGTAATATTTTTGTTTTGCAACTTCATTATATCATTGGGTCAGTACAAAAACGTTGGATCTCCTAAAATAGCACTTACGTTACAAGTGAGTTTGAAAGTGTCAAAATGTCGTATCTTGCTTAAAGTAACCCGGTTGTACACACAAAGCCAATAGGTGCCAAGATATTAAGCCAATAGGTGCATTGTCAACCGAGATACAACGTTGTTGCACTGACATGACATTGTACGAGTAAAACGACTCTAGCTCTAACACCAAACTTTGACCAGCTCAGTCAAATGGTCGTTTCTAACTTCCAATGAAAACATACCAGCCTGTTAATTCGGACGAAATCTTCAGCTGTCTTGGCCCATTTGGGGAGAATAACGTCCCCTACTACTGGTCCGTCATCTGGGAGGGACCCCAAAGTGTAGTCGTTGCTGTTCACAAACATCTCAGGTAGGTAGAAGAACTCGGGAATTAACTCCTATACAATAAAAACCAAACGAGAGAATGTTAAAAATGAAATCACTGCACTGGTCAGTTTCATTCTGATGTTCTTTTTAAATGAAACTGTTTTTTTTTTCACACAGCTTACTGTGAGGTTTTAACAGAGACGTTTCAGTCAAAGAGTGAAGCAGCAAAAAGCGATTCCTCTGTAATAACTTTTGCTTTTTCTAATAATAATAATAACAAACATTTATATAGCGCCAAATCCATTAATAAAATTTCTTCCAGGCACTTTACATAAAAATATAATAAAGAGAAAACCTTAAAAAGATATAAAAGTATGTAACAGTAGAGGTACTAAATATGAAAGAACATGTATAATAAACAATACATATTGCAAAAAAAAAATTCCTACAAAAAAGGAAAATAAATGAAAACCAGCAAAAGCCTAAAACATAAAATAGGCAGCGCGATAATATCATGCAGCCTATTCCACCCATAGTATGAACTTTAAGTTGTCATCATCAATACATCTACAACAGACCAGCAGAGCGAAAAACATGTTTCGTGAAATTCAAACATTGGAAGTGATTTGTGACTGGCAAGGATTACGTTACCTTGACATCTGAAGTATCTCTTTGGCAGTTCTTCCAGGAGATCGAGACAGCTGCAAAGCTCCTTGAGGCGTGGTCAAACTTTCCTCCTTGAAGATTCAAGAAGTATGTTGTATATGGCTCCTTTGGTTGGAAGGGGAACAAAAAAAGAAGAAAAAAATCTTTAAAGCCCCAGCTCAACATTGGTAAGAAAGAAAAACATCAATGCTCACAGATTTACATGTACCTGACATGGTATAAAGATAATGATAATAGAAAACTTTCCTTGAAAATATTTCTGCCTGAAGTGTTACTGTTTTCAAATAATAAATGAAATAAGACCCCAAATTAGTTTTCGTCTCAGTAAGACAAAACCTCTGCCTACAGGAATGCGTACAAAAATGCTGAATGCATTTTCACCGTTTTCTAGCAAACGAAACAACGAAATGAGCTGACCTTTTCACGGGTTGGTTTTATTACATATATCTTGATTTGTGCAAAGAATGGAAGCATGTCAGTTTACAAATGTTGAGCCGCGGCTTTAATAATCGGCTGTAATGTTACCACAAAAGAGCTAGGCTTTTAGTTTGTATAAATGTGAGAGCAGTGAATCTGCCCACAGAGGGTGTTCTTATGACTATTTGATAAAACATAAATAAAATCCTTATAACAATTATCATTTAACCCTACTCTTACAAAGTAAACAAACATATCGCTACTTCCCATGATAGAAGAGGAGGGCAAACTATTTCACCTTTAATCATATCTTAAAGTAATGAATCAAACTTGTAATACAATAATTAAATTGTACATAATTGATAATGTTTAATAATATAATAATTTGGGAGGCTAATCATCCTTACTGGCAGCTGAGAGGCTGATTTGCAAAGGACACGGCTACAACGTGTTTGAGCTGCAGGCATTCAAGGGCGCCTTTGGCAGCCAGCCACATCAACCCATATAATGACCATTGTGCACAGATCAAAAGTGTTTGTTTTTTTCCGCATGGAGGAAAACCGAACGGCCCAGAGAAAAACCCTCAGGGCACAGGAGAGAACCAACGCACAACACCACTCACTTATGGCCCTAACCGGGAATCGAACCAGGACCACAGCGGGTGAGAGGTAAGCGCTTTACACACTAGCCATCCATAACCATCCCATGTTTGCACGCGTATAACTACATTCTATTTACAAATTAATATTCCCCTATCTCCAAAGCCTATCCAAACCATCAAATGAACTGACTTTATCATTCGTGAACATTTCCAGGGAAAATGCCATCCAACTACCAACCTTGGTCTAAGAAACAAAGAATCTAGTTATTAACTTGTCAATAATAATCATTAACACCTCTGACAATGTTGATGTAAAAGATACAGATGATGAGGTTTTTAAACAGATATGACAGTTGAAGGTCTGGTCTGTCCCTTCCATATCTTATTACAGGTTATTGAGCTCAGACAAAATTGACAATGATAGGCCGGTAAGTCCCCTCTCCTTAGCCTGATGGTGGATCTGTCCTGAATTCCGAGTAAATTAGTCACTTGATCCGGTTTAGGGAGATCTGATTCTGATTCATCAGAAATCTCGACTGAAGTCGGTTCTTTAACAAGCTTCTAGAAACACCTGTACAATTTCTTGATCCTAGGTTGTCAGGAAACACTATTTCTAATGGAAACAAATTGAGCAACAAATGCTACCAGTTAGTGCCTTGACAAGCTTGTTGGTCATGGTCCCCCAATCCATCAAACCACCCTTAAAACCCCGACTCCTCAAACCTACTAATCTTCTAGTATGCCAAACTAAAATGGTCAATATTTTTACCATTCTCATGAGCCAATTTAGAGTGAACGCCATTGTGGAGTAGTGAGTCCCATAGTGGAATGGTGGTATCTTATCATCCTCCCAGTTCTCGTATCGCTCCTGGAAGAAGGAACGGCGACTTGGGTTCAACGCTCCCACGGGCTGAAAGAGAAATTAGTTTTAAAATGTAAAATAAGTGGTATGGACCTTATGCATTATGACGTCTGACGTCATCCCACCACCATCTTCGACGTGAAAGGATGATAAAACAATGGAAAACGCACGTTGTGTACTTGCGGCGCTCAGGATGGACCAATGAGCAACCTTCTTTTCGAACTCTAGCTGAGGGCGCCCTACTCAAATGACGTTATGTGCATTAATGTCTGTTGCTCCTGGAATAAGAAACAGAGCCTCTCCAATGGGCTGCACAGAAGATGTACAAGAGACAGTGCAGGTAAGGCAGGATGGTGGAGGCCATGTTTCTGATGCATCTTCCCGAAGAAGGGACAGCAACTGGGAGCCAACACTACCACTGGCTATCATGAAAGGGAATTACATGTACATGTAAGGGTACCGATCAAAATGGAGAATGGTCAGGGGCTGATTTCACAAAGCACTAAGATTCATCTTGAGTTGTACCATAGTGATTTGTATTGTGACATCACACTTCACTTTGAAATTAAGAGTGATACTAAGTTAAGATCAATCTTAACTCTTTGTAAAATCTAGCCCAAACAGGTAAAATTATTCCCTCTCAGTACTTAATAATAATAGTAATGACTAGTTCTTATATAGCGCATTTCACAATAACATCTCAATGCGTTTTACATTAATGCCCTGGTCATTGGGCCAATAACATTCCTGTAATCTTTCTCAGCTGCCGTGGTGCTCCAAAAGCTTTTTCAAACAATGTCAACCTCTACCCTCGCAGGTAACCCCTGGGTGAAGAGAAGCAATTATAGTAAAGCATCTAGCTCAAGGACACCAGTGTCATGACCGGGATTCGAACCCGAACCCCGATGACTTGACCACCAGAACTTGAGTCCAGTGCACTAGACCGCTCGGCAATGACACGCTACAAATCTTCTGAACATTTAAATTTGGTGATCCCTTGTCATACGGCAGTTTAAGGTTGAATGGCATCTGACTGGCACCGCACAAACAAAGTTATTGACAAAATAGGAAGGCTACCATAATTAGGGAAGGATAGCTCAGTTGGTAGAGTGCCAGCACTTTAATCCAGAAGTCGCAGGCTCCAATCCTGTTCTCTGTCAATTCTAAAACTTTCCTGCTGTGTTTGTTTCCAGGGGCTGACCTACGTGTACACATGGTGAAGGCTTTCATAGACTTTCCAGGCTATTTAACAAAAAATATTGCTGATAGGCGTAAACCGGAAATCAGAGTGTAAGTGGTAAGAATCTCAAATGTACTACTACATGGCGTGTCGTGGCTGAGCGGTAAAGCGCACTGGACTCAAGATCTGGTGTATCTGATCAGCAGAGTGTGGGTTCAAGTCCTGGTCTTGGCACTTGTGTCCTTAAGCAAGACACTTAACCATTATTGCTGCGTCCTTCCTATGGGGCTCCGCCTCAGGAAGATAGGCTGCTCCGGGGATCACCTCGAGTGACTAGTTTTACTACGCATTTGCATACTATTGGTGCATGTAAAAGAACCCAGCACACTTATTGTTAAGAGAAGGGGGTCTGCCCCTGTGTTTCAGGCATGGTTGGCAATAGACCTTCATCATGCTGCCATCATCTTGGTCATGTGCCCTGCATCCAATAACAGTAACGGATGCTGATGTTCATTGTTCAAAAAGGAACCTGACTATATTTGCCCTTCCAGCCTCTGTTTGGTTACATTGATTTGAATGGGAGAAAAACAAGATGGCTGCACCATGATAAAGATCTATTCCAACCGACCCTGCCTGTGTGACCCCTGGGAAGGGGTGTTGGTGCAGCACCCATCAAGACAAGACAAGACCTGGTAATCTTGGTCCAATAAAAGTTAATTGCTTGAGTTACCCTTTAGAATGTTAACCAAGCTGCATCATGATTTTATCTTTTTAAAAACTTATCTTGGACAATCGAATGATAATTTTGCAGTTAACAATTTGATTGTTTATCAAGTATCATCTTATAACGTGTACTGTTATACAAAAAATGAATGTTCATGAATGCAATTCGGAAGAATATTTTCCTTAGTTGAAAGATGGAATGTTCCATTCAATTCGGCCTTACCTCGTTGAATGGAACATTTCATCTTTTAACTCATGAAAATATTGTCTCCATTTGACGAATGCAAAACATTCATTATTTGTACCCAAGGAGATCTTTGTCATTTGAAGGAAAAAACTGCCAACAAAATGTACAAGACTGTGTTATGGCATCCGCTACGAGGGCGCTTTGTACTGCTGGGCATAACGCGTGCACGTGCGTGGTGTGGTCTAGCCTGCAATAATAAAAAAGTATGGGATGAAAATGCACGGTGAACAGCACCAAAATGCATGAGCAAGTTTGATCAAGGATCATAGTTAGCCATAGTTCGACCAACTCTGATCGAACTCCGCTAGTCAACGATGGCTGAACCAGTCTAGTCGACTATTCGTGACCAGCCTATCGAGGTTGGTTGTATCGCTGGTTGCCGTTTCATAAGCACGGTGCAGAGGGGACCAGTTATCAGAAAAGTGATGACGTCGATTTTTCCGTTATTTTCATGGTTGCGTTGACATAACATGACTAGAGTTGTTCGCACTTCACTAACCAACCAATAGTTAACCATTCGTCCTTGATCAAACTTGCCCATGGTGAACTTATAAGCCATGTAATGACTTGAATATGAATGCCGCATGACTAACAATCCACCAATCAAATGACAAGGATCTACTTGGGTGTAAATGTCTGACGACAACTCTCACCTTTGAAAGATCTCTGTAGTTACTAGGTAGAGTAAGGTCTAACTCTTCAGCATCATAGTTGGTGATCACCCAGGGGAAAATTGGGTACTGATTCAGATCATTGTAGCCACGTCCTGAAATGGAAAAAAAAAAAAAAGATTTTAAAAAGTACTGAAAATGCAGAACATAAATAATAATAATAATTATAATAATAATCAATATTCATAAATACCCCAGTCAGTTTGGGACAATTTGGGCAGTCCTATTGGTTGAAAGGTGGTCACATGACTGTTTAAGACCGGTTTTAAATGGATGATATAGACATAGCTGGAGCTGTGAAGGCGCATTCTGCGCTCATTATAGCCATACGCGTGTTAGGGCACTAGCTTACGCAGGTGCTAATTTATGCATAGCATAATCAATACATAGCGGTACTCAATGTAAAGTCTAATAATGTGCGCGCGTACGTGCAACCGCATGAGCGTGGAGCCTTCGCAAAATGGAACCTGAGGACGTGGCAAGAATTGAAAAATAGCTTATTCAAAAAACAGTAAAGTTTCACAGATTTTTCCACATTATTACGCTTTTTAACAAAAAGGGCATTTATGAATGGGAATAAAAGAGTAGTGACTCGGTCTTAAACGGCCGTTTAAAACCTTGCAGGGTCGTTGCCATGTGATTAAGGACCTCGCCTTCGGCTCGGTCCTTTATCACACAGCCACGACCCTGCCGGTTTTAAACGGCCGTTTAAGACCTCGGCCGCACCACTCTTTTATTCCCTTATTTATATAGCAAAGAAACCACTAAATTGACAAATTTGGCAAATCAGGATGTACATGTGTATTACTTTTTTCGGGGGGAAGGGGGGGGGATGGGTAACTGGGTCAAACCAGAAAACATCATCAGGCATTTGTGATGGATGGCAACTTGGTCTGGTTCAGTGCTCAGCACAATGTTTACGCTCAACATGTGCGCGTGTTTGTAAGCCACTCCACGAAATCTTACCCTGATCTTAGAGCGATTGATATGTGGTTGGAGAAGGATGAGCCATTTTGTACCAACCGCCATTGATTCCCCAGCCCATGATATTTTTGATTCAGTGAACTTTTTCGGGTGTAATTACAGTAATCTATGTTTGTTGTTAACACAGCCTCATCCTCGCACCAAAATGTCACCGCTAAAAGCACTTAAAGATGTTTATATACGCTTTGCGAGTAATTGAAGATTTGTAAAGCATAACATCTTGTGACGTCATACAGCATTCACGTGTCACTTGCTAGTGTACACTAAGCACACTGGTGTATACGTTATAAAACGACATAATTGATTCCAACAATATAGCACCTACTAGAACGGCATTCAAGCTGTCAGCACAATGATACATTGATGATGACACTGTAACTCACATCAATGAAACTAAAAAAACTGAAGAGTTATTTATGGTTTGAAATGGACAGTGGATCCTGAGTGCTTATAACACTTGGGATCCAACAGGACAGAAAGAAAAGCAACGGTATGCTCAGAAAGGTTAAGGCCAATGATATTAGAGACTAATTCAAGCCGACAACCACCACCCCCACAACACCTAAACAAACCCAAATAGCAACTAAATCTCAACTTATAGTGTCCAAACAATAAACGGGGTGTGCCTGCTCTAGTCTTGATACGTGCAAAATAGTCTTGGTCAAGACATTCTTAGACTTTTAGTTGTGCTACACAGCAGCCAGCGCCGTAGCCAAGGGGGGGGGGGGGGGGCCTGGGGGTACATGTCCCCACACAAATTTCCAGTTCTCTACCATAAAATAAAAATATAGATACATGTAATG
Source organism: Marthasterias glacialis (assembly GCA_911728455.2). NCBI lineage: Eukaryota > Metazoa > Echinodermata > Asteroidea > Forcipulatida > Asteriidae > Marthasterias > Marthasterias glacialis. The sequence continues at coordinate 20,873,479 of OU452228.1, forward strand.
TACCTAGGCCCCCCCACTGAAAAGTAATTGCCCCACCCCCCTCCACCCTCCCAGTGAACACATCCTGACTACGCCGCTGATGGCAGAACAACATTTCCACCAATAGAGGGCGTATCCTCAAATCGCCAGCAATTGGGTTGTTTCTGAGTAGAGAGGTAGAGGTTTATTGAAAAATTAGGTTTTTGTAAAAGTACCCTATTTTGTTCGATTTGCGAAAGGGATGATGTGAGCGCGGCGGTCTGGTAATGAGATCGCGATGTAGCAAAAAAAGGGCAACACCATCTTGAGCAAAAACTAGTGCGAGCCTTATTCTCCTGAGATAGTACAGGTGTGGTAATGATTTTATTCATGGTGACACTTACTGTAAGTGCTCTTTTTACCAGAAATCCTACAATTATTTGTTGGACAATTGTTTTTTCTTGCTTACCGGCTATAGTGTTCAGATACATCAGATACTCAAAATTGGTGATCTCTCTCCTCTGCCAAGCCTGGGTCATGTTGGACGCCTTGAAGAGTTGCCGTGGGGTTGCCAAGGAAACACGCCTGCAAATTTTCAAATAGAAGGGTCGGACATGATGTCAACAATGGGAAAAATCAGCCATCTTTGGTGACAACTGCACATTTTTGAGCGTACAACAGCTCAAAAATGTGCAGTCATTGGTTTTATAAACTCCTTTCAAGATTGGTTGGTAAGCAACTCAAGCTGCATTGAAATTTACAGAGCATGACGCAGCTACAAGCCAAAATAGAAATTGTCATCCAAGATGGCGTCTATTGCAACCCATCTATTGATTCATCAGTGGGAGACTTCGGAACACCAGGTGGCAGCAGACTTACCAGTTAAATTTCCATTGTTTGCGTAGTTCTGAGCACGCTTCCGGAAACAATGGATTTACCTGGTAAGTCTGCTGCCACCTAGCGTCCTCAAAAGTCTCACATTAATTTTCTTATCCAAAGACTGTAAGGATCTTTCAAAGGAATCTTGTCAAACAACCTATGTCAGTTTAACAGTTCAATACAATGTCAAATTGAGTCGTCCAGTGATCCAACAGATCAGTACCTCCCATGTAACCCTAAAAAAGGCAAGCAACAAAAATGTCAACAGAACATCAATCATGATTATCTTCTAAAAAAAGTTGTTTATCAACAATACTGATGACAAAAACACATAAACAATCACAATTTGAAACAATTCTTCCTTAAAGTTCAATAAATTAACAGACATTTTCCAGCGGTTACAAAGCACTTACAAGAAAAACGAATGAAAAACAACGAAAAAACCAATAAAACAAAAAAGTGTGTTTAAGATGTTTTTTTGAACTGGGAATGTACAAGTCACATTGGCCAATGCACGAGGTATTGAGTTCCAGAGTTTAGGAGCAGTACATGAGAATGAACGGTCTGCAGCCTTCTTTTTTATCTTTGAAAAATCAAGGGTAGTCCGGCAGGATGAGCGCAGAATGTAGGCAGATTGTTTATTGTTAGCTAATCTAAACGTAAATTTTTTTTAGCACACTCTTCTGAAATGAGATTATGTTGAAATTCTTGATGAGCAGATTTTTCCACACCAGACATAGCAAAGAGCCAGACTTGCCAGGCATCCATGTCTAGCCATTTGAGAAGAGTTTGCGATCCACATTTAATCAGATTTGAAAGTGGATCTGGGTCCGGTCTTACCTTGAGGGCGGTATGCCATACTTGAGCCCGACACCAACTCGAGGCAGGGCATGCACGACTTTCTTGACAGTAGCTTTGTTCGGTAGGTTGAACATCACAGATGCTTCGAGATGAAAAGAAATCATGGCCAACTTAAAAGACTACCAATTCAAGATATCGCTGTATAACAATGTAAGAGTATCCTCGATTTTTCCAAGAGTGTCTTGTGCCAAGTTCGCACAAGGACCATTTGCCGATTAAAAGTCAATATTGCCTGGTACCCAACACATGTTTTTGAGCATGAATGCAAGTTAATGTCAGCTGCTAATCGACAAATGGTCCTTGTGTGAACTTGGCCTAGGTTTTTGCAATAATTACATTTGTGGATCTGTCATACAGTTCAATTACTTTATCAGTTAACATCAAGAAACAAAGTCAAAGGTAAGTTTAAAAAACACATGATTTGTTTACAAAAACCGAGAGAGTAACAGACAGGGACTCCTTTGGATATTGCTTTTTGTTCTAATCTGTTATTTTTGGTTTTTCTTTATTTATTTTCTAAAGTTCAGTTGGTTTAATTAGTCAGCTGGCCATGGAGGAGGGAATTTGGTTGAAATGTTTAGGGCACAAACTTTTTCTGATGCATCATTTCTGATATTGCTGTAGAAATTTTTCGTTCATTTTTAAAAATCTTTTTGCATTTGTCCGTTCCTTTGAACAGAGCATCACATGAGCTTATGATAATCATTGATTTTCATCTCATTTGCATGTGATCTTTCCCTCAGCAGGCCTGAACTCAGGGTCATGCGGGGAAGTGAAGTCATATTTGCCTACTGTGAACCCTTGCAGGACGCGGAACGCAACTCCACACAATGCGCGTCTACCATTTCCGCCATTTTTTGAGTCAATTTGTACATTTTGACTCCCTTTTAAAAATGGCAGACAGAATAGGCGCGCATTAAGTGCGCTGCGCATCGTGAAATGAGTCGATACTTTCCCTTCTTTCTACTGGCCTAGAGTCCACTTACTTCTGTTTGCCAAGAAGATCTCCAGAGCTGTATTCTGGAGAAGATATCTCCTGGAAAACACTGCTCGGATGTCGTTGAAATGCCATCTTCCATGCAGACCCTCTGTGTATGCAAGAACCTGGAATCAAACGAGAAAAGAAGAAACTTTTATAACTCAAGTTAAAGTGTCACTCAAGTACAGTTGTACGCCACCTGGTGATAAAATGAGCATTGGTTAATTGTAGACACAAATAAGTCAAAAAGTGTAAACTTACCTTACAAAACAGGAACACTCATCCTGACATGTAAATGTAAATTATCCACAAAAGAAACTTACCTTTGAATCAGAAAAATGGCACTGATCAAAATTCTTCCCTGAAATCAAGAGAAATACCACTAAGGCCAACTGAAAACAGAAACCATAGATAAGAATTCCTATAACGACTTGTAATTGGCAATATCAAGTTGTGTAAGATATACTGTCACTCATTAAAACCCTGATGGCAAGCCAAGCAGGCCCCACAAGACTACACCTAGTCAGCCAAGAGTCTTGTCAATCCAAGTAACTGATACCTGAACACAAGCAGTGCTGACCTCCTTAGGGGCCAGTCCACAGAGAGCCTTCAGGGTGGAGTGGGAGTTTCATCTTTAAGAAGGTACTCTCCTTGTTCTTGTTATACCCAGTTTGGCTTTGGTTATCCCAGAAAACAAACATTTCCTGAGGTGGACCAGGGGTGGACTGAGTGATGCTTGAGAGATAGGTGCTGTCAGTTTGAAAGAGTTTTATTTGTTTACTGGTGGGTCTAATAGGGGCCACGTGTTTACGGCTAAGGTGTGGTTTACCTGTAATGGGATGATACCATCGTGATGAGAGGGGAGGTTGCAGATTGACTGAGAAGATGCACTGTTAAGCTGACCTGTACCGCTCTGTATTTACCTGTTTGCTTAAGATAATCATGCCCCATGCTCCTGCTGGTGCTGGCGCCAGCCTCATACTGTGCGTCTGGCATAGGGTTTCCAGAAATGTCAGCGGCAGGGCCTGCGGCCGCTCAGGAGCCAGCACGACACCCTAATTCGACGGGCTCTTTCTCTGTCATGTCCAATTTGAGCCAATCTAATTTTGAGAGACACTGATATGAAAGTGATCTTGTCGGTGGGACAGAGGGGCGCACGGATGTGGCTACTGGGGGGGGTAAAATTGCAGCACCAGGACATTGTGCAATGAGATGCGGTGTTGCGCTTTGATGACGACTACGTTACGATCACCCTGCGCTAAAAGTTGATTGGTTTTGATTGAAATTGCTGCCTGCACTGCGGCTACAACGATGACCTATACACAACTCGCATGACCTCTATCCACCTGGTACTTGGCATGCAAACATGAACCTGTCTTTTGGGATCTCCAAGTGAATTGCCGTCATTCATTTTGGAGCCAAAAGCCTTAACTTTTAAACAAATATATAAGAAAAACACTTTTTTTTTTGTAACCCTGTAGCTATAAACAATTGCAGTTTAACGGTAGCACTGCCCTGTATTAAACACGTCTAATGCCTCGCATTTCAAGATGTAAATTACAACTGTAAATTTGTTGGTAATATACAATGCGCCGTTATAAAATGGTCAAACATCAACTATTTCAAAAAATCTACAGTTTCTTCTTGTTGCTGAACAGGAAGCCAAGTTTAAACCCATGTTTCTGTATAGATGGGTTGCACATGAGGTCAACAAAAGGGAAAATCAGCCATCTTTAATGACAATGACAGCTCATTTAGGAGCGCACAACTGTGTGATACATGAAAGTGCTGCACGCGGCACGCATGCATTTCATAAACTCCTTTCATGATTGGTTGGTAAGCAACTCGTGGGTCACCGTTACTTGCAGAATGACATTGGTTACCCATGGAACAATGCATCCAGGTTTTTTATCCAACATCCAACAGCGCAAGCGCCAATAACAGGACGGTGATCAGGAAACGAGAAGAAATGTTCAGTTTTAAATATGAGAGGAAAACCCCGCATGGGGAAAACCCAGGCAATCAGGTAGGGACTGAAAACCCTATTCACATGCAAGGCTCCAGTCCGGGATTCGAACCGGGGTCCACGGAGGTGAAAGGCAGGGAAAGAAACCACTGAGCCAGACCTGATCCCCAAAATTCTTTTATACGTTTACAAGTGCAGGAGTGACATTGCTCCACTTTATCTTGCAAACATGTTTGAACTTCACCAACCCAACCGCCATGGTCTTCGTTTTTCCAGTGATACAACTCGTCTCAACATTCCTGATACCAGATTACTCTATGGCAGAAATGCCTTTTCATATTCGGCTGCTGCTCTCTGCAACAGTCTTCCAATTAAAATTCGGAACTCTTCTTCGGTAGTAACTTTCTAAAGAAATCTTCAGACGTATCTGTTTCCCACTGAATAGTAGTTTTAATTTTGAAGTTTTAGTGCTCTTTTTGTAATACGTAATGCGCTTTGATCATTCTTGGAAAGGTGCAATGTAAATGCTTTATTATTTGTTATTATTATCATTGTTATTATTATTATTGTTATCATTATTAACTGAAGCTGCGTTGAAATCTACAGAGCTTGACACGGCTACAAAAAAAAAATAGAAATTGGTAACAAAGATGGCGTCTACTGCAACCCATCTACTGTGTATCAACTGTAACCATTACGATCAGCTGCTTCCATGGAACATTTTATAAATAAACACAATGGCTCATTTTGGAGTTGTTAATGTACGAAGAAAACATAACCATTGTGCGCACTTAAATGTCAAACAGCAATTGTCGACGTTTGATGAAGATCAAAACAAAGACTTGGAACCCAAAACGCTGCCAACATATAGGTCTACAGAAATTGCCCGCTGACAAACAATAGATGAGTGTTGCTACCATTGGCTACCATTGGCATGAAGTTCATTATTTGTAAGTTCAACACAGTATGTTTCTAGACCCTACTGGTTATTTTGCTTGTGGCTAGGCAGTCACCCTACAACGACCCCACTTTGGGGCGCTTTAATTATAACCCACCTGGAAAATTGTGCTGGACACAAGTTACAGCTGGCAATGTTAGGCTTCAATGATTGCAATTGCATGACCTTTATTGCCATGGACAAGAATCACTCATAAAAACACAACATTATCATTGACAAATAGGGTGTGTATTAAAGCCCCACCTCAACATTGGTAAACTGACTGTAAATGCTTCCATTCTTTGCACAAATCAAGATCTTTTTACTAATAACACCAACCTGTGAAAATGTCAGCTCATTTCGTTGTTTCATTTGCGAGTGAGCGGTAAAAATGCATTCAGCATGTTTGTACGCATTCCTATAGGCAGAGTTTTCGTCTCACTGAGACGAAAATTAATTTTAGATCTTATTTCATAAGATAACACTTTAGGCAGAAATATTTCAAGGAAAGTTTTCGACCATCATGATCTTAATACTGTGTATATCTGTGAACATTTATGTTTTTCTTCTTACCAATGTTGAGCTGGGGCTTTAACAGATAAAAAGCTTGAATAACAAAGAAGTGGCATAACAATTGTGGAGGCAGGGGGCAGGAAACCTCAGAATCCTTGGCACTCCCCCCCACCCCCAATGAGATTTAAAAAAAATAAAATAAATGAAAAGCCTCCGCCCCCCTATTATGTCTTTGCCCTCACTTGCACCCCCTCCCGCCCCAACCCTCCCCCCAAAAATGAAAATGACCAGTTATGCCACTAATAGCATTGAAGTTGAAATGTTGATATCAACAAATATTTTCAATCTATTAACAAAGCGGGTTTTTTTTTTTTTAACAGTTTGTAAAAAATAAAATGCCCTCTGGTACAAATAAAAAATAATCACAGTAACTTTGTTTAGTTTGCTGCTTTTGAAAATTCATTTACGAATGAAAAGTTCGCTTTGACATAACTTGATTGTGTAACTGTCAACTGAAAAGAAGTCGTAGCTAAGAGGGTGCCATTCAGAGGTTTATCACAACTGCCGTAACAAAAACGTTTGTTTCTTCGGGAACATTCTTCCCTTTTATAATAGCTAAAGAAAGAACGAAAAAGTCAACTCTGAGGAATTGATTAAATTTTTTCATTTGGAGTGCATCGACACCCAATTCTGAAGCCATTCGTGGAATGCCAATTCATAAAAATTATTGCGGCAACTTCTATTCAGTGTATGGCTTTCAAACTCAACGCAAATAGCCCAGGGTTTTTACATGTAAAGTTATTCACAGTTCCTCTGGGTTATTGTTCAGTTGCTGGCCAAAACTGAAAGACATCAACTTGAAATTAATTTGATGCCCCATACACCGCCGGGAGCAATTCTCAACCAAGAATGAAGCTTTCAGTACACTGAGTACTCCACTACAAAAAAGCCTGATTGCTTTACAAACACAGCAAAAAGTCTTAGAAAGAGAGCCCGACTATACCCTTTTTATATTTTTAGAATGCCAGGTCATGGGGAATAAATGTTACAGCCTCCCAATCATCTGACTGCAATTGGATAATGAATGCAATCGGTTGTGTCGATCAACGGTATATAGTTATCCCGCCATCTCAAAGAGGAATTGGCATTTTTTGGGCTGCATGTAATGAAATCAATTTGGCAGAGTACGGACAACCACATACATACAAATGTCAGCTGCAGAGCCTGTTTGGGTGTCGTATTATTGGCCAGCATACTGGGCACAGTGTGGCACTTTCATCAAGCCGGCCGCTCGGCTGCTCAACGACGTTGCGTTGTTTGATATTAGCTCAAGCCTCCCCGACTTCTGGAGCCATGTAATAGAAACAGAGAGACAGTCGTTTATACAGACACGTGGATGACGTGAACAAACGGCATTGCCCTTTTTTCTTGAACGCCGAAACAGAAGAGAAATTCATTACATTGTGGCTGATAATCAATTTGTTTTTGTATGACCCTCTGATGAATTTGGTTCACGTCAAAGGAAAATTAATTACTGAGACATATGATGAGTGATATTCAATACAAAGGGTATTAATTATTATGGCATGGTGATCAACAACTGATCGGCTCTTGGTTACAAAACAATACCTTTTGCCATGAAAAAAAAAAAAGCAATATATTATATACCACAGTGTATGAAACAAAAGCACGGCAGTAATTAACTACTTTTCAAATGTAATACGTTGTATACATGCACACAAAGGTGACAGTGAAGTCCTTCTCAAGGTAAACTTATATCTGTCAACACATTGACGTGCATTCTTAATTTCTTGAAAATAATACATCAATCACCTGTGATGTTCGTTTCACTCATCGCCCCCAAAGAGAAATTTGAATCAATTGGCGCATTTTAGAACTTTGGAAAGGTCATCATAACAACATGAGAAACCAACTCTTAATTGCTAGTGGTAGCTGGTAGGCCTATATCTCTAGACTAACACACACACACACACACACACAGAGTTCAAAAAGACATGCTATCTCCATGTCAAGTCTCGTATGATTAGATTAAGTCAAGTGAAACACTCTGCCTCAACAGTACAATTTCATCTCTGAATTATGACAGTGCCAACCAGGTGGCACTGAGTTTACAGCCAAGACCAGTTGGCTGTATCCTACTTTTTAATTAAGTCCCTCTCTTGTGACCACTTCATGCACCTGATGATACAGTTAAGTTGTTCCCCCTTCAAAGTTTAATATCTGTATTCTAATTTGATATCCGTTTTTCTTCTTCTTCTTCTTTTTGGTGTGTAGCTTCATGACGCCATCCCAAAATGTTTATTTTTGGAGCAATCACGGTGGATGCACATCTACCCTACCGTTATATTACGGGGTGGGACCTGGTTTATGGAAGTGGCGGGGACACTGTATATGTTTCCAACCTTTGGCGTAAACCACTTTGGGACATTATGACGATGGCTCGTTTAAAAGAGACGGACGAACCACACAAATAAATTAGCCAGTTGCTGACAGAAAGGTCTACCCACTTGTTATAAGGGGATGCACTTTTGAGAGGTGAATATTTCAAATGTTTCAATCAAACTGTTGAGAATTTGAACACTTAGTAACTTCATGTTGCACATTATCGCACATGTTGCACATAACATTACACACAACATAAAGACAAATCTCAATAGGCGATATTTTTGACAGCAAGAAGGAACAATACTTATTCCATTTTGAAAGTACAAAAATATTCCAAAACATTTAAAAAAAAATTACAAAGTAAATATCTTGCAATGATTACATTGTAAAACTGTCAATAAAAAAAACTCCAAAAATTGTATACTTACTGCTTTTTTTTGAAGTCTCATTGCATCTGGTTTACCACACTATTTCAATGGTTTGACCCCCAATCTACCCCAAACGGTGCCCTCTTGCAGTCAAAAATAAGGCCTATTGCTCATGGTGCACAAAACAATCTTACGATATTAGTCAGACACTAATACCACCCCCCTGCAACCCCCCCCACCCCCCACCAGCCAGGTTGCTCAGTACTTTGCTAAATTTTAGTAATTTTATATCTCTGTATCTCTTAATATCCGTATGTCTAATGTAGATCCTTGAAATGTGCATTTTGTTTATGTTTGCTGGCAAATAAATTGAAGTGAACTTAAATGAAACCAATATCCATTTCAATGAAAATTTAGACTTAGAGTTGAGGCCACTTTTCCTATTAATTTCACATGGCTATTTTTGACATAATTCATTGCATTAATTAACTGTAATGGTGTGTTTGCAAACTCGTACACCTACACACCCACCCACCAACAGTGTCATACTAACCCATCTCATCCATTGGACATACTCCAGCAACCATTGAAAGCAAACGCTTTTGATAATTGTTTTCAATCATCAAGTTTGACTCAGTTGTCAAAACCTGCCGGTTTACCAACTTCTCATCAACCCATTAAGATAATCTATACATATCTGCGATCGTACACAAGGGGAGGGTAGAGAAGTGAAATGCTACATCCTCGGAACGTTTGTTGGAAAGTTGTTTATCACTCCAGTTTATGATCCCAGAAGCCAGTTGTATGGCAGCATGGATTAACGGTGATAGTGATATAACACTCGGTCACGGTCTAGTGATATCAAAATTGAACATCATCAATCATAGCAAGCCCTGCACCGTTTTTGGACAGGTTTACACAAAGATTCTTTATTTATATATGATGTTTAGAATATGCTGTTTTATTAGTTTGCAGATATTAGGTCTGCAGTTCCATTAATTGATTCTGTTTGTTTGTTTTTGTTTGCAAAATTCATAAAATTCATGAAAAGATGTCAGCCTGGAGTTTTAGAGAGGGTAGTCTAGGATTTGTTTAGAGCAGATGTCAAGACTAAAATCTACCAGCTGAAATGTTGCATGGTGAGAATACAAATTTAGTGAGGTTTGCGGAGACACCATGTACATCTCTCTGTGAGCTGTGGTGGTTTTTAAAAAAACACCTTTTCAGAACCACCACAGAGAGTTTTCATGTAAATGGTGTCTCCGCAAACCTCACTAGATGTCAGACCGTTCATTGAATAATTTTCCTTTTTAAAATCATTGCAGTACCTGAGCTGCTAAAATATAGGATTTTAACTGCCTCTAGCTACTGGGCAATCTCGGTGGTCAATGGGGGTAAAACATCTGCTCTAGAATGCCAAAGGTTATGGGTTCAAATCCCAAACAAGTAATATAACTGTGGAGTTATTTATTGTATGGACAAAACACAAATAGTATGATTTTCTTTGTCCTCCATCTTTGCTCCACTTACCCTGCTGAAAAAAAAAAAAAACAATAAGACACACAAAGAATTCCACTTTGTTATTCCTTTTCAAATGCCCCCCCCCCAGTAATTTGTCCGCCTATGCCCGAAATTGAGCTAAACTGCTTTAGTACAAAACTACATTGAAATATTTTGTTTGCCCCCCTAAAGTTAAGCTTCCCCCCCCCCCCCCCGCCAGATTAGCAGATCTGGTGCCGCCGCTGGTTACTGCATCAATATTATCCATTTTCAAGTATCTACAAATTTCAAATATACACAAATCCGCTATTCATATATTGCTATTTTCATTTCGAACAAGATGCGATTGTTGCAGATACTTTAAAAAGACCAATCCCCAAACCTGCCGGGCTAATTCAATGAGACAGGTCTGTATGCCGAACGGCAAAGTTACACTCTACTGTTTTTCGTTTGATGATGTCAGTCGAATCTTAACGGATGATGTATAGTCACACACTGGTGTTACCATTACAAGAAACTACCAGATGGTTTACAACATCAGTGTCTTATAATTAACTGTCATTTATTCCATAGCATAATGGGCAACGCTCCAATTTTGCTCCAAAAATGTCAAACATGCTTAGTTACAGCCATTCAGTCTGTCTAGTGAACAATGTAAAACATAATAAAAAGGCAACAAAAAAAGAGGCATATTTCAAAATGTTGTAAGAAAATTTATGATGAAAGCAATATCAATCGGGAAACAAAATTGGCAGAGTTCAAGGAAATTGAGTTCAATTTATTGAAGATTTAAACTGAAAATGCCTCTGAATCAGTCTTCCGTTTAAAAGAGATCACCAAAATTTTTCTTCTCTGAGAATAAAAAGTAGTTGTTGCACACTCATTCCGAAATAGCATGTAACAAACACCAAGAAAAGCATCTTAAACTCCCAGTGCAAAACATTTTTAAAAGGTCTTTTTCTGAGACTGGAAAATCGTGAATCTGTCAACATGAGGAATATATGACCCGTTTTCTTTGCTTGTCTTCCATGAAATAAAACCAAGGTGGTAATTTCAGGACTTAAGTCTTGGGCTCTAACCAGCTGTTAAGCAGGTCTCAAGAGGGTCGTCCATTATGAATGAAACGCAGCATGTTATCTGCTTGCCACATCAACATCTGACATAAATATGATATTCTACAACCATAAACCATCCTCCATGTCAGCTTGAGAGGGGCATTGGAAGCCATTTTCATTAGTGTCATTCCCAGGCGGAGAACTCCAAATCGTTTTTTGTTTCATGGAGAAATGGAAACTTGATACCGACAACTGACAAAATGATGAGAGCGGTAACTTGGCCGAAAGAATTAAAAGCGGGCAAACGGTGAATTTGTCTGTCCCCTGCAAAGATTAAGGGAAATCACAAAACGATTTAATGGGTTCTGAGTCTCCAGTGATCCAATATTAGGAAAAGCACTCAACTCAAATAATGTGGTTCTGCTTTTAGCAAAATGTCTTGGGACAACCACAAAGATTTTAGGATTCTTCCTTTATCTCTATCTTACAGCCAATTTTTAACTCAAAAGATGCCTGTTGCATTCAAGGTAAAACAGTTTCTGACAAACCCGCTATTTATATATTGCTATTTTCCTTTTGAACGAGATGCAATTATTGCAAATACTTTAAAAGTTTTTGACAAGTTTTATCCCTTTAAAAGAGCAAACATTTTAGGAAGAAATAATTTTTGTTCATAATTATTATTATTATTTTTTTTTATAGTTTTAGCATTTAAGAAATACTCTGATATAAAGTTGAACTCTGCGGACGTTACTACTTTTGCATTTATACCACAGGTTATTTTTAGTATAAATTATAAATTAGTTATTTTCTTATAAAATATCTAAATTGTTTGCAAAAGTTTTTGAATGGTATAATCGCACTTATTGATTGATATCTACTCAAAACTTGCATCAGGTATAGATAGCCAAACATTATAGGAAAAGTACAATAACTTCTACTAAAATAATGTAGGTCGACCAAATAAACTTTGTTATAGTACACAGCTTTGTAAAAAAAAAGATAAATCATAGAATGGTGATGTCAATCAAGTTGTAAATTCAGCGTTGGCAGACTCCATGCAGGGGGGTGTTGACTCGTAAATTGTCAGTAGCGAACACTTGTTACTAAAAGAACCTCAGTCATAGCGTTAATGTCATTATATAGTCTATTGTACTTGAGTGTACTTTAAGTTACCAATGGGGGTGAGCAGCAGGGCTCTTTGTTCATTTAGTCCGGCAGGGTGTGATGGTTGGAGCAGGGGTAGAGCGGCTGTGATATGAGTAGTGTTACAATTTGATCCCCGTGAGGTATTATCCCTTCAAGATATAATAATCTATAACTCCAATGGAACTTCGTTGTTGATTACTCTGTAGTGAAGTAAACATGGAGCGCATTTTGGCGACCCTGACCAGAAACATTGTTTGAGCTTCGGTCATTGGTAACATGTTTTTGCATCTTCCGTTCAGTCGCGGTGATGCAACTGTCCCGACCAAGCCGAAACCAAGCTGTTGGCTCAGTCAGGCTTAATTTCAAGATGGCGGATTCCATAACGAAAAAGTCACTGGCATTCTTTAAAAAAAAAAAAAAAAAACCTTGAAGCATACCAATCCAATAATGTTGATAAAATTTCAAAGACTAAGTTCCATTAGTTGAAACTAAAATGACGGCTGTATATTTTGAGAAGAACAAATTTTCAAGAGACGTACCTCATGAACTGTTTTTGGTTACCAACCCATTTTTGCGTAGCTCTCAGAATTTTTGGTTGTCAAAGAATTTTATGCCAGAAACTTGTTTCTGGTCAGCTCAACAAAACAAGCCCCCACAGCATAATACTCCCCCAGATTATCATAGACCAATGTACATAAATTAACACTGAAAAGATTAAACTTCTTGTCGTAGTATTATTTTGTATGGCTATTGAACCCTGGAAATCCAAAGTGAGATGTTTTATAATAATTGGTGCAAGATGAGATCCAGCTACTTGAGGAGCAATATAAGGACACGCTGGCGGATTTACAACAAGATGGAGATAGTGTTTATACCTAAGGGACACCATCCATCACCAGGCAATACCCAAATGAACAAGGAGAGCATGAAAGAACACAACTAATTATTTAATTGCATCTCCTCCTATGGTCCAGGTCTATGGCATAATATCCTCTGACAGGTGCATGATTTAGATGGGTGGTGCTGTCTGGACCATATGGTGGTACGATAACCATGGTGATGTACAAAGACAGTGCTATGGTATCCATAGTGATACATAAATGATGGGATGTATTTTTGTTCCGTTTGCGTTATTACAGAAAATAAGTTTGTTGTATTGGTAAATATATTTGTTGCAGTCTAAAATGGTCCAAAATAAACCATACCGCATCAACTGGGAAACAGTGTTGTAGTCGAGTACTTTTCAGTTGAGTATCATGTACGGCCGAGTACTAGGGTGGCTGAGTAGTACTCGAGGGGGGAGTACTTGGGCCGTCGAGTACGAGTGCAAATGTCCGAGTACCCAGTGTTCTGATATCCGAGTGCCGAGTCCAACAGCCGAGTACCAAGCTGATGTACTTGGATCTCAAAAGTATACCAGTACGAGTGTGAGTTCTTCATATAGAAAAATGAGGTATCAACACATTTATTGTTTTTTGGCCTTATTTCTAAATGAAAATGTGTGCTTGTTATGATAACTTATCTTTTAACCATGACTAAATCAAAGATACCTTCAATGTTATCTTTTCCAGTGCTTTATTCCTCTATTCTTTGGATAGCAATGGCATGAATTTACACAAACGAAATGCAACCGTATTTTGACCAAGAGTACTTAAAACCGAGTCGGAGTACGTTTTCAGTCGAGTGTCAAGTACATGACTTGGAGTACAGGTTATTTTTCAATTGACTATCGAGTATCGAGTATCGAGTATGGACTTCGAGTATGAATACGTGTACCATCAAAACGGTACTGAAGTAGTATTCAAGTTTGAGTACTACAACACTGCTGGGAAATAATGGAAAATATCCCCAAATGAAGATGAATCATGTTCTTAATCTAGGTACATGGTTATATGTTGACCCCAATCAGGATATATGACATCTCTAACCGGATAATCTAATTACTGATAACGATACCTACAGATACATCACACATCAATGGCCACAGTTCAAGATAAATGTTCTAGATATCTAATAGGTCCACAAGTTTATCAAGCTAAAAGTAGCATATCAGGTACGTGCTTATATTGTTGACCCCGATCAGGACATATGACATCTCTAAAAAAAGAAAGTAGCTTATTTTTATAAGATGAGAGCTGCATCAGTCTCACTGATCATAATGCTAATGTGATGCATTTCAAGTAATTCAAACACTTAAATGTGTAATGATAGAAACACAACGCAGAAACAATTGCAAAACACAACACAAACATCTCCTTGCAGGTGATACTTTTAAGGTTGTTCTGTTTTCGTCTTTGCTCTGAATGCAACATGAAAGACCTTCAACAGTCCGGCGGTTATTACTTGTTGCTTGTGATGAACATTTTGAAAACCAAGCTGCCATCAGGCAGCCATATCACAGCCACAGACTGCTGACCTAGATCTCCGCTCTGCAACTTTTTATTACTCCATGATTGATGCTTCATAAATTAATGATATGGCTGAGTGTGTGTGGGGTATACAGTTAGCTTCTATGTCGGACCCAGAGTTCATAATAACAGACACTAAGTGATTTTAATGTAGGTGGTCCAGGTAGTATTTCTTTTCAATGAGAAAAACAGAAAGCTAGCTGTCTGGAGGACCTATGGTATTTGAATTCATTTCAGACACATGTCCAACCTGAAGATGGAGAGGTTAGTTCAATCTTCAAATTTGATTTTGTGTTGACCAACACTGTACTTTGTGTCAACAACTGTTTGTGTAAATTGTTTTTTTATCCAGGTTGGACTGACACACCTCTTAGTGACAGTGCAGGCCCTTTTGTCAGTCTTTTTTTTTTTTTTTTTTTTTTACAGCCTTTTCCTTTTTTCATTTTGATGTATCCCCCTTTTTTGCTGCCTTTTACCTTTCCATTCTAGTGGGTTTTTCTCCTTTAAGACTAATATTTTAAAGAAATCTTTTGTAGTCTACATATTCTTGTGTTTTTATGTGAAATTGCTGAATAAATAATAATAATAATAATATTAATAATAAAAACTCTGGGTGGGAAAATTTGACTTTCTCCACAAGGCAAGATTATTTACAAATTACTATTTTTTTTATTCAATTACTTGAACATGATAATTAAAATTGACTATAAAAGATTACCTTTTTTTAAAATGTTTTTGAAAAGTTTTTTTTTAATGATAGTATTGTAAAAAGTGTTTAATTCAGTTGAAATTAAGTTTGTGTTGATGTAATTCATCATACACAACAAAGCCGTGGCATAATCATTTGCAACAAACATCAACAACTGTAACTTTATATTCACTGCACCCATTTCATAAAAAACACATTCTAGTTTCACTTCAAATAATGGCTCATCGTAACTACAAAACAGTCACCTGTACATGTACATGTTTTCATAATAGTGCAAGTTTATTTCACTTGGATATATTGCTAACTGTTCCACAGGATTTACAAGATTTGAGATTGGTTTTGACAGGTCGGAGAAACAAAGCTTGGCATCAGTCATACTGCCAGACGAAAGGCCTTAATTCTCACAGTCTCGATACACTCGGCATCGTATAATCAAAACAGAAAATGGAGCAACACCAGTGGTGAATAGACTTTTAATGAGACGTAGCTATATTTTGTTTCCATCAAATTCCATTCCAATTAAATGATAGCAAATCGAGGCTGTGAGGGATTTCAGCATTATGGGAATCGCTAACTCCACAAGAAAATACACTAAATAAAACCTCAACATCAAAGAAGAGTTACTTTTGTTGCCACATTTCGTGTATAACTCAACAAAATGTCCTTATTGCGTCCCAAAATTGTTTGGAATAAACAAAAAGGCATTTCCTTTGCTTAAAAAGGGCAGTAAAGAAAACAATGAGCATAAATGATTTGTTTGCACATTTCGTCCTTGTCCAAATCAGCTCAGTCTTACATTACATTAACAACACATGGCTTGACTAAAAGCTCTCTAAAGATGCCACAATTTGCACCTTGATTATGAGTCGCCAATGATTTGGTTGTTTTTTTTCTTCCACAAAACTTTGGGGGAAGATGCACAGGTCACAAGCAGGCAGGAGAACCGGTAAATTATATCTGTAACGGCCCCGAGAGGCGTCATTGTTGCTCCATCACAGGGAGTCCTTGAGGGAGATAATACCCGGTTCAATGGATAACTTGCTGGGACGAGGAGGGGGAGGTGGGGACGTCTCAATCATAAAGCCTTCATTTTACGGCTCAGTGGAGCTCATGTTACTTCTGGTCTGGTGCTCAAGGCATCCTCAATGACATACCAGTCCAAAAGAAAAAAAAGTCAGGCCAGGCACATCATGAAATCAGGTTGTGTAGATCGGAATGATCGAGGGAAGTTATTTGACAACTATTCTGGGTTTATTCTAAAAAACAAATTCCGCGTGGTTTGAAATCAAGTTATATGTAAATCGTGTTTTTAAAGTTCAGAATGAGATTCGTCAGTAAAGAAATAAGCCGCCCGGGGTGTAAATAGCTGAAGTCTAGATATCCACTGAGCACCAGTAGTTAATTAACCAGAGACATCTGTCCATCACACACGTCAGAGTATTGCTTGTTAGTCTTTTCTGTCAAAGAAAATACTGGAGTATTCCCTTTTCTTTCTTGACGGGATACCTTACCGATAATCTCGAAGTTTGTGAAAAGAGTAAACTTTGATTGCGTTCGTTGGCAGCCTTATTATTTCAAGAGGGGTGGGCGACAACAGTGCAGAGAAGTTGAGTTAGCAAAACAGATCTGCTGATCTGCCGTGAAGGTCAACCGAGATATAGAGACCCCAACTGCCAATAAAGGACAAGACCGGGTCTAGGATGATAGTTTCCGTAACCTACAATAGAAGTAAACTCAGCGTGAAATTAAAACCTAGGGCCTAGTCAGTCTTTTGTACAAACGAAAACTGCCATCAACATTATTAAGTCATTTCCCCGCGTGGGGAAACCCAACAAAAAAATGTTAGCGCCCAATAAACGCCCCGGGAAACGGGATGATGGAAGCCTTTTTAAAACTGTATGTTTTCCAATTAAAACAGAGTTTTCTCTCGACAATCGACCGTCTTAAGTTTCACATGATATTGTATTGAAGTGTGTAAAACAGATCTTGGCGTGTGACGAAAGAGGCCTGTGTTACAGAAGTACACACACGAGGTTGAATGTCGTACTCTAGTTTATGAAAACAGTGTAAGCCTACAAACTTCCTCTAATGAGATTAAAAATAGTGACAAAATCTGCAAACTACCGTCACCAGTTAACGGCTCTCAATGAAAACAGTGTTGAGAGCGGTAATCACGACAATGTTGCATATCACAATCTGTACAGCCATCTTAGGACATAAAAGTTACAACATGGTAACAGAGGGAAATAACACATTTTTGTATAATGTAAATCTGTTCAGGAAACGCAAGAGAAAATGAGAAGTAAAGAAAAGAAAAACAAGACAAAATAGTATTGAACTGGGTGGTCTAGCCCATCGTCCATGTTTAGACATGTTTTAGCACATTTTCACGTCCATGATTTAGAGAACAGAGGCGTTCTAGCACATTCTCACGTCTATTTTTGACGCGTTCTAGTCAACATTCACATCCATTTTTTGACGCGTTCTAGCCAATTTTCTCATCCATTTTTTGACGCGTTGTAGCTCATTTTCACGTCCATGTTTAAGACGCGTTCCAGCCCATTTTTACGTCCATGTTTTAGACGCGTTGTAGCACATTTTCACGTCCATGTTTAGACGCGTTCTAATACATTTTCACGTCCATGTTTTAGAGAATAGAGGCGTTCAAGCACATTTTCACGTCCATTTTTTTACGCGTTCTAGCCAATTTTCACATCCATGTTTTAGAGGCGTTCTAGCTCATTTTCACGTCCATGTTTAGACGCGTTCTAGCACATTTTCACGTCCATGTTTTAGACGCGTTGTAGCACATTTTCAAATCCATGTTTAGACGCGTTCCAGCCCATTTTCATGTTCGTGTTTAGACGCGTTCTAGCTTATTTTTCACGTCCATGTTTAAACGCGTTCTAGCCCATTTTCACGTCCATGTTTAGACGTGTTGAGCTCCGACATACCCATGGGCAAACCAGATTAACGGGGAACCGTTACTTGCCTTTCTGGATAAAAGTTGTTGTTTTTTAATGAGGTACCGCTTTCAACAGGGTCATCCCGAATGTTCTGGTATCTCGACTGACCCATCTTAGCAAGGCGCCAGGCGTTTAATAAAAGGATTACTTCCGCTTCGTGGTTACTGTCTCCTCGGTTGTTACCGAGTCTTTATGTTCCCCAGTAAACTATTGCCAAAGTGACTATAATACTGACTGGCCTCAACAATAGCACGGCTGGATTCCAGTTCTACTTAGCTAACGACCTTATTGTCCACACGGGCTAAAAATCGCACCGTGTGTTTCTCACTCTTTTTTTTTGTTGGTACAGGGTGAGCTTTGGGGTTCAGCTCGTCAGAAGGGGGGACTCGTAAGGGCCTACAAATTAGATCGGTTACATGACAAGATAACAATAAGATGATGGCAGTAATTGCCACCGAGACAAACACTTGTCTTTTCTCGTTGGGAGGGCTCCGATGATGAGGAAACGAGCTAAGATGATTAATACTTCATTGCGGGGTCTATTACCAGGCTGATGGGTGAATCCAGCGGAGGTGCGAACAAACCCCAAAACTACACTGGGATCCACGGGAAATCTTGTTGTTATCATTATGATCCGCAATGCACCCTTTCTGAACTTAGACAAGTTGTTATCTGTAGTTCAAATACTGACCATGACCAATACTAACCATGCAGACTCGACAGTTGTTTTTATTTGAACGACAAAATGTGGCCATACTAACGTAGAAACATTAACGATATTAGAAATATTACCAGAACCTGAACCGATGTAGAAATAAAGAGCGTCCTCTCTTGTCCTCTCTTAGCGGAGCCGCTCAACCATAAGATAAGAAAACAGATCATAATAATATCATAGAGCCTCTATTATCGGTTGTGTAAGGCATGGGGCTAATGAGGAGTTTGTCCATGGGATACTAACTGTAGGATTATTCCACATCCAATCCTAAGTCGATGCTCTAACGATCTGATGAACATAATTGGGCTGAACATGGATGACAATCAGCAGGTGCACAAGTCGTCTCGAGTGTGTTTATGATATGATTCGAGAAAAATATTCCAACGTGGAATTGTTATAGGATTATAACAAGCTATTCTCAGCGGGCGTTGCGTTCACGTCAACTCAAACCAGGGCATTTAGAATTGGGAGCTAATTGGCTACTTTTCCAGTCTCTATATTTAATAAGCTTCCAGACACAAAACCTAAATACATAAAGCCGAGTGAATGTATTTTTCAAGGCGGTCGTTTAGATCAATGGTCGAGTCGGAGGCGGCGGAAGAATGCCGGTAAATCAGGGGTTTGAATCGGGTGCGTTCGTTGACACTGCCTGTTGTTTGTCATATCCCAATAGTCCATCTGTTTGTCTAACACCATTCAATGACGATTGTTCCACCCGTCTCCCTAACGAGGCGGCCCCGGGCGGACCGGGCCACGGCCTGATCAATATACGCCATGACCGGGCATTGGGGAGTCCTTCAATGTACCTAGCCCGGAGATATCCCTTTCTTTTGCTAAAAAAATCCCTTGGAGTAAGTCGGGGGAATGGCCGGTGAGCTTGTTTGGATCTCCTGAAAGGGCTTGCATTATGGAGGCCGGAGAAGACTAGCTCGGTAAACCAGCTTTAATGTCGTTACAGTTTGATATAAAGTATTTATCACTGGGGAATTTAAAATGAAATGGAAGCTGGAAAAATTGAAAGACCAGTCAAAATGTAAAGTTAAACTGAGTCATGCATGTTTGACTTCTCCATAAATAAATCTGACAGGTGAACATGAGAAATAATCACAAGTATTTTGTGTGTTAATAAAAAAAAGGGTTTATTTTTATTTCTTGCTTTTATTAGTCTTGAAGGATTATGGAATTCGAACCGCAAAAAGACTGTACTTTCACCCGTATTATGACATGCAATATTGACTTAAATATCATGCCGATGCGCATAGGGGGATCGCCTCGAGCGGAAATGAAAATGGCAATTGAGTCGGTAAAATTCATCTCGGTGCAATATTTCCCTTCTTATCAACAGTACCTTTGTACACAAGTGGGTCTGCGTCTCATAAATGGTGGGCACTGTGTAGATAGAGGAGTTCCCAAGAGAAGCGGGACCAAGTCAGAGAATGGGAGCCAAGAAAATCACACAAATTGGCCCGGCACACGGTGAGGGAATTAACAAGAATGTGGGGTGGCGTCGGTTAAAAAAAAAACCCAGCACAACAACGTTAACTGACTTTTATGAACAAAGTGAAGAAAAAAAACAACCATCTTTATTTAAGAAATCAGGGTTGTCATCCACTGGTAACTTTGTATCGAAAAAAAAATACTACGTTTAGTTCATCACAAAGTGACCGCCATGTTTGTTTGTATTTACCTCTTAGACAAGGGCATTACATTTTTGTCCATGTCATGAAAAAAATGACAAAAGAACTCGAGCATAAAACGTGACCCAAACAAATCGCTGGTATCCTGTCTACATACATGTAAGATACAACAGAAAGTGCGCGTTTTAGGTAGAATGTATCTCCACGTAAATACCCCGTACTTGATACATTTTATACTATACCTATGACCATTTACCGTGATGATGAGGGCCGACAAAATGTATGCTGTACGGTACTAAACCATCCAAACCAGTTGAATTGAGAAATAAATGAAGTTATTTACTCACACAATGTTCAAGTAGCAGTCAAAGCCTCACAGATATAGGAACTCATGTGATGACGTTTCTGTAAAATGTCAGACTTGTTTTTTTTCTCCCCTTCTTACCAGAACATGACTGATGTAAATCTCCCCACACTAAGACATTGCATACCTCCTATGTTCTGAAGTATGTGCAACATTCAAACAAAACGTCTCAAGCGGTTCTCGAGTTTAATCGAAATATCAAAATGTTCAATCTTTATTTCCCTTTTTATCCCGACGGACTTGCTACCTAATCTACAGTTAAGGACTGTTACCGTTCGAGTAAACTCATTTACTACGCTAAAACATCTTGGGGGATTTTCATAGACCTCATAACGTAATCTCAAACAGCTTCATAGGTCGTTCATAATCCCAAATACCGTTTGAAGAGATTGACATTTTTATCAGGAGCGGCAGTTACAAACTTGTGCAATGTTCGATAAATGCCCCCTCCGTGCGTTCGCGTGAGGCAACAGCGAGACCCACAGCGGACGAATGTGACGTGCCGATCAGAACCTCGCTAGACCCGGGCCGTGTTACAGTTTTTGCACGCTGACATTCCCAGGAAATCGAACAAGACGTCTGCACAAACCGACGGCAGAGTCTCTGAGGGAGTCAACTCTACGAGGACTCCCCCTTGTCTGATGGTTAAAAAAAAAGAAAAAAAAGTAGTTATTAGAATCACCAACCGCAACCTTCTCAGGTGAGCGAAACGACATTGCCGTTGACTTCCGAATTGGAGGTGGATTAAATAAACCATGACATCATGTTGTGGGGTTAACAAAACAAAGTCTGCAGTATTCATTAAAAATCAATTTAAAGCCACACAGTATCCCCCAAAAATTGGTTGGTCGCAGCATCCGCACAGTGAATCTAAGCCGTATATTAAATACAGTGGTGGTGATGATAAGCTCACGACGGCCCCACCCGAAACCTTCTGTTTTTAGATATATTGATTTATAGATCACAATATTTCCATTTTACATCAGCAGAAACTATAAAATGGATGTAAACAAATCCATGTCATCGAGTCAAATTTCTTGCTAAAAATAAAGCAATAAAAAGCACCATGTAAATCACTTGCATCATTTGAAGAAGTTCCTCTTCCCCTCAACACAGTCCAAATCAGCGAGATGTTTTGGCGGTCTATTGGTTTGGGTTTCTGTTACTTGGTAGGAATGTGGACACCAATTAAAATTCAATGGGTCGTGCGCCACTCGCACACATTCCCGGCCGTCTACTGTCCCGACAAGTCCGGTCAGCGTCGCCGAGCTAATCATGGCCTTATGCCTTATAGTCTGGGTCCACGCTGGGTCCGTGGTAATTGCGTTAATGACGCCTCTTGGGCACCTCAAATGACCAACTACGAGACAAAACTAAAGGGGGCTGGGATGTGGGTGGGGGTAGAACACATCTTCTAACCGAACCAAATTAGTAAAGCAAAAACAGTTGGGATGAAATTTTTGTTCAGCACCTGTCGAGAATAATTTGTGACCTGCGGTAAAGCCGTGGCAGAAATGGCCAATGTTTTTTAAGTGTGATGACCACTTCGAAGTAAATCAATATAATTGTATAGGACTAAACCAATAATCACTATTCATCCCATGTTGGTCTCCTTCCCCTATAATTATCGACCATCGTCGAGGCTAGAATACAAAAATCCACACTGGAGACAAAAGCTAATGAACCGAAGTTGCCGATCCTCAGCTGAATGAAGCGTGCTGTGCAGAGTAATAATTGGCGAGCAGATTGTTGCTCTTCGTAGGCGTAGCTTCTTTCCCTGGGAGTTCCTTCCTCCACAAATCAAGCTAGCTAAACACGGACCCAGGAACAATATTAATCAATACAGGCTACTTGGATTATTACTAGCGATAATGTTAAAGGGATGGTACAAATTGTCTTTTTAAGAGTTTCTGTTTTGCCTAACAATTTCTCGTTCAGAGTATTTATTTATTTAAAGGATGACACAACAATGCTTTATGTTTTTAGGATACAGAATGTTCTATAGTACTACCTTAGGATACAGAATGTTCTGTAGTACTACCTTATGATAAAGAATGTTCTGTAGTACTACCTTAGGATACAGAATGTTCTATAGCACTACCTTAGGATGCAGAATGTTCTATAGTACTACCTTAGGATGCAGAATGTTCTATAGTACTACCTTAGGATGCAGAATGTTTTATAGTACTACGCAAGCGTGCCTCAACAATTGGGCCTATCCAAAACTTGAAAAGCAGACAGCTGTATGCAGGAGAGTCCGTGCTCTCCAAGAAAAACGGTTAAATTTGACAGAGTGTACAGACACACAACAAACGAGGGGAAAACAGCGGAAAGGAGCAATAATTGTATTGGTTGTAAACGTGGAGTTTGTCCTGTACCAAGTAATACGAAACTCCGGTTGCTTGTCCGGTAAAATGAAGGCTAGTCATTTTTCACTCAGACACGGGCCACCCCCTTCACAGGTAAAACTTAGCGACTAAATACAACATACAACCTGGAGGGAAAACACCGGAAAACACTAATATGATTATTGGTTGGAAACTAGGATTTGTGTACTATACATCACGTCGGTTCTCTGGCGCTAAATCAACACGTGACGAGTGCACTAGTATGATGAAACAAGTGGAAGTAATCCCAGTTTCTTGGAGCCAGAAAGCTGCATTGTAATGAGGTTATTACAAGTAAATGATGAATTCGAGTGGACAGTTGAATCAAGCGCAACCATAATACTAGAAGCTGGACTATGTCATATAACAAGCCACATCAACCTTCTTGAAAGAAAAAAAAATAAGGCTATCAAAGTTGAGCAAAGTCTCGACGAAGGTTTCTCTCGGGAATACTAAAACCAGTTTGAGGCATCTCCGTGGAAGACGCAACATCTATTAACTCGACAAACACTGGGTACCGGGGGTGAAGGTATAAGGTCCCCGGCTGACGAACTCCAGATTGCAACGCTAACAGATCCCCGTTCACCCAAGACTTCTCGGTGAAGTGCTACATTATCCTACAAGTAGGTCTACAGCACGTAACTCCACTGACAGAGAATTCTTGGGCATTCTGCATCGAATTAGGACCAGTAGTTCAGGGTGAAGAGGTCGTGATTTTCCATTCTTCGGAATGAACCTATCCGGCAAAGTAAATCAGCGGGTTGCCTTGGGGTGAGTGTACGGGGTTCGAGATGGAAACAAGCCGTAGTATAGTAGTAAACACAACCGAGGAATCTCGGTGACTTGTGTGAAGACGAGAAACCAAACGAGAGTAGAATAAGAATAAGGTCACGTCATGGGTGACTGGGGTTACGAACTTGATAAAATAGCCCATGGTTATTTCTTAAGTCGGTTGGTACATGCCATGGTGTAAGTTAAAGTCCCAGGAGTGTGTCTTCAGATACAATGTTGCCGCTGTGTATATCGATGTCAATGCAGCCACGTCCGATCACCAAGATCCCAAGTTGACATAAGAACAAGCGCCACTTGAACAAAAAAATATAACGTCAACAACGGCACTGCTTGACAGTGATATTGAATTTCTAGAGAGCCGCTAAACTGTAAATACTTCACAGTTAATTTCTAGTAAGGTCCCCTTTCAGTTTTTAGCACATACAACTGAAATTGCTAGTTCAGTCTTTTTCATAGTGCAATACCATTCGCATTTACAATCAGAATATAATAATTTTACCATAGGCTGTGACAACCACGTGAATATTATGACATTTAAAATAGAACCGTTCAGACGGAACTGTTGACCAATTTAAATGACAAACACTGCCGCTGCAAGAGAGTCTTTTCTGATCAAAACGACTATGAACTCGGCTGCTGATGTCCGATGCCCGCCAAACATGCAGAAATGTCAACCAAGTTTGTACAGAATGGCAGTGCGACCTCTATTGGTGCATAACACACACGGAATGGCTCCAATAATATTGCACTCAAGAACATCATGTCGTCACGCAACCTTTGACTGTAGGCCATCAAATATTTGAAGGTTGTGAAATATGCCCTTTTCCCCCACTCTGTGGTTTACTGACTCGCTTGTAAAAATGTGCCGCTGTTTTGCTTACCTTGTAAAGACGACTTAATGTAACACTTCCATTAGTGTCCAACACACACGCTAGGAAAAAATACCAACTTAGCCCCATGTTCGTACATGTACAACTGGTTTTTTTTTATTTGGTTTGGAGTATCTTAAAACCGTTAGGACTGTTTCGCATTTTTAAATGTTGGTCGACGGATTAAAGTTAAGTGAGCATGTCCTTAGATGGCTTAGGAAAGCCGGTGTTGTTTATGTCAATGAGATAAATCGGTAGAACCTGGGAACAGCCGCAGGGTGGGTATAGGGGGGTAAGAAGGCATGTTGCCTAGGCATGTGGACTTGTAGATTATAGTTATAATACCAATGATGACGCGTCTGTAGTAAAGGCTATCCCTGAAGAACTACTACTGGGCAAGTCGGGGTCGGTACATTGCTGTATGGTCGGTAGTGAGCAGACGACAAGGACTGGTGGGCGGGACCGGCCAGTGCCGGACCTGCTAATATGCTAAGTGAGGCTGATCTGAAGTGGCACGTTCGTTGTATCAGAGCCCGTCATTGGTCGGTTGCTCTCTCTGTCTATTCACCGCACGATCACACTGTTCAGTGTACCAGCGGCTCTACACACTCTCTACGCGTACCGCTGACAGTTGTTCACAGCTATCGAGACGGTCATGCTTTACTGGAGCTATGATGACATGACCACTCTCTGATACTCTTACACTGGGAGTTTAAAAACATAAACACGGTGGTGGCTTCCGTGTTCGCATCAGACTTTCTCCGCACTCTCAACGTCTGCGTATGTGAGATGACATTGAATCAGAATTGACGACCGATAGATAAAAACCAACACTGCCTAATCTGTATCACTAGTCATCTGATGGGACTTGTGGAACAAACGTCCTTATCTATGATACGGGTTTAACTCCTGCAAGTTTTGAGTAATAAGTAAACGGCAGTTTCTTTCAAAGAACACCTTGCGGTGCATAAAAGAACAGGCCCCTTGTGCCAAAATCTTTGGTTCATTCGCGGGGTTTACAATAGAGTTACAACCATGCTGACGGCACAGTCCAAGCTGTTTTACCAGCTCAATCGCTATGTCAACGAGCGGGTGGCCGCACGGAAGGCCACCATTGCCAAAACTATCCGTGAAGTGTGTAAAATTGTTACCGATGTCCTCAAGGAGGTTGAGGTACAGGAACCCCGCTTCATCAGTTCCTTGGTCGAGACGGAAACGGGCCGATTCGAGGGGCTGGAAGTGATTTCACCCTGCGAGTTCGAAGTCGTGCTCTTCCTAAATCAAATGGGAGTGTTTAACTTTGTTGATGACGGCACGGTCCCTGGATGTGCCGTGTTGAAACTCAGCGATGGTCGCAAGAGATCCATGTCACTGTGGGTCGAATTCATCACAGCATCGGGCTACCTCTCGGCGAGAAAGATCCGCTCTCGATTTCAGACTCTAGTTGCCCAGGCCGTCGACAAGTGCAAGTACCGGGACATCGTGAAGATGATCCCCGATACAACCGAGGTGAAGCTCCGGATACGAGAGCGATTCGTCGTTCTCATTACGCCCGCGTTCAAGTGCAGTGGGATCTGGCCTCGCAGTGCGGCACACTGGCCGTTACCACACATCCCTTGGCCCGTACCGGGCTTGATCGCCGAAGTAAAAACCGAGGGATTCAATCTGTTGTCCAAAGAGAGTCCCGCTCAATCTGGGAAGCAATCCTCCGCTGAGGGGGACGCCTGGGTGTTGTCCTTCTCAGATGCTGAAAACAAACTCCTTCAAGGCGGCTGCAGAAAAAAATGCCTGAGTATTTTGAAAACTCTCAGAGACAAACACCTTGAGAGCACGGGGCAGCCAGTGAAAAACTACCATCTTAAGACATTACTCCTTTACGAGTGTGAGAAACATCCACGTGAGATTGACTGGGATGAAATGTGCTTAGGTGACCGCATCAACGGTATTCTATTGCAGCTCATCTCATGTCTACAGAACCGGAGATGTCCCCATTACTTTCTGCACGGACTAGACTTGTTTAGTAGCAAACAACACAGTTCTTTGGACATGGCTGCAAAGCAAGCGTGGAGAATAGCACGAGAAATCCTGACCAACCCAAGAAGTCTCGAAAAACTATGACCAAACCTGTCACTTGGGTCAACACAAAACTCTGACAACACAACCACCGACGAAGTAGATGATGTTTACCAGACACCCATCAAGCGTCGGATGGGCACGAACGGCGCTTCAGACGGTGGAGCTGAATGAACACTGTCGCGGTGAAACGAGCTGTGTACGGACTCTCGTGTTTCTTTACGCACTTTTCAAAAGCTACGGTGAAGGGGTCGCGGGGAAATTTGGAAATGTTGATGTATAGAATCTATGTATAAATGTGGTTCAGATTGGAGGCAAATGGAGTGGATTTGGCGAATTGTACAGACACTGAATCAGAAGTCAAACGATAAATTTCACCCTGACGTTCTGTGAGTACATTACTTAAAATCAGATATGCTATTTGTCACTGTCATGCGTACGAAACTACACTCTCCTCCCATCCATGGTAGAAATTGACAATTTGTTTTTTAAATCTATGTAAAAAAAATAGCTTTATTAGTTGAGCCATCGTGGTTATCTTCGACCTATGTGTCATTTTAATTAAAGCTCAAGAAATACTTGAATCAAACTCGAAAATTTAACTTCAAAATAATATTAACTTGCAAGTAAATTCTGAAAGTCACGCCAAACTCATCTCTCCAACTGCTACACGGCAAAAGCCCTCACACACAAACCTGCTAAGTAGTTAAGCCTTCAGTCCTTGATGAGTAATACATTAATTTATTTTTTTATGAAATGTACTATACTGTTATTTCACTAATAAAGTTTGACTTTTGGTTGTTGATCAATATGTTAATAATGGCGAAAAACCTCAACGTGTTTGATTAAGGCATAGTTATGCAAGCACAAACTCTACGCAAAAAAAAAAAACATACACACAAAAAACGTAAAAATAAATTTGCTCAATTAAAACGGTTGTACATTTCACGGTCAGAATCAATTTCATATTGACAATACCAGAAGAGGAAAACTTAATTATTTCATCGGAGAAAACATATTAAATGCAACAATTACATTAACAAAAAAAAAACCGGTTGCAAAGACATTGGTGTTAAGATATTTTCAGCTGAATCATAAGAAGTAATCCAGGGCTCAAAATCTGACTCCCCGCAAAAACCACACTATTCATCGAGTTATACCTTCATCTAATCAGAGACCACAGAATGTTACATCTGCCCTTGACCTCAACCATTTCTTCATTAAAAGTATTCCCAAGTGGTGAGAAAGTATCAAAGATGCACTTAACTCTTAGTCTTATTGTGTGTTTGAGTTATAAGATACTGGGCTCTCCTAACAATGTTAGCGATGTGCGAGGTTTGTGCATCTATCCGATGGGAGCATTGCAGAAAACTGAGTTGTATTGCACACAATGTAAAGCAGTTCAATTTAGTGCTTGTATTTGCTTTGCTTCTAACATTCAAAAATGATACTCACTTAAAAAAAATGGTATTGTAAAACCATCAGATTGTTTAGACCTGTTTCATTTTGTCATGGATACTAGATTACACTACGCACTCTTAAGCGGTGGAAGCTGTACAGTTCTACTGCATAATATAGACACGCTATTGCAGGGCAGAGCGTACACCCAAATACTGTGTATATATAATAAACATGTATAGATTCAGTTTGCCTGTGTGTTGATGATAATATTAATCAACGCTGTAACATTGTTGACAAGGTCTTGTTTAATTATCAGTAAGATCATTATCGATCAAAACACAAAATGCCAAATTACAAAAAACCACCTTTCTTTCATTCGTAATTGAAATGTTTGAAGTGTGATGACAATGCGGGGTATAATGGCCTTTCAACAATTCTCAGTTAACATGAATAAAACTAATAATTAAAGGCAACGGAGTGGATCTGTCCATTGTTAGCACCTGGTAGTTAAATCCCTAAATATTTTTATGGTGAATATTTCTGAATAGCATTTTTCTCTCTCACTTGGGCCATGAATTGATTACGTGAGAATGACTATAGCGGGGAGCTGGCCCGGCTAACCGCGTCCGTATACTCTTGAGACAGATTACGAAAATCCATTGGTATTTTCTGCCGAGGTGCAAAAGCAGGATTACTGTGACGAGAGGAACAAATTTGTTAATATAATTAGAAAGTGTCCATTTTGTAATCTTTACTGCAAACTTTCTTTTGTGTATGTAACATGGTGTTGTTATCTGTTAAAGTCAACCCCGATGACGTGTTTGGTCGTAAGCCAAGGCGACTGTTTGGAGCTGTAGAATACGGCAGTGTAACAGTAGTTTGTTGATATTGCATCGTTACAAATAAACACACTTGTTCTACCCCAGCTCACATTGTCTTGAATCCATTCCCATCGGTAAAAGTTCACAGTGTTTGACGCCTTCATTACACAACTGATCAATTTGACATGAAATAAATTAATCAAACGTTTTTAACAAAAGTAATAAGCACAAACCTTTCCATGGATTGCATGAGGCGGACACAGAAATATGTCAGACGCATCATGACGTCACATAAAGTATCTCACGAACGGTACAACCCTGGTTTCTGTATTTATACTAAAACTTTAGTTTACGGAACTTCCATTGACTTGAAATAAATAAATAAATAAATAAAAACTAAACATGGTAAATAACTGAACCCAAAAGTTAAAATAGATGTTTAGAATTACAGCTTAACTGACGACACGACCCAGTCAACGAGGTTGTAATAGTCCCTGACGATCTACACGCCCATATCGGGTAATTATAAAATTGTTGTTGACGTTCCAGAAAGGTCAGACTCAATTTGTCTTTGAGTTTGTAACACTAAACCACGCGCTACATTATTATAACTGTCATTAACATACTGAGATCGTTTCTGAGGTTAAATTGAAACTACAATTATGGAAGTCGGCTGTTGTTTAAGGTAAAAGTTGGGTTTGTTTTTATACAGGATTCGCTGAAGTAAAGTCCTCCAAAAAATGATGACTGGGTTTAATTGTGTGACAAGTTGAATCCACTGGTTTGAAAAGTTGTATGGTATATGCATCTGCACAACAACTTCGGAGACAGGTTTTTATAACCTTATGTCGGAACCAAACCTACTGGTATATACATTAAAATACTAGGTTTACCATGCCAGATACAAAATACACATGGTGCAGTGTGAATTCAAATTGAGACTGTATATAATATTGTTACTTCGAACTAGTCTCTCGTAATACAACCATCCTGTCAGAAATAGATTTAAAGTTTGCATATCTTTTACAAGACGTCTATCATTTTCAAGTTTTCACCAAAGAAGTCTGCAGCTTTGTTATCTGTAGTAATATTCTGATGAGTGTGTTCATTGTAGCAGCGTGGACACGCTTCTTAGAATGCGGTCAAACCAAAACCAACACTGACCACTCCTCTATTGGTTTGGGAGTATATTGGTGGTGTACTTTTTCTTCAAAAAATCGCTTTCTGTCATTGCAGCAAACCGACTAAAAGTCAATTATGTCTGTTAGCATCGAGTGTTTGTCCCTATATCAAGTTTTTTAGAAAGTACGGCTGAACATTGCCTGTATACGTAAACTGCTTTGTTAAGAGAGTAGAAACTTGGTGTCATTGTATAAAAAAAAAAATAATAAAAAAAAAATTGGGTGGCGTGCACAGCGTCTACACGCATGTCATGTAGTCATAGTCATGAGTCGCAGTACTTGGGGGCAGTTTGCAGGGTGTTCAGATATTGGAGGTTTCTAGACCTAGTCCAAAAAACGAAGGACGTGTTTTGAAGTTTATGTGGTGGTGTAATGATTATTATAAATAGCAGCTTAACAGATGATTATTGTAGGTGGATGTTTTTGTGATGTTGTTTTGTTGTCTTCGGAGTAAGCCAGACAGGAAATCTCTGAAATAAAACCATCAGCATTATAAGAAAGTACGAACTTCTCTCAAAATTGTGTCTGTATATCTACCCGATTTATTTGTACTTGTTCTGTTCATATGCCTTGTATATCATTGCCAATATGCCAACTGTTGGGACATGAAATAAAAAGCCGAAAACAAAATGACGGACACGTGCTCAGGCTTATGACGTTAATTAATGAAAACGAACGGTTTTTCAAAAGTGCTCTACTGTTTTCATACACGAGAACAATATTTGTGCATCAGGAAAGTTGTCAATCCTAGTTCCTGCATTGCAAATGATGATACTGTTACCATTGTTTCTTATGGAAAATATGCAACAGTGAGGTTTTTTATATGGTGAATATGGCTGCTCATTGACTGGCTCTTCATTAAATATCAATGGACTATGACGTTTTGAGTTTTCACGGTCACAACCGTCGAGCGCGTTGCCCGGCCTCCGAAGTGGTCGTGGTTTCACGTTCGATTTTTCCACCCGATTAGCAGCATTACACAACCCCGTAAAACCGAGACCATTGTCCGTCCAGACAAACCATAAGCTTTGCTCACACACCACGCTGGGTTGATTCCTTTTTTGCACCATAGTCCCGGAGGTTTTCCCGTTTGCCAGGGAAAACAAGAAGAATAGACGGTGGTGACAATTTTGGCAAGTAGTACAACAGCGGACAGTTGTATCAATGACGGACCTGTTTTTTCCTTGCTCGCCTGGCCCCCGCTGTTGTGTTGCGGGGTGGCGCGGAGTCATCGACACTACAAGAGATTTACTCGGGTAGGTGATTGGGTGTTAATCGGAACTGCCTGGTGGGTACGAAGAAGAGTGGCATGGGGGTCGATTACTGACATGTACACACTCGTTTTCGTAAGGATTTGAACTGTTGAAAAACATGCAA
The DNA here is from genome assembly GCA_911728455.2 of Marthasterias glacialis. Classification (NCBI taxonomy): domain Eukaryota; kingdom Metazoa; phylum Echinodermata; class Asteroidea; order Forcipulatida; family Asteriidae; genus Marthasterias; species Marthasterias glacialis. The sequence continues at coordinate 20,905,750 of OU452228.1, forward strand.
CGCCATAGCTTGCAATCGTCACACCACATGTCGATGTTTACGTCAATATCTTCGAGCAAAAAAAAAATACTACAATGGTCTATCAGAAACCACAATCATTACTAATCTGAAATTCCCTACCAAATGACCAGAATACTGCATCCACTATTAATCAAACCAGTCTTCATTAATCTTTATAACCAACGAAAAAAAAGGAACAGGAAATGCCGTAAAGAGACACGGGCGTGTATTTTGTATGTCTGAAGAGTTATTGGTCATATAATTGAGGGGCCGGTATGTCGTGTTCTCGATTGGCCTAATCGGCATGCATGATGGATGTACCACAATCCCATATCAACCATTTTAATATCAACCATTTTCATATTAGGCTGCACTGGCGAATCTTTTCTCTCAGTGGAAGTTCATAGGAAGGCGACTTAATTCATTCATTTACCCATTAATATTTATCAGACGGTGATAAAACGAAACATTTCGTCTACATCTAGAACCTAATTGTGATATGGCCAGTCCGATGAATTTCACTTCAGTGCCTGTTCACCACATTCCATCGTGCATTACTAAGTTAAGATTACTGTTACCTGCAACGGCAAAATAAGTTAAGGTCTTAACACCTTAATCTTCCAAACTTCAAGCAACAGAGGATTACGTCGAAGCATTTTAAACTGTAGATAAAGAAATCATCTCTTTCTGTATTACTCCTAAAATAAGTTTCTTTTTTTTTAAATACGATGAGGCCATGCGTTGACACAAACTCTCAAACTCGCGGCATATTTTACGAACTGCGACCAAAAAAATGCACATTTTCCTGAAGTAAAAATAGCCCCAAAACAATATGTAGAAAACCTAACTTCACACAAAGACCTGTAGTCAGGTGTTGACTGCCTACACTCTCAGAACATTGGTTAAACAACTACATTACCGCAAACTGAACCTTATTTTTTTTCATCCTTTTGATTTTGATTCACACTATGTTTGCTCGTACATAATATTATTACAAACGTTTGAAATTGTTTATTGTTAAACGACATTTGAATATGGCAAGAGCACCATGAACAGACGACCCACTTGAACTTTCAGCAAATAAGCAATATCACGTGATACAAAACTGCGACAAGCGCCACACATTGACAGCATATAGACAACTTTAACATCATCTAAACACGTACAGTTCTGACCTAGATTTCATAAAGTGTCAAGACGGAAAATTTGATTTCGGGAAGAATGGGGGAACAATTACTTCGGTAAACTTGGACATCTGTAAAATAGACATTATACCTATCTCAGAACGGGGATGAATGAATACTAACTGTACATTTGAGATCGATTACCGGCACAGATAAATGAAATGAAAACAAATAATTTAAAAGCGTTCACAGGTGTCTAAACATGTAACAAGTACCTTTATAATCAAAGTGTTGATAAATTGTGCATAAATTTGCATCTGAAAGTGATCGGTGCCTTGACTCCTATAATTTATAAAACATATCAAATAAACTAAAAACGACTTTCTTTATCTTATAGTGTTAATAGCCCCATGCACTCCTTAAAATATTGGTTTTAGTGTGAAATCCCTTTATAAAACCGACGAATCATATTGATTAGTAATTATTACCCGAAGAATTCTGCATTTGATTTAGATTGAACGTCACCCATGCACTGCAGCCGTTTATGATAATGCAGTCATATTGTCACTCTTCTGTAATGAAAACAACCAACCCAAAGAGAGAGAGGGAGGTATATAGTCTGGCCCCGTAATCTGGATGAGATCGAGTGCTTCTAGTAACACATCTTGAGTACCGGGTGTGCAGACAACTGGACAAGACGTTATACCGGTGCAGCGTATGGAATGTTCCAACACAGTGGATAATACAGACGTTCCTTGTGTATTTAAACAGGTTATAGGCCTTAACTTGACATATTTTTTTTACTAATGCAAATACCAGAATACGCTGAAGCGTTTATTTTGATGCTGTTCTTCTAAACTGTAGATTGTTTTTGCTCCTAATTTTTTCTTCTCGTTTCAGCGTTTTAGTGTGATATGGCTTTTTCATTTTATAGCTTTTAATTCACAGATACTGTCATAGTTTTTCTATTTTTCTTGTGTGCGTTTGTAGTTTAGTAATTATTTACATATTTATTTATTTTGTTGATATAATTTGTTTGTATCTTTCCATTGTAATTTTATGTCATGTTTTTGTTTACACATTTTTATCTGTAAAAGTTGTCTTAATTCGGCCTTGAGGTTTTTAAAACATATTTATTGATAAGCCATTTCAATTCAGAAATTCAATTCAATTAATAATAGCAAATCAGCGTCAGCAATACCTTGCGTCGAAACTATCAAGCTACCTACGGTATATATACAAGATACCATGTTATAAAGACAAGCAACCAAGTCACCTCTTAATAATTAAGACCGGTATGAAGTAGTTTTCATTTGTTTTGATTGCTAAATATCGTCGAAACAAAAAGACCTGTTTGCAAATAGGTCTGTTTGCAAGTGTATCAACTACAGTTTCAAATACATGTAGATCTGCGGTTCTGTTGAAGCAATATTGTTGGTTCTTGTGGGGTGCTCAACGTCTTTACTCAATCGCTGGCTTTAGATATCTCGCAATTTACCAGAGCCGATCGTGATTAAGACCACGGATGAAGGAAGGACAGGACTTCGGAGTCTCTGTAATCTCACCAAAGTCGAGACGACCGAAGATTTCAACTTATTGCTTGGGAAACAAGAGCTTCACATCTCATATATAAATATATACAGTATATACCCACACACACACACAGCCAGCTATTCACTGTTAACACGATGACTATACCGTGGTACAGCATTCAAATCAACATTGGATCTCAACTTCAGTTTCAAACACGTTGATTATGTCGGCAGAACAGCCTGTGATTTTTTTTCCCCCAAGTCGGTAAAGTCGGTATAACATAGCGTTGGATATAGAAGATCTACGCTTTGATTACTTTACAACAAGAGGCCAAGCTTTTGAAAACTTCCACAAAACCAGCACAGATACAATCTATATTATATTTCTAAATCCCATTTTATACTCCTGGTAATTCGAGCGGACATTCTCGCTTGAGAATGCCGAGCCCTTTGCCGAGATGAAAAATGGGCTGATCACACCTGAAGTTGCAGTGCAGTGTTTATAAAGCTAATACCTGATGTGGGTCAGTAACTATTATACGTAGTGAAAGGAATACATGAATATTGAGGATTAATATTATCAGATTCAAATATTATTATTGCTAGGGTTTATAGAAGAACACATGTATAGACGCACCCGTTCTACATGCATTTTGCATTCATTTAAGGGCTGCATGTACCTACAGCAAAGTCAAAGATTGTTTAAGATACTTTATACTTAAATACAAGCAAAGACAACGGATTTTGCTTTCTTTTTCAAGAAATTAATAAGAAAGGGAAAACAAAACTGACAATATAAACATCATGTCGACGGTGTAACAACTTAAGTGAAAACAGACTTAATTCTCCCGGAACGAAACAACTTGTCGAAAGAAAGTTGTTTGGAGATTTCTTTTAAGGTACAGGATTGGTATTCATCAAAAACATTTTTCACTAGCATCAGTCTGAAAGCCTACTTTTCATGAAGTTCATATACCAGAGTATCAATCTTCCATAGAAATATTTCTGTCTGAAATACCGTCAAAGCCGAGACAATACAATTTGAAGACTACGAGTTAAATTTCGGTTGTAACAATCGAACTTGAGGACAATGTTTTTAGGCATGCTGAAAAGTGTGCACGGTTTTTCACTATTTTCTCCTGACTCGTACGACGGATTGAGCCCAAATTTTCACAGGTTTGTCTTTCTCATGTATATACTGAATCACACAAAGTAAGAACGCTGCAATATGACCTTTACCAATCTTATATTTTTATAGGATGCTGTTTTTTTTGGTTTTTTTTTAAGAGAACGTTCCTACATCAATAAATACGCCATACAACAAACCTGCGAAAATTTCACCAAAGTAACTGGTCACGTTTCAAGAAACAATGAATGCTGTTGTTGTTGTTGTTGTTGTTGTTGTTGTTGTTGTAGTTGTTGTTATTGTTGTTGTTGTTGCTGCTGCTGCTGTTGCTGTTGTTGTTTTTAAATATATATTCGATTGGGCACAGCCCAATAAGAACGCAGTGATTGGGAACCATTGTAAATAAGCATGAGAAGGGCATTTATTACAGCAACATGATACATTTTACAGGAATTATTTTGAAAAGGGTCGGAGATTGATGGATCGAGCAGTGTCAACACTGTGGATCTCTGGGAAGACTACACATTACCATCGGTGAACGATAGTTGTACGGGTGAACATGAATAATGAGACAGGTCCATCAATGAATGAACAGGGTTAAAGACGTCTTTTTTTTATCACGGTGCAGCCATCTTGTTTTTTTCTTCCATTCAAACCAATGTACCCAAACTGAGGCTGGAAGGAAAAAATAGTCTGTCACCTTTTTATAAATTAAGAATTCAAACTATCAGTGTCATTGTGTATACAGGGAATCTGACATGAGATGGCTGCAGTGTGATCAAGGTCTAGGGTATATAATACTGTGGAAGATGTAGGGGAAAGTGAAGAAATACACCTCGTCACTTCCATTATGCAATTCAAGGTAGTAGTTGGAACTACCAGCTTCTGGGATCCATTTGATGTGTCAATTTTACTGTCACTATTATGTGTGTTTGGTAATCTTGCGCGTATTCGTGTTACCAGCGACAATCGTGTTGTGCCGTTCTTTGACTTGAACTTCACCACCAACTGAAACGACGCCGTTTTCGAGTTTTAACGTCACACAATGGTACATTCAACATTACAGAGGGTGAGTGTCATGTTTTGCATTGCTGTGAGGGCTCTGCATTACTATCGGAACTGGATATAATATTTGTAGTCTCATGACCGAGTTGCACTGACATTCATTTAGAAGCCGACAGCTGAACGTTAGGGCATGATCTCAAAGCCTACCAAGGTAGGAACATAAACATTAAATTCACTCTTTGTCCGACTGTCACTATGAAACGGACTGGAAAACAATGTCATATTGGAAATGAAGCATTTGGGTCATATCTGCCTTTGACAAGCGTAAAATGTTTTTATTTTTGTGTGTTCAAAGCCGTAAAAAACTAAAATTACCATCGAGTGAAAAGTGAACTTCTCATTAATAGGATGTTGAACCCTGAACACAAAAACTATCGTCATTGGTCTGAGAAATATTTATGACATTATTATATTTATAATAAAAAAAGTGCCGTGTCGATAGAGATTTGTTTTGTGTTTTTTTGTGTTGAAGGACGAGGTCCCTATTTGTTGCGACACAATGTGTGTCACAGCTCTGAGGTTGCTGTCGTCACGGTTAAAGGTAAAATCTAGGATTGGTAAAGCTGACGGTGCAGTGTTCTTACTTTGTGTGATTCAATAAATACATTACAGAAACAAACCTGTGAAAATGTGGGTTCAATCCGTCGTCCGAGTCAGGAGAAAAGAGTGAAAAACCGTGCACACTTTTCAGCATGAAAACACATTGTCCTGAAGTTCGATTGTTACGGCCGAAATTAAAAATCGGGGTCTTCAAATTCTACTTTCTTGACTTTGACAGCATTTCAGACAGAGCCATTTCCATGGAAGATCGGTACTGGTATGAACTTCATAATCAGAAAGCTTTCAGAGTGATACGAGTCAAAAATGTTTTGGATGAATACTAATTGCGTAGTCTACCTTACATTGAAAACATGGAAGTGTGAAATATCCTCCTAAATGGGTTGTATGGCTCCTGTATCCACCCTTCACCCGAATAAAAGTTAAGTTATAAAAAGACAACGTGAAAACAGAACAGATTCGCGTTGAATCATGCCGGCATTTTTTGTCGGGCTTCTATATGTTTTCACGTTGATTCTTATCCCAAATTGTGATCCATTTAAGAGATAGGTTCGACACTATACTGTTCACGTTATCTCAAAAACTAAAAAATAATAACGAGATATCAATATTTACAAACCGATTCAAGTCTCTAGTTTTAAAACTCTAGTGTCTCAAAACGTTTGAGCGTGTAGGTCCCATCTGATATGTGATCAGATTTAAATAATATGTTTGCTAAGTTTTCTTTTCTGTGAAAATTTAGGCACAAGTCCTCACTATATGATATATATATATATATTTGTTTTTACCCATTCCCCCATGTCCCGATGTTTACACGCATTCCCTTTAAACTTATTGTAAAGTACACCATCGGTACGACCCTTCAACAATTTGGGCGATTTTCAATTTCTGACTTGGTCACAGAGCATCCTCTGACGTTATTATATTTGACAAGTTGACATTTTCGAGGAAATGCGAAACTCATGTAAGCCGAGATCAAGTGTGCAGATTATCAGCATATCCATTTTAAAGTTATTAAAAAAAAATACAAGAAAATATGACAGCATTTCACAATTTTCCTACGGAAGAAATTGATGAAATGCACCAATATTTCCTGGTTAGATTACCGAAACTACTGATTTTTCCCTGATGCATTGCCACAATATTCATAGCCTTTGTATAAAAAAAAACTAGCTTTAATGGTTTTAGTTTTGGCATTGTAAAGCCTTGCTGACTGTGCGGTGAGTACAAACGCATCTCCACTTCGTGTACTTTGTGCTGTTTTTTTTTTTAAAACGTTTCGAAGTCGCTACAGGGGCCGTGGTTGTGATTGATGTGCGCGTAAAACGAAATATTTAATTGATTTTTCGTTTTCGCCACACGGAGGGATCTAATGATGTGTGTCGGGGAATCGCTTTTTGTGTCTAGTTTCTGAAGTCAACTTTGGGGTCAACGACTGAAAACGTTCAGTTTTTCTGTGTTTTTTTTATGCTCAAATGTAAAATCTCATTGTTAACACCTGTAACATTGCTTTCTAACAGTTATTTACATGTAATTATTTACCAAACGTACGTGCCTCTAAGTCCAACCATTTAAACTAGGCTGCTTGAACAGATTCTAAGTTATTTTTTTTTTTAAGGTAAATGACTTTCATACAACATCTTTGCCGTCAGATTCTCAACACAACCAAATCCAAGCCTTGATTTGAATTCATTATTATAAGGAGAAAATCAAAACACCGAGATGACTGCCCTGTGGCAAGTACTTCTGTCTAATAATTTTGACTGGGAGTGAATGAACACAAGCGGGACTGGCAATGGGTACAATGTGCGATAACTACATGCCATATTGTGCATTTTTAACAATAATTTGTGAGCCAATCTCTTAATAATTTGTAATAATATATTTAATGATTACATTTTTATTGTTGACAGGGTTCTGGTTGTACGCATCTGTCGATGACATTTGTTATACTTTTGCATTTCCTTGACAGCCCCTGTTCAACTTTTATTCATTGCATTTCTAACGATTTAAAATAAAATTAAAAAAAATAACTAAATAGTGCTCATTACAATGTGGTCGCATTAGTCAATTTTCTTGAATGCCGGTGTACGAATTGCCAATCCTTCTTTGGGTATAATTCATACTAATATGGAAGCAATAGCCATACCTTGGCGAAGGTATAACAAAAATACATAGTTTGATTAAATATGGAACAACAACCGCAGGCCAAGTAATGGCATATATCTATTTGATGACAAACAATGAACAAATTAGACTATGCTGAATCAGCTGATCGGTTCAAATATCCATAGGAATGAATTACTTTAATTGAACGCCAAGAACTAAATCAAGAAAATTGATTTGTTTGGTTAATACTACGGTATCTGTCGTATGTTCTTACTCTTTTTTTGTTATCCTGTTCAGGCCCTAAAAAGCGGATGTCACATAAAATCCACGGCTGCAGCACTGCGTCCCTAGGAACTACGAAAAGCAGTATCATAACACAAATCTGCATATTGAGACCTTGAAATGCGCATTTTTGAAATTGATTCCGCAGTGGATATGAGTGGGGTAAAGTGCGGCCAATGAATGCGTAGACACGTTCGGGTGAAAAGGGACCGATGTTATTGAAATGTTGACCGCCAATACGCAGCCACGACAGGGCCGGGGAAAACGCGCTCTGAGAGCCCACGGTAGTGCAAATGTCACGGTTCGCATTAGGGTAGTATCTCCCTAATTGCGTTATACTGCAAAGTTTGAGGGATGAGGGGAGCGCTTCGCGCGAGTGAGTGGGTTGAGAAGCCTGGCCGTGATTCTGACAAATTTCATGATGGGACTTGGCTGCATGAGATTGGGGGAAGTTGGTAAACATTTAAGCCCCACGTGAGCGGCTCAAGGTCTTCTAATTGCACGGCGTGGTTCCAGCGTTGATTAAGTACTTTATGTTATAGCCAGAATCAATTTGATTGAGAATGAGTCTGATTCAGATTTAATGTATCAGTAATGAACACCGTGTGTAAGTTCACGGAGATATGGGGGGCTTTAAGTATTGACATTCAATCAGAATGAACTTAATAATACAAGGACAGTTTGTTCACACATTTTGCACAAAGAACCTTTCTCGGCAAAAGAACTTTTCTAACAGCCTTGACTTTTTTTTTTTGATTGCATGTCTATACTATCGAATATGTTGTATGCGATTTATAAACATGCCCAGCGTATGTCGTTTACGCACCCTGGCGAGTCTACGTAAACAGTACTAACACGGCTATTCAACACTTTTGTATATAGGGCACTTGAAGTATTGAAGCAACCTCGTTTGCAAAAACAACTTGTATCCTGGGGAAGGGGCAGCTTCGTAAAGGCGTCACCGAAGAACCTCGTAAAAATACTGCTTCTGTAAAAATTATTGTGACTTTTCTTTTTGGAATGATGAAAACCACCAGGTGGTAGTGTAGAATCCAGGGCTCTCCGCCAGATAAAGTTCAGACCGGACCATGAAGACGTGTATACATCCAGTATTTATCCACGGCCAAGCACGCTGCCTGATATCAGCCAACTGCATCAGACAAGAAGGGGCGAAGGACGGGGTTTCCTACAGGGGGGTAAATCCGTGCGTGATGCCCAGAGAATGTGGTCGACCGAGATAATAACTGTCTCCGAATACAATAATGTGTTAATTACTGTCAAGTTCGAAGAGATTGACTTCTAACGAGGCCTGACGCTCCCTATTATTACGTCTTATTTTGTGGATTATTAGTGGGTTCTTGTTAAGAAACCCGAAATTTACCAGATTTGCCATCTTAATTAAGAAGTGGACTTTGCGTTTTGAGGCCAACACAAGAACTCAGACGAGGTGGTCTGGAAAGAAACATGTTCATTAAAAAAACCTAACCAAAAACAACAACAACAACAACAACAAAAACAAAAACCCACATAAATCAGAAAGCGAAACTGAAATGTGGCAGTATTTAGCAACATGTAGACTGCTGAGACCACAGAGTCAATAGATTACGACAACAAGTTAGGACCAACAGTTTAGGACCATAGATTAGGACCATACCGGTTGTTTAGGACTTCAATGACCTGCTGAAAATGGCTTCCTGAGTTCAGATTGTGACGAGTATTCCAAAGCTTAACTGAACTTACTTCAACCATGCCACATCGGTAAACATTGCTTGCTTTTTTCAAAACAGACTCTGCCTGTACGATAAAGGTTACACATTCGGGACCCGGCGGTTGTGAGAGGGAGGGCATTGTGGTCCAGTAGCCGAGGAAGCCCCTCCACGGGTAACCAAGAACTTCCAAAAATGAACAATTATTGTAGCACAGGCTGTCGTGACCATTCAACGTTGCAAGTCAAACTGAGTAAGAAACTGGGCAAAAATGTCGACTGTAGAAATATCGACTGTATTTCAAACCTTGAAATGATTCTGAAGTATACTTCAGTTAGACTTGCATCTCAACTCCGAGAGTGATAAACAGTGTCGACAAAACAATCGTTGGATGAAATGTTCATTGCCAATGGGTGTAGTTCAACCCATTTCCTTTCCAGTATACATGTGCAGCAGAATCGATCCACAAATTCAACAGTGATGGAAAAAAGCAAACGAAAGGTGCAATATGTTGTTGCTTTTATTTTTTTTGTTTTTGTGGCCGCATCTGACGCGCGAATTGGAGATAAGACATCCTAAAATGAATGGATTTTATCTTACTTCGAATCAAAGTATATAAAAGCAATGCACTCAGACTCGACAGAAATACACTGGAAGGGAAATTGTGATTCTCACGTGCCCATGTTCATGAATCGGACACCGTATGTTTTTCTTTTTTTTTTTATAAGAAAACTAGCTTCTCTAATTCTATCAATTTAACAAGGGTCCACACGCTGCAGTCTTTAATAAGTTTGATGTGTGCATCAGGCTACCACTCTAACAGGGAAACATTGTCACGACTGACTGAGTTTATATTTAGTATGACCTTGAATAAAGTTGGTCCCAGTCTCTTGGATATGGTTCTTATCGTCGATTAAAAAGGACATTTGCGGGAAGCCGAATGTCGTGATAAATTTCCTGGTAAATTACTGAAATGCACATCGATGTGTTTGAAATTCAAGGGGAACATACCAAAGTCCTCTAATCCCGTTAATCAGTCCCAAAAGGTAGGATGCATTCTTGGGAAAGGTCACCGCGCAGAGGATGCGAACCTTCATAATAAAATCGCTATGCTGACGATTGTTTTTTTTTTCAGCTGAATCACACAAAAAATTCGCAAGAATAAAATATTTACCGACCACAAACCAATACTGTGCGGCTTGACAACCTAATGTATAACAAAAATGCTATACTAATGATGCGTATAGCAAGTAGTGTGTGTTCTCGAAAACAACAACAACAACAACAACCGAAATCAGGTTTATTGACTCTTTCACCAGAAAACGTTCAGGCAAGTCGACCTATAACGTTTTACATCGTGGTTTATTTCATCTGTGGCCGTTTACGAAACCACGGTTTGGGCTTGGGCTCCGTCCACCTGTTTGAAATCCCGTAAGGAAAACACACACGTTTTTTCGAAATAACTGACGGAGCCTATAAGCCCAAGCCCAAGCACAAGCCGTGGTTTCGTAAACGGCCTGTATTTCAGCAGTCTACATCCATTTGACCTCTGACCTAAATCAGTCGATAAGAGAACATGGTTCCAGCTCAACTTGACTATTGATCTCTGGGTAAGACCCCACCCTACCTAAGTCCTTCATTGGTTCTCAACACTAGCAGCGAAAGGGGGACAAGACTTAAGGGGCATTAAGGGGGGACTTGCAGCCGGGGAGGGGAATTAGGTGGCAAAGAAAAATGGGAGGATGTCAGTGCCGGAACTTGTGTGGAGTGAAGTGTTTCTGTAAAGATGCGATGGGGGGCCCGTTACAACGGCAACATCTACGTAAGGGGATGAGGAATCGACTGGGCTTAGGCCAAACCACTGGATCCCTTTCACTGTATTATGTGGCATTAAGTGGGTTTAGTGAGCAATACAGGCCCTAACTCAAGAAAACTTCAAGTCAGAAGGAATGATTGTTCATCGGCCAATTTACGGCCGACACATCTCGTGGGCCATCTGATGTGGTACTACAGTTGGATTTTACAGAACAAATTATGGGATAACGTGGCGTGATTGGTTGGAGTGCTGAGTCATATTGAAAGATGAGATTGTGGTCAATTTGAATGCCAATACCAAGTGTTATTTCTTCTAGTGTCTCTGGGGGAAAAATGACATTTAAATATTTAATTAGGCCTCACCTAGTCCTGATCATTATTTCCGCAGTATAATTGCCAACTTGTAGCCTGTCACTTTAAACTAAGGACAACAATACCAATCTCTTCATTGTTATGTTAAACTTAACACTCGAAATCTCCTCGCAAAGCACTTCTTGAAGTTGGTAGGTGTTGGATCAATGTGAACTTGGTTTTGGCAAAATAAATCGGCAGTAAGGGGCGCCCTCTAGAGGGAAGCGACTTAGGAGCACCCGGAACCTAAAACTCTCGGAACACACAAACTTCAAATCTTTAGTGAACCATACTAAGAGTCATATAACTGAATACAATCCACCTTCTGTAAAGCCCATGCAAGAAATCACCGATGAGTGAATGGATAATGACATTTTTGAAGAGATGACTCTGGGAATTTCTCAGTGTAGCTCGTTAGCAACAATCGCAAAATGTAAAAAAAAACAAAACCCAAAACACGAAAGTGTTAAATCAACACTTAAAGGGTTCACTCATTAACAACACTTTTATAAAGTAGAGTCAACTAGTACAAGTGTCAAACTAACGTTTCAGAAGCTGAGATTTAACTCTCAATAGTGTAAAATCAACTCTTCAATTGAGTTACATTTAACTCTTTAAAAAGAGTTGTCACTGACCGAACTCTTCAAGTGTTGATTTAACACTTTGGTTTTTGGAGTGTTAAGGCAGTGGAATCGTCGTAAAGTACTATGCTGCGCATCATAATGATAAACACTTTCTAAGTAGACTTAATGAAGCCCTACACATACAGAACATTATGCAGATATTTTGTCAGTCAGTATTTCAAACGGTGCGCGCATTCAAACTGAGTGGTATAAACACAAAAGGGGGTAAACCTGTTCTTAGTACATAACGATTCCTGGCAGAGGGTTCAGTTTTACAGATCTGCTTCCGCAGAAAAAAAATGCTTGACATTTGTCTGATTAGCAAACAAAAGCAGTAAACTAGTCTAAGACGGTATGTGTGATATGGCATTTTGGCTGGTAGCCTAATTCTGGTAAGCAAAATTGGTTTGTGCTTAGCTGTGTGCGTGCTTAAGCAGCTCTATGACAGTAGGTCCTGGCAGGTTGTTAATTTCAAAACAAGCAGGCGTACTTTTGACGTACAAGGTTCAAGTTGTGTCCTCTGAGAATACGGCCAAGGTGCCACTGCCTCCAAAACACTGCACTCAGCCGGCCCTTAGTCCTTTGGATACATCGTGGGGGGAATTATCTCAAGGAGCGGTGTGACTTTTTTCTCTAGTAAGGTTGTAGCTTTTAGCAAGTCATCTCTGAAGGGCAGCCAGGCCGGTCCGATGATCCGGTAGTGCAGTATCTTTTTAACAGTGGCAACTCCGTGCAATTCTCCAGAGGAGCTGATATGGAAATGCCGCATTAGTGTGTGTACAAACTGTGAATTTCCTGCTAGATGCCGAAGCGAGGCGGTATACGAGGCTAGCTCGGTGATGATAGCACTGGGTGGGTCATGTTGTTATAGGGCTTTAGTGAACAGCCGGCTTCGCTACCTATCATCACCCACGGGCTCGGTCTGCCGCCTTGTCCCATTTGACTGTGGTGAATGACTCGCATACGTGCGTGAGCTGGCCACAGAGGACGAGTGATTCATAGTCTTCGACGGCTGGGGAAGGGGGGGGGGGTATGTAATGCCACCCTCACCCTTAATGGCTAAGAACGGGAGGGGGGGTAGTCACCCTATCCAAAGGAATTGGTGAGGGGAGGGACAGGTAGTCATGTCCACCCCTAGTCCCACTATGAGCCCCCAGAACAGGGGGTCAATATCACCCATTATGACAGAGAGACGATTGGGGTGTAATATCACACACAATGATAGGGGAGGGTCAGGTAGTCAATGTCGACCCCAGTCCCATAAGCCCCCAGAACAGGGGGTCAATATCACCCACTATGGCAGCCAGACGATTGGGGTGTAATATCACACACAGCGATAGGGGAGGGAAATGTAGTCAAGTCGACCCCCCCAGTCCCACTATGTGCCCCCAGAACAAGGAGACACGGGGTCAATATCACCCATTATGACAGAGAGAGTTACGGTGTAATATCACACATGATTTATGACAGGGGAGGGAGTCGTGGCAACCCCCACCCAGTCCCATCATCTGAGTGTGCCCCTGAACAGGGAGACACGGGGTCAACGTCATCCATTATGACAGAGGGAATGTAGTCATGCCAATGAAATGGTTGTTGAATCCCCGTATGACAATGGGAGGGGGTGCTCCCCCCCGTCAGAGGATGTGGATTGTCATTCTATCCAACGGCTAGTAGGGGTGGTGTAACTTGATCCCTAGTCGAAAGGAAGAGAGCATGGTAAATATTATGTCTCACCGTGGGCCCACAGTCAAACATTTGGATCAGAGTTTGGGGAATGGCCAAAGAGCACAAGAACAACGTTGACAATATCCATTTTCAATGTTGACAAGACGAGAGCCAGAAAGGCTGTTTCTGAATGGTTCTTCGAATGCAAGAACTTTTAACTGTAGAGAAAAAAATACATATACATGTACACTAGCTCCGTACAAGAGAACACGGGACAGCTGAACAGTTAGTACACAGACTGCACCTTCAAATCGCACATCCTACCGAAGATCGCATCGCCAGAGACCCATCAACCAACTCCGAAGTTTCCACCACCAAAAGCTCCTCCACGCCAATGTTTCATGGTCCCCTATTCACCATGGGTGTCATTTATGATGGTCTGCCATTAACCTATCCTGCAGACGCCGAAGGGAAATGGTTAGCAATCTCCGACAAAGTCATTTTAATTGCCAGCGACAACTGCTATCTAGCCATTGGGCTGGTCGCTCCGTCTGCACAGTGTCTGCAGTTTCATCACACTCTTCGGAGGTTTTCAAGCCCCTCAGCAGCACTGCCAGACAAAACAGTTCTCCTTTCCGAGTTTTAATCACTGATTCTTGACAAAGATCCGTGCTTTTAGGCTCGGAGGGTTCCCAAAGCAATGACCGATTATAAGCACAAAGACAAAGGCAGTGCGATGTAATTACTGCAGTTTGTCTGCAAGCGCGGGGCTGTGGCGCTTCACTTTAGTCTGGGGCGACGGTTACTTCCAATAATGTTGAGGGCGCTCTTCAGAACGGTCCAACTTCACAGTTGAACATGGACATGGCAACACAACATACATACAGACTTAATGCCAATGTTGTGATGTGGAACACGATACGTGAAAAGAAGGTTAAACAAGTCTAATTGTTGAACAGCAACACAAAAGTAATGTTTATTAACCTAAAACTCGGGTAATAAATTAAGTCCATCCTTCAAGAAAAAACAGGAGTGGGTTGATGCTCAAAATGTAAGTTTGAAGGGAAACTGTACTGAACTGACAACAAAAAATAGGTAAGCTTTTCTGAAAAAAACGGGGGGACCAAAGTAGGATTAGGCCCAACTTATGCAAAACGAGTCTATTTGCACTTCAATGATAAACAAAGCACGAATGTACAGCGGTCCATACGTTGTTTTCATCTTCCGCGAAACATCCATCGAGGTGAACATTTCAAAAGTTTTCAAAGGTAAAATATGGGTAAATATTGGTAAATATTGGTAAAGCCGATAGTGCAGTGCTGTTACTTTGTGTGGTCCATGAAAAAAACAAACCTGTGAAAATTTGGGCTCAATCCGTCGTCCGAGTCGGGGGAAAAGAGTGAAAAACCGTGCACAATTTTCAGCATGTAAACACATTGTCCTTAACTTCGATTGTTACAACTGAAATTAAAAATCGGGGTCTTCAAGTTCTACCGTCTCTACTTCGACAGTATTTCAGACAGAAATATTTCTACGGAAGGTTGGTACTGGTGTAAACTTCATAATCAGTAAGCTTTCAGACTGATACGAATATTTTTTTTATGAATACCAATCCTGAATCATCCATTCCTGAAACAATACGATTTGGATGAATTGGCCTCAGAGGCACTATGCTGTATCCTCTCATTAAAAAAACACACCCCAATTTCATTACTGTTTTCGGGAAGGTTTCATTTTTATCCTCTCGTTTCCAATAAACACACACCGTCATCCCACCAACCTGTGAAAACATCGTCAAATTAAAGGCACTATACAGAAGTGGTAAGGATAACCAAACATTATTGTTTAGTTTCAGTCTAAAAGCTTGCTGTTTATGAAGTTAATACATGAACCAATTTTTCTGTGAAATATTTCCCTCTGAAATGCTGTCGCATTTGAGAAAACTGTATCTGAGAGCCTAACAACACGCAACAGCCCGCTTCGGTTGTAACAACCGAACTTAAGGACAATGTGTTTACATGCTGAAAAGTGTGCACGTTTTTCTTTTTTTTTTCTCCTGACTCAAGACGACGGATTGAGCCCAAATTTTCACAGTTTTTTTCTTCATGTAAAATATTGAATCACACAAAATAAAAAAAACTGCACTGTCAGCTTTACCAATCATGTAATGCCTTTATGTGAAAACGAAAACCGGTTAATATTGTCGCTTAGTTCGATTGTGGCTAGCTATTTATTTATTTATCATTCATCTATTATTTTTTAAAGCAATAAACCACAAGGGAAACTGACTGGGTAATTTTTTTGATTTAATCAATTTTGGAGTGAACAAAGAAAATTGACTGGAGCGGGATTTGAGCCTACGACCACCGGCTAAACGTACCGGCGCTTTACCAATTGAGTTACTCAGACACATTGATTTCATTACACATCCAACAGCACAAGTGCCAATAACCGGATGAAACGAGATGAAAATGTTCAGATTTAGATGTGGGAGGAAAACCCCTAATATGGGGAGAAAACCAAGGCAATCAGGTAGTGACTGAAAACCCAAACCACATGCAAGGCTCCACGTCTGAGGTGGGATTCGAACCGGGGTCCACAGAGGCGACAGGCAGGCAATGAAACCACTGTCCTGATGGGACAGTATTTTCGACTGAAAGATTCATTTTCTTATTGGTACTTTATAGATAACTAATATAACACTATTGATATCAGTCAAGTGAACTTTTGATGATGACTATAGTCCTGTACAATGTCTTTAAAGAGGAATTATTCCAACAACTGCCTGAACAAAACTGTCAAAGGATGATGAAACATTGACTGTGATTGAAACCTCTATGGTTGAATTGCAGGACAAATTCAAAGTCAACCCAAGGTTAACCATTTCACAGATATACCAGACGATATAACAGATACGCAACACACATGGCTTACATCAATGTAGCCGAGCACGTGGCGCCAATCAGTACAGCATTCAGCGCTTCATGTTGCTCCCAACACTAAGTCATAAAGGTGTCTCTATAACCTAATCAACGGGGGTCGGCTTGGCCCGTGCCCAAACAATGTAATTCACACCCGCTGCAGCCGTGCAATCCACTACAAGAAAACCCTTGGAGTTGCCATTCCTAAGGAAACCGAGCGTGAACCGGCCGGTATCCCCCAAGAGGCAAGCCGTCAGGTTTATACCGGGCTTGAACACCCCGTACCCCCTGACTGTGGTGACTCTCGCAGGCTGGCCGTTAACTATCAGCACAAGACGGCACACCTGTACGACCTACGGCAAGTCAAAGAAATCACGGCGTTTCCTAGCTGCGTTGTCAAGGTCAATCAAGATGTAGCGGTGCCAGACGATTGCCAGACGCCTGTGAGTTGACGTCTGGGCACCGCAGTGCCATTTCGTTACAGCCATTGGTAATGCACCTGGACTCACCATGTGGGGAGGACAATGAACAGGTCTAGGTGGGGTTCAACTTGACATTCTGAGCTCATTAAGGTTCAAGTCAGTGAATAAGATTAATGGGTAGACCATGTGAACGGATGTTGAGCAAGAGCTACAGTGATGTAATGGGAAAGCTAACATTGCTACTAAGAAGCTATGGTTCAATTTTCAACACCGATCCTATTTATAGACAACTCAAACTAATGAACGCGGTGTCAATCAAGACATTGCGCTCAGCCACATACAATAGTGACAACTTCAACTCTAAAAATAACCTGAATCAATATCACCACACTGATAACCATGGGGTCTAGTTCGTTTTTTAAGGTTATCGGCCAAAATGCACTTTTTGACTTGTTTCTAACAGTTTAAGTGTTAAACTATAAATTTGTTTAAGCAGATTTTTCCTGGCCTTTGCAATATATTCGACTGCGTTAAAGCCCAAGCTCAACATTGGTAAACTGACTGTAAATGCTTCCATTCTTTGCAAAAGGTCAGCTCATTTCGTTGTTTCGTTTGTGAGTAAACGGTAAAAATGCACTTAGCATTTTTGTACGCATTCCTATAGGCAGAATTTTCGTCTCACTGAGACGAAAACTAATTTTGGATCTTGATTCATTTATTATTTAAAAACGAGAACACTTCAGGCAGAACTATTTCAAGGAAAGTTTTCTACCATCGTTATCTTTATACCATTTATGTTTTTCTTCATACCAATGTTGAGCTGGGGCTTCAAAATGTAGTTCAGAGAATATTAGGTACACTTGCTAAACAAGTGTACGTACGTTGCAAAGGCTTTGCTCCTTGCACGAAGTGAATGTGCTATGGAACGTAACATGTGAGGCTGTTTATGACGTATATTACATCATTGGTTTTTGCTAAGAGTAAATCCATCCGTCAACCTCTAACTGGTGCTCTGGTTTGACACCAGCGAACTACCTTGTGAATATTTCATCAAATTAAGTGATCTCATTCATGTCTAAATGTTTATATAAGAAATGTTATTTTAAATAATCGTCTGTTCTCTTTTATCAGTTCTGTATTGTACTGTATTGTAATGTCTGTGACCTAATTTACAGAACATCGATGTAAAACAGCTCTTGCTGATCTTTTTATCTTTAAAGATATTGAAATAAATAAATAATAAACAATAATAATGTTCTGTAACTTATGTAACGGGTTATGTGCACTGTACTTATTTAGATCGCGGCAATCGGAATAAGTAATGGTTATGTGGTCTCCAGATGCAAATTTTTTCGTCTGGACAATTTGACAAATTGTTCTCCAATTATTAGCAATCTCGTAGGCCTACTTTGTCTTGACTTAAAGACAAATTATACTTTTGGTAATTACTCCAAAAATAAATGACCAAAAAAACTTACTTGGTAAGGGGCAACGGAGAGCTGTTAGTCTATAAAGCAATGTGAGAAACGACTCCCTTTGGAGTAACGTAATTTTTGAGAAAGAGGTAATTTCTCGCTAAAATATTTGAATCTGAGAAAGGCTTCTGGCATAACGCCTTTTCCACGCAATGAAAAACATGCAGTTTCAGCATTTTCGGATCCTTCTGAGTGGAACTAACCGCTCCAGATTTTCCCCGATATCTCAAGAACGCTAACATCTTTTGAAACCAAATTTTTAGAGGTTAGTTTTATGGTATATATCTACAATTATATAGGATTGAAACAAACAACGTACGGTTCCAAATACCAAAGGTACATCAAGCCTTTAATTGCAACAATCCTTTTTCTACCGGGTTCCTGGGTTCCAGAATTCCCGAAAAAGGACCACTTTTTGATTGTTCAGATGTGAGGTGTGACTCGCTAGGTATAATTTACAAGTGGATATTCCTACAACTTCATAGCTAGCGAAAAAATATATATAAAAAATAACAAAAAAGTCTGGCTCATGCACGATTTTATAGGCATGATTTCGTATTGTGCTTGACCTTACTCAGGACATAGGAGGACGGCAACCTGACTGCAGGTGTTGAGTTATTACATAATCTTGCTACTGCTAGCCACGGCTATTGTTGTGTTTTCCTGATTCCATAACACACTTTGACACTGGCGGTCGTGTTCTAAATGTTAAATACATGAGGCATCATCATTGAGTAAATTGGTTTGTTTACAAACACTGTTCAGTGTCTAATGCGAGCGGGCCCAATTTCATAGAGCACACAAAAGTGGCTAAGCACAAGAAAATTATGCTCACCAGAGCAAGGTTAACAGCCAAAAATACCATGTCACACCATGTACATTCTGTGACTGGTATCCTGCTTATTTTTGCTCAGCCGAAAATTTTTATGCAATTGTCTTTTCTGCTTAGGCAGCTCCATGAAATTGCGCCCTGATCTACTCGACATATCGTCTTAATAACGGATTGAAATGTTTAGGGGAAAAAAAACAATCCCTGACAACATGGCCCTGACTAAATATTATTTTTCTTCACAACTGATTGTCACACCAGGCGTTTGGAATAAACATACAGAGGAGTAAGTACACACTTAATGTTTTCAAAATCGAGAACATTTTAAGAGTGAGAGATCTATCCCACATTTACAACTGCTTATGTCGTCAGTTTATATCATTCTCGCCACAGGGCTATCACCAGGTTCGCATAATTACGGCCTCTGACTGCGCAGTTTCGTGGCCCAACACGTCATTTGACCTTTTTATTTTGCACATGCTGTATCACAGTTTAGCTAACTAGCTTAAAATGGCATCTTTTTTTCAGGGAGGCCTAGTCTATTTCAATGTCGTATTTATCTGCCTAAAGAGAATCGGATCTATGCCTGTGACTTGGATTGCCACGATCTGCGACCGAATGCTTCCGATGTGTTGCGCTCAATTTCCGAACAGATAGACTTGTTACAATGCAGCCACAGACTTAACACAGTCACACAGTCAAAGGAGGAAAAAAATAGTAAGTTTCTATAACGGGGCTGCTTATCTAGTATTAGTAATCGGACTGCAAGAATGCGGATTGCTGATGTTCGTTTGATCAGTTTGTAAGACATGGATTGATTGGTGTGTGTGCAGTTGGATCTGCATGGCTCCGGACAAGGTCCTAATTAGACTAATGCTATGTTAAACTGTAATTACAACGTGTCCATCATTGTCAAACTGTGATGCAAGACCAACTTATTTAACGGCTTCTGCAGTTTGTTTCCCAGCTAGACCACTGCGACTGTGGTTAATATTTAGTCAGCGCTGCCTCCAGCAGACACAGCCGTAGCCACTTAGTCGACCGATGGTTTTATTAGTCAACGTTGCCTCCAGCAGACACAGCCAGAGCCGACCGATTTGGATATTGTCAAAAATACTACAAAAATCCACTGCATCGTCTTATACCCTCACCGTAATAGGACATTTTGAGATATACCAGGCACTGTTAGGTTCAGGTAATTCTGTCTGTAAACACCCAAACCAAACAATGCACAACAGTGTCCACCATATTATCTCCAAAAGGCTAATAATCTTCCGTCCCAGTAGCTAAGACCTGTTAAAAGGCCGACCACACAATCAAACAACTTTTTCTTTGAACTTCCATTATAAAAGACACCTTTAAACATTGTCTTTTGCCAACTATCTGATAAATTAGCCAATCGGCATAAACAGTCACAGACTCTGCTAATTTTGAACGCTCGAAAACGTTTGGTAATGACTATTTACACCAAAAAGGGCTGCGGGATTATATTCATTTTGGCGCAAACGAGGATAACAAACCCCGTAAGCTAGAGATTGAGTTGGGAGGGAAGCTGTTTAGGGCCAATACAGCGGTTGGATGACGGGGCAGCTTCCAGGAGGGACGGACATAAGGTCGTATCTCTACAGGGCTTCTTCGTCTTAAAGGCGTTTCTCTTATCACCCGCTCCTCCGCCGCCATTTTTGCAATTAACGTCCGATTTTCAAGACACGGTTATTTATCTCAACTTGGCAACAGCGCCCCAAGACCGAAAATATAGGTAACGTCTGGTGTGTAATGGGTTCGGTGAAGTAGCCAATATCTGAACGGAGACGGGCCGGGAGGACTCCAAGAACGCTGCCAGTCACACCAGGCTGTGTATCCATGACAATGTTTAGAGAACCTCCGATGAGCTGTAAGCGCCGGTTTACGCCTGACATGCACCGTCGGACTTTTTCCTCCCATCCGTAAACCCATAAAAAAAAATGGGGAAAAAAAAAAATGAAAACTCCAACCAAGTAAAGAAATAAATAAATATGCTTCCCATGGAGACCATACCAACAAAGATAACAGCTCCGGGGGAAA
Source organism: Marthasterias glacialis (assembly GCA_911728455.2). NCBI lineage: Eukaryota > Metazoa > Echinodermata > Asteroidea > Forcipulatida > Asteriidae > Marthasterias > Marthasterias glacialis. The sequence continues at coordinate 20,927,417 of OU452228.1, forward strand.
AAGTGCAATTTTCTGAAGCTTAACTGTAACAGACCGCCGGCGCGTATCGGTACTGACTGGCGGCGATCGGTAACTTCTTAAGGTGCGAGGCCGCCGCTGTACTGCCGGGGAGCAAAGCGGAAATGAAAATATCGGCAGGTCGCTTACACAGACGATGAGGCAGAGAAAAACAGAGAGACAAGAAAAGAGAGATGGGGAAAGCGACTGAATCAAGAGCTTGGAATAAAGGAAACTGAGGCTGATAGTGGGACATTTTTTTCCTTCTCTCCGTATCGCTCGTGGACACACAGTCTGAATCTTGCGATTGGAAAATGACGATGGGTAAAAATCACACGAGTGACAAGCAAGATAACGAAGTCACATTATAATATAGGTCTCTCACTGACTTTACACTGACAGCACACGTCGCAATGATTAGACATCCGGGTAAAACGTTCGTACCCTTTGTTCGAACCGATGGCGTTCCCCTGTGGAAGCCATCTTGTTTTCTAAGCACGTACACATTTTGAATTGGCTGTAAAAGGATACCAATTTCTTCTAATCTCGCTTTGGCTTTTACATTGATCTGTACATAAAAACAAGGGGGACACAGATTCATTTCAGTGAAGTAGTTTGGTACAATATAGTTCAAAGAGAAATGTAAATTACCAAATAAATATGGACGGTATAAATGTGACGTAACAGAAACAAAGAGCGTCCTGCCCTCTGATTCAAGCGATGATTTCAATCTGACTCAATAGACCTTGTGCATATGACGTCATATGAGTAGGGCGCCCTCGACTGCAGAGGTCAAAAGAAGGTCGCTCATTGGCCCATCCTGTGCGTCGCGCGTATGTACAAAGATGTGCCTCTAAAGATGACGGCGTGATGACGTTAATGCATACGGTCCATTCTTCAACACTCACCATAGACAATATCACTTTTTAAAAATGATTCAGAACTCCTTAATGCATCGGGAATAAAATATTTCTATCTTGAACCATCGATTAGGAAATTTGTGCGACGTACGGTATGCCACATTCAGAGAAAAAGGTTGATACCAACCCAGACTGTTTGCTATTTATCTTCAAGGTAGAGTTAAACACACAGATGTTACTATCAAGATATTTCCAGTAGCAGGGATGTAGATTGCTATAATATGAAATCCCAGTGCAATGCCAATGACCGCTGACCGTAGTTATGATTACCATCCATCGCTGACTAGACTACACTGACCTACATCAACCCGGCAAAATGATTCAATCGCTATACACCTGTTTAGGGGAGACATGTCTATTTAGTTTGAGTAATCGAGCTGCGAGGGGGGGAACCCAAACCAGCCCCAAACCGACCGTAATTCGCTCACTGATTGTCCGCGGCAGCAAGGGGCATATACCGGAGACAATTTCGGTGCATGGGATTTTTTTTTTCTTTTTTTTTTTTCACTTTCTGCTGTTCCTTGATTTGGGCTCATATCCCGACGGTGTTGCGCCGGGCCTGGACGTCGCCATGTTAACAAGACGCGGACTGTGTTTTTTGATTAGTGATTAATGTGGCTGGACGATCACTCATGAGTTGTCAGATCACATAATATCAATCAGACGATTTTAGAATTCATCCCTGCAAGCTCCAAGGCAGCAGAACTGTGACCATTTAAGGCAGCTGAAAATAGTCTGCTAATTTTACGCGACAGTGACCTTATAAACAGACTTTGCTCAAACTTGCTTTTATAAAGAAAACTGTCACGTGATTGGAAATAAGCATCTTTTAATTACTAACCAAGGCTGTGTTGAGTGAAAATAAGAGGACTTTTTTAAAAAACTACTATAAGAACTGAACATGAAGTGTAGACCTTATAAAATTAAGTTAAAAAGATTAAACGTTTTTTGGCGTTGATTGAACGCGGCAGAGCGCCCTATACACAACATGCCGACGTTCGGTAGCAGATATTTGGATATCGTTTGAGTTTCTCACTTTTCCTTACCGGTAAAAAGTTTTGACTTGAACAGGTCATGCTTTGTGAATGACCAGTGAGCACCCAAGTGTTGAGGTGCAACTTTGGTTGTACTTTCTCGATGACCGTGTATTTACAACGGCGAACAGAGAGTGTGGGGTTTCCTTCTTTTTTTTACGTTTCATAAATAGCCCGTTTTGTAACTTTGCCTCGAGAGACTCAGTGTTAAACACATACGATTTATTATAACCCACGGCTGTTCCGCACGGCAATTGTGTTGACTTGCTCTCTTTGCCCCGCCGCGTGTCACCAATACGCGCCTGCGTCCGTCGGCAGCCTCATATTCTACGATTAAACAGGTAACATTTCGCTAGTCGTGTACGTAGCTGAAGTGTTTCATAAAGATTCGGTTACTGAGTCAACAACTGACGGTACTGGAGATGTTGCTGTAAAATGGCCCGGGAGATTCTGCTCGATAAATACCTCGAGTTTAAATTTACACGAGAATGAAAAAGTATGAATCACAAACTTTGAGCGACAAGAAAAATGAGTGCTCTTCCTCGAGAGTATAAACATAACACTTTAGATCAGCAAATAAGTCACACTTAACTCAAGGAAGCTAGTGATGATTTGAATAGTTTTGTTTAATATTGCAAGGGGAAAAAAGCGCTTTGTATCTTTCACCACTTCCCTTAAGCTTTAAAATGGTCATTTCATTACTTTCATTCATCCCTCAAATTGGTCATCCCTTAAAAAATGTTATTGTAATAACATTTTATAAAATAGATCAGCTTGTATAAGTAGAAACAACGGCATAGCATTCAAAATCACTGCTAAAAGGTTCCATTTAGTAGTTTGTACATTTTGAGTAGTGAAGTCATCCAACGACACTATGTTGTTAGTTAAGGCCTACATTTTTATCGTAAATTTCCCCCCTTTAATTATCTTGTTTCTCCACATAATACGGACCCACTGGCAGTTTGGAGTCTTAGATTGAACCATAAAATAATACAGTTCGAACAGATTTGATGCGCCAAGACTCGGCCAAGACAATAAAGGCCGTGAGCAAGACCGTTTAATAATAAGTCCAACCAAGAAGGCGTCGACTTGGAAGGCATTTGTTATGACGTGCTGGGCCTCCCTGCCTTCCCAAAGAAGTAACTGCCGTGTTTCGTTTGTAACAAGCCCGTGGGTGAACGTCCTCCCTCCCCTGAATATCACAAGCAATCTTCCGGATGAGTTCCGGTGGATAGGTTTTTGGGGGATAGAGAAAATGGTATCTAGGGCCGGCAGGAGTGTGCGGTACCTGCTAGTGTATACCGAAGACAATCCCGCATGCAGTAATAGCCTATGAGTGATGGCACTACTGCAAATGACCACAGTTTGCCCAGTTTTCCCTCATTTGCCGCCGTTAATGCTGTTTTAGCCGTGGGCTGCATGTTGCTTTCATTTTGTACGCATATTGTTTTGGCAATCTGTGAACACGTATTTTGCTAACCAGAGGCCGCCGGCAAGTTCGTTTTCTCTATACGTCGTTTTTTCCCCCCTCCTTCATTGTGGCTCTTTGTAAACTACCCCGGTATGCAATGCAAATCAGTTGCTTTCAGACCTCAGAGTAGTTTAAAAGGCACGCTAATGGAATAGGATAATTTGTAGTTAAAAGAAAAATCTCAAGCAAAACATTACTCGGTAACAATCGGTTGCGAAGTGTACATCACATAGAATTACACCACGTACAAATATTTTTCTGGTACTGATAGAGCCCCCCTAAACAACAGTCGCGGTTATTCTTGTGAAGGGGAGTATGTACACCGATATACGCGCACCGGACCCTTGTGCCTTCGTCTTGAATGTTGTTAGCTACCTAGCTCGCATACATTGATTAAATTCCACCCATATTTAATCTTCCCATTCCGAGGTGGACGGTTCATCAGGTCTGAGAGACTTCATAAAGTATCACGGATCTTAAATATTAGAGTATTTATCTGGTAAGGAGGAGCAATCAAGATTCCTGATGGAAGAACACGCTCCAGCAAGAATCGTGATCCACAGCGGCTCCCGGTCTATAAAAGGGTACCGTGGAAGGATGGGGGTCCGTGCCTGGATTACTCAATTTCGACCCTGCTTCACTATTGAAGGTAGCCCGCCATATCGCCCCCGGGTCACACACGAAGATGGCCCAGCGCGCAGTTGTTTATAATGATAAAGCGAAGAAGCTGCCACGGGAAGAGAATTAGTACACGCCGATTCGTTTGCACACGGGAGCGAGCCACATCGCGGCACAAGGGGGGCTACACAACTTAGTCGGCGATCATCCCAGGCAATTGCATTAAGAATTCGTTTTCATTTGTGGTAGTGCTTGCAAACCGGATTAGAGGCCGTTAAGAGTGGTAAAGGAGGGTGAAGATAATAAGGGAAGCGGATAGCTCACAAGATCACGAAATGTATACTGCTCTCACCTGATTATTGAATAAGTGGGTAGCGGTCTTGATGCGTCAACACCCGGGCTGATTGCACGGCTACCCTGGGCAAATACCGGATCATGATAGACCGTCAACGTGCACAATTTGTCGCTTTGTCCCCCCCGCGCAAATTTCTCGCATTTCATGTAGGAAAACACAATTTACTTCATGTATGTTTCCAGAAAAAAAACTGTTAATTCTATATTAGAAATAGCTCCAAATACACAAGTTTTACTACATGGTGTGAAGTTCCTGTACATACTTTGTACCAATTAGGCCTACTCCATTTAGAAATTGGTATTAACACGTCACTTGGTTAAAAGTCAGAATGATCAAGTTGACTGAAATTTTACATCTGAAATTGTCCATTAAAGGTCTTAAAGGCAAAGTATACCTTTGGTTTTTGGAACCGTACATTTGCCTTAATGCTATATAAATGTAGATAATGCCATAAAACTAACCTGTGTAAATTTCAGTTCAAAAGGTGGCAGCGTTTTTGAGATATCACCACAAATCTGGAGCAGTTGTGTTCACGCAGAAGAAGTACCCGTCATTGGAATACACATTCTGAGAAGCGTTACGGCCATAACGCTTCTCAGCGGGGATAAAAAGTGATGTATTTTTCCATAACTGCAGTACTTCCAAGTGAAACGTTTCTCAAAATGCATTATACTATCCAAAGCTGCTGTACTTCTTACCAAGTGAGTTATTATTGCCATTAATTTTCAGAGTCATTACCAAACGTATACAGACCCTTTAAGCTCCGGTACATTCTTTTTTTAAATTTATTTAATTTTTTAAATTTAATTTAATTAAATTTAATTTAACAAACCGATGTGAGCTTAGGTAATGTTCGAAGCTTCGCATGGTGTGAATGACAACAGAAAACTATAACTAGTAAACTTGCGGGTACAAGCGCGGATATAAATCTCTTTTGGGGAGGAGTGGTGGCTCTGAAAAGAGTTATACATAATAATGCGAGCTTGTATTGTTAGCATTGTGCTGACTGCATCTATATTAATCTTGATTGAAGACACTGGCTATATTCACGCACAATATGCGCGGGAAATCAATTTATTGCCTTCTAGATTTTTTTCTTCTTCTCAAAAGCACTCTCTTCTGCTTCCTTGAAAGTATGGAACAAAGGATTGTGCATATGACCGGCCTCGATTATACTACTATAGCCTCATAACAATCACGCTCAAAAAACCTTGGAAACATACGGCACTTTTTTTGACAATCCGGCAAACACTTACACATACACGCCCTTCCTCTCACACTATGCTTTCAACTTGAAACAAAATAGTTCAACAACTACGTAAGAAACTCGGTCAATCAATTCATGAGATAACAAAAGATAAATTTCTGATACGCCGGACCCCCCGCATCGCTGCAATTTACAGAAATTGATGAGATAAACCTATGGCAACTGTATGTATCAGAGTACAGCCATAGTTCCCTTTCAACATGTACAATAAATGTGATCTTTGTAAATATAATAGAAGACTCGATACACCAAGTTATAGGGGCAGGTGTTAAGGAAACAAAGAAAGCCAAGCTGGGTGGCCCTTAGGCATCTTCACTGTTTCACAAGCCATAACCAACCCAAGACAAAACTGCCGCAGGTCTTTGAATTTTTCCCTCTTTGGCGAGCCGACATCTCCCCTCTGCAACAGCCCACACGTCTCATTTGAAAACGATATCCTCAAAACAAAAAAAAAAAAACGAAAAAAAAAAAAAAACCCACGATATACCGCCGAAAAAAGGAGTTCCTTTCAGGGATTTGAGTAAGTTACAACAGTTGTAGGCTATGTGTCCATTGAGGTCCCGTCTGACTTCTTGCCTTTGCGTTTCCCAATCCAGCGCCTAGGGTGTTTTGCCATAGAAACAACTCGCTCCTGAATTGTATGCGGCGGCCCTGGCAAAACCTCTGGTGCAATTGTTGTTTGTTTTTGTTGTGATATCAATACTTGCTCAGTATAAGAGGCCGGTCAGTATAGTAAAACAGGGGGGGGGGTGTTGACTGTTTACAAAGACCCGGGTCCCAAACATATACGATACCTCCGCCACTTTCTATCAGCCAATTGATGACATCTCTTCTCGTTTTGATTTTATTTAATTTTGAGCTGGGACTGTCCGAGACTATGTCTTGCATAACGTTTTTTAACTGACTGTTTTGACACTCCTCAATATTTTGTTTTCACAAGTATTTTTTATGACAGTTTTATAACCGACTATAATAACCATGGGCAGCATCTGACTACAGAGAGAGAGAGACCCAGCTGTTTCCATGAGCTCCTTTGCCCAGAGGCGGAAAACAATGACAAAACCCACCCTCATCAAAATGACCAGGCAATTACGGCTGCGAATATTTCCTTCTTCTTTTTCCCTTTTTTAATAAATATCACTGGCGAGTGCGCGATTTGGACGCTACACAAAACAGTGGCGGGGTAAGTCAAAACTAGCATTTCGTGAACCGGAAAAGATCTTAATTTGCCCGGACAAGACAATCCTAGATGGTGGCGGCCGATGGGAAGGAAAAAATCTAAAGCCAATCTTTCACAATATCGCTGCGTGTATATGTGTGGCTCTGATCAACGGGAGGGAAAAAAGGGACACAATCACCTATGGTTGGGACATGGAGAGTAATTCGGGCTGACGTGGTGTCGCAAGTTGAATAGTGGGAAGGCGTGCTCCCGACACCTGGGGCCGTGCCAAAGTCGCCCCGCAGACTGCCACAGCAATATACCGACCAGAGTTCAAAACAGGAAAGTCCCTCCCATTCCTGTATTTTTACTAATAGCTTGTGGCAAAACCGACCTGAAAAGTACAGCTATACGGAAGCTAATCAAACATGTAATAACCCAATAATGTACCTTGTTTAAAAAGTAACCCGGTAAAAACTAGCGCCTCTTTTGTAAGGGAAAACTCCAACAAAAACTCGTTCAACATACTTCAAAAAAAAAATAAAAAATGAAAACAACTATTAAGATGCTGGACATCCATCCGGTACCGTAGCACTTGATACCCAGTGGAAGAAATTGCTGATTGACAACAAGTAGGCCTACCCGAATATTTCCACTTCTTTTTAAGAATCCGATATTCACATAACAGATGCAGGGGCTGGGAGAGGCCCAATTCGCTCCAGACGCAAATATAAATTGGCGGCAACACAATTGAAGGAACATTTGGCAAATCCATCCATTTGGGGGGAAAAGCAGACACACCATATCAGGTAAACTAATTAGCATTTTCTCATCAGCCTTAAAGGGGCACTCTGATAATTCTGTTTTCAAGACGCACAGTCACACTCTCACATTACGCTCACTCGACTTGGTCCCAAGCCTATAAACCATAAACTATTCTACTGTTTACCCCACAAATAAAATTTTAAAAAAAGTTGTGAAAAAAAAAAATGTCCTCTGCATGTCTGTCACTAAATAAATGTTCTCCCGTCCCCCATTAGGAAAATGTTTATTTAGAAAAAGGCAGGGCTGGGCACTCATAAAACTACCAAAACCGCTGTATACGACTTGGCATAAAATTTTAGTTACCTGCAAAATAAATGTTTGGAGACCGCATTGCCCGTCGTTAACACACGAGTCCAAGGATCACGAGATCCAAGTTTAGGAGCCGTGGGTCCCCCCCTCCTCCTTTACAAACCGTCCCCGGGGCCCGATGTGGCCGCCGTGGTCTGTCCTCGCCCGGCCAGGGATAGCAACAGTGCTAATTGACATGGCGACATTGTAAGTACACGGCCTGGGATTGGGGCAAGCTATAGGCTTAGCGTGTTGGACTCCCCTTACACGATTCCTTCTCGGCAATCAGACGCCGGTAATCATAAGGGAGAGAAAGAAGGGGGGAAAAAAACAATACAAAACAGTCATTCTACCTTTTCTATACAGTGTGCTATGTGAATGCCTTCACTTTCTCAATAGAGTCCCGTGCTTCCGTCAACATCCAGAGGTAAGCCCACACAATAAACGCACTATAAATCCCTACCAAAATACAGGATCCGCAAACTCGACCTCACTTTCTTTCGGAAGTTTCGACTCCACACAATCCCTGCTACTAAAGAGCCCATTGACAGCGTGTTATAATGGATAATTGGTGTTTAATAAGGTAGCTTTCTCTGGGCACTTAAAGCCCCAATGACACTCGTGGTGAGGTCTGCACATCAGACGGAGGACCACCCGCCATATTGGATCTGGAAGTCACCCCCAATCCAACCCACGCGCTAAAATGCAATTACTCTATTCTTCTTATCTACACCTCCAAAAGAGAGCAATGATAAGACATGATTTAAACGGCCAATAAATTAAGAGATACATTGTGTTAATCACTTGGCGATTTCGACAATCCAACACATTTTGGGTATTGAACATTAAAACCCCAATTATCCGTGTACAAAATCAAAAGCGGTTGCATGACAACAACGCGTGTTTACTCAGCTTACACAATTCTTTCTCAAGTTTCACGACGGACGGTTCTGACGCTCCGAAAGACTCGACTGATCTAGGTTATAATTTATCGCCCACCCTTAATCACATTCACACTTCTAGGAAACTTATTAGCGGAACCCTCCGCCCCCATCATTAAGAAACCCAAACAAGCTTTGATAATACCTAGACATCTCGGCCAGGGCATCCTTAAAGTGTGTTGAATTGAAGCACGGCGTGTACACTTTGGCTAAGTTTTGACACTCCGGTCACACTCGTGTAGCTTGCGCGGGCGGCCAGCCATGTCGTACTATACTACCGGACGACCACGAGGAGCTGTGTATAGTCTGCTGTTTCTGGTTTATGTGTGTTCGAGAAATGCTCAATAAGTTCTACTTCTTCACGAGATCATAGAAGAACGTTCATGAGGAGGCATTGCAATCGTTCATGCAGACATGGAGACAGACCGTTCCCTTTCTCTGTGAATATAGGGCCTACCGGCCGCTTTGCGTAGCACTGGGACGATTCAACGAAAAAAATGTGGGCCGACATGACTGAAACACTGTGATTCCACGCAGCTTGGCATATTCGTGACCTATCTTTCTATTTCTGAAAAAAATCACTTAATGTAATATTATCAGCTCGGCCTTTTTGAAGGCCTTTATGAAATTTGAACATCATCATGGTCTGTTGAAATCAGAAACAGATGTAGCATGTGTTTTTGTTTTGTTTGCTTGTTTGCATGTTTGTTTGTTTGTTTGTTTGTTTTGGTTGGTTTTGTTTGTATATGCCCCATGAATTCTGCATTTGCTGTTATCAAATGCGAATTAGTGTATATTTTGTACAACTATTTATTGAATACTTTTATTTAACGTGGCACAATAGGTAAGGATTTGTATTATTTTTTTTTATTATTATTAATAATTTTTTTTTTTTTTTTTTTACGATTATCGATCATTACAATTAGGGGTCAAGGTATGGGGGGTTTTACAACATAAATGACAACATCGGCAACTCAATATTATTGCTACTGACAATGAATTAGACCAAAGCAAATTTTGCTGGTGTGGCATACAGGACTATTATATTACTGTTTAGAAAAACCAAAAATGCAAAGTTTTCCATGGGTCGTACCAATTTCCGAGGGATTTATGGCGACAGCTATATGAACCGTGATATGATAATAACATGGCGCGGGGTTTGTGCGTTGCTTTCGGCAACTGGCATTTACGACCTATGAAGTCTAAAGCCACGGGTTGGGGTTGGTCTAATTTGTATAGAACTGCTGCATAATTGAAATATATGGACGACCAGAAATAGCATTAACATAAACAACCACCACGAAAATACAAATTACTGAATCTTCTGTCAATGTCTTGTTCCTGTAAGACATATTATAAGGAATACCACAGTTAATATCGCAACATCGCTATGCGCCTCCTTATTCACGACTGGATTCGGGTGTATAAAAGCCCCAGCTCAACATCGGTAAAGTGTCTGTGAATGCTTCCATTCTTTGCACAAATCAAGATATGTGTAATAAAACCAACCTGTGAAAATGTCAGCTCATTTCATTGTTTCATTTGCGAGAAAACGGTTAGAATGCATTCAGATTTTTGTATACGCATTCCTGAAGGAACCGTTTTCGTCTCACTGAGACGAAAACTAATTTTGGATCTTGTTTCATGTATGTTTTAAAAACGATAACACTTCAGGCAGAAATATTTCAAAGGACGTTTTCTACCATCATAATATCTTTATACCATGTAAGGTATGTATGTAAATCTGTGAACACTTATATTTGTCTTTCTTACCAATGTTGAGTTGGGGTTTTAACACTCTCTTTACACTAACAGGTCCTACGATTGAGTTGTTTGGACAAATCAACCAACATAAATACTACCGAACTCATGAATGTGCATTTAAATTTGATAAAGGGGGTCATCGTGGCACAAGATATCGAACGTAGATGTACTCATCTATAAATTCCTATAAGATCGTAGTCAAACAAACTAAATTTAAAGTTCTAAAGATATTTAAATCAACGTTTAAATTCAAACTAAAAAGGCGAACAAAAAAACGTGTTCTCACTAATAAAGAATGGCGTCACTAATAAGCTGTGACTTATTAAGTTTGGTATCCCAACTGTATCTCATGAAGAGCAAAAACGATGTTTATGTAAACTATCACTATACACTGCTTTGATATAAATAAATATATGCACAAGGTGTCAATTGCTTTAATAGATGTTAAATTTGCTTTGGGATAAATGATATTTGTTTTTACACATACATCGATGTGTGTTAAGCGCTGTACACTCAGTACTTTCCCGAGTCTTGTGAAAAAGGTCGTGGGTTCGAATTCCATTCGCGTGTCACTCGCTATTCATCACCTTCAAATCCTTGAAAACAACTCTATACTATGAGCAGGCAATCTGAAAGTTACTGAGTCTAAAAAGGGCAGACTCATCCGAGCGTGCGATGTATGTCTTCAGTCAGGTTCAATGACATCGTCACTAAGGATGGCTATAGTTTGCAATGGCAGGTGAAAGACTACGAGTCGATGCTTCCGCCATATCTCAACATGGATTCCTACAATGATCTCTCTTACAGCTCGCACAAGATTGTTTGGCTTCACGATTTGCAAGATATATAAATAAAGCGAAGACGTGAGGGTAAAAAACCGGACTTAGAAATCTTCGGACTACTATCATTGGAAACTCACACGATGCGATAAGTCATCAGTTTATGAAGGTGTTTATAATAGAACTTGCATATACCGAACTCACAACGTCTTTAAAAAAAGATACCACTACTTATTTGACAACCAGTTACATAGAAATTGCTACCGATATCTATATTTTAATGTACACGTGGAACAACTTAATTATTTATCGGAAAGTTCAATCATTTATTCGTTCAATCGTTCAATTGCCGTGTGGTCTACCATCGTATTTTTATATAGGCCTATATATATAAAGAAACTACGTGATTTTTAATGATAATGTTCGTTCTAACAACTGAATGTTTATGTACAGTCTAATTAATTTGTATTTGTACAACACGTTGGGATGTAAATTTTATTTTTAATATGATCTGTAAAATAGACATTTAGACATAGTATTTATAAGCATTGAATGCAAAGTCAAATAAATATGAGGCCATAGCCTAGCATTGATTTTTGTCCCAAGCACTGGCGTCGGATTGTGTATGTTGCCCCTGTCTGTATTTGCGGTACCAGTCTTATACACGGTTGTGGGTAATGGTACAGAATTTACAATGCTAATTCAAACCAACATTGAACCTAAATATTCAATCTAAATTTAGATCATGTGAAATTCTGTCTTTTGATCTACATGCAATACGTGTACTTCAAGGTGTTACACCGCACGCGTCGTGCATTTTTGTCCGTTAATTAATTTCGTTAAATTAAAGAAAGAAAACATTTTTTCCCCCTGACGTCTCAAATGCTACAAATTGACGAGAGCTTTGCCAACCGCTGACCCGGTGCGCAAGCACTGCACCGCCCCGGGCGATTGGCGGCTGGCAACCGGGGTTTTAACCTTAGATGGTCACTTAAAAATATCGCCAGCCCGCTTCATTAAAGCTAGAAATAGACGGGTAAACAGCCCAAAATCTCGACTATTCTCCGTACAGATCGCGTATGACAGGCAAAATTAACGGGAACAATGTGAAATGACGTCGCAGGGTGAAATATGCAACGGGAAGAGACAGAGGCGGAGTAATAACAAAACGGCGAAGTTACAATCCATCATTCGGGGCCAACTGTTGGCATATTGCCCTGGGGGCGATATGAGGGACCAATAAGTGAACAAGGAGAGGTTCTGCAGGTTTCCTATAGTGTTGGGGATGGAATCCTCCATCGTGTATCTTCCAGGTGGTTCGGGAGGAGAATGGTAAAAGACCGAGAGAGAACACCGGGGAAGCGGGGGCTGTCGCTGTCATTTAGCGCAGAGGAAACGGAGACGAGCGCTCACGGGACGGGGGCAATACGCTTTGATCAGCCCGCTCTTTCTTCAGTCACACTTCATATCCGGTGTACGGTGACGGACCATAGGCCTATAGGAGGGTACTGGTCGGAATTAAAAGACTACGGGTAAACGACCAAGTGACGATATATCCAAATAACAACCTTCTCCAAGTCGACTTTTCGGAATAATAAACGACGCCGTGTATAAGCCTACATGTTTTCCAAAATCGTATGTCTTCCCACACACTTTTGTCAACTTTTAAAAAAAAACTTAACGATGTTCATAAACCATATGCAAAATTTCCACCCTGTAAAGCGTGTGTGTTTTATAAATTTGAAAAATAGGAAGAGACATTTGCCAATTCTCCAAACCTTCTGACTATAATTCGAATCGGTTCTAAACAATAATTTCACATTACAGCCATTTTTTGGGTGGCTCATTGCTGATCAAGAAGGGAAATACAAAACCAGACACGACTGATGAGAAAGTTTTTTTTTTTTTTTTTGGATGGAATCATTCTCAAAAAAAGGGGGGACACCAGCAGTGTACTGAAGGGTAACGCGTCGACAATAAGAGAGCCCCAGGGCATACGATGAGTTATCGCCATACTTGCTATAAAGGTCATTGACAGTCACACAATTGGGTTCATCAACAGATCATCAACTCTACTGCTTCAGTTTCGAGCTAGTCCTTTCACCAACCAAAACCTGCTTTCACTGTGACTGATCAGATATGTCATACTTAACATCATTTGTTAACAACCTCTACCCGAATGGGGTCATTTACTGGTGTAAAATGAAATCTGTGTACGGCAGACTCCCGCAAATAAATAATAATAATAATAAAAAACCGAGTCTTTTTTAAATAGTTTGTTAAGGTGATTCGCTACATCTAATATTCGCCGTCAGTATTTACACAGACTAAGCATCAAAGAGCTAATTGTTCACTTACGGCACATACAATATATAATGACCAGGTGTCGAATTGCCCGTCAAATGCCGCCAAATGCCGTCAAATCCGCTCTCGACATGTGACGTGGTCTTAAGAACTAAATTCAAACTTACGCCACAACTCTCCACAGAATAATGAGAGAATTAAATTGATTTTGAGATCTACGGTCAAACCTGAGTTTTTTTTTATAAAAAGTTGGGAAATATTGCAAGACGACTGATGTCAAATTCTTGTATTCCTTTCAATTTACAATACTTAGCCTAAAGGAATACCGCTACCTCTCAAATGGAAAGAGATTTACCCTTTTTCAGAATTGTCAACAATTATAAATTTAACTTATCAACAATTAGTTGAATATTTTGTTTGACTTGCATTTAAGGCAGGGTATACCGGTACCTTTGAAATTTACTCTGCAAATGAATGGCCGTAAAACTTTACTTGTCAAGAAGCACTTGAGAGCTGTTGATAGTATAAAACACTATGAAAAACCATTCCCTTTAAAAAAAATATGTGGTTTTAGAGACACAGGTAATTTTCTGCCCGAAGATTTGAATCTGAGAAACGATTCATGCATGAATCGTTTGTCACGTAATAAAAAAAAAACACGCAGTTTCAGCATTTTCAGATCATTCTGCGTGGAAATAGCCGCTCCAGATTTTCGCCGATGTCTCAAAACGCTACCATCTTTTGATACAACATTTTCACAGGTTAGTTTTATGTTGTAACTTGTATATCTACAATTATATAGGATAGAAGCAAACGTCCAATTGCAAATACCAAAGGTATCTCTTGCCCTTAAGCTTGTAGCTTGCCTTCATTTGGCATACGGTGGTAACAGTTGACACTGCATATACTCTCTATACACAATACAACATAGACCTTGGTTACCGATGAATATATGATTTTCTGTACGTTGACCTGGCTTACTGATAAACTGACGCAGGGATGAAATGTAGTGATCACTGTTGATAGGTTAATTTGCCGAAATGTTCCAAGATTAACAGTTCTCCTGCATGACCATTATCGTGGAACGATTTGATGCAAGTTATGCAAAGCCATTAATTGCAGAGTCTTTTGAAAACGACACCCATAAGCCATTCATTGCATAAATTGGATACCATTTTTCACCAAGATCCAGTTATTCATTCATCAGGTAGACATACCGCTTCATTAACGACATATTCTATTCACAACACATAATTGGACCCATTTGGCGCTTAACCATAATTCATTGTAGACTTGTAACGGTCGCTCATGGCGGCAATGAATAAAAGAAAAGAAAGACGAAAAAAATATATATATAACAACAAAAACCGAAACCCGCTCGCATTAGTTTACGTCAACAAAGTGGTAACAAAAGCACCATCTCATACTCCATTGTTCAAATGTGAAGTGCAGAGAGCACAAAACACGACAATTCATCAACGTGACAGAACTTGTCATGCTATATTCACTCCAGAAAATTCTAACACGTTGACAATACAATACACTCTCGCCCAGTGAATCGTTTGTGATCATACATTGCATAATTGGTATTTCCCCTGACAGCATTTTAAAAACGATGATAACTTACAAGTAGATTGTAAGACTGAAAAACCAGTGATCACACTTTAAGCTTTAGCTCTTAATGTGTACCTCGAAAATATGGCAGGTATCATAGTTGGGAAAGAACGGGGGGCAAAAAACAAGTAGGGGCCACAAAGACGATCCATGTAAACAGATCTGGTCGAAATGGAGTTCAAATAAATGTTCATCCGTACGAGGTGAATGTATGGAAAGAAACAGGCATAATATACGCAAACAGGTACGAGAGTGACAGGAATACCATGGGTATGGAAAGCCACACCAGGCTAATGATAGAGTCAGGAGATGAAGGCAAGGATGAACGACCTACAGGCCTTGTGATTAAAAACTACACCCATGTATGTAAGAAGCAGGTTGACTGTATTTGGATGTTTGTATGTACATGTACATGTACATTACCATCGGTGTCTTTGGACGATGGTTCAATCCCAGATAGAAATTCACCGTCCTACAGGTTCTACTCTATAAACTCATAATTTTCCCGCTTATTTATGGATACCTTCCCATAATTCCACACTCCCTTTCTTCTACAAATGGATTTGTTTTTATCTGTGCTTGTTTTTGCCTCTGACGATGGTCCGGTTTGGATCGAAAGCTAAGGCCATCAACCCTACTAGTTTAATATGTATGCCTGTATATATATTTATATTAAAAAAAATAGAACAAAACTAAATGCAAAATTGTGAACTTCATACAATATGCGAGGTAGAAAGTTTTGAAATACGCGTGCTTAATTCCGGGATGTGAACGAGAACAGCTTCCATTCCATGACACCTCTCCACCAGGTGAACGACCACGCAATACCAGGACCGCAGCCCCAGCACACGGGGACCGCGACGATCACGAACACAACGCACCCCGGGGCTACAGAGAATCAACCAATATTATGATCATATTTAAGGCATAGAAAAGGCTGACGCCACCAAGTCGGCTGGTGGTTTTATACCAAAGGGGCCCGCGAGGTATACTGCTAAACCCTCACTAGCTTCATTCTTTGTCTGACCCAGTTAATTATTATCCGTGGATTGAAGAGATTTTGATGGAGGAGAGAAAAGAAACGTGAAATTGGGCCGGTATTTGGACGTGGTTTGATGGCATAAGATGCGTGTCAGGGCTGCCTAGGGGTCGGTAAATTGTTCGAGGCTCTATGTTGCAACATTGCCATATTTAATGTTGGGGGGAATCATGGGCCAGTCTTGGGTTTCCGCCAACTACGGTTAACCCAACATGTTCAAAAATGAGATGTTCTAACTCAAAAACTATTAACATTTCTTTATAAATACACGTGATTCTCTGGTTCGTAAACACGACTTCGAAATGGCCATGTTTCCTCCTATTGTCTGTGCATACTCTCGGGTTAAATTCAGATACTCAAGTCAACAGTTACTGTGCTTTTCGAACGGTTTAGTCGTACAGCGTGGGTTGGTTGCATTTATAATGTTGAGTTTCAATTTAAAGAAATGTTCAACTTTTCATTCCACTTAACTTTCCAATGTTTTTTGTAATACCCTAGTTCAGCATCAAGACTTGGTCTTCTTATTTAAATGAGTGGACAATGTCAGTTGTAAAGAAAACGTTCGACATCAAAAAGCAACGACGAGAGAATCTTGTATAAGCTACAATATGTGAACAGTCGTCGGAAAGTTAATTGCAGTCCATAAAAAGTTAACGGTGTAGAACTTGAGATTCAAATTATCTGATGTAGTTGATGGTGTAGAACTTGAGATTCAAATTGTCTGATGTAGTAAATGGTGTAGAACTTGAGATTCTAATTGTCTGATGGCATGGTGTAGTGAATGGTGTAGAACTTGAGATTCAAATTGTCTGACGTATAGTGAATGACAGATCGACATAGACACGTTGGTCCCATTTTGACACCCTGACGTACAAATGAGCGCTTCAATTTTTGTGGACAATTTACGAAATCTTAATTTTCTAATGAAACCCCCACTACATCAAACATTTGTTCGTATACGAGACGGTTTTGTCTTTACAGTAGAAATGACACCAATGAAGCGAAGCCAGACTATAAATTACTACGCACTATGAACACCCCTCTCGTTTGCAGATCCAAGAAATGGCACCAGAGCCGAACCCACTAAGCTGGAAGGAACATAATCAATGTGCCCTTTTCGAAAAAAAAACACGGCTTGGGTTTGAGCTACGTTCACCTGTTTGAAGCCCTGTACGGAAAGCACACGTTTTCTTAATAACCGACGGAGCCTAAGCCCAAGTCCAAGCCCAAGCCCAAGTCTTGGTTTCGAAAACGCCCTATCATCTGCCGTGTTTGATTGCTTACATACGTAAACATAAACAGTAAAATGGCTCTTTATAATTTTTTACCATGACTCTTGTGAATATTCCACAGAAAATGGTAAAACTTATAAATAGCCAGGTATTCACAGAGAGGGTATGGCTACAATGGCGGACGTCTTTTTTCACTGATTTAAGATAAAACATGAAAAACGTACGCCTTTCCTTTCCTATAAATTAATGAGGAAAAACAGCTGCAGGTAAAACAGTAATGAATAGTGAAGAAGACTTATAGCCGCCGAATGAGGGCGCACACCGAACGCTGGTTTCCAAGAGATGACAAGAGTTTTGATATTGCATCCCAACAATGCTTTCATATCCGAACATGCCATTGCATGGTAACTTTGAAGATACGGCGGTGGATCACTCAAGCTGTGCATATCCTCTTCTCACTCCAGCTCATCTAGGGCTGCTACTACTGGCTGCCACTGATCCTGTCGTTGGCCCGTCAGCTGACATTACAAGTCCTTAGTGTGCCCAGATTTCACACCCTTGATGAGTAGATCCCACCGATGGGTGTCAGGTTACCGCCGGATGACCGCGTTAAACCGCAGTTAAGCCAGTGTTGGCCTCCTTGTCAAAATCGATGTAGGCCGCTCATAGATAAGTGATCTACAAGAGGTCTGAAGTGACCATCAGAAGGTTACGAGTGGACGGTAGTCGCTCTAACCATGCTCTAAACCATGGTCAAATCACAGAGCAAGGATCAAATATATGTTATATTCCCATGCCCTCTCGCGCGTGTTTATCTATATTTATAAGTGTTGTCTCCACACAGGTAAGCCTCAACAAAGTTCTCCCCGTTCCTAAACGAATGACTTGGCGCAAATTAACATCCGTGAATCCAGGATACGACTTTCCAACCATGAAACTTTCAGCATATCGCTAATCTCATAACAATTGTTCACTTCAAAGGTGAGAGAGTATATCGCCGATTGGAGCAGAGGGTCATGGTAGAACGTATAGCAATAATTACAACATATTTGTTTCAATTTTCCCAAAATTCGTTCCCGCACATACACCAGGGCACAGCCAGGGCTGAAAAGAAATATATTTAATATTTCAATTTTGCTGGTGTGACACCTGGCCAGCTTCACTCACTCATCGCCTGTTAGTCCCAGCGGAAACCACTGGCAAAACTTCACTCCCGACGGTGCACCTCCATGGCGCAAACAGGGCACCCTCGGGTCCTCGTGGCGCGGCCAGCTCCCGGTGTAAGGGTAAGGTAGACGTCGGTGCCATGACCGGGAGAGACCGGACACCGACCGGGTCATCTTCCACAGTCACCTTGCCCCCTTACTGTTAAAGAGATTTTCCACGCACTCTTTCAGATGGTGTTTGTTTGCATTATCACCAAGCAGTTAAGTTTATTTCCTGCAACCGATCAACATTTAGCTATCATACAGGTGAGCATTTCAAATGGTTTTCAAAATTCTATCAATTCTCATATGACTGAAAATCATCACAAGCGATCGAAACGCGACAAAATTTCGAAAATGCAAGAGCATTTAATGCTTTGTATATATGAAGCCAAAACAATAACAGTTCGTAACAATGAACAGTTCTGTAAAACTCGGCGGAAAGAAGCATTAAATTTTTTATTATAACTCGTACCGTACTCGGCTGGCAAAGTATACTCATACTCGAAGTCCAGACTCGATACTCGACTGAAAAATAATCTGTACTCGATACTCGACTGTAAAATAATCTGTACTCGAAGTCATGTACTCGATACTCGACTGTAAAATGTACTCGGACTCCTAACTTAAAGTACTCGTGGTCAAAATACCACTGTCCTTTCCCGCTGCACTGTACGTGCATTATAATGCAAGGAATAGAGGAATAAAGCTCCTGGGAAAAAACAGTAAAATTAAAGTTTTCTATGATTTATGTTTAAAAGATAGTTATCTTACCACGCCAGATAGTCGTCTAGAAATCAATCCCCAAAATGCTTCATGATACCTCATGCAGTATTTTTTTTCTTTTACAAAGAACTCATACCTCGTACATCCAAGTACTTGGTACTCGGCTGTTGGACTTGGTACTCGGATATCAGAACAGCGGGTACTCGGACATTTGCACTCGTACTCGACGGCCCAAGTATCCCCCCCTCGAGTACTACTCAGCCACCCTAGTACTCGGCCATACTTGATACTCAACTGAAAAGTACTCGACTACAACACTGCCTTAAAACAGGCTGGTGAAAAAAGGGGGAGGGGGTCGAATGAATAAGAACACAACACGCACACACACAAACAATATTGGGTTCTAAAGTAGTTACAACGACCTAAATTAGAGTATGTCGTTGTGTTGAAAGTAAATTAATAAGTTTCCGAGGGCCTCTAGATACCTGTTTTTTGTAATTGTGGTACTATTTTGAGAAAGTTCGGACTTGTGTTATCGCAATTTTTTTTCCAGCAGGTCAACTTGCATTTTAAATAGATTCCGAACACGACTAGACTTTGTCAATTTTGTCTACCTTTTACAATCCAGGGTCCGTTGGCGAAGCCGGGCCGTATGATAAACCAGTTTGCTAGCGTCTGATTCTAAGCACAATGTAATGCCCGTGTGATGACTTCAGCCCATCGGCTGTTCGTCATTCTGGTCACTCCATTCCGAAAGTTGCAACATTCGTTTTAAAGCCCCAGCTCAACATTGGTTAACTGATTGTAAATGCTTCCATTCTTTGCACACATCCAGATATTTGGAATAAAACCAACTTCTAAAATTGTCAGCTCATTTCGTTGTTTCATTTGTGAGAAAACGGTAAAAATGCATTCAGCATTTTTGTACGCATTCCTATAGGCAGAGTTTTCGTCTCATTATTTTCATGGATCTTCATTTATTATTTATTAAGAAATGTTTCAAGGAAAGTTTTCTACCATCATTATCTTTATACTATGTAAAGGTTTATGTAAACCTGTGAACATTTATGTTTCTCTTCTTACTAATGTTGAGCTGGGGGTTTTAACAGCAAATAGTTCATATCATTTTGGAGAGTTCTTTGTTTTGTATTTCTTGCCTGGGTACAACAACTGAACTTAAACAAAACGCATATTGTTTTTGTTTTTTAATAAACAAGTATAAAAAGGGTAGCTGTAGGAATGAAGTTCTACTAACTCTCTTCTTAAAGCCACTCCTGAAGGTCAAGGCTGTACGAAAGACCGTTTGTCTGTTCGGTGCCATCTTGAGCTGGCTCGATTGGAGAGGGGGTGTGGGCGTGTGGAAGACAGGTGTTGACACGGAATGACTCAAAATTCATTGACTACCGTGTGTGCATGAAATCTGTCTGCACCGTCCCCAGTCGTTTTTGTGAGCGTGCAAAGAGTGCATAAAACCACACAAGCAGCTCCACTAAATAAAAGAAAAACGGCGCGTTGCAAACTTTTAAAACCCAACTTTGCTAAAGAATTTGAGTACGGTTTGTACCTCTTTCAAGTCTTCGTCATTCACGTCCCTCCTAAATTTCTTTCACTGAACGGCGCTCAACTTTCACCGAGTTGAAGTGTTAAAGGTAGAATACAGGATTATCCATCAAAAAAAAAAGTTTTTTATGAGCATCAGTCTGAAAGCTTGCTGATTATGAAGTTCATGCCAGTACCAATCTTGCATAGAAATATTTCTGTCGATGAAATACTGTCAAGTTTTAATTTTGGTTGTAACAATCAAAATTAAGGACAAAGTATCAACATGCTGAAAAGTGTGCACGGTTTTTCACTATTTCTCCTGACTCAGATGACGGATTGAGCCCACATTTTCAAACAACTGTTTTTTCCCCATGCATATATCGAATAACACAAAACAAGAACACTGCACTATCAGCTTTACCGAGTCCTATATTATATACCTTTAACAATAATACATCATTCTTTGTATTAAAAAACACTGCGCATTGTGAACCTTTCACAGCACTGTCAAACCAGAACCACCTTGGGCAGGTATCATTGCAATGAGCCTTTTTTGAGGTATGGCAGACACTATATGAGTCCACTGTTTGGTTTGGGTGTATATAGACAGATATACCCAAACCTAGCAGTGCACTTGTAATGTGTCCAACATATCTCAAAATGGCTAATACGAGATTATAAGCTCGTGTTAGTTTAAAAGATATATATTCATTTTTAGCCTTTGAGAAAGACTCTGCTAAGTGCTATGGTCTCTATGGTCGAAAACCTTACTAACCATTTTACCCCCATTTATACAACAGGGCCCAATTTCATAGAGCTGCTTAAACACAAAATTAACTTAGCACAAACAAAATTATGCTAACCAGAATAAGATTACCAGCCAAAAATAGCATGTCACATGTACAATCTGTGACTGGTATCCTGCTTATTTTTGCTTAGTAGAACATTTGTAAGCACTATTTTCTGCTTAAGCAGCTGTATGAAATTGGGCCCAGGTCCTTTTGGTCGATGTAAGCAGGGCCCAATTTCATAGAGCTTCTTCAGCACAACAAGTAGCCCAGCACAATAAAAATTATGCTTACCAGAATAAGGTTACCAGCCAGACTACCATGTCACATGTACCATTTGGGACTGGTATCCTGCTCATTTCTGCTTAGCAGAAAATCGTTCGGCAATTGCTTTCTGCTTTAAGCATCTCTATGAATTTGGGGCCAGTTTGAAACAGGTAACTTTTAAAAAAAAATTATTTGGAAATATATACCTAACAGTTTCAACAAGTAGTTGTATCTGGTGTCACATATCCATTACTTTACTGCAACTTATCAACTTTCACTTGTTACAACTTCAGTTTGTTGTTCCCAACGAGAATCCAAACAGACCCGCCGTATATCAATGAGTTATTCCCAACTCTCTTATCGCAGAAATCGAAATTACAAAACCCCCCTGACAGTCAGTTTATACAAACAGCACAATCCAGTGTGTGTTTTTAAGGATAAGGTAAGAGACTACTGTGTGTTACAGCGTGTTCGCAAATAAGTAAAAAGTATTAATATCGGATTGTCGTTGGCACCACACAAGAGAAAGCCGTCGCAAGGCCCGCGGCATCAGCTCAACTCCTTCCACCCTTAAAAAAAAAAAAAAACTAAACCCCAATTTTCGGCTGTGTATGCCCTCAGCATTGCCGGAGAAATCGCTTTTGACGTGGTTACAATAGGTGGGCATTGGACTGCGAGTACAGAAAGGTACCGCACGGCATGCAACGGCGGAGGGAAACCGCCTCGGCGCGTGAACCTTGCCAGAAAGTGGGGCAGGGGACACGGGCGGACTCACGGGACGACAATGCCGTCCGGCTTGGTTGTTCAGGACATTGTCCTCCATGTCTGAAAATCAGATTAGACCGTCACAATCCTTCCGTAAGATCAATCCAACACAACATCATGACATATAAGCTCCATTTCGGGCACCGTAGTATATAAACCCATAGCAAGCTATTCAGTAAGCGATACAATCAACTCTGGGCGTTTCTTTTGTTGAAAAAAAAAATGTCAACTTGTTGTCCAGTCAGAACACTTGTAAAAGGTTGACCCTTAATACATAAAACACGCATGGATAACGCGCCGTTATTTTGTAACTAAAGCCCCACGGTGAGTAACGTCAATTAACAAACGTTTGATATTGACCTGACACCAAAACCCTTCGACCCTCAGTCCAGAGAACTCCAATATACGGGTGATGATGGCGCGATATAGTTTATCAGAGAAAAATAGAAACAACATGCGTTTGCCACGAGCAGTGTTATGGTATCAAACGCAATTTGTGGCCAAAAACTGCCTTAATTGGTCAATGCTTAGCGCTGTTTAAACTGAGTAATCTGTTCAAAACATTGTAACAGCGTGAAATGATAGTTTTGTTCAACATTCTGTTAGATTTGTGCTAAAATATAACAAATGTATTTCGTTTAAAACCACCAAATGGAGTCATAATTATGGGGATTTATAAGTATCGAACTGACCACAACAGTTCGTTCTCTGATGAAAAAAAACCCACAAAAAACCCACAAAAAAACATGGAACAATATTGACCAGGCAAGCGTTTCAGAAGCTACAGCACTCTCTCCATGGCAAAACTGAACGTTCAAACCGTTCCTCAGAAGATGAAATTTGCATTAGGCATCAGTGTCTGTTTGAAGGCCAAACGCACTATTGGGAAGATCAAAAACCAGAAATGTTCACAGATTTACACAAAACTTACACGATATAAAAGCTGATCATGATTGAAAAACTTTCCTTGAAATTTGTTTTGCCTGAAATGTTTCAGTTTTTGAGAAATGAGTAAAACTCTCTCGCGAGACCAAAAACTCAATTGTTCTAAATCAGTGAAAAACATATATGGGTGTTTTCCCACTATTTTCTCGAGACTCGCAATGACCAATTGAGGTTAAACTTTCACAGGTTTGCTATTTCACGTATGTCGGGTCACGTGAAGTGCGGATAATGGTCTTCGACAATTGACAATGTCGTACATGGGCTTTTAATACTGCAATCGGAAATTCTCACTGTTTTACGGCAAATGTGAATGCCTTTACGTAGGCCTACGTAACAATTTTTATCTTACTGCTCCCGAAAAAACATAAACTGAAATTTTAACCTAATCAGTAACGGCCCATTTCACACTTTATCTGCGTCTCTCTGATGAGTGCCTAACAACTTGTCGGCAACAATTTGCTTTCATCAAAAAAGTACAAACCAATAAAGACCAGAAAATCGCCTAATCTTTTTTTTTGGTTTTTTGCCCACAAACATGGCTGCACTGGGTAGAATCACTCAACGTTTCTGTATCCGGCGGCTTCTCGTGCAAAGCACAGACCACGCTCTGAGTCCACCACAAGTTACAACTGTTTACGACTGTGTTTTCATCTGGACACGTTTTTTGATGAAGGCTTGAGGACAGTATTACGACTATCGATATGATTTTCTAGAGCTTTTCTTTCCCGTCAAAAGATTCAAAAATGTACAAAGGAAAATCTGTTCGCCAAACGGTGAGAGGTCAGTCTGATGTCGCGAACTCTTGTACACTCATTAAAATAAATACAAACAATATATTCCAAACAACGAGGTTTTTTCCCCCGAGCATTTTCTTTTCTCAGCATAGATTTCATGGATAAGCCATGCACTACATCTATCTACATCGAACAATGCATTTTATTCATAATAATGAAACAAATAATTTAAATGCCCTTTTTAATCAATCGACCGTGTGCATAATTGATCATGTTTTTGATTTACATATACACTAAGTATTGATGTTGAAAAAGCTCAAGTGTGAGTCCATCATGCATCAATGTTTTAAATTATGGTTAAAGCCCAACTCAAAATTGGTAGGAAAGAAAAAACAATACATGTTTTTGTTGTTCACATATTTACATATACCTTACATGGTAGAAAGAAAATGATGGTAGAAAACTTTCCTTGAAATATTTCTGCCTAAAGTGTTATCGTTTTTAAATAATAAATGACATAAGTTCCAAACATTAAATTTCGTCTCATGAGACCAAAACTCTGCCTCAGAATGAGTACAAAAATGCCGAATGCATTTTTTACCGTTTTTTCTTGCAAATGAAACAACGAAACGAGCTCAAATTTTCACAGGTTGGTTTTATAACATACCGGTATATCTTGATACATGAAACGAGTAGAAGCATTTACAGACACTTTACCAATGTTGACCAGGGGCTTTAAAAGAGAAGAACATAACAAACAAAAAATGCGCTTTTGTTACGGTGAGTCCATCAAGATACTACATTCTAGTTGAGACCAATGTTAACTACATGATCAGCTAATAGTATCAATAATAACAGATGAATCTAACGCTACTTTCAGTGAAAAAAAGCCACACAAACAAAATTGTAATCAAAAAATTGACACTATACATGCACATTTTTGATTGACCTTCGTTGATGGTGAATCGAAACGGCACAAAGCCAATCATGTATTTGTTTCCAAATGCTAATTAACTCTCATTAGCGAGGCAATTAAACGTCCTTCACTTAAGACACTGAAACAAAAGCCAACTGGGAGCTCGTAAGACCACTAAATGCGCTGAAGGGATCCTGTGGATTAGACCAATTCTCAAACGCGACCCGCTGTCTGCAATATATTCCCGATCAACTCAACTGCGTTTATTACCCCCAACACACTTTTAAAGACATCTTTGTCTTTCGACATTTAACAGCAACCCGTTCACTGCAAAAAAAAAACTGTGGCGTTAAATTGATTATTTCGGTATCTATTATATGACAGACACGGTGTAAATTATTATCAATGGCATGCTACGTTATTGGCATTAACACTGTCTCAGTGTTGTCACATTGCAAAAACTGGGGTGTTAAATTGATTCTCATGGTATCTATATCTGACAACACCAACATGGTGTTAATTTTACCAACGATAAAGCAATGGGGATAACTAACACCATGTCGGTGTTGTCACATAAAGATACCAAGAGAATCACTTTAACACCCCAGTTTTTGCAGTGTAGATTCCCAAAGAATCAATTTAACACCGACGTTTTTTTGGCAGTGTTTGTTTCATCAGTGTTGCAATAAAACACCATGAACAAGTTCACGTAACAACTACTGGAAGAGTGGTTAACACGGTTCAATTTAACGCTAATTGATGTTATTTTTGCACAACCCTGAAAAGATTCAGATGGTTTTTAAACATATATCGATGGAACTGTGACTTTACAAACATTCAAAGCATCTTTAAGGTTCTGGTTGGGTTGTACGGGAATATAAAAAAAAACACTAATCTTTTTTAATTAGAATGACACCATCGGAACTAATCACCAAGAATCTGCCTTTCCTGTCAGGAAACACAAGTTTAAATATTTTGAGTTAGCTCATTTTGATGTTTCCTGGGCTACAATCAGTGAGGAGACTGAACACATGGCCGACCTCTGGACCACAACTAAATTGAACATTTAGCAACCCCTTCGGTCTGATCAAGTATGGTCATCTATAATACGAGGACTACAGCGACTTTAAGCCCACTCCAACATAGATTCTGACCAAGGGGCTTCTGGTGGTCCCTCTTCCTTACAGAACTCGGCTTTTAGATAGCTCAAGGGTCATCTGTCAGAAGATTAAGAGTTCTGGTGGATAAGTCATCAGGATGTGGGTTCGAATCCCGGTCATGACACTTGTGTCCTTCAGCAATACACTTTACTATAAATGCTTCAAATAGGGGAAGAGGCAGTTATGTTTGTCTCGTAACGGCTTCATTTACCCCTCCCTGTTCTCAGCTGTGCTGTGAAGAGACCATGCGTTTCTATCTCACCGTGTCTTGTTACTGCGGATTGGGACAGGTTTATATCCCTTCAAAAAGTAGAATAATTGGTCCACTGCACAGAACGCATAAGAAAATGGCCATGATAACGTCATGACCAGAATTTGCTTGGATGAAGACAGCCAGGTTGTACTAGCCGAAACGTTGCTTCACAAAGATTTTTCCCTGCCCCCCCCCCCCCCCGCGTAAACCACACAGCACACATTTCTATAAAACTCTGATTTATGACTGCAATATACTGTCCATGCACGCAGGGTAGAACTTGACAATGTCCTCCTCCCCAGCGGTATGAAGTGGTTGCAACTATGTTCAATGCATCAACCTCGAATGTGACTATGATCGACATCGGGTCAATGGAGTAGCAAAAAAGGGTTCCTTAACAAACAAAGCGGAACTCTTTGTTTGCATTTTTTTCAAATATCGAAACTTAACCATCTAGCTTGAACCTCATGTTAACACACAATCCATCAATAGTATCCCTAAGGAATTGCTTAATTAAACATCGCGCTAACTTGTCGAAACTTAAGCTCTCTTGTCATAAAACATGGTCACTCGGGTGTACCAACGCCTGACTTCTTTTCAAGTGGGAACAATATAGGTTTAGGGTTGAAAATGAGGGCTGTCCTTAATTTCAACATTTTCTCTGGCTGATGCAGGAGCGCTGTTGTTGTCGTTGTAACTGTTGTGTTGTTATTTATTTAACTTTTTCCAATTCTATTTTTAGGGGGACCAATGTCATTTTAGAAATGTATTTATTTATTAATTAATTTACGATTTATGGAAGGGGTATTTAATGCAAACGATGAATGGCCATTAACGTACTTTATTTATGCTCAGCTATGCTATGTTAGTTTGAAAAAAATTAGAATAACACTATCGTATTTGGTAATCGATATGCGGCACGGAGTACCCCTTCCTATTCTGGGAATCGCAGAAATTCTCGAGAGGATTTGCGGGGGTACTTCTGTAAAAGCGGGAAAGAGTGTGATAGAGTTTAGAAACTTGTTTTTATATTTTATTCACTGATATATTTATTTATTTTTGTGTATATTTATGTACCGGTATGTATATATTTATTTTACTTATCTTTATTTCTTTCTTTATTTATTTATTTATTGGTGTATTTATTTAGTTGTTTTACTTTTTTAGTTTTTTTTAATTATTAATATTTTTTTATTTTATTTTTTATTTATTTATTTTTTTGTTTATTTTTTTCTTTATTTTTTTATTTTATTTATTTTTTTATTTTATTTATTTATTTATTTTATTTGTTTTTTATTTTTTATTTATTTATTTATTTATTTGTTAATTTATTTTATTTGTTTATTTATTTTGTATTTATTTATTTTATTTTATTTATTTATTTATTTTTTTTTTTTTTTTTTTTTTTTTTTTGGGGGGGGCTCCTCCGCCACATGGGGCATAATATGGACACAATCACCCGGCCTTTTTGTATGAAGAAAAAAACACTATCCCTCCCTTCTCACCAGTATGACGAGCAAGAATAGACAAAGTTAACTTCAGTGAAATACAATACATTCGCTGCTGGGATCAGCCACATCGGAAATGACAGATTGTACCCCCGAAAAAAAACATCCAGCAAATACAACGACAGTTTTGATACCATCATGTTGTCATTAACAAACGAGCCGTAAGGTAGATGACCGTAGAAATTGACTTAAGGTCACGCTGTGTCAATTGAAGGTCATAGGCTACAGACGTCGAGCTGGCGAACACTTCCACAATAGCATCGCTACACTTTTTGAGTATATAGTGTTTGCCAATGTGATTCAAAGAATTATTTTTCGACAGGGCAATTAGAAAGCATTTATTCGAGCAAGACCTGCGATCACATTTCAGTGACAGTGATTTATAGGTGATTGTACTCATTGTACACACCAAATGTGGGGATATAATGAATTACGGTATCATTTCTAAGAAGAGCAGAGGGATCGTGTGATCAGGGATGATATTTGCCGAACGTCAAAACTCCTGAAAATGGCTCGCTGGCCTGGGGGTCCCCCCGTATATTCCAGACCCCAGAACTTCCCAGATGTTACAATTCAGGAAGTTTGTAGACTCTGCATCACCAGAAAGACAACAACTACAGGTTTGGACACAGTGTGGACCCTTCGATGACTGTTTTTTTTCTTTTAAGACAGTCTGAAGGCTTTATGAGATTTTGAGATCCTGACATCAGGAAAATTCCTGAGAAATCACACGCCTGTGTGTGATGTGTTTTTTTCCGTAATCGTTCGGCTGCAGCATGAAATGATACGGTACACATATTGAGCCTCTTTCGCAAATATTTGCAAACTTTTGCTGCAAACCATTTATTGTTATATCCTAATACGGTGCTATTTTTATGCCAATACTTGCTGGCTGCACCCGTACCATAGAAGCCACACTACCAAACTCCAACAATGGGAAATCTAGCTGTGATTCGGAGTGGTTTGGCAGTCCTAGTCGTACTATCAATCATTGTGTACATGGACGTTTCTATTTTAGGTGTCCCCAAATATAGCCTACCAGCCATCCACACTTAACAATGTCTTTATGCTTATAACAGTGCGGGTAACAATTTTAAATGATCGCCCGCATTTTTTTAAAGAAGTTTGAAGAACTATTATCTTGGACTTCGATATTATACTGAGTCTGGACACGCCCCTAAATTATCCATTTTGATGACGATTTGGCATATTGGTTGTCATAAAATGCATTACGCTTTGTAGACACGAAACGCATTGACACTGTGAACATGTCAACGGTGGATTCGATCTGACGTCCACAAAGGACATGCTAAAGCATTTATTACCCTGCGAAATGTTAATTTATTTTCTGCCGAGGCCTATCTGGTAATGAAATCAAGTCAAGTATCTTTTTAATAAAGTATGTCTGATATCAGGAACAAGCCCGTAAACTTGAGGAAGTTCATCTTCGAGCCAAATCCGCACTGAATGACCACACACCTACAGAGAGGTTGCGTGTGACCCAGGGTAAAAGTTCATTTCACAGCCATGTTGGGTCCAGCCATGTACAAACTCAATGGCTGACGCGTCGTCTGCTGAATGTTTCCAGCGTCTGTTTGTGCACGCAGCCTTAGAAAAGGTATCGGTGACGTCACATGATACCTGATACCTAAACTTTCACCGAATCCATAACCCTAGTAAACTTCGTCATTGTCACATTTTAACAGAATATGACCGTGTCCGAATTAGCGGCTATGGCTACGGCTGCAGCTGTCGGTAAGGGTGTTGCTGAGGACGTCCTATACTTCAACGCATGTTGAGGCAGCAATTCAGCCGTAGCCGTAGCCGTAGCCGTAGCCGCCAATTCGGACACGGTATGTGTCTTTCCCTTTTTTCAGAAATAGCATCTGGCTTCTTCTGCTTACATTGCCTTATGGTAACGCAAATTGTAATCGTTTTGATCAATGTGTGAAACGTAAATGAAGATGTATTCAACACACAGGTCGTAATTCCCTCTTCAAACATTATCCCCTTTGGAATCCTACATTGCATCTGGCCAAACAACGATCATTATGATGTTATAAAACCGTGTAGATTTTTTTTCAGGCAGTATTTTGTGCACCCACGGATTTGAAAATGAATTCTGTTGAGTAATGAGTTGTCATCACTTGCTGATCAAAGTAACTACGTTGAAGGTCCGTGCAATGGTCCGCATCAGTGCATTAACACGGGCAACAACAACTACCACGGTATCGCCGTTGTTCATTAACAACGGTCCATTAACATTTGCAATGAACCCGGCCCAGGCGATATATATATGTATATGCCTGTACAGCGTAACTTCGTCTGATGATGATTTACAATCATGTCGAGGAACAACGCTTTTACTATCACAAACAATTGGTTTTAAAACGGTATTTCAGAAGCGTCAAATAAATATTTAAAATCTTACAGGTAATATATGTTCTCTCAGTTATTTTTGGCAAAAAAAAAAAACCAAAAACAAAAACAACAAAAAACACAGTCTACTTAATTCATTCGCAGTAAAGTGCCACACCACCGCCACACCGATCTTGTCGACTTTAAATTTTGAAATTGTGAGATCTCTCTCACTGCCGTGATCGTTGCGTCACTAAGCCAGGTTTCAGTTACAGCATTTATAACATTTACAGCATTGCGTTCAGTTATAACATTGTATCCAATTAAAGTTATAAGGCGTTCGTTTTTTAGCCATGCGCAATCGGCATTCAATTTTAGCAGAGTAGGCGCTTGTTTGAATGCTGTTCGAGTGGATTGTCAAATGGAATGGTTATCTTTTTTTTCATCGCATGACGCAAAAAAAAAAAAGAAAAAGAAAAAAAAAAAACACACACAATGGGAGACTTTTAAGGAAGCTAAAAGGCTTTTATACCCGATGCAAAAATTAATATCTATTAAAATGGTTGCGGTACCCGCTTGCTAATAGGATTCGACCTGCCTCTATAGCGACCGGGCAATCTCGGTATAGTCTAGTTGGTAAGACATCTGCTCTAGAATGGCGGGGGTCGTGGGTTCGAATCCCATCCGAGGAATATGCCTGTGGATTTTTTTTTTCACAGGACTAGGGAGAGTATGCAGTGCTTAACACACATCGGTCGTACGGGTAAGCAAAACACAAATAACATGAACACATCTTTCAAAAGCCGTGATTCCCTTTAGTTGCTTGAATAAAAAAAATGAACGAACCAAAACATCTAATATTCCAGTGCAGCAGTTTTAACATCTGTAATGAGTTTGCATGCTCATTAACCGATCATCAACGACTTCTTATGTGTTATTTGGGGGGAAAACCCATCTTTTTTTAATAAAAGCTTACATTAACTAAAATTAGTGACGACTTACAGAACCACATCACAACCTGGTGATCATTGACTTGTTTTTGTCTGTCAATTTAAGTTTACACTTGTCTAAACTGCAACGGAACTACAGGGTGAATTGTACAATGTCATATACAACCTGCTTAAAACATGCAGCCCACGCTAACCTGAAGAAGTGGAGCCTTAAATATTCATGAAAACTTACCCTCAGCCAAATCGACGGTACTGTAAAATGTACGCGTGTGTAAGCTAAAAGGCCGGCCCTACCACACACACTTATAACCCACTAGCATAAGTGACCAAAGCACCGTAGGCAAGTTCTCTCCGACTTGCACTTTTTTGCTAATTACAAGACGAAGATTCCGTGGTGTACAAATGTGCATATATAATCATTTCCTACAATGAAATGCTGCGCCCTTGCCTTTGATTTACTGCCAAAGATAGGCCGCTAATGAAAAGCCTGCTTTACAAGAATACTGGTTCCGGCAATTTGCGCGGCGCGTATACGGCGGGACCGGGCTGCCACGCATCGCCGGTGAAGTGCTGTTCCTCCTCGGCGGTGAGTTACACCATGATTGGTAGTCCGCGTCTCGCTTTGATGAGCAAGACCATTGGGTGGAACGAATGTCACAAAATGAACGTTATTTGTTTGGGGCTTTGTGTTACCCTTTTTTCTAACTCATGTTTTGTATTTGATAAACGGCACATCAAAATTGCCAGCCGTTAAGCGATGAGCCCATGAACAATTTTATTAAAAACTCGGGTTACAGTCATATTACTAAGCGACCATGGCTGTATAGGAAGATTGCACCAGAAGAAGAAAAAACTGCATGCAAATAACATCGACGTTTTAGAGTGTTTTTGAAATTGTTCTTAATGCTCTCATGCCATGCTTGCCGTCGTCTGTAATGGTTCTTTAAATAAAGAAATGTTTCCATAATGCTTGTTTTTATGTTTTTAATTTTGTCTATTTTAAGGGATTGCTCTTTTGGATAGTGATTTGGTTCCCTTTTGTGCAATCCCTAGGCTCCTGTTTGTTCTTTGTATTTTAATATGTCCTATCGGTTTTCGTAATTTTATACCCGTTTGTATTTTTTGATACTTTGTGTGCTGGTGTTTTTAAAGCCTAAATGAATAAATAAATGCATAAATAAACAAATGCATAAATAAATGCATAAATAAATAAATAAATGCATAAATAAATAAATGCATAAATAAATAAATAAATGCATAAATCCATAAATAAATGAATGCATGAATGCATAAATGCATAAATGCGTAAACAAATAAATAAATGCATAAATGCATAAATGCATAAATGCATAAATAAATGCATAAATGCATAAATAAATGCACAAATGCATGAATAAATGCATAAATGAATAAATGCATAAATGAACAAACAAACAAACAAACAAACAAACAAACAAACAAACAAACAAATAAATAAATATATAAAATAAAAATAAATAAATAAATAAATAAATAAATAAATAAATAAATAAATAAATAAATAAATACATAAATAAATAAATAAATAAATAAATCGACAATTTTGTTTTTGTATTTGTCAACTCATCGACTTCTGTCAAAACAAATAATAGTGAAAACAATAAATAAATAAATAATTAAATAAAATCATTTTTGAAAACCATTTCTTCTATCCTGTGAAAACTGTAGTAATAATAAACCACTTTTGCTACACGCAGTTGATCAGATATGATTGTTTTAATATTTGCACAAGGTACCGGGGGGCTACCTTGGCAGAAAGATAATACCCTACACTCGGGTAAGTAGAGGCAGAACCACGACTGAGATTCCCATCCGGACACGTGTCTCTTAATTTGATCAAAGCACCACTTTAGCGAAAGCACATCGACCTGGTGCAATAATAGTCGGATCAAGGTCGCGACCCATAGAACCTTTTTGAGTTCATTCTTCGGTTGAAAACAACCGCAAAACTGATTGAAAAAAATGTTGTGTATGATATTTAACGGTATGATACATCAGGGATTTTTTTTTTCAAGAGTACATTTTTATTGCTGTCCTCTCGTCAATAAACACACCATGCAACCAACCTACGAAGATCTAATTAAATTATGTGTCAACGTTTCTGCAACAAACGCTGGATAGCGGTTTACCCTTTTTCAGGGATTGTGTGCATGTTAACGATAATAATAATAATAACAATAAATTATTAATTTATATTGCGCAACTTCCACATCATGCATGCCTAAAAGCGTGGTGCCTAAAAACGAAAATTACATAAACTACAATCCAAAAACATGCTCAGAAGGGGCACATAATGCCGACGCAGAAACACCAGGCCAAGCCACTTCTCTTTCTCTGTGTTTTATGTGCATTTCACAACACACAGGACTTACACAGGTTTGTAGCTCTATGCTTTTAAATCACATCCGACAGATAATACAGGCTCGATGTTACGGAGCCCTATCATGTCCCAGATAAGCCACCGACCATGACATTACATGGAATGGTCTACCCATCCAATTACTGACTGCAATCATAGTGCTTAACTTAGCATTTATACCACTAGCTCTCACATTGAGATAATTGTCTGGTTGACGATGTGACTATTTCGACTTAGAAGTTGTAATCATTTCTCACACACTGCATTACAGACTGTATATCCAGGTAACTGGTAACATCGTATTGGTAATACCGTATTGAAAATAGAGTTCATAAAAAAGGTAAGCCTTCAGACCAATTGTATAACATCAATTTAAATTGACTATCATAGTCATAGACCCCTATAACAGCGCAACGCTGCTGGTATGCTGAGGTCACGGGCACGTTTGTAGACACCAATAGCTGCTGCTTGTCGACCAATGATCTACCTGCTTTTGCCTCAGTGAGGGCGCTGTTTAAGCAGTGGCGTAACTAGGGGGAGGGGTGGGGGCACGACCCCCACCCCAATAGATGCCCGTGCACCCGGTTGCCCCTCCACATTTGAAATCTGGACTTTTGAGAATAAAAATTACCAGACTAAAATGTTACATTTAGTAAGCTTTTATGTAGTAATTCCAATTTTTGGTACACTACTTTTCTACTTACATGCAGACAGTATATTTGTTTTTACCTCACGTCAGATTATCCTATAGAAAATAGTAAACAGCATAACAAGAGCGCTGAAAAGGGGCTTCTTTAGGAAAAGTGAAAAAATTTGATTGGCCAGAAGTGCCCCCCTCCCCCATCCTAGAAAAAATAAATGGTGCACCGCCTTGTGCCCCCTAAAATTTTACCCTAGGTTCGCCGCTGTGTTTAAGAGTGTGACGTCATACGCATGGGGTCTAAATACTGAATATTCAATGTTCTTTTTGGAATGGACACAGAAAATTACACCGAATAATGATTCGTAATTATACTAAAAAATACGGCGGGTATGTGATGAGATTGTGCATTTTGATGATCAAAGCATGGAAGTATATCCTGTTTGTGCAACACGTAGCTGCCACTGAATTGTACCGTATATGATATTTTTGTATTTTTAAACTTGTTGACTACTCTGACGTTTTGTTTTTTTTCGCTGTTTTGCCATGCTTGTCTTTTTTTTTTTATTTATCTTTATTTATTCATTTATTTATTTATTTATTTGTTTAATGTTTGAACAAGGGTCCCCACTTAGTGGTCCTGCGTGCCTGTTCGGGGTTTCCCTATTTTGGTGTTTTGTCCAACAAAGGTAATAAACTAAACTAAAAAATAACCGGCAATGACAGCCACTGTGAACATGCTTGTTATTCTATCTATATTTTTTCAAGGGACAAATCTGCAAGGGCCCTACAGCCAAATATCTTTCTCATGATATCCTCTGACTGTGTGCCGAAACCCATGCTTCCATCACCAAAGGCACAATTCCCCTAAATGTTTCCCCTATCTGCCCCCACTTCAGATTGAATTCATTTATCACTTTAGGCTGGGCTACGGTACGTATTTTGACGCGAAGGAAATTCAAACGTACAGGGTAGCGTCTGGGCAACAACCACTACTTTGGCCTGCGTGGAATAAAAAAACAAAAAACATCCAAGTATAAACTCAAAATTCTTTTTTTTTTTACTGTAATTTCTTTTCCCCCTGAAATATTAACCTCGTTCCAGTCAAAGATCCCACTTACTTACTTTTTGTTCACCCACTCGTTACAGAAAGGATTATTTTCTTACATTGCCATTTGCCAAGAGTTCCTTTATGCCTCCCAAAACAAAGAACTTAGGTTTTAGAGAAGGAAAAAAAAAAGTATAATACCAATTTAGGCTAGGGTACTATAGTGACGGCAAATCAGAAGCTTACATTCCTAATCCATACACAGTAAAATGAAACCTGCTCCATATCATAATAATGGACATGAGCAAAAAGGCCAAACATATTAAGATACACAATACAAATCACAAATCGCATTGTGGTCTCTGCATTGTCTGAAGTAGAACATGCAAACAGCATAAAAAAAAATAATTTAAAAAAATGAAGAAAAAAAAATGACTAAGTGATTACGCTCTTCAGCTTTGACTTCTCAGATCCAGCTGCTGTCAGGACCCATTCCCAACATGACCGTCATATATCGTTCCCATTCCTAAATTACTGCCACATGTTTGCCAAACAAGAATAAATTCATGAACGAATTCATTTTCCCGCAAAAAAAAAGCACTGCCCTCTTCTTCTTTTTGACGAAGCAGCGTCGCCGGCAAGCGGATCCCGACCAATCTCAAAACCATTTTTTAATCTGCGCGGCGCTTTCATGGAGAATCGCAATTTAATGTATCGAGTTTCAACCAACCCCCCAAATATTACTTTATGCGAAGGTGAACCGATCCTTTAAAAGCCATCCTAAAATCTTCTAAATGCCGAAAGAAAACTGACACCACGGCGACTATGATATAGGAAATGCACCAGGGACTATCGAGATTAACTCTCAAATTCATATATGCCTATATTGCAGGGAGATGTAGTCGGTACTGGTGATTTTATTACGCGGTAGATGAACTCTAAAACTATGGTCCATGTTTGACTTCGCTTTACTTTCTTTTGGCATCATGCGCCGAGATGTACCTTTGGATGACACTGAGCCGAATGCCACACAGTTGATGACAACGACTTCTAAATAAACTGCATTGACTTTTTTGGTGAACAATTAAGCAAGAGGTATGTTGGAAATGTTGAAGAAGAAAACAAATCATTTCAAATGTCAGCCCGTACTTGCCAAGTGTCTCAGTAAATAAGTTGGAGCCATTTAAAAAAAAACTGACTCATCGTGATTCACGAATTTTAGTGTGAGGTGTTTATCAATTTAGTTTGAACATTAAAGCTTCATCGATGATCGATGATGACGAGACCGATAACGTATGGGCAAGGTATGGGCAATACAAAAAGAATATACGGTCAGTCTATAGACGTGGCATTCGCAAAGTTTACAAATCTAGGTACCAGACTAAAAACTCTTCATCGTAATTCACTCGGCTCTCTGCTCGAAGGTATTCAAAATATTAATTCAAATCGGGTTTATTTGTTTGTATTTCAAAGGCTTTTTGAACTGATACCAAGCGTAGCGGTCAATGTGAAGGTACACAAGTTTATCATTACTCCCGATGTGCAGCGTGCACCGTCCGCAGAGAAACCATGGTGTAACATGCGTACCGCCTGGAAAGGCAATCACGGCTCCAAGCCGCGTCATAACGGCAGACAACACACGCGGCATCTTTTGATGGTTTCATCATCAATGAAAGGAAGCCAACAAAGCAGTTATGGCCATATAGCCAGCAATATTATTACTGCAGTCCCAGTATAGGTTCACCGATTGCTCCACGTAGATTACAATGGATAGACGTTTGGGCCCCTAATAGATCCAGACAGGCCACTTATGGTACATTTGGGGACGACTGCATGGGGGAAAGAGGCCCTGGCATTATTTAGAAGGATCAACTCCAAAAGCCTCTATGACTAATGCCTTTAGTTTATCCCTGAGTTTAATAACATGCCTAATCAGCGATATTTCCTGAAGGTAAATGGTACCGCAGATGAGCTAGAACAATCACCGTGGAATGTCTTCACTGAATGATGGCACCGAAGACAAAAAATCTAGGTCAGCCATTGCTTTGGAATAATGACCTCCGTGCACCATTATTGTCATCTGCATTCTGTTTCATCTCTTAGTTGAGAAAAGAAGGGAAAAAAATATCCAATCGGTAGATTGGGTTCATAAGTCTTTATTTATTTTGACAACTTGATTTAAAAAGAGTATGCTATAATATGTACTACCAAGTCAAATGGACATCGGCTCATATATCTTTTCTGTATAAGGTCTGGATGGGATGGGAGTAGATCTACAGTTTAGGAGGATGGTAAATCAGAAATCTAGATTTACTGGTAGGCGCTAGGAAATGAAGAAGAGACAGACGAGCACACAAATCAGGAGTACAAAATGTATAAATGGGAAAAGATGCCGAATTTCATATCTGCTTAGCTAAGAAATAAACCGTTGAAGCGAATCGACCGATGCCATTTTAAAAATGTACAAAAATATATAATATAAGCTCTAGCCCGTTGTTGTCCAATGTAAATAATGCCACGAATAAAACCAAAAAAACCCAAAAAGTATTAAATGCTATTCGGTCTATATTATTAATAATAATGGGCAGTAATAACGGGCAGTTACTGTGCACTTTTGAAAGTGGTATCAAAGCGCCATGCACTATCACTATTCATTGGTTCTTCAGCATTTCTGAAACCATTTAACTCCTTTGGAGTATGCAGTACCGGCAGCCAATTTGGCGCACAGGTTGCTAACTATTCACATAAACAATCTCTACCCTCGCAGGTACCCGGTACCCATGCATGAGAAGCAGTGCCTCGCCCAAGAACACAAGTGTCACGGCCGGGATTCGAACCCCACACTCAAGACGACTCAGACACTATTGCGTTGAATATCAGGATTTCGAATGTACCGATATAACCAAAGATGTAAAGGAAGCTTTCAGCGATGCAAGAAGCCCTTTGTTGACCGTCATTGACTGCCGTGTGATGGTTGAACCGCGGACGTGGAACACAGTTCGAGTTCAATAAGGAGGATTGAGCAAGTAAAGAAATAGGCGAGCCTCGAGCCAGTTTAGAACAAAGCTTCCCTTGAGAAATCAAAGATCCATAGAGATATCAACCCTGGAAATTCAGTTAACAGCGTTGATTAGTTCTTAGAGTAATAGGGGACTACCGTAGACTTGGTGCGTTTACACTCTGAAACTCCCGGATCAAAACCGACTCGAATTCCAGGTCCCGGGGGCCCGACGTATTTCTGGACCACGGAACTGGTAAAAAGTTGGATTTTGACTCGGATTCTTCGTCAGTTTGACCCAGATTCCGGGTCATTTTGACACATATTCCGGGTCAAAGCGACCCAGAAATGGGCCAGGCCTCATGGGAACCGGAATCCGGGTCAATAGACCTTTATCATGGTGCGGCCATCTTGATTTTCTCCCATTCAAACCATGAAAACCGAGGCTGGAAGGGTAAACAGTCTGGTTCCTTTTTGTACAATGAATATTAGCATCTATTACTGTTATTGGATACAGGGAACATGACCAAGATGGTGGCAGCATGATAAAGGTCTATTCTGCCCCGGGAGGTTTTATTTCTTTTAGAGTGTACCATTTGTAACTATCATTTTAGACTGAGTAGCACCAAAGTACAGAAACACTCGACCGAGGCAAGAGTCTGTGCTTAGACAGACAAAGCAAAAACAATCCCTAAACTGACCAACGCCATTAAAAACAATAACTCTTATTGGACTGTGTTGTCATTATCACCACTGTTCATGCTACAACACTTTAAAGGTGAAGCAGTACCTTTAAACGGTCGCCTGCATTTTAGCACACGCCCACGAGATTAAAAAAAAGGGGGAGCGAAGCTACCAACTGAACCCAAAGGACAATGGGAGATTTAAAAACGAGGTAAATATGAGAATAGGATTACTCCAATGTAAAATTAATGACATTTTAAGCCGATTTAAGAAAGTCATCTCACCCTAAATCCTGTAAAGTCAGAAAGATTACAGCATTTAGGAAAGGGTGAATTGCTGCAGGGTGGTGGTGGGGGGGGGGGGGGGAGGGTATACATACACGCAACAATGAAAAGGGCCGTATAAAACAACCACAGGGACGACCAACGCAAGCGATGTCCCGCGGTAGAAAAACACAACGGCCGAATCGCAGTTTCCGAAGTAAGTCAATAAAAAGATTAACACTCATCGTATGGAAATCAATTTCTGAATAATCGACCGATTTCACAAAGAGCTATTTTTCCTTAAACAGGCTAAACCCATGAGCCTATAACCTAATAAACACGGTTTAAAAAAATATAACCCTCACTGTTTAAAAAAAAAACAAAAAAACAAAAAAAAAAAAAACACCGCTTTGGGACACGGCAGTTAATCGAAGCCATCTGTGGGTCTATTTGGGGTCCCCAATTATTTTTCTCCATCCATAGGCTAAGGCTCACTTTTATAATAAGAAATTTCAGGGTTTTTTTCAAGGCACAGTACGCCTTTGGTAACACTAGTGTAAACTTGATTCATTTTACAACAAAAACATGACAAAAGTGGTCGTCTTAATTGTAATGGAAAGAATTTTTTCAAAACGCGTCTGTACTTTCCAGTGCGCCGACTTAAAAAATAGACCTTTTTGTTTATACCATCACCACACAAAAACTCAAACATGGTATATTGGCTGCTGCTTCAACAGAAAAGTTAAGTTGTGTGAGTTTGTTTCCAGTATTCTCAATCCAAGAGGACGCACCTTTTGTACGTGAAGTTTCTTTAAATTTCAGCTGAGGGTTGCACTGGTCAAAATACACAAATCAGAAGATACACTTTGAA
The DNA here is from genome assembly GCA_911728455.2 of Marthasterias glacialis. NCBI lineage: Eukaryota > Metazoa > Echinodermata > Asteroidea > Forcipulatida > Asteriidae > Marthasterias > Marthasterias glacialis. The sequence goes on from OU452228.1 coordinate 20,968,043, forward strand.
GTTTATTTGGTTGTTGTTTAGTCAACTTCAACTACAAGTTCTAAATGAACGCCCAAGAAGTTCCGATTTAAATAAAGAACTGCTGAATAAATGAAGTAGACAAGGGCCTAAAACATATGCAAAGATAATCAGAAGACATAATCCAAGTACTTATGCAAATGTTATGGTGAGAACTGATAAAAAACACATGCAGCATAATCGTTCAAAAAGGTAATTTGCAGAGAGATGATTTATGATCACTAGACCGCAAACAATCTTACACATTTTTTTTTTAATGTTTATGGAAATCCATCATAAAAGATGTATCCCGTCCATCTTTGAACATCGATAATGTTTAAAAAAAATAGTGAGAACAAGAAAAACACGAGACTTCCTTATCCAATTGAACTGTTTTTCTGAGTGGGCGTCGTACCAATCAACAGACAAGGATGGTGAATGTATAGGTGTGTCTCGTTTCAGATCCTCCGAATCTTAACATTGACGTCTTATTTTGGTGATCCCTTAACTGGCTTCGTACGGTAAACTGGAAGCTTTAATATCCTACAGAATAGCATTTTCTGAGCAATACATCGGCACTAATTAAACGGCTTGTGGTTTGAGGATGACGGATTGGGACATATGTCAATAATTAATTGCAATGCAAGTCGGAATATCTGCCCCGGACTTCGGACATAGTCTCTGTCACCAGGCATCCCTGTGCCTGATAGCCACAGCCCGGGCCAAAATACCCACCGTGTACCTGTATTGTAACAAGACGGTTGACCGCCCTCGGTGAAAATACGTTCTGTGCATTTTTCACTGTCGAGGAAATGCTATAAATGCGGCAACATGTTTCCAAATGACCGAATGCTCACAAAATTCTACTGTTTAAACTGCCTTGAAGATACACTGATTATAATATAAAACCAAATCGAATACTTGTTTGCGTTTGAGGTAATTCACACCGTTGTCTTTGTTCAGAAATGTATAAAGCTAAAAAGGTGTAGTACCTTGAAAGTTCATGTGATCTTTCGGGAAAGTACATGTTATGTAAAAGCAATTATCGAGGGAAAATCATCAAAATTGCTTGCTACCAATTGCCTTCTTTATTGATAAATATTTTAGAAGAAAATGCAAATGTAATTTGTGTGTTCTTTCGATCAGTGTGTGTTGAAGCATTGTCGTACTTGTAAACTCTTTAATTTGTTCAAATGTTTCCCCAGAAATCCAGCGGATGTGTGTTTTCATCATCCCGCAGAAGTACAGGGACCAACTAATCGGAAAGTGTAAACATGTTTTTTATTTGAACGGACTAAAAACCGACGGCCGTATCCCAGTCAGAAATCCACTGCGTATAATTGAACGTATGGGACAGTTTATACACATCGAAATTTTACTCGTGAAGATTTGTTATTTTCCCAAGCAAAAGAACCAGATGTAACACAATTTGTAGCGGGCCGGGGGGCTTCGCTTCGTGTGCTCCATGGTCAAACCGATGGATCTCTGAACTTCAAAGGGGATGAACTTCAAGAAGTTACAAAACTCTTTATTCCAACTAATGATGGCACCACACTCCACTGCTCAAAGAAACCGTCCAGGCGATTGGATATCTAAGGACGAATTTTTAAAATCAGGCCAAATCCCGTTTCACGGATCACGGTCCGAGAAAACATAATGGTCCGCAAAACATGTGCGACGAGGTTGCAAGTCGAAACTCTGCCAAATGTATTTATGATTGATGTATAGTGTTGTGAGCAATAATAAGACTATACTTTAAGTCCAATACTTGCAGGGAAACTATTAGCAAATAATAATACGTACATTTCATTGGATTCAAGCTTCAGATTGGAAACATAAACAAAAGGTACCACTGTGCATCCGACAAGTTTGCAGTTTTTCCAATGGTTGTTAATATTTTTGTTTAAAACCTGAAACCACTCAAAAAGTTTTTCAACACGTGAATGGACAAGCAGGCTTATACTGAAAAAATACGTTGATTCATGTTGATATTTGTTTTATAGTTTTCTCGGATGTCCATCAAAAATGGACGGAAAAAGTTACCTGCCATTTCCGCCCATTTAGTTATTGAAATTTGAGAGAAATTAAAACTTAAACAATTTTAATCACCTCAAATTATTTCCAGAATAAGCCCGCATGTCCATTCACATGTTGAAACACTTTTGGGTGGTTTCAGGTACTTTAGAAAAAAAAAATTACAACCGCTGGAAAAACTGCTAACGTGACGGCAGAACATTTGTACACGTTTATTGTGTTTCTTGTCTTCATATGAATTGCTGTAGAGTAATTAATGACAGTGTACACTTGACGAACAACTAAAGGATTAGTGAGCGTATAGATTGGCCGATTTAGTCACAACAAAAATACGAAATATGCCCTCTAATAATAAACCATATTTGCCGGTGGGATTTCGTTATGTCCCGGGCAACTGAACGACTGATCTCATTGGCCAAATATGGTATTACAAGAGTCAACTTAAACGACCTCTACCCTCCTCTAGGGCGCAACTCAATTGACTCGCATATTAATGCCCTTCAAAAACATTATGATATCCTACCACTTCTGGCCCAGAAATCTAATTCTCTATTCAACTGAAGTCAAAACCATCCCATGTAATTATTCCACCTCGTGACGTTTCACTATGCAGTTTTTTTTTCTTCACCTAGGCCCACAACATGATTGATCAATTTGAAGATTTTCAAACGAATTATATATATTTTTTTTCTCTTTTGATGGAGAGAGTGGGAAAAGGGAACTATTTTATGCACACGTGTTTACTTGTCATTTGGGAGCTTATATCAGCACTTGTGGGGCATCGCGTCCTTACACAACTACATGATAGCGGCCTTAATAGAACACGCGTGGATGAATTTAAACGTACAATTTAATTTGGCGTTTTTTGATCCCCCGTTAGATCTAGCGGTGTTCCTCTGAGAGCAAACTTCTTGAAGTCTTTAATCAGGTGCCTCATGCTTTCTGTCTTTTACCACGGCGAGGACCATCAGGTATCGAGCGCCGGCCTCATGTTACATGTAAGTAATCATGCAAATGGTTATAAACCATGAATCCATTCAGACAAATGGAGTTCATTAAGCGCAGATACCGAGATCGAGGAGGGTTTCATTAGGGAACTCTCCGCGACTCGACCGGGGCGGTTTGTTAAAAAGAAAGCACGGCTTGATGTTGTGCCGCTGTGGTCAAATCAGGCGACTCAAGCACAGTTGGGACTGTCGAGTTCAGCCTCATTTTGAAAAGTTTCCACCGCACCAAATTGATCATTCCACGTATTTTGATCATCCACATGCTTCGTATTGAAAGCTCGGTGATACTGTGTATATAGGTCTACGTGGGTTTGGGGAAAAACAAGCAGTAAAGTAGATGGAAGTAGATAGAAGAAAACAACTGTTTTATCCTTGATTTGTAAAAACTATACCCTTTTTATAACCTAATTAAAAGCTCATTCGATAGGAAATACGACGTAAAGATGCAACGCATGACCCATTAAAAAAAATGATATTAAAACGGCCCCCTCACAAAGAAAACAACAACCCAAAAGCAAAAAGCAAAAAAACCAAAACCCCAAAACAATATACGGATATCTTCTTGGCACTGCCCGACTGCTTTGACTAGAATGATATTGCACCACTGTCCGATTCCTTTTGATTGACGGAACAACGATCAGTTAAGTTTACAGGGAGGACATTATGTTTGTCAAACTCAATTGTCTGAGGTTTTCCTTGATTGTTCACGTTACAGGTGAACCGCACGAGGCAGTGGTATATCGTCACGGCTTGTGATGTTCACCAATGAGTAGTGGGGTTAATTTAATAAATAACAAACAACCAAACCTCTTCTGAACTTCCAAACAGCTGGCACTTTAAATTAATTGACACGAGGATGGCATATCTGGGCTTACAACAAACAAATAATTTTAGAGTGTTTTAGATCATAAAGTTAATATGATCCGAGTCGAGTTAAATTATACCTTGATTCTTACACACAATAAGCGTGGTTGCTATTTATCATTTAAACAACGGTTTATTACGCATCGTTACATTATTAGGGAGCCGGAATTTGGCTTTTGTCCAATATTTTTTGAAAATAAGTAAAACAAAATCAGCCTAATCATATTTGTTGGAGGTGTGTTCACTCCCAATGCAACATACGATCCGGTTGAACGGCATAAGTAATAAAGAAAACTCGTCAATTTGGGCATGGTAGATACCTAACCATGATTTGGGTTTTTATGCACAACAAAATCCGCAAAAGGTTCCGCATCGTCAGGCTACTCTGAACCGCCGTAAATTGTCCCTCTAATACCAACGACTAATGCAAAATGCGGCCCGTCTCTAAACTCCGGAGACTGGGTGTGTGTGCAATGTCAGACAGGGAAGACATGGTGACGGGCACGGTGCGGAGGTTCGGAGGCACGGGTGGCTGGCAGCGCCGCGCGCGAAAGGCCTACGGCCGTCATGGGTCGTGGTATACGGTCTGCGGGCTGCCTTTCCACGCTCCACTTGCAGCGAACGAGACTCGGTGAAACCCAATGACTCGTGTCCTGGACAACTGTTCACCGTAACTCCCCGATGATCGTGATGAGTACAATGTTTTCACTTGATGTCTTCATTCGGGAAGGAGTTCATTATTAGGTTAGGGATTACCTTAAATGCAGGTTAGCCCCTGGAAACATGAGGTTTTAAACTCAAGTGTGAAGGTACATTCGTATTATAAACTAATCTTTTTTTTTTTAAATGATTATAAATTCACAAATAAATAAGTCTTCTGCGAGGCCAGTTTTTGTAAAAACAACAACCAACAACATGCACTTAATGTCAATTACAAGCTCACAGTGGATTTTTTTTTTAAGTTCACTTATATAATAATACAAAAACTAAAGAAAAAAAACGTGTTTTTCTTGAGAAGCGATCCGAAAAATTGTTGAGTATTTCAAATTGACTCTTGATCAGTGTACGACTGTTTATAACAATATTGTACGCACTGTTTCATGTTTCTAAACTAATCCAAATTGAAATAGTGAATAGACGGTTTTTGAGTGATTAACATTCTCAATCTAAGGTAGACCTATTTCATCGGCGTAACCCATATTTGTGGGCCGGATATTGAAGCAAAATCACTGACGATGACATATAAACTGCAGTCAATATTAACGGAGTTCCCCCTCATCAGTACATTGATATTTCATATTGCGATCAACACAAAATCCCACTCCAATCGCATAATTGCTGATGACATGGTAAAGGAGTTATGCTAGTTTGCACGCCACTTCGTAATGAGGCCAAAACCATGTCCAGTTGGGCTGAAAGCACAGTTAATTGTGAATAAATTGGACGGTTTCGGCAAGAAAACGCTTGTTAAATAACACCAATTCCATGATCGTTTGATGATAATTTTTGTCAACGCATGCACGTCCCGACCGTACGGTAAACAATGTGAAGTAGGCCGGCATTACGGCATCACTAAGAATCGACATTTTGAGCATAAAAAAGGGTGTTAATTTAGCTTAAGTGCGGTATTTATCACATGGAGATGAGACGTTGTATAGCCGGTTTTTTTTTACTCCAGACACGAGTTGCCGAGTTTGCCAATTTGGCACTAGCCGCATCGGCGCTGCATTTTTGGTCGTATCATATCACTCGTGGAATACCAATTTACCGTTTTAATCTAGTTGAAACCTTTTAATCTGATGTCAACGACTTTCCAACGCAAACATTTTGATAGATGCTGCAGAAGAAGAAGAAGAAGAAAACAAATGTGGGCATAATGGAGAGGGGGGAATCATTCAGTTGAATTGGCGTGGAGTGTGATACCACACGTAGGCAAACAAAACCTTCGTAGACACACTCTAGGTCGCACTCGAATTGATTCATGCAAACAAACGGCGTTCCGACTGTGCGTTCAGCTATTTATCACAGGACTATAGAGGGGCGAAGAGGTCCGTTGTCCCGCTATATATACGTAGATGCTACTTTACCATTAATCTAGATTAACCAACTATAATAGGCATGTAGCATATCAGCTTTGTCGTAGTTATGATATTAACGTTGGTACTTGGATTAATATCCACTTTGGACAAATCAATTTGAACAAAACTTTACGAGAAAGGCACCATGAACCAGACGTACTGTTCAAACACGGGTCATTTTGAACAAATTACATTTTCAAAATGAGTTTCAATTTTGGAGCTGCGATATTTGAAATCGGAAAGGGATCCTAAAAATGGCATCCAATCACGTGTTTTTATTTTTTGAAAGCGCGAAGGCGATTATTTAGGATCCTTCGGTGCGTTGCACTGGACTAATCGCAACACGAATTGCAAAAATTGCAAAATCATTTTGCTTTATTTTGCTTTGGGGAAAAACACACACACACGAAGAAAAATCGCACACAAAAATAAAACCGGAACGAACCAACATTTTCAATCGAACCTCTAAGCTCAGTGACATCGTGTTACAACAAAGGCGAATATACGAGCCGATAGAATGGATTCTACGTGGTGCAAATGTGAAATACAATGCCTAAATTATTGACTAGTTATGAAAATTTAAATTTACTGTATAATAATTGAGTTGGATTTCAGGCACTTTGCGGCGCTGACAACGAGCAATTTAAAAAAGGACACACATGTTTCATTTTTTTTGTATATGACGTTTGACAGCACATTGAGATCATCATGATTTTTATGACAAGGGTAAAACATAAATAAGTGTAGATAAGTCGGCACAAATGATTAGATACTTTAATTTAAACCAACCTACAAAAACATTCAAGTTAAGCCCATTGTGTTGGAGGTGAGATGTACAACGGATGTTTCCTGCTGAGGTCGCGAGTAAATTATTAAATGAAACGTCATTTGTGTTTTACCAATACACCGATGTGTTCTAAGCGCTGTACACTCAGTACTTTCCTCGATTCCTGGGATTCGAACCAACGACATTTGCCAATCTAGAGCAGATGTCTTACCACGATAGACCACCAAGCTTGCCCGGTACCTAGAAGCAGTTCGAATCCTATATTTTAGCAGTGGGTACCGCAACGATTTCAATTTGCATCGGGGATAAAGAATTCTATTATTTGTGTTTCTATACCCATTCATCGATGTGTGTTAAGCACTGTGCAGATTTTTCCTACCCGAGGAATATGCCTTTGATTTTTTTCACGGGACTCGGGAAACTACTGAGTATAGGCCTACAGTGCTTAAAACACATCGGTGAAAGGGTAAAACACTAATAATATTCTTAACCACCCAATGCAAAATTAACATCTATTAAATGTAATGGTTAATCGTTTTACTCCAAAGTGAGATTTTTTAAACATGATTTTCCTTTCTAGGGTTAAGCCTGGGCTCAGAGAAATATTTACTTTAAATTTGCGAGCAGAAGATGGTGACTATATACTTCCACTTCGGTTCGGTAAATCAAAGGAAATAATAAATGTCCCTTGCCCAAGGGAAGTGATTTCTCGTTGAAAGTCTCTCCATGGAACACGAGGTATACAAACACCCACCGTCTACAGAAAGTAATCACGTCGCGGGCGTTTCGCCTCAAAGACGGAGTCAGACGAGGGGGGAACGGGGTCTACTGTGGACCGACTTTCCAAACATACGGCCAAATTCTCCCGAGTACCTCCATATACAAGTCAAGTCACAGACCGAGGCGCATGCCTCATCAGTGCCGCTAGCGGAGGGGTCCCCTCTGCACGGTAGCTTGCTTGCCAAACTCATCCCAGGACGCTCGAAATTCTCCCGGGAAATCAACGATATGAACCGCGCAATTTCATCCCCATTATCACGGCACGGTGCGGGCCTTAAAGGCGCTTTAATCAGTACAAAATGAACATATAATCGCAGAATAATGAGATTAATGTGGAGGGGAGAAGAGAAAATGCGGGAGTAATACGAACGGGACGGATAATTGAGCGAATAGTGAGCCGAGACGAGGTCAGTACATGGCCCGCTCGGTCCAGGGAGAGAAAGAGAGGGAACAGTGAGTAAGCAGAATCTATTAAATTCTGCTACGTGTGTTTCTTTCGAACCTAGCACAAAAGAATGGAAAAGATACGGTACCCAGGGAATAGTCTTAGCTTCAATTTGCAACGATTATGCCTTTAATTTGGATGTGAAATTGAATTATACGTCTACTGTTTGAAAGTCACAATACACAACCCGGTTTTAAGTTACGGTATTTTACCCCTGTTTAAAACCGATTATTCTCGTTTGGTTGGTATCTGAATTGATGGGCAAGTGTATTTTCACCGTTTAACATTATAATCCACGTTTGCCCAAGAAATATCACAATAATAAGAGAAAAAGAGCCATATAATAAAAAAAAAATACTTAAATATATAGATAAAATAAGTTAAAAAAAAACCTCATTTTCTTTCTGATATATTGTTATTCTACTCATAGCATATCGGCTTGATTACTTTGGTATCGCGCAATATACACACTCCACATCCAACGCAGCCAAGCTTGTTTGAATGTATACACCCTTAAAGCTGGTTCAATCCGATTCCACAATGAAATATTAATACAATTAATCTTTTTCCCCCCCGACGTCTTGACCTCCCATGTGAATCTAATCGGATTACCAACGGATCTTCTCAAGCAATGACTTACAAGGGCGATTAATACTGGCCACTGATATAGTACCGCATATAGTATAGGCATGTTTCTTTTCGTCAATTACGTTGCATCTATAGAACCTCTAGATCCATATACACGGTCGTCAACAAGAGAGAAAACCGGTAGCTTAACGAGAGGTATTTGAAGGATTGACTTGCTTCTGATACCGTAATCTTTGGGCAAACAAAAGGGGCCCCCACTCTCGCCACTGAGTTTCACCCTGAAGTCCTGAACGGCTGAACAAGAAAATACATCTCACATGAAATCAACACTGGTTTTGAAACCATTTTCTTAAAAGACAAGGGGCTTTCACCGCAGACTTACCGGTATATACCCACAAGTCTGCCGGCAAAAGTAGCAAAACTATGTTTACCCGACCGAACACTTTTTTCCCCCTCCATTCCAAGCAAAAAAGGGTTACCTCTGCTCAGCACTAGAAAAATCAACTTTCAACTTGGTACCGATCTTCACTTTTTTTTATAGAGTGTAATAATAAAGCAAAATCCAATAAAAACAAAATTGTACGGAGTCAATCAAGAAGTACAATAGGCGCATATCGCCTTAAAGGCATACTGCCCTGTATGTATGGTTGAGAAAATAATAGTCGGCAAGCTATACTAGGCTTCATGTGGGTTGAAATGCCAGACGTTATATTCTTGGATTATGCTTCCATTTCGTGTCAAACAATTATTTGGGGGAAGATTCGGAAAGTCTGGCTCACTGACCACAACACTGCAATCGGAACACTAATGCTAACCCAAAGACTGGTGGTCTGACTAAATCGTTTAAAAGTAAAAGATACTGACAAAATAGGGAGACCGCCAACATTAGGGCTGGATAGCTCAGTTGGTAGAGCGTCGGCACCGGTGGTCGCAGGTTGAAATCCTGCTCCAGTCAATGTTTCTTTGTTCACCCTCAAAATTGATTTCAAAGTTAAAAAGATACAAGAATATTAATGCATCAAAACTGGTCTTCCTTATTTAATACTCTAACGACTCTCCACACAGAAGTGCATATTGTTTTCCTAATCTTCAACTTATTGTTTCGAACATTAAACGAACTATTCAAGAATAAGAAGATACAAGAAGAATATTATTGCATCCAAACTGTTCTTCCTTATTTAATATTCCAACGCCTCTCTGTATCAGTCCATTTCCCCCCTCATCTTCAACTTATTGTTTCAAATATTTAACGCACTGTTCAAGAATAAGCTTTTCATATATAGAAGGTTATAGCCAATACATCCACTTTAACCGGTGTCGGTGGTAATCTTAATGAAGTCATCAAAGCCGGACCGACGACAGGAATACAAGCTTCGGATGACGGCAGGTGTCTCCTTCTAGACTGGCGTGTTAGTAATGACACACAGGGACTACATCGTCTCCACAACCATATAGCATATCTACGATAGCAGCTTAGCCATATGACTCCACCGAACGCCGTGTAGTGTCATTAAAGGAAAGATATTTCAGACAGTTTGAAAATAACCTATTTTTTCCGATATCATAATCTTCTTTAATAACAATGCTTGTAAAATCCACGGTTTTCTCAAAATAAATGTGGTCTGAAATGGAGAAGCCCCAATTAACACAACGGTTCCAATTCCGGTTTTGCTCCCATTTTCTGAACATTTTCTTATAAAGACGACCGAAACCAGTACAAGGCAGTGTTTGTTTTACAGGTGCTTGTAAATTTGCAGTCTTAATAAACTTGAATCGCGGAGCAACGAACACAACACGTTAGTTGATTGTACGCCTTGTTTTCGCTATTGTTGTGTTATAAAGCGCGCCATCTAGAGTCCAACTGACACGCACGGTCTTCTTGGTCCATGAGTGTTGTGAATTAACGTACTATTAGTTTATTACGTAATTTCATCCTCGGGATTTTTTCTTTAAGATCATTTGGAAAACTTGTGCCTTTCAATAGGTAGTGACGTATAATTTTACTTTCGTGCAACAACTGCATTCCAGCCACGTTTTTTAGTAACAGATGAGGTAATAATAACTGTTAAAAAATGAGAGAATTAGGAAACACTTTAGAACGAGACTAATGGTGCGTGTTCCATGACGCACATCTGGTCGGAATACGATAAGATTAAGAACGTGACAAGTAATTCAATGCAATGGAGATGGGATTGTATCAAGTGTTCATAAAAACAACTAAATTATGAAAAAAGGAGAAAAAACAAACTAAACACCTCGACAAGGGATCACATTACGAACCAAATCTATAAAAAAAAATGTATATATAAAAATACAGAATATGAAGTATCCATTAATGTAAGTGCCGGGCAGATTTAATTAAAGTTTTCAATTTCACGTTAAAGCCCTGGCCAGCTCAACATTGGTAAGAAGAACAACACAAACGTTCACAGATTTACATATACCTTATACATTGTGTAAAGATAATGACGGTAGAAAACTTTCCATAAGATATTCTGCCTAAAGTATTTCCGTTTTTAAATAATACATGAAATAAGATCAAAAAATTAGTTTTCGTCTCAGTGAGACGAAAAATTCTGCCTATAGAAATGCGTACAAAAATGCTGAATGCATTTTTACCGTTTTCTCGCAGATGAAACAACGAAATGAGCTGAAATTGTCACAGGTTGGTTTTATTACAAATATCTTGATTTGAAGAATGGATACATTTAGAGTCAGTTTACCGATCTTGAGCACGGGCTTTAACCCTTGCTGGTTTGAGCTTTTATTGTATTCGTAGTAATGTGATCGTTGGTAGTGGCTTATCACGTAATGATAACAACACGATTTTGATGGTGTGTCCATTATGAACGTCATCGTATACCATCTACCTCCACCATGCGTAAGACACACAGCCAAGACTGAAATGTGAAAGCGTGGAGGACCTCAGCGGGTATAGATCACAACGTCATCAGAGGTCAACCAAGTTGTAGATTGATGAAAGAAACATTCAATGGGAGGCAAGTCCTTTCCTTTGTATCACCACATGGGGATTAGGTTTTCACTCAGTTATGGGGGCTGTTCACATACCCATCCCCAGATGATGTTGTCCGTGAATTTACAGGGTTTTCCGAGGAGGATATCACTCCGAGCAGATCACCGCCGTCAGGACTGCCTGTTGGTGTATTGGCGACACGGTACTAACAGGAGCAAACCCACCCTTCATCACTCGTCAATACACATGAATCATGAGTCATTATGCAAACTACACTGTTCAGAGCATAGGGTAAAGGAATATCTCTCTGACATCATTAGAGGAACTGAAACAATTCTTTATGTGATTTCAATGCGCGATGTTAATGGTCTTGACGACCCGTTCACTTCCCCATTAAGTAGTTTGTATTATTTGATTCTATCTGATCTCTGTATTTTTTTATTTTCTTATTACATGAACTACATGTGGGAGAGTACATCATCCACAATTGCCCCAGTTGGACTTGGGTGATATCATCCAAATATTTAAAGTAATTTGAAACTGAAAATATATGTTTCAACAAAGTTGTGAATTAAAAAATACAGCCAGGTATGCAGTTAAATTATTCACACAAATTTCAATATTCTGTGTTTTCTTGTGTCCAAAACGGTATAGATATTGACTTGGCTACTATAGACATTTCTCATGGTGCGGCCATCTTGATTTTCTCCCATTCAAAATCAATGTAACCAAACCGAGGCTAAAAGGGCAAATAGTCGGGTTCCTTTTAGTACAATGAAAATTAGCATCCATCACTGCTATAGGATACAGGGAACATGACAAAGATGGTGGCAGTATGATAAAGGTTTGATTGTGAGACAAGTCAGTTGCTGTACATTACCTTTAAATTATTTACAACAGTAGCCATATGCATGTACTCCTGCCATCAAACCACCCCATATGCACCAAAAGCCTAAATATCTCCATGACGAAAATACGGATGATTGTAAGTTGCTAGCTACCGCATGCACGTCAGGGTCCCATGCAGTCTCCCGTCTAGTTCACATGTTTTCCATTTCGATATCTTCAAATCCCCGGAAAATGTGCAGCCCGTTTGATTGAGATGTAAAGACGTTAGCTGAATCTCGACTTATCCCTGTCTTCGAACCCCGTGGGAGCTTGAGTCAAGAATGAGTAACACTCTGTGCTCATCCACCAAGCAAAGAGGATTTCTTGGACATCGTAATCCAAACCATATTTGCCATGATTATTGGGATTACGGCGCATTTAGGAAAATGTTTCTCATTTTGAAGACGTTTCCGCGTCTTCATTTCATTACGGCAAGTCACAAACTGAGCCGTGAGTTGGGGGTCCATGTAGAATGATTCAATCAAAGTTATAAACCCAGCACAAATCAGACGACACAGCATTTATGTCATTACATTTATGTAAATTGTGATTGGTAATAAATAAAGGCTTTGTAAACAGATGACACGCGAAAAGAAACTGTATACAAATTCGTTTTCAAAACCAGAGTCTTGGGATTAGAACCTGTATCGAAAGAGAGGGGTCCCACAGTCGGTGAATTTCCTTCTTGACACAGAAGTATGCATAACAGGAAATCCATTATTCTATTACTGGTCGAATTGTCTGTTTCACATAAGGTAGGCCTCTTCCATGTGTTTAATAATGCAGTGAAGATTACTCATATTTATCAAAGACCTTTCCAACATGTTACTCCACATTATTTTGAGAAGAGTGATGTGGTTACATGCAGGGGTTAATTTGTCAAATTCAATTTTGGTGTTGTACGAATCCCGTGCACACCCAGTCATCTTGGGGTATCCATGCCCAGGATTGACAGACGAGACGGTTCATGGATTCAGAAGTTTCCGCGGCCGAATGTGGAAAGCATTACCTCACATGCCTTGTGACATTTTCTGTAAGTGGACAGAATCGGTAATTGTGCATAAAGAACTTAAAAAAGGCCAAGCAGGTTTCTAAATACATGCAAAGCACTGCGCTGCGGATACAACTAGGATAAACCCTCCCGTGGGGTTGCCCAAAATTGTCATAGCCCGACAATAACTCCCATGATCTACTAATGAAGTTGTCATTCAGTGACATAACCCATGCCAACCGGTAACCGGTTGATTGAAAGGGGGCGAGTCCCTCAACTCGCTTGGACGGGTTGGGGGGATTTATCCACGGTGGAGCTACAGGTACGTCATATCAGTCAGGCCGGTGGGTACAGATCTAAAGCGGTCCCATCAACCCGTGATCCCCCCCCCCCACTCTCCATGTTACGCTGACTCGGTGGTTGCCGCAGGGCATGTTATTCCATCGCATGTAAACTGATATCACTATGTATGCATAGCGAAGACATTACTGACAGGAATATCATAATGCGAACCAGAGGGATGCCCCCACCGGTGCAGAGGAGCCCATGCGTTGGCAAGGCAGGACTCTCAGCGTGCGCGGAAATTGCATACAAGTTGTCGAATATCCGCGGTAAAAGTCCACATGCGGTTTTGCTTTCCGGATACATAATTTTGAATACGTGAGTAGGTGTGCCCCGTAAAATCTATGTGGACATTTTGAAACAACCCATCAACAGTAATATTTTTCAATTCTAAGAATGTGTGTTCGGCACAGGTACCTATTGGTTTCTAACCATATGTGTGTGTACATCTTGGAGTTGTACAGCATCCATTACACTAAAACTACCCTGTGTGGAATAATAGTATGAAAGATAAGATTCAGAACTGGTTTTCAAAAGACATGAGCGCAGTCGGTGGGGAAGACTGTGCTTCGCGACTGACCACACTATTATCAGCACTACTTTGTCGATCACATTAAATACAAACAAGAATTTCGCATGGAGTATGACACAAAAAAAACATAAAAAAATATAAATCACTGTAACAGGTGTGTGGTCCAACCAACAAGAACAACTTGACATACGTCGGACGGCGGATAAAGAGTTCAAAACAACAAATCCTACAAACTCGGATTTTATTTTCAAGCGGCAAATCTGTTTGCCTACAGGACAATCATGTAAAAGAGCTAATGTTGATCTTGTTACCCTGTTCAAAGATATTGCAATAAATGAATAATAAATGAATAATAAATAAATAAAATACATCAATTTCGAAATCGTGTTCTTCCAGTTCACGACCTTGATTAAAGCACTACGACCTTCTTTCCTTTTTACAAAAAGTATATATACCGAAGGAAACAAAAGACAATTCCAGGAGCGGCAACGGCCACCCATAAGAAATTGAGCCTGGGCCGTGTGTTCTCTTGTACCGCAGTGTGTTTCTCATGTCTGGCACGGACGGTCGCAACGACTCTACCGGCTGCGGAAATGCGTTACATCTCAGCAGTGGTTGGTCGTCTTTTGACAAGAGGACACGCTGCTGTGGGCGCCGGCTTAGGGAGGGGTCACACGGTTGGAAACACTCGCATGGAGCATGTCTGTTGAGCAACTTAATTTTAATGTCATCAAATCGCGAACACTAAATTGATCCATACGGTTTTCATAAAGTTGCAGTGATGACCTAACGAGCACATTGTCATTTGATTTTTTTCCAAGTCCATCTGAAATTATTTTGTATTTAAGGAAGATATAAAGTGACTGCTGGGTAGAAAAACCCGATGCGGCCAGAAATAAGAAATGGGCTGCCCCTCTGTGTTTCATTTTTTACAATGTACTACAGGCGAGTCCAAGTTTTGGTCGTTTTAACGGACCCACCCTACACACACCCGCAATTATTGGAACGTTTGATATGTGTGCTTTTACATTAGGCATGATGTGAAGTTGCAAATTTAGGGCAAAGTTGTTGTTATGCACATTTTGGTAAAAAAACTAATTTTTTGTCAAAAATATGATTTCTTTAAGATGTTGGTATTTTCGCATCTATGGAACTTACCCTTTCCATGAAAATAGGTTTTAGACCATTATGATGCTCCAGAAACTCATTAGTAAGCTGCTTAGAACTAGGAAATGTCCAGTAAGTATAGGGAGTTCTAATGTTTAAATGTGTATTTGTGAATTCAGATGTAATCTGGCAAATAGTATTTTTCAAAATTGTGTATTTTCGAATAATCATTATCCCCATTACCTCAGTTATCTTCTGAAACTGCCCATTTTTGGGGGCATGAAATACATTTCAAAGACATAAAAAGAGATCTTTCGCAATGACATTAGGTTGATTTGGAGTTGGCAAATTGACATCAAGGTGTCTTAGGCATATTGTGATCATCAACTCACACCACCACAGTGTGAAAAGGAATGATACGCCCTTTCTTGTCAGAATGACAACAATTTCCAGCATTTAAACATCGAATAACAATGCTTTAGAATTATCACAGAGCATTGACTAAAAGTTCCGAGTCCATGTCTTGCCCCGTTGTTTCAAATAAACTGATCTGGTCTTATGAGTTGGTTTCATGTTGTACTTTAATTTATTTAGATGGTAATGCCTGAGAACAAAACATAAAAAAGTAAATAAATAAATTCGACGCAATCATTATTCTGTTGGGTGCATGGACGGATGCAGCGTCAAGGCATAATGACTCACAGTACAACCAACCCACAACGTGATAACATGTGTAAACAAGTCAAGTGGGCGGATGGAACACTTTCGAAGAGAAATATTTCACCTACCTAAAGTGATGGCCTATATTCAGTAATCATGGCTATCGTATTCAACCACTTCACATGTTTGAAGAGAGTTGTTTTTAACCACAAATAAAACCATAAATACATCATATCGTAACAATACGCGGCCTGCCCCCCAAAGCATGGCTCTCGGCATCACGGCGGCGCCTGGACGCCCCGCTGGAGTCCAGATTTGTCCAGCCGGACCCGTGCTTGCACCCGGACCAAATTGCAAAATCAACGGCGGCGATGACTGAGAGGGTCGCTTGTGACGGGGATTTGATGAGCATGTTGAAGGACACGCGAGGGTTTTCAAAGCACAAGAACCGATAACGACTCCATAAGAAGGCGGTGGTAATCCCAGGTTGTTTTTGCCTTGAAAGTGTCAGCCGGGCTACCTGTCCAGAATGGGCTAATTGAGTTTGATACTACACAGTGTTAGAGTTTCTTAGGTTCTTCTGCATAGCGCAGTCCCGACTTGATGAGCGGGAACACCGGCGAAATTAGCCGTCAACATCGTGGAGGAGGCCTTCTCTTATCGGTGGGGTTAGCTAACGGCGTGGTCATTGGCGACTTGGCACAGCAGGGTGGTATTAGCTCGGGAATCACAGGAGAGGACAGCGTGTCAAAAATGACAAAATGACAGAGTAATGGGAAGTTATTAATTGCGAAGAGACTTTGTACCGCACCACGGATAATGCAGACTGGTAAACTGGTATAAATTGCGTCAACTGTTGTGTAAATCCACACCACATCATTCTTCGGAACTTGTCTTTCTCCAGAACGACCTTGCTGACTGGTTCGTCTTAAAAAAAATGAGCTGAAAGGTATCAAGGACTATACCGGAAGTTTACTTTTCCAGATTTTGTGTCAAGATACCCCAATTGTAAACAGGAAAGTAATGCTTGCGTGAGTGTCACAATTTCTTATTTCTGATCTGCTGAGGTCGTACTACGCCATGATAACTGTAGTCTACATGTTAGCTCAATCGGTGTTTACGTTTAAAGCGCCCTCTGTTGGACAAAAAAAATCACTTGCCTAAAAAAGACAGCTGCAAAAGCTGGCCACGATTAGTTACCGCCAAAGACTGACCCAATTTAATATCGTCTTAAAAAAAAGAATACTACGACGTGGCAGAAACCAACCCATTAACACACAAGTCCTTATTATAACTTTGCACATAATTAAGTCCAACCATCTCGTGTAAACCGTATCTAAAGCATAACTACAGCTCAACATATGCCATACGGTTACGCAGGAAATGTGCATCAAAACCATTCCAACCACTATCATACAACCAAGGTACAACTGACCTAAATGTTGAAACATTATGTTAGAAAAACAGTAAAAGCACCAAAGAGATAGAGAGAGAGAGAGAGTGTGTGTGTGTCTAAATGGGACTATGAAAAAAAAAATTTAAGGATTAAAATACAAGAAATTATTTTGGTCATAGTTGTCCCGTATGACGTCGAAGCCACAGCATATAATACAAATAAATTAAGACTATGCATAAAAAGGTCACCATTATTTTTTTATTTTATTTCTATTATTTGAATAACACAAAATTATTTTAATGCAAGAGGATCAGGTGCGTCTTTTTAAATATAACGAGTCAGCCTACGTGAGAAATGTTACGATATTCTATTCTTTTCTATTCTATTCTGTCAACATGCTGTTGTGCTCGCCGAGCGGTCAAGTGCACTGGACTCAAGCTCTGGTGTTTCTTATCAGCAGAGTGTGGGTTCGAGTCCCGGTCTGGACACTTGTGTCCATAACCATTATTGCTTGGTCCTTCGGATCAGCCACAGGGAAGGGGCCTGCCCCTGTGTTTCTAAATCTAACTAGCATAGTGGCTGCTGAATGCGCCGCAGCACAATGCAAACCTTACAAGGTACTACATAAATGGGTCTCATAATTAAAAACAAAATCAAAAAACTGTCATAAAAAAATGATAATAATAATAAGCGCCTTGAGTACCTTATTTGTAGGTACGTGCGCTATATAAGACGCGGTAATTTATTGAGTTGTGCCAGCATTTTCTAACTCGAATTGATTTTTTATGAGAAATTAAAAATACATTAAATATACTTCTGAATAATGAGGGAAACTGAACATGATATCCAACAACAATCTGAGTGTGGTAATGCTCATGAAACTAAGCTCTACGTCCCACAAAAAGTGGTTTAAAAGTAAAAACGACTCTATTTCACCTTGATTTCTGTCCAGTGCTACACTTCATTGTGTTCCCATTAATTCAAGAATTCAATTTGTTGTTTTGTTTCTGTTTATTGCCCCGCCGTCGTCTGTGATCTTTTGCTCGTTTGTTTGATTTGACATCTCTAAAGGGAAACTTCATTTTAACAGACACGAATGAGTCCCGAACGAACAACATCAGCTCTTGTCTTGAGTGATGTGTGGGCCCCGAAGAGCCGTAAACCGGGGGAATCTACGTCCGGGGCTCAAGGCCGAGAGCCGCAGCGGCCGCGCATATTATATATATATATATACGTCAGTTTAGGAGAAGAAATAAAAACCCTTAAAAAATCCCAGCAGAACTACCGTCGCCGGGCTCTCCCGGTTGATCGACAACGGCAATTAGAGAGATTTATACCATGGAGTAAGTGCACGGGCCATTATCGTTACAAAGCGTTGAAACATTGTGTTGCGTAGTTCCTTTAAAAAAAAAATAGTATTGTACAAAATTATATGAAGATATATATTGAGTGATGAAAAAAAAACGAAACTAAAAAAGTACTGATATAAATATATTGAAGAAAGCACAAATCCATAAACCAAAACCAATCAACCAAAGCACAATATCGTTTGCTGCCACCACACGGTTGGAAAAAACAGGAATCAACTTGACCCAACTAGCGAAAGAAAGCCTTGGCCCCAAATAACAGTCATAAAACATCTGAGAACTAGTTCCTCGTCTGGTTTAAATGGGTTCATTTTACCCTACATTCGGGGGCCCTGAAAGCTCTGAACACACAACTCGAATCTCCTAGCACAGCCGAGATGCATGGTAAATCATGCAGGATTTATGGCGGCCGAGACAATAACGCATACTCCACATTACATGGTTTATACTCCACGTTCCTTCTCATAAAACACAACTCCCTTGCAGATGTAGCTGGCCTCCATTCACACCACAGAACGCAATTCGAATTGATGATAAATTTAACCGCGAACAACACAAGGGCCTACTCAATGGCGCCCTCTATGGGCAAACTGCACCACAGATCTTGTTATCTACCATGCCATCTAAAGTATAGCCGTTTTGTACGTCAGAATTAACCTACTCAATTTGTCTTTCGCAGCACTCCCAGCATGGATAAGTAATGTATTAAAATGTAATTAGTTGAAACAAGGTCAAATAAAAACACAAAAGGCTTAGAAATAATGCACTTACTTGTGTGGAGGCGGATGTAGGGTGGGATGACCGTTGTTATCGACTGTCAATGTTGCCTTGAAGCCAATCGACCTAAAAAGGCTAATCTACCACACATTCACCAAACACACAACGGTTGCAGCATTCCCCCAAAGTGGCAGTAAACCATTATTTTTTTTCATTTTTTTTTTATACCCCAAAAATTCATACAATAACCAGCAGACATTGTTGCAGAGATATTTTTCGAAAAGGTCTTTTTATAACGGCCGTGATTAAAAATCACAACTTATTTTTCTAACAAGTCAGTTTTTCCCTTCATTTTGCTAAGGTTTCAATGTCTCGGTCACTGCATGGATTGAATGCATGGGTTTCTCTCTCAAAGACCCACACCGACATCATTTCCTTGCTGTCACTGCCTCTTTGGGAGTATGCATAATTGACCCCAATTCACCTGACGTCATCATCACAATAATCTTGGCTGCGCCGCTTTGGAAGTCAATGTCGCCGTGTGTTATACAGTGTGGCGCGCAGTGTGGCACGCGGCAATTTTGACTCCCAAAATGGCGAGCGTGGCCGATAGTGTGACGTTGGTGCAAGGGGTCAATACATTGGACTGCTTAACCGGATGTACCCTCTAACAACAAATAAACAGGCAAGATCCAAGTTTTGGCCGATTTGACCTGAACATTTAGATTTGAATTTTAAATAGCCAATTTCATGGATTTCTAGAAAGTTACAAGCTTTCACTAAAGATATTGCATGAAAAAAAATCCACCAATGATAAGTGGTACAGTTAATTCAAAACTAAAACTGGATTATT